>CM041777.1:257575892-258222227 GCA_023374045.1 Limonium bicolor | reverse complement strand
ACGTGAAATTAACAAGGGCTTGGAGAATGAAGAGCGTGAATATCTAGTGGAGAGTAATGGCGTGAAAGATGAGAAACTGGAAGGGAATGAGCGTAGCGGCGGTGCGAAGAGGATGGAGAGTAGTGAAGAAAACCAGTCCTTTAAATAGAATTATTTGTATAATAAAAAAAGATATACTAATGAAAGATTTATATTAAAAGATCAAAATAAATTAAATAACTAGGAAAGAGTTCTAACTTTTAGTATTTAAAATATTTGTAAAGGATAGATATCGTTAAGTTAGGAAGATCAGTAAAAGAAGATTAGTGATGTAATTTAGGAAGGAATAAATCAAGAATCAAATAATAGTAAGACACGGTTGACCGTTGTATTAAAAAAAAAAGATGAGAGCAAAATATCTAGGAAGTAATTATTGAACGTTTATTGATAACGAAAAAGTTAGAAATGACTAAAGATATTGTAAATAGGCTAAAAGTTTAACAGAAGGGAAAACAACTGCGTTAAAGAGAAAAATCTAAAAACTAATAGTATAAATATTTAGAGAAGATTGAGGAGAGTTAGTAAATAATATATTATGTAGTCAAATGGGATTCGAACTCTTGAAATCAAATAACTACAAGGAGAAAGCTAATTTGAATTTGAACTCTAAGTATTTCGAATTAATTGGCTTGAAAGGAAATTCTAGAGTTGTATTTTGGAACTTAGATAACGTTATAAAGTTAGGAAGATGAAGTAATATTCAAATAGCATAATCTTAGAAATGTTGTCAAGGTTTGTAGAGGCAACACATTATGAATAGTTGTAAACATTTTAGGAAGAAGGATTAATTTAATATAAGGTTGTCGTTTGATTTCCCTGGGTCACTTATACTAATCTCGAACGTATTATTCTTACTATATATTATTTTATCCCTAGCTCGAATTTTCGCGGGTATTTCAATATTGGGTCAAGATTATGTGAAAGATATAACTTCAAAATTTTTATATTTTACAGTGAAGCTTCAAATTTAGTTGAAATATACAAAATATTAAAAACGAAATGAAAATTTTATTTTTTAATAATAATTCTGTATATATAAATTGAAACTTCTAACATCCAAATAATACATTATATTTTTATAGTTTATAGTATATTATTTAATTAGAGAAATTTACAAAATTGTAAAATGTTACGTAGATTATTGAAATTTGACTTAATATTAGTGCTCATGTAGGTAGAGGAGGCGATGAAGTATTATGGATTGACCCAATTCTTAGTCCTATCCTAAACCTTAGTAAATCTTAATCGTATGATAATCTATTATGTTTCCAAAAGAAAAAGAAAAAAAACGGGACCCTCAAACTTGGTGCCTTGTGAAAATAAACCGGCTGAACGTGTTGACCACCGCCCCTGTACGTTTCTCTTACTCCTTACTTGTTCAGTAGTTGTGTTATTATTCTTTCATAGCTTTTCGCCTGTGTATCTCATTTTGGTTGTTTGTTAGTGTTTTCACATTATTTGGGGTGCTAATTCATTTTTCTTTCTGCCTTATTAGTCTCATAACACTGAGCTTTCCACCATAGCTTTGGGTATCGTTGCCTCCCTCCTATCTCATATGCAAAACGTTGGATGCTAGGTCTTCTCATGAACAAGAAATCAGCTTTTAGTTTATGTATTCATATGGATGCTCTATTTACATTATGTCATTCTGACATTTGTTTGTTTTACTGTTGAAGTAGCTTATTCGTTTCCAGAAATGTACTTACTCTTTATTGCATTCATAATCTATTTTTTACAATTATGCCACAAACCTTTTTATAGCCAAATAACAGTGGGATCTTTCAATATGTTTGTCGGTGGTGAATTATTTTTTTTTCTACCACCCACTATATCTGATTGCACTACATCCGGATTGAGAATCAGCTCTAAGTAAAAGATTCGAGTTCTTTCCCCTACCAAGATCAGTCACAATCACTCTAAACCATCACTCACGCTTTGCAAATTGCAATCAGTTTAATGGGTTTATACGTCAGTGGTTTTCTTTTAAAAGAATAACCATGAAGAGTCACGATTATCATTTTGTTTGCTTATCTTTATAAAGTGGTCCAGGCTTTAATCCATACGGTGCGTGGACTCAAGGTGTGATCCATCTACATTACTCTGTCGCATCCAATAATTACTTTCATGGTATAATTCAAGGACGCACTTCTGAGGAGCCAAATATATAGTTGCAATCATGGAGCTTAATTTAATCACATTCTTATACGATTAATCAATAAGATAATACATAGTCATGGATTATTGGGTACGATTCGCTGATTCAAACCATGGATCTACGTACGTAGGTGTGACCTGATTATTTAACGTATAGGTAATATCTGCATCTTGTTTAAGAAGAATATCAGCGTGAAAAGGTCATATAAACTATACAATAGCGTTCGAGGACTGGTCATTATTTAATAGTATTCGCTGATAATAAAATAATACTGATTAATTATAGGCCGTTTGCATGTTAGCTAGTTAACTGTATTATGATGCTGATCGGTTGAGTACGACCTTAATTAATTAGAGTACGGGATTTATAAGCTCGCTAAGAAGATTCTTACATATTGCATCTCCACGTGTCAAAGCACGCTTACTTAGTCGACGATATGGCTGAGCAAGGATGATCGTTACTTTTTCGTTTTCCTTGTAACCCGTAGTCGCTATTTTTTATAGGGCTGAAGCACCTGAAAATTCAAAAACAATGATTCAATTCCCAATAGGATAAACTGTCTGATACATGTCGGGCCGGTGACAAAACATGCAAAAGGACCGCGCTTGTGAATTGTTGTTTCTAACTCTGCATAATAACCGTACTTGGGAAGTGCGTTTTTTTTTCTTTGTTCATATACCGCACTTGGCAAGTGCGGTTTGTGCAGAGTTAGAAATAGCAATTACCAAGTGCGGTTATTATTCAACATATGTGGGCGGCAGCCACCCTCTCCTCCCTATAAATACCCCACTCTATCTCCCTCATTCTTCACACAAATCTCACAAACTCTCTCTTATTCTCTCTTAATTCTCTCATATTCTCTGGTTGGGTGAGCTTGGTAGGAGTAGTAGGAAAAATATTTTGCAAGCGAGATGGCGGGAAGATATACCGGAGCAGCTGGAGGACCCGGCAGGATCAGACGGAGTTGTTTTCACTACAGACGACTCATATCTCTTATGCGATTTTATCTGGACGTGAGGTTAGTATTCTAATTGCTAAAATGTTTTAATAGTTAGTTAAAATTAGTATATTTAGATAATTTAATAATAAAAAATAGAGTAATTAGAGAATTTATTTATAATTGAATTTAGGAGTATCGGTCGTTTATGGATAGAGTACTGAAAGGGCGTGGGGGTGTGAAGTTGGTTGAAGCCCCCCATAGATTGATTGCCCCATTTATACGTGCTGCTGGGTTATGGGGTCCTGCTAGGTTAATTAGTGGTCAAAGGTAATAATTATATATGCAATACTTTGGTCGAGAGATGGAGACCGGAGACACATACATTTATGTTTCCATTTGGGGAGGTTTCTATTACATTAGAGGACATGACGCAGCTTTTAGAGATGGAGACCGTATAAAAAAATCAAGGGATCCTCGAGTACGCCCATATAGTAAGCAATCTGGTGTTGCAGAGGAGGTATCCATTATATTTAATCTTCGTGACCATGTATAAATGACGATACATCCAAGCCAACACAGCAGGTGAAATACCCGTGAATTTTGGCATAAAATTAAATTAGTATATAGTCGAGAATGTTATTGGTAAGATTAATAAAGGCCCAGAGAAGCAATATATATATATATGTTCGTCTCAAACAACTCTACTATGTCCAAGAATACAAATATAAATGAATTGTGTCTGGCCCTGAGAAGAGGAGGATCCCTTTTGTAAGCTAATAATAAGTGAACGGGAATTGACGGGCTAGCCGCCTACAATAGCCATTTAAGTGAGAAGGCCCCGGACAAACGAGGACGACCGCGATAGGAAACGGTTGTGTTGTGTTGGTCCGTGTGTAGGTTGATTTCTAGCAATAATTCAGATAGACATATTAAATCCCACGGAGAACAGCACACGTTCTGCCGCGTGGATATGGCTCTACATGTGACGATGCTATGTAGGGGTTTTCTAGTCACCCAATTACTTCTATAAAATTATGGTACTGAATATTTTGTTTGCTTTGATTGTTCGGTTGATAAAATTCTATCCTGAAAATATAATTATGAAAAATAAAAATAGAAGGTAATTAATATATTAAACAAATAAAAATAATTATCTTATTAATTAATTAATGTATATATATATGAAAAAGTTAATTGAAAGCTAAAATTAGGGTCTAGTGTGCTCACAAGAGTGGGAGAGTAATCAAACCGTGTGCTTGCTATATGTGACATGTGTTCTACATCTTCAATAACAATTCACTAATAAAAATAAGTTAATAACTAATCGTGACGAGGCCTACCTAAAAAAAGCTAATGGTGATGGTGTGATGTCATGAAACATCAAAGTAGATATAGTCTTCTTCTGATGTTAACCTAATAATTATATTTCATTCTTACGTGCTTTTCATAATCGGGACAGCTGGGGTCGCACGCACACTCATCTTTCTAATTAGTCGTAAGCCATAATATAAGTACACTCTGACTGAGCATGCTAGTTTATCATAATTGACGATTGGTCAGCGTTGCAGTGGAAGCTTATATTATATGCAGACAAACATCGCGATCTCCTCCATGCTTATCCCAAAGTATATAATACTATATAGATCAGATCACCCTAGCAGCAAAAAGGGAAGATATCGTGACGTCTACATATTATAAAAACTTTGGTTTCAAGTGGATATGTTGGAATATGCTCTGCAATTTGTAACCGTTAATTGGAAAATTAAGTACTATATATACCATACCAAGTCGCTTAAGTGACAACTGACACGTAATGATGAGTTAGTTGGTGTGATTCAACTACAATTTTGAAATATGGGTTAATTAGTCTAACATTTTTTTGAAAATGATTAATTAGTCTAACATGGTTTGCTTAGTATATATATTGATGCAATAGTTAATTGGGCAGATTTGGATTTTTTTTCTCGTTTATGAAAGCTAGCTGGTTCCGCGTGCGTGCATGCATGTAACGTTGTAATATTTCCCTCTGTCATGTTGATCGACGTGGGTTGAATTCGTGGATAACACCATTATATATGGTGGAGAGAACGTACACTTGATTATCGTCGTATTATACCATACCAATTTTTTTTTTATTGGGATACCAATTTTGGTTTAGTTCTGATTAATTGACTTATTAAAAACAATTAATAATTCCTAGACTTAATTACTTGCCAAAAGATGACGGAACATCTGTATATGGCACTATCTGCAACAACAAAAGGTTACTGGTTATGTTTTGTACACGTTTTTCTTTTCTTTCGGGTTTTGTTTAATTGCGACACATTGTAGTCGCGATCTATTTCATTTTCCTTTTTTAACAAAGTATATAACTAGGCAACTAGCCCAAATGAAAATGGTCTCAAGTCCCATTAGCCCAATTTAAACTCAAAATATATCTCAAGTTTGCGGAGCCCATCTCCATCCCAATATAATATTCAAAAGCTATCAAATTAACCCCATGTATGTCAAAGTAACTCCCAATATCTCAAATTTGCTGAACCCATCCCCATCCCAATATTCTAGTTTGTCGATTCTCTTTCTAACTACCCAAAACAAATGCCCTCTGTATATTTCGGAAAAGTCAAGAGGCCCAATTAATTATAAGAGTAGTACCATTTCATCATGATATTGTACGTTGCTGTAACATTTATCAATTAAGTTAGTGATCTTTTTTATACATTTCATTCATTGAGTTTCATGTGGACAATGGGACCAGTAAAAGGAATGACTTCGAAGCCAATAAGTGAATATGATCAGATTAGAAAAATAGAGATGTAGAGCAATAAATAAACCTCGAGCAGTTAAAAATTCAAAAGTAAAATGTTAAAGAAAATAAGCGTAAACTAAATATAATGGTGTGGAACATGTGCTGATGAATTTGTAATAATCCAGTTTAATCTTTATTACGTAAATTTGCTTATTTCAGTTAAACAATAACCAAATTGAAGTATTGTTTACATCACATAGATCCAAATGGGTAGCAATTTGAATTTTAGCCTATGGATAATGGTCTTATATACCACCGAACACCACCGTCCGCGCTATCATAAGTGTCCCTACTTGTTAAGTGCTAACTTAGTTATTTTCACACCTTGTTAAGTGTTTACTTAGTTATTTTCACACCCTAGAGTTAAACTTGGTCCATAATTTTGGATAAATTGACATTCGTAGTGTATAATTTATTATTCTTTCACGTGATTACGGTTTGGATTAGACTCTTATCAAGTCAAAAACTTCCAATTTCGATCCACCAATAAAATTGGATTTAAACATCAACCCATCCAAGTTTGTGGAGCAGAAATGATAAGTTCCACACAAATAATTGTTTTGAGGAAAAGAAGGTGATAACAAAGAAATAGTTGGTGAGCAATGAGAGATAAGTGGAAGACAATATGAATCTCGGCTTCTAAGGTACGCTAAGTTAGTGAGATATGTAACCTATCTTTTGACTAATAAGGAAATGACCATAGAAACACCTGGTGAGTTTATGAGAATGTTGTTAAGAGCACTAAACTGCCTAAAGATATCACAAACATCATACTCAACATGTAGACATTTTTATTTTCCTTTTTCCGTGCATTAGGTGTCAAATCTTCCAATAATCTCACATTGTGTGGATTAAGAGTTGTGAACAAACTTGTAAAGCCATGTCCACTGGCACCCTATATACAACAAATGATGCCGACAAATAGTAATCGACTATAGGTGGAGTGGGCCCACATACAACCTCAAATGGTGTAAGCGCGGTACATGGGAAGAGGATTGCCCTGAGGATGAATAAGATCCTCCCTTAATGTGCTAATGCAGATTGAAACAAGATCTAAGAGAATGTATAATGGAATCTCCTTGGTGTCCTCAATCTACTTAAGCTCTACTCTTTGACAATTTTCACACTCAGCAACATATTTTGTTACATCTCCACCCTAGGCCACCAAGAGTGTTGCATAACTACGTCTTGGTTTCCCATGAGTGTATGAAATATGGCACAAGCCAAAACTTTTAAGTTACAATTTTCATGAAAACCATAACTTAAAGTTCTGTCAATCATTCCCACCTATACATCTGACTCACTAATAAATCACAAATGTGTAAAGAACCATAATTTAATGTCTTCGTCCCTCTAATTAAGTTATGGTTGGTCATTTAATCGTTATTAATTTGCCGTAATTTATTGTCTATTTTCTACTAGTGCCAATGACACTTCAGAAAATTAGACTTACCAAATCATGAATTTGCTAAAGGAAAAAAACAATAAGACGTAAATGGGTTTTCAAGGTCTATATGAAGCCATATGGGACTTTGAAAGATATAAAACAAGGCCGGTTTTAGAAATGTGGGTTATATTATCATTGAAGTTTCTCTCTTATGGTCAAAATGACTACTATTAGAGCCTTTATGATTATAACAATTCAATGCAGATGGAATAAAGATCAAACTGAAGTGAATCTCACATTCTAGCATGAAGAGGTATAAATGAGATTGATGTGAGAAAAAAATGAGGCATGTCTATTCCAAAAGTATGTACATGTACTAAAACAATCCTCTAAGCAGTGGTTT
Organism: Limonium bicolor; assembly: GCA_023374045.1. Lineage (NCBI taxonomy): Eukaryota > Viridiplantae > Streptophyta > Magnoliopsida > Caryophyllales > Plumbaginaceae > Limonium > Limonium bicolor. The sequence goes on along the minus strand of CM041777.1, from coordinate 258,214,494 downwards.
TTCAAGTTGGGAGCTTTATTGAAGCGGTTGAGGTATACTTAATCTTGAAGGATTCTTCTTTTTTCTTTAAATCTTAATAAGGTGACAGATGAATATATGAAACTATAGTAGTCTATGTAGAAAATTTGCTTGTAACTAGTAATCGTCAAGAAGAGCTCAATTCTCTTGAAGGATCACAGAAAGAAAATTTTGAAATCAATGAGTAGAGTAAGTCAGATTATTTCATGGGCATAGAGTTTAATCATACTTCAAAGAGAGTTGTAACACACAAAATGATGTGCATAAGTGTTGATGCACAATTTTGATCGACAAATTTTGTTCAATATTTAACACCGTAGAAGATCAGTCTTGAACTAACTATTGACCTGATGCAGATTTATTGTTTCATGATAAATGGAAAGGAAGATTGATCAAGATATATCTTTTACAGGTCAGTAACAAGTATCAAGCAGTTTAAAGTGACATATGTGATAAATAATAAGTAGAGCTTTTGATAAATAAAAAAAAGAAGAAAATCAAAGAGGGAGATTTTGTTTAAGGGCTTATAAAAACGTGAGGCAGAGATAATTTGCGGATAACAGTTTTCAGGGCTTTAAAGAATAGAAGTGAGAAAGAGATTAAATATTTCAAGGTTGATCATTTATTGTTTGGGGAAGTTCTTGTAATCGGGTTAAGGGAATTTTGTTTGTTAGGGTCGTAGATTTATAGGGAAGACAAACACATTTGTATTGCTAGAAACAATGTTCTTACTTGTTGAGAAAATGTTCTCAACATAAGGGAAACTTGTATCTAGTAAGATACGTGAAGTTGTAAAACACCATTGTTGAAAGAGTAAAGATTTATGTTAATTATTATTACACCATCTCCTCTTAATAATATCACTAGTATATCCTAGTGTATCATTCATAGACTCACGTAGTAGGAACTTTCAATTGGTATCAGAGTCAAAGGTTTGACTTGGCTATCGTGAAGACTCTAGGGGATCCACAATGATGGAAGTCAAAGTGTTGAGAAGTAGAGTAGAGACTCTGGTGAGCCACAATGGTGGAATTCAACATGTTGGCGTGTAGATTGGCGGTAATTGAGATCGATAGAGGAGAGGGCTCACATATAAGGGGGGGGGGGATGTTAATGTATTGCACATGTGAGTTGTGGAGAACCACATCGGAAATTGAAGAACCTAGTGAGTGTTTAATAATCAAGAGGGCTACTTCACCTATGACCAATAGTTTTAAGATGGAATCCACTTGGTTGTTGGGTCTCATTGGGCGTGCTAGATATATGGACTTTTACATGCATCTATCGATCTCATGCTTACAATAAGTTTACTGGAAGAGTAAACAAACATTAATGTAAAGGCGGTGATCAACCTTGTAGTGGTATGACTGAATTTATAGAGCATGGATTGTCCTGTTTATAAAATCCAACTTAGACCTTTGGCTAGAAATCATAAGTACTTATCCAATTCGATATCATATCTTGAGTTTTTGTGACTTCGATTGAGCTTCATGACCTAAAACCATGAGGTCTTTACATGATACTTCATAATTCTTGGAGGATGCTTGATATCACAGAAGACAAAGATGCAACCAGGTTATTGAGAGCGAGGGAGAGGTTATTGAGAATTGCCTATTTTATTCCAATCATTCTTGACTACAAGCATATGTAGTTATCTTTGGCTACATTTAAAATTGAATAGTTTGTATAGTGTAAAAGTACAGGTTTTGTAAGCTTATTGTACAGTTTAAGAAGTTAATATTTACATCTAGTTGAATTTCAGTAATATCATTATTTAATGTATAACTTTATATATACATTCGTACAGTTTTTATTACTAATTGTACAGTTTTTATAGAACAAATGTACATGTATGTAACCATCTATAAATACATTTGGATGTAACCTAGAAATTGCCATTTCAAGCTAATCGTGGCATTTTGAGCTTATCTATTGGTGTCGTACGTATTAGAATGTAACTTTATTTGACAAAACAATGTTACTTCTTCGGAGCTAGAACATCTGTTAGGTGGTCAGGGCCAACACAGCCGCACCAGTATTTACTATTTTACCTTAATAGAAATTTTGTTTTTAATTTTATTCTTTCGTGACATTGAACAAATAAACTATGAGTTCAAATAGCTTTTGAGATTTATATATTGTGTCCATTTGTACTTTTCAATGAAAATCACTCAATTACTAGAAATATATAAGAATGATAGACGAACTGCTCTGATTAGAAAACGAACAATGACGGGATAACCAGTGAAAGAGACAAATAATTTCTTATTTGAATCACGAGTTCGATCTCACACGTGTGAGGAGGATATAATCTGTTGTCTCGGTCACTTTTCATTTCCGTACGTTCAAATTATTATCTATATATGTCAAGAAAGGGAGAAATAAGTTTGGCGGTTAGTATCATATTACATGATCATGGATTGTGAAGAGGTCAAAGTCTTAACTATGTACTAGTGGTAATTAATTAACTAATCCACGACTGACTTTAGAAAGGGACGTCGCGAATTGAACTTCATTAGCAATGGTCATTAATCTCTAATAAGCTAGGACCTCAATTTCCTGGTATATACATACAAGACACTATGTACCGACAAAGAAACATATACTATAAGGGTAGATGATATTTCTGACGAGGGATCGATCTATCAAATTTTTCCAGTTAGCTCACTCGATCAATAGCTGATTTACTCATCAATCCTACTCTCATTAACCACACATATACAGCAAGTTAAAGTTTTCTAACATGTCCCTCAATAAGACCAAGAACTTGTTTGCGTTAATGGTTACTGTTCTCTGTTTATTACTTCAGTTTCAGCTTTTTGAAGGCAGTGATCATGTTGCACCATTCCGACTTATGATGGAAGAACCGGTGGAATTCTCAGCAATTAAGAACCTGAATCGTGTTGATGAATCACACAATAGAAAGGCAAATCTTTCTTTTTTTTTTTTTTTTTCATTTCTTTCTCACAGCAATTATGAGCATTATTAGTATGAGATAGTATGTCTGAATTAACCATGTATATTTAGGCCTATATCGTGTACATGGGTAACAGAGACAAAAAGCTCGATCCCAATGTCAACCTTTGTAAGAAAATGTTGGAAGATGTTATTGGCAGGTATATTCTTACATTCATTATGATATTTTTTCTTACATTCATTATGATATTTTTTCTTTCAAAGTAAAGTGTTTGTGGGTTTATCAACAAATGTAATTTTCTGCATTGAACTCATGTATCGCGCTACCTTGCAGCAACCAACTAATATCAAAATACCTACTTCACACATACGAGACGAGTTTCCATGGATGTGTTGTGATGATTACTGACAAAGAAGCAAAGATAATGGCTTGTGAGTCTTAGTTACTACTATATATATACCACTACCAAGTACCAGTACCTACATATAATAAGTAAATGTTTATTGTAACAATTATGTCCCCATGATGGTACGGGCAATGGGGTGTGTGTGGAACATGCTGTTCCTGATTAGATTAGTGATTATATGCTACGAATCATGTACAGAACAATATATTTTTGCCCATTAATCTATATAGGCCTGGCGCCAAATATTACTAATCAAAAAAAAAAAATGTTTATTGTAACAGCAATGAAGGGAGTGGTGTCAGTATTCCCCAATCGACAGCTAAAGCCTCATACAACACGGTCATGGGACTTTTTAGGGATGCCTTTAAACATCAAAAGGAATGTAGAACTTGAGAGTGATATTATCATTGGTGTGATTGATACTGGTATTTGGCCTAACTCCAACAGCTTCAGTGACTCCGGATTAAGCCCCGTGCCTGCAAAATGGAAGGGTAAATGTGATAATTCAATGAATTTCACTTGCAACAGGTACCTTAATATCTTTTTGCTCCTGTCATTTTTTTTGGGACGGGCTTTTTACTAGGCCTTGTAATAAAGTAACGAAAATGAATATATGACCCGAAACATGACACAACATTAATATATATAGGTATTTAATTTTATATACGAAACTAATTTCATATCGTGTATTGTATATACATGATTTATTAACGTGTCATGTACCGTATCTAGTTCTATACATATCGTGTATACACGAAATATCTGTAAATAATTCATGTATACATATAATTCATGTACACATGTAATTCATGTACACATAAATATATTTCGTGATACTTATTTATTGCATTAATTCATATACATATGATATTTTGATATTTCAGTTCTTGACGTGTTACATATTTATTTCATTAATTCGTGTACACATGAAATTCGTGTACACACGAATAAGTTTCGTATATTTCGTTTTGTTTACAGATTTTTGGATTTTGTTTACATATATAGAATTCCTATACGAAAATATTTTCATGTCATATTCCGTGTATCTTCATATAAATTCTGTGCCGTGTATCATTTCTATGATTTACATGAAAAAATGATTTGCCAGACCTGCTTTTACTCTGTATGCAGTTTTATACTTTTCTCCCCCAATTTATAATAGTCTCTGTGCTTTCTTTGATTTAACCCAACTAAGCTCTTCAACTCATTCTTGGTCCTTCTCCTTACTTATTGGATTGAGCCCATTTATTAAGTCATCTCACCTTGCACTAAGTGGCCCAACCCACTGTCTTATGAGACTCTAATATTCCCCCGTTAGCTTGTTCCTAGGTATGTAAGATCATCCTTAGACAAATCTTTGTCCGTCCCTGTTGGTACCTCGATCTTTTTTTTTTCTCAACACCATCGGTACTCTTAGACACATCCTCTCACCACTGAGACCGGCACTTGATTGCCTCAACTCTACCAAGTGCCTCTCCTGCTCTAGTAAAAATGTATATAATTCACATCATTGGGCCAAATTTACGGCCTTAATCACTTGTTTAAGTTTCCCTCAAATATGAAAATATCACATTTTATAAGTTGGGCCTCAGCAGCCCATATTCAAAAAACAGTTCTTTTTCTAATAAAAAAACCCAAATTCCTTCAGGAAACTGATCGGAGCAAGATTCTTCCGCACCACCAAAGACATCCCGAACGGAGACGAAGCATCTCCAAGAGACACAGATGGCCATGGAACCCACACCGCATCAACAGCTGCCGGATCATCGGTTAATGCGGCTAGTTACTTCGGTCTAGGCTCAGGGACGGCTCGAGGCGGAGTCCCCTCCGCCCGAATTGCAGTGTACAAAGCATGCTGGTTGGACGGATGCCACTTGCACGATCTTCTTAGCGCATTCGAGGCCGCAATTGACGACGGGGTTGACATTCTTTCGGTCTCAGTTGGAGGTAGTGAGATAATCGATTACTTCACGGACTCTATTGCGATCGGAACGTTTCACGCAATGCAGAAGGGGATATTCACTTCCGTCTCGGCGGGGAACGAAGGTCCCCAACCTTATACGATAACGAATGTCGCGCCGTGGTGTCTGTCGGTTGCTGCTAGCACTATTGACCGCTCGTTTATGACCGGCGTGCAGCTTGGTGATGGCCGCACCTTTGAGGTCGCAATCCCCTACTTCATGAATTTTCGCTAAATTCTGTTTTCTCAAATATGAAGAAATTTTGACTGTGCTGCAGGGGATTTCGATAAATCCAGACAATTTGAGACATCAAACATTGATTTACGGAGGAGACGCGCAAAAGAATAGTTCTCGTCCAAAAGAGGACTCTAGGTAGTTCAAGTTACATTTGCTAATTAGACCAGCAGATACTTGAAATTACTGATAATCAATTGTGATACGGCGCGCAGTTATTGTCTGGAAGATTCACTGGATCCAAAACGGGTGAGAGGAAAAATTGTTCTATGTGCTGCGAGGTCAAGTGGAGCAGGAGCATTTCAAGCAGGTGCTTCTGGAATTATTATGACAGATAACGACACCTCTAGAAACGAACCATTTGGTTCCCCATTACCGACCTCCTACATCGACGAAAAGGACGGCAATTCCACTTACAAGTATATTAAATCCAAGAAAAGGTATTATGGGTCTAATCTCTCTTATAGTCTCAAATATTTCATAAGATTATTAACTAATTATTTCGACAACAAATATTTGTACATTTATACGCTCATCTTCTAGCTTTCCATTCTTATTTGTCGTATGGTGAATTCAATTTAATATTATTTTTTCTGATGAAGATATATTGCTTTGTAATACGGTATGTGCATCTATAGGCCCACTGGATCTATATATAGGAGTGTTGAAGTCAATGACACCACAGCACCTGTTGTAGCTCTGTTCTCTTCAAGGGGTCCAAATCCGCTTTCACCTGGAATCTTAAAGGTGGTTAAAGAGAGACAAAACTAAAATATCTCAGTAACCAAAACCCTTACCCATCAATTCCTTATTTTCTTTCTTTTTAAATTTGAAGGAGCCTACTTAATGCATGTGCGGTCTTGTTGCTCACTATGTTTAAGACATGCATGCCATGCCATGCAGTTCTCACTAATAATAATATGCGGGGACAATGGTTGTTGATCATATAGAGTGTGTGTACTACTTGCAGCCAGATTTGACGGCCCCAGGAGTTGCTATACTAGCAGCTTGGTCGGGTGTGGGATCTCCAACTTTAGAGGGCGACAAAAGAAAAGTAGCTTACAACATCATATCTGGAACTTCTATGGCTTGTCCTCATGCAACTGGTGTCGCTGCTTATATCAAATCTTTTCATCCAGATTGGAGCCCTTCAGCGATTAAATCCGCACTCATGACTACTGGTATGTGCTGTGTGCAATGCAGATATGCAAGGTTATGTGTGAAGTAAATTTAGTGTGCTAAGGTTTTCCTATTAGTTTAAAGAACTTTGTTTCCTAAAATCGCATGAAGGCGGAAGTATGTTACTGGTGTTGAAAAATGCTTGGAATTTAGGAGGTATTGGTGATGGGCCTGATGGCTCATGGAGTCAGTTGGGTTCTGTGTGGGTAAATGGTCCTAGGTTGCCATGAGGTTTTGGAAGCAATGTCAAACCATTGGATCATACTGCTTGCTTGAGGACCTTCTGAAGATTTTGGGGGGCACTGAAGTTGGAAAGTGACCGATCACTTGGGAGGAATTCAAACAACGTTTCAACATGCTATCTTAATGTTTATCGGGATCAGAAGAGTGTGGAGTACAATTGTCGTAACGTTTGTTGGGTACTTTCGGAATTGTCCGAATTTGATACGAATCTGTCTGATGATTTGATTAATAAGCTTTATAATCTGTTTAGTGGTAATATTTGCCTAGAAGTTTGACATTGATGGTTAACAGTATGCAGTGTGTCAACGGCTCTTGCAATTAAGGTGGTTTAACCCGCCCTGTCCGTGTATGATTAATTCATTTGATTTTTCTGATTTTGAAGCTTCTCCAGTGAGCTCCAGTCTGAACCCACTCAGGGAGTTCGCATATGGTGCTGGCCATATAAATCCAATGAAGGCCTTAGACCCTGGTTTGGTTTATGATGCATCGGAAAAAGATTATTTGAGCTTCTTATGTGGAGAAGGTTACCCAGACGTAATGATCAGAATTATTACTGGACACAAAAAGTTCAGCTGCACTAATGCTGACCCTGATTTGAACTACCCTTCGATCAGCCTCGAAACACGGTCAAAGTTTTTTAATGTGACGTTCAAAAGGGTGGTCACTAATGTCGGTTCTACAACTTCCACATACACAGCTAAAGTGAGTCACCCGGAAAACCTAGCTATTGACATCGTTCCTAACATCCTGAAGTTTACAGCTGCGGGAGAGAAGAAGAAGTTCAAGGTGATGATTTCAGGTACCATAGGCACTGCTGGTAGATTTTCTACTTCTTCCTTGGTGTGGGATGATGGAACTCATCTGGTGAGGAGTCCTATCGTTGTTTTGAGGTCTTCCTCTTGATGACCACATTAATTAACTCTTTTGGTTGGCCACTCTGATCTTCCCTTGATATAGCTTCTGAAACTTGATCTACCTGTTTGCTAGTGGTTACTCGTTACAGCTACACAAGTCGATCGATTCAATCTTGTCTGATTTGGTATGTAAATATGTAGATACCATTATAATTTATATATATATACACATGTATTAATGTATATAGGGTGAATTAATTTTGGAAATTTTCGTTGTTTGTGTTGACAAATCTTCAAAGCTCGTGTGTGATTGATTGGGCACTAAGCAAAAAATGTATTCAAGCGAAGCTCCTTTCAAACTAATAAACAAGAGAGCGGCAACAAGCCTATTTGGACGAGTTGTCTGGGGCCTTTTAAATTGTACGGCCGGGTCTTTAGTTTGAGTCGTAATATGAACGTAATCGTGCCGTTTCTGGGAGAGGTCTACGTCTTATACCGTTTCAAACCTAGAACCATTCTAGTATTTCAGTACCAATAGACCGACATAGTTAAATAATTTTTTTTTGAAAACAAACGGTATATTATTAAGAGCACAATGGGATTACATAGGGAGGGAAATCAGTTGACTTCCAACAACTCGCGGGGAGCTGGTGTTTTCTAGCATAGAAAGCTAGGTTGTGTGCACTAAAATTGTCTAAACGACTAACATGAAAGCATTTGAAACCCAACAGAGGATTCAATGTTGCCAAGGCATCATTGAGCAAGAGCGTGGTAGAGTCTGAAAGGGTTGAGATACCAAAAGCTGTAAGATATGCAACGACCGGCTGACAATCAGACAAAATCCGAACATTCTGAAATTCAAATCGCTTCGCAAGGTCAAGGCCTAACAAGACCGCCGCCGCCTCCATATGGGAAGGGTCATGACATGTGAGACCCCCCCAGAGAGCAGCAGCAAGGATAGTCCCGTTGCGTGCTGCTATCGCTGCGATGCCAAAATGGCCAAACTTGTCCAAACCAGCATCAACAGAGATCTCAATCAAGGAGGGGGAACACTGACGTGCCTCGGCAAGCGAAGGCAAGGAACAAGTGGCAAAGCAAGAGTTGCTTAGGCCCAAAAAGCTGTCCGCCTGAGACCATCCTGCCTCAAAAGACGAAACACGGCCATGAGAAAACTGACATCGTGCAAACCATAGGCGCCAAAGGAGAGACAAAAGCCGGGACAGATGTGAACGTTCCATGGTGATGCAAGATTGAGTAAACCAATCAACAAAAGCAGCATCTGGCTGAGAAGAAGGAGGCCGCTGCACACCAAGGCGGGTCCAGTAAGGTTTGACAGAGGGACAGCCAATGAAAGCATGTGAAAGGGTTTCACAGCGGCCACAGAGGACATAAATAGCCAGGTCGTGGCGGTGTAGCCTGTAGGCCAAGAGGCCCCGACACGGCACGATCCCCTTTAAGAGCCTCCAGCCAAATAAACGAATGCGCTGAGGGAGAGCTAACGCCCAGAGCCGATGAAAAGGTGAATCACGGGGAGGAGCTATCGTGGAGGAGCTGGAAGGATGGTGCTGACGGGATATAGCAACATCACAGTGATAAGCACTTTTGACCGTATACTTGCCGGAAGTCGTGAGACCCCAAAACCATGAGTCTGGGGACGCAGCTGTGGATGACAAATCGAGGCAACAAATGTGCTGAACATCCTCAGGATGAAACAAGGATTGAAGAAGGGGAACGTTCCAGGCAGTGGGGGAGAGCTTTAAAGAGGAGACAGGAGCGCTGCGAATATGGGGCGGAAGATACCAAAGGTATGGCTTGCCGCCATCCTTAGAGGGAAGCCAACGATCTGAAATTATAGTGGTGGTCCCAGAGCCAATGCACTTATGACCCCCTGCATGAATGAGATCCCGAACAGACAACAGACCTCGCCAGAGAGGACTGATGTTTGCAACAGGCCGGAGAAGATGAAGCGGACAATGGCGCATATAACGAGCAGTGAAAAACTGGGACACCATAGTCTGAGGCCGTTGGATAATCCGCCAAAGCTGCTTGGCCAAGAGCGCGCGATTAAAACTCCTCAAATCACGAAATCCCAAACCCCCAGAACTCAGAGGAGAACACAGACGATCCCACTTCAGCCAATGCAGTGTCTTGGCAGTAGAAGAACCACCCGACCAGAAGCGTGATAGCATTCCCTTGATATCATTGAGCAACGACTTCGGTAAGGCAATAAGCGACATCACATAAGTAGGGATAGCCTGCAAGATGGATTTAATAAGGGTCAGCCGCGCTGCCTGAGAAGTAACGTGAGACCATCCCTGAATTCGACGTGCAACTCTATCCTTGATATAAGCGAATACCGCATTTCGATTGCGACCCACATGAGCTGGGAACCCCAGGTAGATACCAAAATCAAGAACCACACGACCACGCAAAATCCCAGCTACCGCCTGACGAAGCTGAGGCTGAAGACAGTGAGAAAACATAATAGCCGACTTATCGGCATTGATACATTGGCCGGAAGCTTGCTTGAAGTCCTCCAAGATGGAAGATAATGCGTGGGCATTTGCCGAAGTGGCTTTCCCAAATAAAAAACAATCGTCTGCAAAAAGCAAGCTTGAAATGGGTGTAACTAAGCCTGGGAAAGAGAAACCATGAAACTGGTTGACCTGGGCCGACGACTGAATCGCCGAGGTCAAAACCTCCATACAGCAAATAAAGAGAAGCGGAGATAGAGGGTCACCCTGACGCAGGCCACGCTGAGGGAAGAAAGAGGGTCCTGGGTGGCCATTTATGAGCACCGACATTGATGCAGTTGTAAGACATTTTCTAACAGCTTGAATCCAAACCGGATGAAAGCCCATACTATCCAAAACATTCAGAACAAAAGACCACTCAACCCGGTCAAAGGCCTTGGACATGTCAACCTTATAAGCAAAAAACCCCCGACAAAATGGACCAGCAAACCTGCGATCATAGTCAATATAGTCTAGAAACTGCCCTATCTTGTTAGCAACCCGTTGAGCAAACATCACATTCAAGAAAGCCATGGGGACCTCATGAACACGAACCCAGAAAGGTGCAAACCGAAAGGCATGAGCTTGCGGGGCAACAGAGCGATCAATTTCAGAGAGAACCAGCATGCAACCTTCATAAGTCCATGGTCCCCGACTCAGAGCCTCAAATTTGCGCTCTTCATCAGGGAATTCAAAGAGAAAAACATTTGATCCCAAAGCACGAACATTTAACTGATCATGAAGTCGCCATAACTTGGAGAATGACAGAGCTAAGCCTTTGACATCAACAGATTTGGCTATAAGCAGCTTACCGAGAAGAGAACAGTCGTAATTAACATTTGTCTCTGCGTTGGCGACGTCCGAAACATCGAGTGAGGCACCTTCAGCCTCAGTCAAAACCAAGTTAGCGTACTGGTTCGCGATATCGTCCATGCGAGGTGAAGAGGACACCATTGGTGCGGGCGCAAGCTTCGCAAACGAAAATAACAGGAAGAGAAGAGAGGTGGTGTGCAAGCAAGGTTGCGAGACAAACAGAGACAGATTAGGTTGGTATGTTTGAGCGCACAGAAGTTGCGAAGTCGGAGGGGTTTTTGAAACCGAAGGAAACCCAAACGACGGCGGGTTAATGATTTGCGTGGAGAAAAGAGAAAAACGTGGCTGTGGGATAGAGGAAACGTAATTAAGGTGGCATAATCCATCTGAGAGAGCGGGACTGGTGGCAAATCGATGAAGAGGGGGGAAGGAGATGGCCAATGCATGAAGCTGCAATACTGAAAAAGCTAACCCTAGCTTGGAAAGGAAGGAAACCTCAGAAGAAGGAAACCTAAACACCAGAAGTACTTGTAACAAAATCTTTTTGACATAGTTAAATAATTAGAATCAACAGGATTGATAAATTATTTTCGTCTATACAAATAGACCGACATCTAATCTCCACTCCCGCAAGTCGTTCTTAATATCGGATAAAAAATTATTATTATTATTATAGATTCGCCTAAAAGCATTTGCTTTACAAAACTTTAAAGTTAAGGCTAAACGTACGAAATATACTAGGAATTAACATCAGGAGATTTAACATTTTTGTTGTTAATTTGACGAATGCAGAGATTATATAGCGACTTGGTCCTAAGCCACCACATAAGAATACTCAGGGTCAATGTAATATATAATACATACAGGATGCCCACTACTTCATTATTTATTTTATAACATGTCATAGATTATAATGACCCTCCCACTCTATATAAACGGACGGGTATAGCCACATTGTCGAGTTAAGCAAAAGGCAAGAACATATCAATAATGAAGATGAAGATGCCATTTGCTTCGTGTACATTTCTTCTCCTTGTCTCTCTCTCTTGCTTCCATTTTGTAGATGCGGCCAACACAAAGTCGCTCAAGTCTGCCCTGCAAGGAAGAGTCCCTTCTGAGATGCAGAATAAAACTGGCGCTCCTCAGTTTGATCAAATTTTGAAGGATAGAAAGGTGTGAATTGTATAATTAAAACATGTCAATCGGTTTGATTCAAGGTCATTTAGCAGGAGTTGTTATTCGAATTCATCTTTTACTTTAAGGGGTGTGTTTACCGTTTTTCCAGTCGATGGCATTAGATAATTTCCGCTTTGACCGATTAGTTAGTACTTAGTTGATAGAGCTCATATGTGCATACGTTTGTGCGTGGTTTTAAATTTACATATGGTAACCTTTACGTGTGTAATTTATGCAATATTCGATATAGTTATGAAAATTATTTGGTAGGGTGATGTAATTACGTCAATATGTAAACCCCTAAAAATAATTGGACATTGGTGTATTAATTCTAATTTAAATATATATCTTCGGTATGATTGCACAGCCTTATATCATTTACATGGGTGAAGCCTTAAAAAACAAAATTAGCACTGGATCCGCAAGATCCTTTTACGAGAAGATGCTGGAAGATCTAATTGGCAGCAGGTAAAGTTCATACATATATATACGCATGTTACGTTTTTCTTCCAGAGAGAATTAAAATTATACAATGTTACATGTACCTGTCGATCGAGATATTATAACATTCTCATGTCATAGCGATATCGAATAATATTTTTTGTGTAACCATTATCATCACAGTAAAATACAAGATTGATTTATAATTGAGACGATGTTGATGCAGCAAAGAATCTGTGTCAAAGCGTATACTTTACACATACGAGAGGAGCTTCTATGGATTTGTTGTGATGCTAACAGATGCAGAATCAAAGGCTGCTAAATGTGAGTGAATTAGTTTTCTACTCATCATGCATGCATGACAGCTTTTAGATTTAATTTGCAACATTAATTAATCAAACTAGCACTACTAAAAAACTCTTTATTGCTAACGAAAAATTAACGACAGATTAAATCTGTTAACAAATTTAATAATTAGTAATGAAATATTAACGAAATGCTAACGTATAAATCTAATTCAAATCCACTTATGAAAAATGCTGATAGATTTATATTTCGTTAGCAAAATTATTAATGAAAATAATAATCTCTAAGTAATTGGTGACAAATAAAATAATACCTAACAAATTACTAATAGATATTAAAAATTTGTCACTAATTACCTAAGAAAGTAATAATCCATTACTAAATTTATTAAAACTTTTTTGATTAATTATATGAAATCTTATTTTTATCACTATTTATTAATGATTTTACTTTCATCAGCAATTACCAACAAAAAAAATCTTCACGACCAATTACCAACGAATACTATCACATCAGCGATTACTCTTAGAATTTACAAAGTGTAGTCCTTTTAACCGTACTCCTTTTTCTTTCTCTTTTCCGTACTCCTTTCTTTTTCTTCTATCTTTGCTCTCCAACTCTCAATACTTCTTCGTTCTTCTTCTCGACCTTCATTCTTTCCCGTACTGTCGGTAATCAGTTTGAATCACAGAGATCCGGGTGCACTCCTCTCGTCTACCAGATCTAGATGTTTTCAATCTCCCTCACTTGGATCTTCTAGCAACTCTCCTCCAAACCAGAAATTCTTCGATAAATCGACAAATTGACCGGTCGGGAGTGTAACTGGAATCAGAACGGCCGCGTTGCTCAGCTACGAGGAGATACAGAGGATGAACTACCTCCACGCGGCGATCTTTGAGTCGATGAGGTTGTGCCCGCCGGTACCACTGGACGAGAAGCTCTGCTTAACCGACAATGTCTTGTCGGATAGAACCAGGTTGAGGAAAAGCGCGACTGTGACGTATCACAGTAACGCGATGGGGAGAATGGAGGGGATTTGAGGGAAAGATTGTGAGAATGGAGGGGATTCAGCGAAGAGCAGGTAATTTGATCTCTAATTGTACCAAATCCTGATTTTTTTTTAAATTTGTCATCGCATTTTCTACGGTAATTTGATCTCTAATTTTTTTTGATAAGTTAATTTGATCTCTAATTGTACTGATCATTATAAGCTATTGATGCATCAGCTTAACGACTTGTGGATTCTCGTATGCTATATGTGTAAAGTTAATCTACACTTGTATTTATCATTGTTGCTGGTCTTCTACGGGAGTTCATGGTTTACATGAGCACTGATTTTTGAATTTTTTATTCTAATTCTTTGTACTTAGGTTTGTTTGGAGAGTGCGCCGATACTGTTCGTGAAAAATAAGAGCTGAAAACTGACAGAGAATCTATTTTCATGCCAATCCTGCTGCTAGTGATCCATCAACTACCAGAATGATAAGGACACGAGCGGAAGGTATGTTGTTTTCTTGAAATTTTCCATTTGGAAAAAAAGAAAAAATTTCATATATGCTTGCTTTGTCTAAGTTCTCAGTAATGTTATTTTAGCACGTAGCAGCACCTGCAGGGAGTGGGTTGGAAGAGTAATACATGAACATTTATGTCCAACTTCAGACATCTTATCCTCAGTGGAATGGTTAGCGTAACTTTAAACTCATTTTCCCCTTCTTATCTGTTTTTTTGCTTTTGTGCTTGCTTATCTATTCTGTTTCTGTCCCATTGATTTTTCATTTGCGGAAGGATTAGAGTTTGATGCAACAGAAGAGCCACCATCAGTTTTAGATGTTCAAGTGTTTCGTTTTGATAATCCATTTGATCAAGCCGCCTCCCTTGGGAATGCAAAAATAAATTTACTGAAGCATACATCTGGAGAGTTGGCTGATATGTGGATTCCTCTTGAAGGAAAACTTGTCATTTCTTCACAGGTGAGGCTGCACTTGAGAATTTTCCTTGAAAACAGCAAGGGTGTTAAGACTTTAAAAGATTATTTGACGAAAGTAGAAAAAGAAGCTGGGAAGTTGCTTATATCTGAGCAATTTATTGATTAGTTTACTTCTTTGTTGTGGATTTTACGCACCTTCAATCCTAACTTTTGTTCGATAACTCTGCATTTCAGAAGCTGTTTGGTTACCACCAGACAAGTTTTTTTATGGAAGACTACTGGTGTTATCTTAGGCAGAAAATGCCTATGCAGGTGCTTCCTCTTGGATGAGTTGTTATTGTGCTGCTATTATTTTAATTGCAGTCATCACCCCTTCTTCTTTGATAAGATTACCATATTTCAGTAATTTAGGCTCTGATTCAGGCAATTTTCTGCAATGTTCTATTATTATGTTTACACGGACATTCTGCCAATCTGAAAATATAAGACTTTTTGAGTGAAATGTGATACATGTGATTCATCCTCTATTCTTTTGTGAATATTGGAAATTGCTACTAGATATCAAAAACTCTATTTGCGGTGGATCTAATAATAATATCATTGCTTGAGTGGGGGTGATTGCTTGAAACCTTAAGTGATACAGAGCCACATTATATTCGATGTGTGAAGCCCAATAATCTCCTCAAACCTGCTATTTTTTAGAACAAAAATGTCTTGTAGCAATTACGTTGTGGGGTGAGGAGGCTTCTGATTTGTTTTTGTTGTCAATCCTGCTTCTTATATTGCATTCATGTTGTAAGTTGTCTTCAATACGAGGAGATATCTTCTTTTTGTTTCAGGGAGTCATGGAGGCAATCAGGATTAGCTGCGCTGAATATCCCACTAGAAAACATTTCTTAGAGTTTCTTGATCGATTTAGCATTCTTGTTCCTGATGCCATACCTGGAAGGTGAGTTTTTCTCTGCTTGTTATTGAACTCTGATACCCTATCAGGTTACTGAGATCTTTGTTTATGATAGCTTAGATGAAGTTGCTGCTTGTAGAAAGCTCCTGGAGAAGGTGTCCTTGGAAGGTTATCAGCTAAGAAAAGAGAAAAAGGTGTTGGACACTTCTGCTTAGAGTTTTGATATCGTGTACATTGTTCCTTGTGTTATGATGAGGCTACTTACAGTTTCTTGTTTACAATAGGAAATAAAGTCTATTCTTGAAACTTCCAATTCTGTTTCACACTAGCAATCGAATTTTTAGTCAACTGGAAACAACTGATCTGATGAACTCAATTGAGCTTGTGGATGCCTAATATAAGGAATATGTTGGGTTATATGTGGAGTGATGGACCAAATGGCTTCAGCTTGCGGTGAAACGAATATGCTTCTTTTTTTGGTGTGCCAGGTAATGCATTTGTCACAATGATATTTTGATTGTACATGGCTATACTTTGAGTGACTTGGATTTTGATGACTGGTCTTTAAGAATCAGAGCCATTGAAATGGGAGCTAGTATGGTTTGATATTGAACTTATGTTTGTTTAATGATTTACCTACCTCTGAATTCTATAAGGGAACATGAACTGTGCAAGCTCTTTTGATAATGAGTTGACACAAGAAATCATGTTTGAGATTTGACAGCGACAAAATGTCATTAGAAGACTTAAGTTGATATATAACTTTCTGCCTGTCCTTTTTTTTTCAACAGGATAAATTACATGCTCCACAAGAGAAATGAGATGAGGCAAGCCCAACGTGTGGAAGAGATTACAACCGATGAAAAAGTTGAATTTGTAGACCAGTGTACTAGTTATTACATTTGAAGTGATTTCAATTTCTTGTACAGAGATTACAATTGATGTAAAAGTTGAATTTATAGATGTACAATATTACTAAAAATGTAATAAGATATATATGTTTGGGTATATCAATAATATTTGAAGTTCATAACAAGATTGTACCATTGATATGTCTCAGCTTCAGATTGTGTTTGATATGATACCAAAGGGGTGAGGGATGATATCTATATATGTTGTTATTCTTTAGTAATTATCGATAGATGATGTCTCCTTAATAATCTCTTATTAATTACCAATAAATAAACAAAGTCTTTTACTAATTGCCGATGAATTGAACCATTGGTAATTACCAACAAATAAAAAATCTCTTGCAAATTACTAATAGATAACAAAATTCATCGCTAATTACCAATGGACAGCGATGCTCATTTCATATATGATAACTAGTGACGGATATTATTTTTTCTTGATAATTGGTGATGGATCTAGTTTATTTGTTAGTAAATTTTAGCGACGGGGAAAACACTTACGGATATTTTCTGTTAGTATTTTGTCGGTAAATTCTTTTACTAACGAATATTCTTATTTTACTAACAAATTTTTTTATCGGTAATAACCATTTTTTTAGTAGTGTAGAAGGAATTAATACAATTATGTTTCATTTTAATGCAGCATTGAAAGGCGTTATATCTGTATTTCCCAACTGGAAGCTAAAACCATATACAACAAGGTCATGGGATTTCTTAGGGATGCCATTGAAAGTAACCAGAAATCTCACCATGGAGAGTGACATAATCATCGGTATAATTGATTCTGGAATCTGGCCAGAATCTAACAGCTTCAACGACAAAGGACTAGGACCAGTGCCCGCTAGATTTTTTTTTGATAATTGGGCTTTCGCCATTTTATTAATGAACAATAACCTGATTGCTCAGGCGGGTGGGATGTAATGGGCCTCATTAAAACCCCCTTAAGCAAAACCCGGTGGGAAAAAGCTCAAGGTGGAAAAAGAGTACCCTCCACACCCTGTACAATCTACAATCCATCTAATTATCAAGAGAATCTGCGTATTATAGCGTTACATGCTCCTCTCAACTACCAAAAATATGCCCCAGTCCAGTTCTTATTGTAGATAGTCCTTGAGTGATGTGGTTTCAACAAATAGTCCACTCGACATTGACAAGTCTTTCCACCAACATCTGGTCCATCTCCAAGTCCCCATCTTAATCTGAGCCACCATTCTCGATATATTGAGGACTTCATTTCTGAATATCGTATTGTTTCTCTGCATCCAAATTACGTAAACTCCATAGCAAAAGGTAGTCCTCCATATCTTTCTTGCTTTTCCTCTCAGCCCAACCTCAAACCAGTCCTTATAAATTTCTACCACCTCGGTTCCAGTGCCCGCTAGATGGAATGGTACATGTCAGACTTCCAAGAACTTCTCTTGTAACAGGAAGATAATTGGTGCACAATTCTTTCGAGATGAGGACAGTTTACCGGAAGGCGACGAATCTACTCCAAGAGACATGAATGGGCATGGAACACACGTAGCATCAACTATCGCTGGAGCATTGGTGGACAACGCTAGTTATCTTGGTGGTATTGGTAATGGAACAGCTAGAGGAGGTGTACCCTCAGCTCGGATAGCAGTTTACAAAGCACTTTGGTCTGATAATGTGGCTTTTGCCTCTGATGTTCTAGCGGCATTTGATTCTGCTATAGCTGATGGTGTTGATATAATATCGGTTTCTATTGGGTTTTCAGATACTAAAAAGTATTTTGAGAATCCGATTGATATTGGAGCGTTTCATGCGATGAAAATGGGTATATTTACATCTGTTTCAGCTGGAAATGATGGTCCGGATGATTTTACTGTAAGAAATGTTGCACCATGGTCTCTTACTGTTGCAGCTTCTTCAATAGATCGACTTTTCACCACAAGTGTAAAACTGGGTAATGGTGATGTCTTCAAAGGGGTATCTGTCAATCCAGATAAGGATTTGATTGATCAAGGTTTGATTTATGGAGGTGATGCACAGAATCAATCTTCCAAAGCAGATTCAAGGTATAACAGTACGTACGTTGACAAGGGAAACTACTCCTGATTAGAAACTATAATTGCAGTATAGATTAATTAGGTATTCCACGACGTTGACAAGTATTAATCATTCATATACGACGTACAGAAACTGTGCAAATGGTTCCTTGGATCCAGTACTGGTAAAAGATAAGATCGTGCTCTGTGAAGGCCGGTTCTCTAACGGAGCATTCTTGTCCGGTGCGTCTGGTGCTATACTATTCGATGATTGGATATGATGACCCACGCATTGCCCCGCTACCTACCTCCCATGTTTCTCTTAATGATGGAGTCTCGGTTTTCCGTTACACAAGGAATGACACACGGTATATATACATTAACAACTTCATATAGTATATGTGAACACAATGATTTGACCTCCTCATCAATAAGTACTGTTCACATTTTATATATTATTGCAGGCCAATGGCAAGTATATTTAAAACTAGAGAAATCAATGATACGACCGCACCAGTTGTGGCTTCATTCTCTTCGAGGGGACCCAACTCTTTTTCACTTGGCATATTAAAGGTACGTACAACTTTTTTTTAAAAAAAGTATAACCACTGTATCATATGGATTGCAACGATCACCATAAGACATCCTTACATTTTAAACCGTCATATGCAATAATTCATTCCTAATTACAATATTGACACATGTTGAGAACACTATATATCTTTCCCTTCTACGAAGACTGCTGCTTGATTAAGGTTAATGTTACCCCACATATGGCCCTTGGATTCTACCTTATATCATTTTGGCAGGTTATGGTTTTGGAAACCATCTAGTAATAAGGGATAGGTTTTCAAGTCATTTCAGTTCTAGCTACCAGTAAGATATGGCATGTTACAGCTCAACCTAAAACTTTTCAAGGTTAACTAGCCAGGGTTGACAAAAGACATCGAAACCCTTGAGAAGTATGGTTGCCTTGCGAATTTTCTTCCTAGGGTTTCTCTTCTCCGGCCTGCCTCTCCTCTTTGCAGTGTGACGCTTGCCTGTATTCCGGTTAAGGAAGGCCTAGTGTATCTCTTCGATTTCCAATGCCTTCCACTGCATGAAGAAGATAATGATTATAATCATTACCTATGCCTTGCACAATCCAGAAAATCTCTCTGATGGACACCCGCCTTATGAGGAACCCCGCCTCTGCGCCTCCCTCTATTTCCTGTGGCATGCAAGGAGTAGAATTTGCAGGTGTCGGCTCCCTAACCCCTGTCATATTCCTCCTGGGCTGCCTGTCTATATATTGCACCAGTTCGGAGTGTAGAGGCCTAGCGTACATCACTTATTCTTCAATCTTTTCACTAGTACAAAAATCGCCTATTTCGGTGCCCCTATTTCGGCGCCCCTATTTTGGCGCCCCTATTTCGGCGGTTGTAGAGACAACCGTTGAAATAGGGCTCTAAGATTTCTGAAAGACACCTATTTTGGTAGTTCCTAGCTAGAAACTGCCAAAATAGGTATCTTTTTTTTTCAGACAATAGAAATCTCGGAGCCCTATTTCGACGGTTGTCTCTACAACCGCCGAAATAAGGGCGTTTCCCAGGATTTATTTTCTAAAATTTTCAAAATGTCGCTTAAATTTCAGTCCATTTCATTACATATTTCCTCGCCGGCCTCATCTCTTCATCCTCTCTTCTCTCTCACTATTGTAATTTCGCATCCCTAACTGGCGAACATGGTCTGTGCCTCTCTTCGTCACTTTCTCTCACGGTGATTTCGCAACCCAAACTAGCAGTTTTCTCTTCATCCCCTTCTCTCATGGTAAATTCACAACCCTAACTGGCGAACAAATATGCTCTGCGCAACTCTCTTCATCCTCTTATCTCACGATAATTTTGCAGGCGAACATACATGCTTTGCACCTATGTTCATTATCTTCTCTCACGGTAGTTTGCAACCATAACTAACGAACATATGCAGAGGCTGAAGCAGTTCATTGCGAATTGGTAATATACTCAAATTTATCTTATTCTCTCTAACAAACAAGTCTGTGCATCTTCAATCTCTTCACTCACAGTAATATACTCGAACTTATCTTATTCTCTCTGGCGAACCGGTAATATACTCGAACTTATCTTATTCTCGTGTCTGCGCCTCTGTTTCAAAAATCACTGGAACTGCATACATCTCTGCGCCTCTATTCATTCTCGTGTCTGCGCCTCTGTGTCGAAAATCACTGGAACTGCTTTCGAGAGGTTGAAGATGATGTAAAAATCTATTTTTTTTAAAAAGACCTATCCGATAAAGGTTTGTTTTTTTGTTCTAACTCGGGCCTATCCCGACGGTTTTTAGCTAATAAACCGCCGAGATAGGTCGCACACCTATTGTGGCGGCACCCGTTTTGGCGGTTGAACAACCGTCGAAATAGGCCTAAAGCAACCGTCGAAATAGGCCTGTTTTGTACTAGTATTTAATCCTTGCTCTTCAATCAACCTGCTCCTACTCCTTCGAATCTCTCTCCGTGCTCTCATCTCACCCCCGGAAATGGATCCTCTCGTTGTTAATGGCATCACGTTGGCATTTGAACGATGTCTTCTAGCCCATCTTTTCTCGGTGATTCTCGTATGTGCTACTTCCCTCACACACATCCTTCAGGATTGTTGGACACAGTTTGGCGGGTTTCGTTTCACAAAGGTTGGGCACAATCTGTTCGTTTTTTAGTTCAAATCTTTGGATGAAATGGAAGCGATAAAGATAAGGGGCCCTTGGACCATCAACAACAATCTTTTTGCTGTCCAGGCGTTAGATCCGACAAAAACCTTTAATGCAACAAGAGTTTACTTGGATCCCATTTTGGTTTGAGTTTATGGAGTTCCACGCCATCGTCATACTTTGGCGTTCGTGAGAAAAGTTGGGCATAAGCTGGGTCGGTACTATGGTGTGATTAAAGATGGTGAGTCATCGAGTTTCAACTACTTGCGCTTTAAGGTGTTCCTCAATGTCCAAGTCCCTATTTTACACGCCCATTCCATGCCGGCAGATGGGCATTTCGATACCTTTCCAGTTACCTATGTCAACATGCCGGTGATTTGTTCTATTTGTGGGCTTTTCACTCACACTACTGTTGCATGTCCAACACCCTGGCTGACGAATGAGGCTCGTGCCCTGTACGGGATGGGGCTCTCGACTAAGAACTTTCAAGCTCGGATGCTCCCGTAGGAGGCCAGATAGGTGGACCCTTGGATCCCGCCACAAAAAGTGAAGCATCATCAATCCTGGGGAAATTCCTCCCTTTGTCCGTGTGCTTGGGTCAACCGTTCATGCCCGATGGCCACATTCCTCAACTAGGTTGCTGATTTTCCCGACTCTTCAAGTGGCACCCATAAGAGAAAATTCAATGAGGTTCTCAAGGATGCTTCAAGTTCAGAATATTGGGATTTTCAGTTGGCGAAGGCAAAGAGTAAAGGAAAAGGTAAACCATTTGCTAGCGCTACATCGGCTGCTCAGATTGTGGAACTTGATAAGAATAAGGACGAGTTTGTTCGTGGCACACCTCAAAATGAGCATGGGGGGTGATCGGTGGCTTAGTAGGTACCTAGGTGAGGACGCAACCCTTGTACCTAATGCTCTTGGTTTGGCACCCTGTTTGTTACTACTTAGACTTGGTAATTCCCTAGTTGTTAACTGTCGACTTAAGCTTTGTTTGGCTTTTTAAGGTGGTTTAATTAGGTCTTGGTATGTGGTTTTTTGGGTAAGTTATTGGAATGGGAATATGGCGGGTGTGGATGTGTTTCGAAAATGATCATGCAGAGGCATGATTTTTCCGTTTGTCTTCTAGACTCGTAGACTCTTCAAAAGGTTCCTCTGCGTATGGAGGTAGTGGTTGTTTTTGGATGGGTTATTTCTGGTAATGGTGGGTGGTTTTGGGGTGGTGATTGGCCGACGGTTGGTTGGTGGTGGCTGAGGGCTGCTTTTGACTTGTGATCTTTGCTCTTGTATTACTTGTGCTAATCATGGTAGTTGGATCCTAAGTTTGTACTTAACTTCTTAATCAAATATGACTAATTTTACCGAAAAAAACTAGCGAGGGTCGACGTTTATTCCTATAAATAATTAGAGTTTTCAAGACCTGAACCCTAATTGTTAACTCTAATGCAATGCCATGAAAATCAGACTAAAAAACTTAGTTTAAAACTTCTACAACTTTGTTAAATGCTCAAATTGCTTGACCGCATCAAGATTTGATCTCTAATTTAACTATAAAGTTAAACATTTGTTTAATATAACATCATTATTGTTGATATGTACAAAATAGCCCGATTTAACCGCTCCTGGGGTGGCTATCCTTGCGGCTTGGTCAGAAGCAAACTCACCAACTTCATTGAAAAAGGACATAAGACGTGTTCCATATAACATCATTTCTGGAACCTCAATGGCTTGCCCACATGCCACCGCTGTTGCTGCCTATGTTAAGTCATTTCACACCACTTGGTCTCCTTCTGCAATTAAATCTGCTCTCATGACTACAGGTATACCTTAATCTACATGTAGCTAGCTACACGTGTCATTATTTCATACATTATATTCGAGCATTAACTATATATTGAATAGGTATATATCAAAGTTTAGCTTGCTAAATCCCTCCCTCATTCATTTTCATTTACATTAACCTCTTTTGAAAGTTAAATGATGCAGAATAATTGCTAACTTTTGACTTCAATTACTTGAAAATTTGAGCAGCTACACCAATGAAATCCAACATTGACACAAATGACGAGTTTGCATACGGGGCGGGCCAAATCAATCCCCTCAAGGCTTTAAACCCCGGATTAGTTTATGACGCTGGAGAATCTGACTACTTAAACTTCTTATGCGGAGAAGGTTTTACTGAACCGATCTACAATTTACAACAGGAAATGACAACATAAGTTGTGACCAAATCACAAGCATCTCCAACTCTGATCTAAACTACCCTTCAGTCACTTTGAACGTGGATGAGTCCACATTCACTCGAAAAATCAGTCGAACTGTCACCAATGTTGGGCTGACTATTTCGACATATAATGCCTCTGTGACTGCTCCTCCTTCATTAACCATCACTGTCGAACCATCAATACTAGAGTTTACATCCCAAAAACAAGTGGCAACATATATTGTGACACTTAAAGGGACCATAAGTGTTAATAGAACATCGTCAGCTTCCTTGGTGTGGGATGATGGAACTCATCAAGTTAGAAGCCCTATAATAGTGTACAGGCTCTCTTGATGCAAACTACAAGACAAAATATCTATGTTGGAAAATGATTCTTTTGGTTTGTAACAGTATTTATAAGGTAATATGATTACTCTATAGAGCATGATACATTTAAGAACCATAGGTAACACACTTTACATCTTGATTGCATTAAGTTACAAATAATAAAACTAAGATTGTACGAGAAACGTCAAATAAGAAGGTAAACTCACCTTTCCTTCACACTTTTTTATTCTTTTCTTAATGGCCTCTTCATCTTTTGTAGTGCGCTCTTCGTGAAGTTGCCAGGTGTGGCAAAGGGAAACTTTTTGGTGTCTTGACCACTCTTTTTGGATCTAGATGTATGTGTTGAAAGGGTACAGAGAATGAAACCACCCCTCATCTAGCCACAGTCCATGGTGATAAGGTGGATGTTAGGAATTCACGAGTATAAATCGGAATCCAACACGCCCAAAGATTACAAAATGAAAATAAAACAAGACACAAAATCTACGAGGAAAATCCCTTCAATTCAGGGTAAAAACATCGGGACCACAATATGATCCAAACTTCCACTAAAATATTGTGAGATTACAAAATAGACACTCAATCCTCACCAAGTCTCTAATTCCAGCCTGAAGCTAGTTCAAAGTTTGGTGTAGGATACCACAACATCTCTTCTCTCACACTCACAAATAAAAAGCTCTCAAATTTATTACCCAACTCTCCCAATACTAGATTCATTGTTAGATGTGATCCTCACAAGTTAGGATGATCCTAAGCTACGAGTTACTAGATCTATTTATAGCGATAGATCTTAACCCTTCACTTATCCCCACATTAACCAGTAATAGTCGTCACATAATGGCTCACAAGTTACAACAGTTACAAACTCAATAACACCATCCATTAACTAGCCTCGCATAAATGCTCCCACAAATGCATCCTCTACTTCCGTGAAACTCTTCGTGAAAATACATTAATTGGAAAATAAAACCAATTAACTTCACAAGAGTAACTCAATGGATTTAGCATTAATTATAACATTGGCCTTTGGAGGTCTCAATTTTCTTGCTGGAAAGTAGATCCTGCTTTGTAACTCCGCCACACACTCATACCACTCTTTTAGGTCTGATTTTATGGTATATCATGGCCATGTGAAGTGGTCTTCATTTTTCCCTCCACATTTCATCTTGAATTTCTTGGCCAAGGAAATCTCAGCCTCTCACAAGTCCATCCTAATGCCTTTGCTACCTCACCTCCTTTTGTGGTTATGTGTGGTGAACCAAAATTCTCTCCAACTTCCTCATCGTTCTTGGAACTTTTCAACCTCCGCCCCTTTAATCCCATAGAAGACGCGACGTCTGGTGAGTACAAGTAATCTAATGTGGTATATCTCTTTTGAATATGATATTATACTTTTTTATTGCACTATTTACTTACCTATTATAAGAATATACATTGAGTTTTAATATTTAGACTCAGAGGATGTTTGTGTAAGTGTTATTCTTACACTAAAACATTGTAGATCTATGAAGGCTATTTGTATAAGATCAAAGGAGACAACATAAAACTTGCCCAAAAAATTAAATAAAGCAACTCATTATTTATCGCTTTCAATGTTGGTCTATTGTAGTTTACCAAGTGCATAAGATTCATTAAAACGAGTGGCCCCAAGTATTGATGGTCTATTAGGATTTGTTTTGACCACTGGACTACATTGAATTGTTCGACTCTATCTTCTCTTAAAGTATATTTATACACACAAATTGTTTTTCAATTTTTTCACCATCTCCATAATTGCTCTCCGCACTCCTTTGTAAGGGTTTGAGTCTAATAAGACTTCTGGTTCTTAATATTAATGAAGTACCCCATTGTTGACTCTTTTTAACATCTCAAACTTATCTATGAAAATCATCTCTAACTCACTTGATGTCAACATTATTGATACTCAAATCCATCAACTCTACCAGTTGAGAGAATGAAGTAGAATAGCTCCATATGACATGGTCAAGAATGACCTATGACCATCATGGAAGAGGTAGTGGTAGACTTGGATATGGATTTGGACTTAGAAGAGGCGACATCGTGGAGGTAGCAACTAATCTTATTTTATAAACCAAATTTAAGGGATATTTTTGAATATTTGTTTAGATTACTCCATTAAGTTTGATGAAATACCCCTAACTACTAAAACATGATTAAATGATCTAATAATGATCTAATAAGACTAAAAATCATTGAGGAACAATCTAAGATCTTGTAAAGCAAAAACATGCCTTAAGATCACTTAAAGCCTAAAATGTGCTTGAAGTAACCTAAGAGATTGTATAACCTCAATTAGTATCCAAAGTAGATTAATATGCCTTATAAATAAGGTATGAAAATAATAAAACAATTATCAAAGCAAACCAAACTCTAGAAAGAGTTAAAACATGAAAAGAAGCTCAAAAACTCCTTAAGACACATTTTTATGAAAGTGATCAAAAATTGACATTGGCCAGCTAATTAGCCTTGTATACACCCTAATCAACATGTGTACTACTTAGTATCACATTAGTAACCCCAAATCAAAGTATTTACAAAAAAATCTAAAGTTTGGCACCAAAATGTGAATAGTATCCAAATAGTGCCAAATTAAGCTTTAATTATCTAGCATGGTCAATGGTCAAAAAATGACCCTAACATTGACTAATTGGGGCAGAAATAATGAGGTGTGGATGACACCTTTCAAGCCTTAATCAAAATATCTTCCAAAGTACCTTAGTCACCATTTTACTATTCCTTATCTTACTTTCTCCTTACTTAAAGATCAAAGCTGGTTTCTCTTTCATTCCCTCCTGTTCCAGCCATCTCCCTTCCTCTATAAACTCCCATTGTTGATTTCTTGAGATGCCTTAGAAGAAAACCAACTCCCATTGCTTAAGGTAAGGTCTTAATGCATGTTATAGCTCATTCTCTTCCTCTTTTCTTCCCCTATCCAATGAGCTAACTTCCAACCTCATTCCATCACTCAATATCAGCGATTTGGTCTTGAAAGGAAGGGTAATTTTTTGCTGAAACAAGTTTTTGAAGCAAAGAAGCATACAAGTCATTCCTTAAGGTAAAAAGTGCCTTAAGCTTCCACCTTTCTTTATACTTGATTAATGGATGATTTCAATGAGTCCTTACACTCATTTTCTTCCCTTTTCCATGCTTGATCAGTAGCTTCTTCAAACACTTCAAGTGGTGGCCAAAATCAAGCTAAAACCACTTCTTTAAGAATTTTCCAAAGGTAACTTAAACTAGCTTTCCATCTTGTTATAAATCAACTTTATTATCATAGCTTTGGATAAGAATTAATACTCTTCTTATACTCCTTAAAAAGGCCGAGAATGACCTAAGATCAACCTTGAAATTACAAGGTAAAATCATGATTCCTTAAGTTCATTTTCACACCTTTGAATTCCTTATGTTATTAAGCCTTTCAATACCTAATTTTGTCCACTCTTTCCATGTCATAAAATGTGCTGAAATGGTGCAATCAAACAGGGACGTGTTCTTGATCAAAGAGTGGGAAATCAAGCTTAAAACTAACCCTGATGACTTGTTAATCAAGTTTATGCCTAAGTTATGAGCTAAAAACTAACCTAAGCTCTCTACTAAATTAGGGCCGTAAGTTATCAAGCTTAGTTGTTGATTTTGGTGGCTTAAATCAAGTAAGTTTGATTTATGTTATGTTTTAAAGCTTTAAGTTAATTATCCTTGTGTAATTAATTAAAGCCGTGGGTATTTGGGTTTTGATGAGTTTATATGACTTATTAATGTGTTATAGTATTATACAGCACACTTGGTAAAGTTACCTATAATTAAAATGACTTATAATGTCATAAATAAAAGATTAAGGGTTAAAAGGGCAAATAATAAAAATTATGGGTGGTTTAAGTGAAAGCCAAGAATATTTATGTTCTAATGAGCATTTATATGTAATTTATGTTATAAGTTAAAGTTTGTAATAAGGCCATGTACTTAGGCCATTTTAATTATGTTATTTAATCTTCAAAGTACATTTTAAGTTATTTATGCCATTATTATAAGGTTTTGGGGAAAATCATAACTAAACAAAAATATGAGGGCTATAGAGTAATATAGCCAAAAGTTAGGAGTAAAAATGAGTTTAAATGAAAATTGTAAAATTTTACAAAGTTTGGGGTTAAATTGTAATTTCTAGGAAAATTGAGGGTGAGTTCATAAATACTGGGAATTAGTGGTCAAGACAGTGTTGGAAGGTCAAAATTGACCATATAAGAGGTCTTGATCAAATTAGATGATTAAATAATTTAATTATGACTTTATGTTAAGTTTTGGGAGTTAATTGTAAAAATTATAACATATGTGGGTTAGAAGTGTAATTTCTGAAAAATCTGGGCTAAAATGGTATTTAGAACAGACTATAGGGTCTATTGGGAATTTTTTGGGAATTTTTGGAGATTTAATTGGAGTTAAATTGACTATGGTGTATAATATATAGTTTAAGACGACATTTGTACAATTTAGGAAATAAATGGGGTCATTTGGTAATTAAAGAAAGTTGTGGGGAGTTGAGGAAATTAATCTGGACAGTTTTGGCCTGTTCATAAATATTTAAAACATGGTCAAAAAATTTAGGTTATAATTATGCAAGATAAAATGTTATAACCTATGGTGGTAAGTTTATAATATTAAGTGGGGAAAATGTAAATAATGAAAGATATGGGGTGTGTGCGAGAATATACAAAATCTTTAGATGAGTTTTATAATATGATATAGCATGTCATTATGTGCCATCAAATATTGAGTTAAAATACTAGCTAAGGAAAGTTAGTACAAGTTTAATAAAACTTTGGAATAACCTTGAATTATAAGGAATATTTGGAGTGTTACAATTATATATATATATAAGTTGTAATTTGAAGTATGTTGGAAGAAGAATTAATATATAAAGAGGGGAGCTTAATATATGAGAAAATGTTGCATTAGACAATTAAAAGTCTAAGATAATATGTGAGAAGTTGTATTAAGTAAGGACTTGTATAAAAGAGTTAAAAATGAATTATAAGTAATATAGACTTGAATAATTAAGTCAAGTCAACCACCTTGACTTAGTCAACTCAATTGACCAAACTCTTGAGTAAGATAATACTAAGGAGAAATGCATAACCTAAGGTCAAGATGTGCATAAAATGTAATGACAATTATATAAATACAATTATATAATTATGTACATATATATATATATATATATATATATATATAATAACAACTAACCTATAATCAAAGGAGATAGGTTATTAGGAGATTTTATCCTAAGTTGGAAATGTACAACGATGTACTAATACATGAATTATAACATCGACACTAATCCTGAGTAAATCCAAAAACCCGAGTAACGACGGTTAGTTAACGACGGGGATATAAACCGGAAGGGATTAGCGATAGTACGGGAATATCATACGTATTACGAGCGTAGTATATTAATACGTGGTGTGACACGTATTCCAGATTCGTAGAACTTCGAGGAGTGTCGGATAAGCGTGAGAACATCACGCTAGCGTTTATTCCGGTGTACGGTATGTTGTTATATGGCTTGATTCTCTCTGAGGATTTCCTCAGTTCAGACTTGTGTGAAAATTTGTGATAAGGCCTTAAGTGGCACACATTCAAAATGTTACACTGGATCCCGAGTTGATACTTAGGATTAGATTAAGAGGCCTTAATCATTAGTGTTTGATATATGTATAGAGTAGAGTACGGAGAAATCCAAGGGTGGTGCCCTTGGTGCGCGTTGTGATCACAAATATGATGCGAGGATGTAACACCCCTATTAAACAAAAATGCAGCGGAAAATAAAATACTATGGCGTTTACAGATCATCGGGTTCCAAATACCCGGCACCAACCTCACCAAATTACAACTTATAAAATTACAAAAGCTACGGTCTGAACCTCGAGAAAACTTAACCTAAACATAATAGTAATATAATACATTAAGGGTGCGTTCGCTTCGGGGTATTCAGCAAAGGGAAACGGAATCATTCCCTTTATGGTTGTTTGTTTTGTATTTTAGTGATTCTTTTCCCCCAATTCAAGTTTTGAAAACCCCCATATCCCTTTTAGTCCCTTCCCCCCAGATTCCTAGGGAAACGTATTCCCTTTCCTTCCTCTTTCTCTATCATCATCTTTAACATAAACAAATATTAATATATATGGTATATAATTTATATAATACTAACATATAATACAAATTTTTTATTAATATTAATATAAAAATTTATATATAATAAAACTAATATATTTTATTTAAAATTTATATAAATATAATGGATATGAATATAATATATATTATATAAATATTTATTATATATCATATATAATTTTAAATAAATATCAATATATAATTTATAATATATTAACAGATATTATTTATATTTGAAAAAATGAATGAACTATAATAATATAATATTATTTATATAAACTAGAATAAAATTCTGAAATAATAATATATTATTAATAAATTTAAAAAAAATCACATATATATCATTATAAATATTAGTTATAATTGAATAAATAAAAAATATGATATATTATATTAATAAATATTATTTATACTTTAAATGCTATAAGATAAAAAAATATTTATACATATTGTTTATGATGTTAAAATATTTATATATAGATGATATATAATATATGAATATATTTATATATATTATTTACAATTAATTTAATATTTTAAAAATTATTAATAATATTATTTAAAATTTAAATACTATAAATTTAAAAAAATATCAATATATATTTATATAAATATTTATTTATATTATTTACAATTTAAATAAAAAATTTAATATTATATATATAATAATATTATTTAAAACTCAAATACTACTACCTCCGTCCCCAGTTTGACTGTCTTGTTTACTTTTTGGCAACGTTTTTCCACTTCAATATTAAACATATTAGATAAATTAATTTTACAAAATTAATTTTATAATGTATAGTTTATCACCTAAGAATCTACTACAAAACTTAGATTTATAAAATTATATCAGCTTATATGTTAAATTTGAAGTCAAACGACATATCCAAATAGTAAACAGGACGGTCAGAAGGGACGGAGGGAGTATAAAATTTAAAAAATTAATATATTATATATAGACAACTTTCAAAAATGTTATAATATATATAGATATTATCATTCATAATTTAAAACTATTTATATATGCTATATAATTTTATATAAATATTAGTATATGTTACATACAAATTAGATAAACATTAATATATATTATTCATATGTAATTAGTATTCACTTCACTGTTGGAACCAAACAACAATAAAGACAATCATTGAGAATTTTAATCTGTTTCCGTGTTAGAATCAAACAACTTCTTGATTTGGGGGAATCCCTTTCCTTTCCTTTCCATTCCCTTTCCTGATTCCATTCCGTTTCCTCATCTCGAAGTGAACGCACCCTAACTCTCTACAAAACCTAATCTCATCCCAATCACTCATTCTCTTCGTGGCCACCTGTATATCAACTCGTACCTACAAGATGAAACCAAGCAGCCCACCCCGAGAGGGGTGAGTCAGTTCCTTGGAATGGAACTGGTACGATTCTCCAAAACAAACTCATAAACATAACTCTTTAATAAATTATAACTTGAAGACAAACACTTAAAACAACACAGAGGAACAAGACACTTTAAAATCACCAAGTCAAGATAACAAGTTGAGAAAAGAGACAAATAACAGAAAGATAAAGTTAGTCAATTAAAAGAAATCACACCATAAGTTAGTGAACATCCATTGCTTGTGTTAGATTTAGTTCCAACTAGGAGTAGAAAGACCCAAGTAGTCACAAGGACTATGAATGAAAGAAGAGATCCAAGAACCATAACTCAAGAATGGAATAAAACCAATTGGGAGAGATGGCCCCCACCGCCAAGCACGTCCTTTTAGGACAGGGGATATACAGCCCCTCACTGTTTACAACGTCCTTTTTGGACAGGGGATATACAGCCCCTCACTGTTACCGATGAAGACGCGCGCACGTCACAACAAAAGGCTCAGCTCATGGATGAAACAATATCCAGAGTCAAAAGAAGAGTTTACCAAGATTGACATTTTCCCATATTCCCACTAGATTATTGCATACCAAAACACTCAGTCCTACAGAGTGCAGAGGTGTAAACCCTTGACAGTTAATATTTAATGAGACATCCAGATAGGAGGAACCAATAATCATGTAAGTTATACATTCTAGGCTCAGTTAGTCACATCAAGCCGAGTTAGTCACACAAATAGTCTCCTTTGAAATCCATTCAAGCTCAGTTAGCATTTCTCAAAACATTCCATCAAGTTCGTTAGCCAAAGTATCTGAGTACGAGAAATCGTACCTGAGTAATGATGTAGCAGTTCTAGTAAACTCGTGCAACATTCAACAACACTCTGAGGAACAATAAAGGTAGCCTATTATCAAGAACTTATATCCTAAGTTAAACTTAAATAAATTCCTCACTCGTATTTCTAAGTCTCAATCATCTTTTAAGCCCTCACTTAAATGTTATGTATAACCTTTGACTTATCTTAGAATATTGTATAGCTCAAGGTTGTATGATCAAGGAAGGTATTTTATTAACATTTGTTAATTGTTCCACTCTTATCCACTTTACCCATACCTAACCATAATTCTCAATTCAAGACTTTTGAGACCCTTATGTCATAAAAGCATTTTATGTTGTTCAATCAATCTTAGAATTTCAATAACAATTCTTAAGCTCAATACTTTTATTCTTAATTTAAAATAAACATCGTATTATGACCTATGATAGGTTTATCTTAGAATACTATACTATTATTTCACAATGTAATGATTATGTATTTTATCAATATTACTAGATAATCCGTTATGATTAAGTTTTCCTCTTAACTTAATTAGGATCTACATCTTGTATATTGGAATCATAGTGTTGTAGATACAGTTTATTATAACTTAATTGAACCACTAAACTCAATTATCATATCCTTAGTTCAGAATGACTTGTTATTATAACCATCTAATAATCTTGTCATATGATGTTGAATTATTTCTCATATTGAAATAACTATATTATAATGAACTTAGACTTATCGAACTCTTACATTTAGTATTCACAAGATATATTATTTGCTTTATTATTACCTATATAATAAGGTGTTTTAAGATAACCTCTTATGTATCCTTACTTACATTTAATTTCCTAAGTGTTTTATTTTTACACACATTCCCTCCATAAACTATGTATAATCCTTTTATACCAACTTCAATAAACCTAAGTCTTAAATACGTTTTAAATTTTTTACCAAACCTAAGGTTTCAAAGAAATAACTTAATAAATTAATCCCCTTATTATGTTTTAGGATAAGCATTACATCTTAACATAAGGTAAAATTTACCTAAGAATTAAATTCTCATTCATGAGTCAAATTGTCGATTATTTAATAGGATCATCTATTCTGAAAAGTCATAACCTTATATTCAAATTATATGTTAATATTTTAAGTGTCATAAAATAGATCAATATAATCTCTTATGTAACTCAGTTTCATCTAATTAAAGGTTCAAGGGTTTTAAGTGTCTAATTTCTATTTACAAACCTTTTATAAGTTCTAACTACTAAGTACATCATTTAATTAAAAACTCATATTCTGAATATTAGTAATAAATGTATTTTGTATGGCTTATCTAATTTAAAGAAACTTAAGGATTATTATTTAGATTAATTACATAATCATAGTTTAATATAGTTTGATAACATAATCCTTTTAATGATTTTATCTCAAAACCTTAAGTTATTGTTCAATACTATAAATTTCATGAAATGATTAAATCTAGACCTATTAATCCACTTCATAATTAGATGTAAAAGTGTTCCATTTATTTCATTATTAATTATATAACAAGATCTATTTGTGTAACATTTTATGTAATCTAATTACAAATCTCTTAACTTTTAACTTATTATAATACTTCATATTCTGTTTTTCTACAAGGTATCTTATTCCTTTTTATTTATTCTTTCGTTGTCTATATATTAAGATTTATTTAAGACATTCTTTACATAGTATTATTGTATTTAAACTATTTCTATTAACTTCTACATATATCTACATTCAATATATGTTTTATAAAGTATTTCGTTTGTTTCATTTCAGTATATTAGCTTCTATAGTATTTAATCAATATAAGTATAGATTAATTTAACTCCTTGTTTTAACCTAAGTTACTATTTTATTTCTTTTACAACACACACACACACACACACACACACACACACACACACACACACACACACACACACACACACACCACACACACACACACACACACACACACAAACACACACACACACAAACCACAACACACACACCACACAAACACACACACACACACACACACAACACACACACACACACACACACACACACACACACACACACACACACACACACACACAAATATATATTTTACTTAACTTAAAAAGTTAATACCCAAAGATATTTATTAACATTCTGTATTAAATGTCAATTTAGTCTTCTCATATTATTCCCAACCTATAAAGTTTATTAATCAACTATACTTTAATTTTTGGTTACATTAAAACCATATATTATAATATATCTTAGGAAAATTTCAGAATTACAATTTTTAGACCTATTTCCTCTCGTTTAAAAATCCCCAAATTTAATATATAGTAACTATAATATTTTATACATATTATAAAAAATTTTATTTCATAAAAATATCTTTTTAAAATATCTAAATAATTCCATAATACACAGAACTTACAAAAATTATAACTTACGATTAATAACACAAAACCCATATTAATTTACATCAAAACAAACTAGATTTTATAAGGAATCTATGGTTAAAATTTCGTGTCAAAATACATTAGGGAAGGCTATCAAATAAATTCAACAAGTTAGGGTTTTATTCTGGAATTTATATAACTTAACATATCAATAATTATCCACGTTTTAATCTTGGTCGTCCATTCCATCTAACTACGATCGGACGGCCCTGAAAAGTCGAGTTCATCAGAGGAACACAACTGAATGCCGAGTACTATTTCACCGATTTCTCACAATCTACAGATCCAAATTCGATGATTCTTCTTTCGTTGGATTCGAAATCGAAAGCCGATTACAATGGTATAAATTTCGTCAATTATGATGCACGGATCATGGATTTCGATTCTGGGTTCGAAGTTAGGGTTCTAAGTTAATTTGAATCTCGATTTGTCAAATTCGCCTAATATAACACGTAATAGATGAAATTGAAACGTGGGTTTGACCGGTAATGAACTTTCGAATGAAAACAACGGAACAATTAGATCGGAAACTCACCGAAATTGCGCTAACGAGGAAAATCCAATCCGGTTTTCTGGAAAAAAAAATCAAACTTTCAGGCTGTTCAGGTAGCCGACTTTGCATCTCTATAATTTACAATATAGATCGAGTCAGACTATGTGTGTGGGCTTAATCGAAAGAGGAGATATAGCTCTACAGATTGATAACAAGAACTTAATCTAATTTGTAATATACAGAAAGAAATCTAAACCAAAAGTTATGAGTTTATACCTGCGTTTTCTCTATGATTTTATGTGTGTCACAAAACGGAAACTTTAGACGCTTCGTTCTTGCACACGGTTGGAAATTAGCCTTGGGTGTAAACATAAGAGTTGTAGAGGGATTAGGGATCTACACAACAAGCTAAAGAAAACGAATTTTGACTGAGAGACGAAGAAGTTATGACGAGATGAAGTTACCTCACCGATTCGGTTTTTCTGGAAATCTGGGTTGCCAGTTTCAGGGAGGCTACTTCAGATCAACTTTGCCGTCGATGTAGAAAGATTTAGGTTGTGTATGAGCTATGGTTGGAAAGAATAATTGTAGGAGAAGAGAATGGAGAAAACGACACTAAAAATTTCTCAAAGACGAGAGAGATATCGGTGTCACAAGTTAGGGCAAAGTTCTGAAGGTTGCTAGAGGACTTAGCCGAATTTTTAGAGGAATCCGGCGAGGTTGACATGGCACGCTTCCCGAGGCACGCGGATGAGTCAGCAGGATTTGGACACGTCAACTTTCTTCAAAATTTTGGCTCCAAACTTCATTTCCCCATAACTTTGGCTAGGATGATCCGTTTTTGACGTTTTTTATCAATATTCTTGGTTTTCCATAACCTTTTTATTGGTATAGGTTTCATAGGCTGGTTTGACCATTCTCAAAAAGTCATCCCTAGCAAGGCTTAAGAAGCTTTACGGTTTCCATGATTTTATATTGACTTTATGATTCAAATTAATGTTCCAATTATTTCTAAAATCTTTATAATATACTTGGAGTGTTGAGAAATTTTTCCAAGATTTATTGACTTATAAATCTTATTATTAAATTCATAATACTATATAATAATATATAGTAATCTAATATTTAATAGTATTCTTTAGGATTAAATAGAAGAAATTCCCTAATTTAATTTTCATAATTCCATATAATAATTTAATATTCATAATTCCATAGAATAATTTAATATTTAATAGTATTATTTACGGTTTAATAAAAGAAATCCCCTAAATTAATTTAAATTAATTTAGGGGTATTTCCGAGGATGTCCACGTACGGGTCCTTACGCTCTACAAAATTCCAACAAACTAAGATGGTTCGTCGGTCAGAGACTACTATTGAAGTGGCTGCTGCCATGGGTGACCCGCCTTATATAGGGGTATGGAGTAGGGACACGTCGGTTTAACGAGACATTGTCATAGGCATGAGATACTTCTCAACTAAACAATATACGAACAACTAGATAGCTCATATAATTGGCGAAAACTATTTGGGGCTTTAAGGCCAACAACGAGAATAAATCGAACATTTATAACTCTCGTATTATCTCCCCTCGTTTTTTAGTATGCTTATATTATACTGTTGTATACGATGTAAACAACATGAATTATATGTGTTTATTGTATGGATGTTATTCTAAGTGTATACTTTACAGTTTTAATATTAAAACGGTATTGCATGTAAATGAACGACATGCTCTCGACCAATTAATTGGGGGTCCGAGGGGGCATGATAGTCATATAGTAACATATTCAGCAGGGGCTGATTCCATACAATACATAGTAACATACTTAGCAGGGGCTGATTCCATACAATACAAACTGATTTTTCAGGAGAGTAGTTGATTACCGACGCAGAGGCGCGGCTTTTTTATTAGTGGTATACTATTGGGGACTTTCACACACTTATGTTTTGGACTCGGGTTTGGTGAACCGAGATGTATATTCGTAGATGCTCACGTGTACTGGATTTACTTACGGTTTGTATTATCTAGGACACTTATGTTTTGGACTCTCTTGTAATCACTATGAACGGTAACACCATAGTTTGACAATCTTTACTTACCGCTGTGATTTATTTATTCAAGTACGATGATTAGACAACAATTGGGAGCCATTTTAAGTAGGGGGTGTTACATTCGATATGTGAAGAACCAGAAGATTCAGTACGAGACTAACAGGGAGAGGAACGAGACACAATGAGTTTAGAAGAAAAATTTTGCTACCAATCTTTATTGATAACTTGAAAACTTCTATACTTGATCTGTCCAACACCTGAAAAATCACTAACACGTCTAAACATATACCTCACGTTGAGGTTTCTCAAAAATAGTTTCTCTCTCTAAATCTCTCTTTTTTGCGGTGAAATGTCTCACATTTTCAACTATTTTCTATATACATTTATAATAATGGAGTATCTAACCAACTCCTTAAAGAAATACATAAAAAATTTATCTAAAACTAATATAAGTTACAAATAAAAGATTTAAAATATCGGCTAGGTTAGAACTGGAAAATCTCGCTCATTATGTTGGCACACTATGGATAGAATTCCCCCTCAAGCTTGTATCGGGTAAAGAAATCTGTAACACCTCATATGGGCAACTATCCAACAACCTAGTTCCCGAAACATTTAGCTTTAGAACTAGCCACTTTAATTTCTTTTTCCTCACTTGGTATTAAAGGTGGAAGGCATTGTTGTTGTAGTTAACTCTTATGTATCATTATAAATCACTCATGTTCTTACTTATATCCCAATGTGGGATGAGGGTATTACATACTCTCCCACTTAAAGAACGTGACGTCCTTATCATAAGTCTAACATCCAAGTCCTATGGACCTCCTTAGTAGGTGTCAGATGGCCCATCCTAACACGGTCCCGAGTCTGCTCTACTACCATTTATAACACCTCACATGGAAAATTGTCATGCTGAGACCACTATGGCTTCATTATTTTGTGTTTAAATCCAAGTCCAGAGACTGCTGGGTGTGGGCGGTCTTTTATGTTTAATTAGATTTATGTGTAATGTTCATTCCTCTCTTTAGCTCCGGACTTTCGTTGTGGTGTTGATTATGGCTTGTTTCAATTTGTTTTTCTGGTTGGGATTTACTCATGGGGACATAGTTCTTAAAGGCTGTGGTTCTACTGGGGTCTGCACCCCCTCTCTGTCCATATGTTTTGGTAGCCAATCTTGGCTAGCTTGCTCCATTCATTAATGTTGCTATAGAAGGGTTCAAGAGAATGCCTTTCACACAACAGTAGAACGCCCGTGGTTTTTGTTTTTGCTATGTCTCTGTGTAGTTTTGATTTGTAACTATCCGATATGTAACCTTGTTATCATGCTCTAATGTTAAGTACTTGATTTCGAAAAAATAGCCTTAACTGAGTTTGAGACAAACTGTGAAGCTACCTCTCTATTCTGGGTTTTGAGTACGTCTATTTCTTCTGGTAATTTATCTATCATAGTTTGAGATGCAACACTATTTTATTGTTTAGTTTCCACATCCTTAATTCTAAAAAAGCATATTTTAACATATCAAAAACTTGAGATTTCATAGAATTATCATAAAAATCAGTTAAACCTCGAGAACTTACATGATCCCTTAGGAGGGATTGAAGTACCTTAGCTCCAGCCATTAATCACATGGACTTGTCATACTTTGTAACATCGGTATGAGACCGTTGGATGGCTGTCATACAAAAGTATGCTTCATTTCCTTCCATGTTATCGGGTTCAACATCGTCCACTCCCCATACAACTGTTGTCATGGATGACTCCCGACAACGGTGTTGTAGCGCTTTCAATGGTAAAGTACAATCCTTTATTAAATGCCATGTTTTGTGACACCGAAAACATTCTAGCTTGTTGGTGTCATACTCACGCCTTCAATTCCCGCCTTGGTATCCTCCACCTTTTTTTACTGTAAAGGCCCTTTAGTCCCTGTGCTAGTGTAACACCCCTACTGCTAAATACACCATTAACTCGTAAACGCCTCGTTCATCAAAACAATGGCTGCGGATAAATCCATAAATGATGGGGGGTGATACAATGCCGTTAGCCACCCACGTGAATAACAAGACCTAAACAATAACAATACCGGTCTGATGGACCGGAATACCCGAGTACTTGACAATACAACATCATTTCATTTCTAAACCGAGTCAATACAATACTCAATACTTACAATCCCATATACCGAGTCTTTACATTTTAATTGCCGATAACATTTCGGTCTTACACCATTACAATACAAACATAATTAAATAAATCTACCCATGCATAACAGCAACCCCATCCTACTCTTGAACAGTAATCGGCTCCATTGCACCTGAAATAGAATGGGTGGCCCCAAAGGAGCTCAACACCTTTGCTGGTATGGTAGTCGTGCAACCCGCTACTACCGGGTCACACCCAAATAATTCTCATATGAAATGCAGTAAACACGTAACATGCTCGCATTCAACATGTATTCAATCAATAGATACTAACAACAAGAATACACATTATTCATTAGCTTAATTGTCTTGTTCTTTAGGCCTTGAGAATTCCTATCTCAAGTAAGCCTCATTATCATTATTCACTAATTTATCCATTTCTACCGGATAGTTACTTGTCTCCTAGATCCTTAGACATTCTCGGTCCCGATCTAGTTTTCTCAATTATTATCCTCTTGAATAATTACTTTTTAGTTAAGCCTCATAGGCCTACGGGCAGAGACACAAATAGATCTCACCACCGGGCTTTTATATCTCATCAGAAATTAGAAACATTCTCTCATGTTCCCTCTTCCTCAGCCCATAATACCTAGCTTACCTCTTTAGGCGGGTAAGCTCTGCCAGTCTCACTCCAAACGGGCACCACTATGTGGCTCACGGCCCCGTAGGACACCACTATGTGGCACACGACCCTGTAACAAGGGAGTTCGACCACGGAATCAGAAACAAACGCTCTGTTGTTTCCTCTTCCTTGCACGCGTGACTCACAATCCTCCTAACCTAACTCTCGGGTTAGTAACAATATACTTATATATATAGTCAGTAGCATCTCTCTTGATGCCATCTCTTAACTTTAGGAGGTTTTCCTAATTCATTGTATTCATCGATCTAAGGGTTGCCCCTGTACTTCCATTACTTAGAAGTTTTGATGTTTTCTTGCATTAAGTCACACCCTAATATAGGAGGTCGACTAATCATTATAAGGGAGTTCACTAGTCCCGTGTGTCTCTTTTCTCGTTTCGAGTAAATTCATAAGTTTGAGTTATCGTTGTCCTCTAATCGATAATCCTAATGTGTTTTCCCACGTTAAATTATTTCGTAGTTTGACTCATTCTACGAGTCACTAACCAATCGTTAATAATTTACGAGTCGGTCTACAACACTCAGTTAGACCACACATTCAAGCAAGGATGGTTAGTTCACACAGCATGCATCAAGATATATATACATCAAATGCAGTAAACCTTTTCGTGCTTTTATCTTATTAGGTCGGCACACATAGCAAGCAACACACAAGTCGAATGTAAATCGGCAGGACACAAGTTGCAAGAAAACCATACCTTTCACCACGGAATTACTCTAGTGTTAATCTCACGCTCCTCTGGTAATTCCCGAACAACTAGTTACATTACAACGTTTCTATTAACGTTAAAGGCAATACAGAAGTTTAAATGACTATTGCACCCGTAATTAACCCCGTAGTCCCGTTAATCTTAACTTTGTTCAAGTGACCTTATGTCCTCAACTTACTCATTCAATTCTCATACTTGTTTATACTCTTAATGACCCTTATATGTCATCAAACAAGTCTTAATCGTCATCTAATATCATTAACATCCAATCCCCCATCATTGAGTACCATTAAAACACTTTTGTAAGCATTTTGGGGGTGGTCCGGGACTTGGTCCGGCCCCTAAGTCCCGGACCAATACACTGGCTAACTTTCGGGAGCATTTTTGCTCTGGTCCGGGACATGGTCCTGGTCTTAAGTCCCGGACCAGCTGTAGGATGTAACTCTCGACTTTAATTTTGACATGGTCCGGGAGTTTACTCTTACACCAAGTCCTGGATCATGCTGTTTTGCTGATTCTCAGCCCTTTTTAATGTGTGGTCGGGGACTTGTTCCTAGACCTAAGTCCCGGACCATAGCAGAAATCTGTCAAATTTGACAGTTTTGAATTCTATTCCAAGTTCAATTCCTACCCATTTCTTTTCCAATCTCCCCACAAGCACCCAAACATGTTATTACACCCTAAACACTCATTAAACTTCCTTAAACCATTGGTAAAACTATCACTTAAAATTTTATCAATTCTACTAATTCTCATTTCTCATTTTCTACACTTATGCACACTAGTGCATTTCCAAGGCTTCTCTTGACAGTTTACAACCTTCTCCCAACCATTTGACCATACCAAATCCTTCCTAGTCATTTGAAGTTTCATTACTCCAGTTAAAACCTTATTTTCAAAGTCTTACACTCTAGTTCTTTTCTAGCCATTCCAAGACATTCCTTCTCCCTTTTTGCTATAGATTTTTTCCCATCTCAATATACTCCTTCAATTAACATCCTAGGGCGTGTAATCAACTAAATCAATCCCTAACAACACCTAGCTAACCCTAGGTCATTCTCCACTCATAACATCACCTAAACTCCTTAGGTTTCTACCGAAATTTTGCCATAACTCCGCTACTTTTCTAGCATGCCCCATTTGCTCAATTTTACATTTCCTAATCAATTCAACTAACCACATCCCTAGTGGATCCTACCAGCACACAAATTCCATTCAAATCTCTTTAATCACAATATAGTGCAATAATCATAAAGTGCACGGCTCTTAGGTCCTTAAATCACACAACAATCTACAATCCTTTCTTCCAAATACCAAACACATTCTTAACTCAGTTTTTGGTTCATTATTTTAAATTTCCCCATCCCATAATTCTAAAACATATAGGATAGCCCTTAAGGTTAGTCATTTACCTTAAGCTCCCAAGTTCTCTTTTTAATTTCTTTTCTTTCTCTTCTCCATTCATTCCTATTGATGCAAAATCGGCCAAGGGCAATGGTAGTTGCCAAACTCTAATTCAATACCCTAAATGGGGGAATGAGAAATAAGTATAACCCTTAGGCTCATGGAAAAATTCCAAATTACAGAAGAAAGTGCTTAAAACACAAATTTAGGTCATTACATTTGGAGCTCTTGAATAGATTTTTGACCAAGAATCAAAGGGGAGCTCCAACCACCATTTTTAGGCTTGAACAAATGCTCAAACAAAGAGGAGAACAAGACACCATGAGGACCCATTTTCGGTTATACAAGGAATGAAGGAAGAAGGTGAGTTTTTAAGTTTTTCTTACCTTAAATTGAAGAGGAGGGAGTTTAGTCCCAGAAAATGTAATTTTCTCTCCAAATGGAGCTATACCCATGGTAGCCAACTTCAAGCTTTTGGGATTTTGAAAAGAGAGAAAGAAAGCTCTTGATGAGGGGAGTACAAATATGTATTTTATTTTTTATTCGGAGCCTTGAGTTGACTTGGGCAAGAGGAGGAAGATGGGAGGCCATTGGAGGAGCTCAAAAATCGTTCCAGGCAGGAGGAGGAAGAAGGAGCCGGCTAGAGAGGAAAGAGAGGGGAAAATATAATGGGAGGGGAGGAAATGAGAGGAGAGAGAGATGTTGTCCTTTTCTACTTTTCCACTTTTTACTTATTTGTTTCTTTCTAACTAATAGAGCTAGATAGATTAGAAAGGTAGTGAGTCTCCATTAGTAAAACCGGCCCCCTATAGTCAGCGAGGGAGGGGCGATTTAGTCTTTTCACAAGAAACGCTCGTTAAATTCCCGGTTTGGGCACTATTCACTAACCGGGCCCGTTTTCCGGATTTTTCTTGTTTCTTTAATTTTAATGGTTCTTAGGCTTCCATTAATGTTTAATTATAGTTATATGGTCAACTATAATTTATACGAGTCCATTTGACCACTTAAAGTCACATTTCCGGGTTTTCTTGAAAAACGTGCTTTAAAGCCTCGTTTGCGTTTTTAACCCATTACATGGATCCGTTTTCTTCAAGAATTGTTTCCACTTATTATTTAGGTATAATTAATCCCTAGGAATCCATCTATGACCCTCATCGAGGTCATATGCCTCCTATGGTTGCGTAACGCTCATTATTACGTTTTATGCTTTTTAAGCGTTTTCTCTTTTCTTTTGGTTTTACTTTCTTCACCAATATTCTTTAGGCACTATTAGGCCCCTAAAAATCATATTAGAATAATTTAATCACCATATTTAAGTCCGGGGTATTTCAGCTAGCAAAGTCATCTCATTCTCTATGTCATCATCCAAGTCCAAGTCAATTGTTTCAACTGGTTTCTTTTCCTTAAGCGCGCGATCTTTACGCACAATAGTAACATCATCAAGATTTTGTTCCTTCATCTTGCATTCATGTACCACCATATCTAAGCACAACGCTTCAAAAGACATAGATGATAGTTCATTCATCTTCTCTAGGAGTGAGGTATAATTGAGCCAATTATGGGTAAGCAAATCAAGGAATATTTCATTAAAACCTTCATTGGAGAGTGATACCCCGAATATCTTAAGCTCCATAAGAACATGATTGAATCTTTCTACAACCAGTGTCAAACTCTCTCTTCTAACATCTTGAAGTTGTTGAACTCTTGTTTGAAGTGTTTCTCCTTAGCTTTGTGGATTGATTATGTTCCTTGGTATAATCTTCAAAAAGCCTTTACTCCTTAGCCGTCCTTATACCCAAGATTCTACCTTGATCCTTCCACTAGTAGAAAAAATATTTTAAATGACGCACTTTAAACCACGGTTAAAAATATAACCGTCATTTAAAAATTATAAACCACGGTTATTAGAATAACCGTCACAAAAATTCTCAGTGAGACATTATAGATAACCGTCACAAAAATTCTCGGCGGGACATTTTATACCACGGTTAAGCATGGAACCGTCGTTTAATGCGCGACCACAAG
Organism: Limonium bicolor; assembly: GCA_023374045.1. Lineage (NCBI taxonomy): Eukaryota > Viridiplantae > Streptophyta > Magnoliopsida > Caryophyllales > Plumbaginaceae > Limonium > Limonium bicolor. The sequence goes on along the minus strand of CM041777.1, from coordinate 258,170,060 downwards.
TGACGGTTATACAAGAACCGTCGTATATAGCTTGATGCGTTGTATTTTAAACCACGGTTTGGTCAAAACCGTCATTTTTATTTGTGGTCAAACAACTTTAAACGACGGTTTTGAGGAAGAACCATGGTATATAGTCTAAGCGGGAATTTTAATTTTCGGCCCAAATTAACACGGCTCTTTCTCTATTCTCTTATATATATTTTCTCTCACTGTAATTTTGCAACCCACACTGGCAGACAACAATCGAACATGCTCTAGCTGCAACTCTTCTTCATTCTCTTCAACTCTCGGTAATTTTTGTAAGCCACACTGGGAACATGGAACTATGCTCCGCGCCATCTCTTCAACCTCACGGTATTTTGCAACCCATACTGGCAAACAAGGAACACATGCTCTACGCCTCTTCCTCATTTCCACTCACTGTAATTTTTGTAACCCTAACCGGCGAACAAGAACATGCTCCGGTCTCTCTCATTATCTTGTTTTCATGGTAATTTTTGCAACCCACACTAGCGAACAAGGAACACATGCTCGGTGCCTCTTCCTCATCTCCACTCATTGTAATTTTTGCAATTCTAACCAGCGAACAATGAACATGGTTTACGCCTCATCCATTCTCTTTCACGGTAATTTTGCAACCCACATACGAACAAGGAACATACTGTGCCTCCATTCTTCACTCATTATTTTGCAACCCTAATTCGCAAACAAGGTTCATACATGTTCTGGCCTCTTCATTCTCTTGTGTCTGCGCTCTGTTGAGATTACTAGATTGTAGGCGGTGCTAAATTGCCGGCGAAAAAAAAATTCACAGACTATAAACCACGGTTTTATGTATAACCGTGGTTTATTCGTTGATTTTATACATTATATACCACAGTTTTAAGAATAACCGTCATTTATTACTCACTTTATACCACGGTTCAGACTCCTAATCATCATATAAAGTCAATGAATGTCGCAGGATAAGGGTCTTAAACGACGGTTTCAACCAACCGTGGTTTTTTCTCTTACTTTAAACGACGGTTCATAAGCTTCTCATCAACTTCATCTCACTGTTCCTCAGATTTATCGGGTTTAACACCTTCAACAAGGATAGTAGGTCTATAGTTACCTTGCATAACCACCTTCCTAACCTTGTAATCAACAAACATCAACTGTATTCCATCAGCTCAAACCAGTTGGGGTAATTGAGCTTTGTCACCCTTGGCGCTTTCGCATAGTACAAACTCACCTTTTCCGATCTACCTAGTAGCGTAAGCCTCGTTGAATAAGTAAACTTGCTTTGATACCACTTGCAAGTTTGATGTGAAGAATCAAAAAATTTAGTACGAGACTAACAGAGAAGAGGAATGAGACACAATAAGTTTAGAAGAAAATTCCGCTATCAGTCTTTATTGATAACTTGAAAACTACTACACCTGATATGTTCAATGGCTTGAAAAATCACTAACACGTCTAAACATAGACTTCATGTTGAGGTTTTTCAACAATATTTTTTCTCTTTAAAGCTCTCCCTCTCTTTTTTAGCGATGAAAATCTCACATTTTTTATTGTTTTCTCTATACATTTATGCTAATGAAGTGTCTAACCAACTCCTAAAAGAAATACAAAAAACTTTATCTAAAACTAATATAAGTTACAAATAAAAGAATCTAAAATATCGGCTATGATAGAACTTGAAAATGTTACTCATTATGTTGGCGCACTGGATAGAATTCCCCCTCAAGCTTGTACTGGGTAAAGAAATCTGTTAATATTTTTTTATCAGATTGATGCACTGGTTGTTGAGAAAATTGTGACGAGATTTGTACTGGAGACTTTGTAACATCAAAAAACTCTAAGTAAATATACATTTACATCCATCCTTCATCGAGCCGATTGACATTGTACCTTTGAGGCTTTTCCCCTACACATACTCCCTATACATACTCCATCATCTTTTCGTCATCAAATCCTACATAAACTCGACGTTTTTGCTGCTTAAGTATTTAAGCTGATGAACAAAGGGCGAGACGGGGGGGGGGTGTGCGCCCCCCAAACTCTCACGGGTACATATTTATTTTAGTTTCGGTCTCTTTGTTATATACCATATTTATTTTAATAGATTGTTGTTCGCCCCCTTGTAAAATATTACCCTTGGTATCATATGATAGTATTTATTGTTAATTTTTTTGCTATCAATATGTAATCCTTAATTTAAATTTATATTATAAAAATATTTTTAGAGTATATTGGATGAAAAAGCTCTTAATATTTTCATTTTAGCTATTTGGTTTAAAGCAAATTGATTATTATGTAAGTTTTAGTAATCACCTTCCATCCTATTGTAAATACAAGTGTTTACTTTTGATTTTATTACAAGCTTTGCAAATTGATTTTGATTCACCCAAGAAAATTTATAGTAAAAGTTTTAGAAATTGTTAAAAGTTTAGAACTATTATTCTATATTAGTTATTATAGACATTGACATATAGTTTGGGCTACACATAAATTGTAATAAAAAACTAAAACAACTCACACTTTGAATAAGAGGAAGTATATATAAACTAATTTAATTGTACTAATGAATAACTTCTTTATACTAGTCTACGTATTGCAATTAAATTTTTATATCGAATTTAATACATAATTTCAATTTTGAAATTATAGTTATAAATGTTTTTTCTTAGAATTCAATATTATTTTCTAATTTATATATTAATTTAGTTGATATATTAATTTATATTTTACTAAATTATTAATTATATTTAAAAAAAACTTAGACCCTTATACCTATGAAATTCTTTTTTTTCGATCAAAGGGAAAGTATATTATTTAAGCATTAGGATCCATATGAGATCCTAAGTAACAACGGACAACAAACATCAGGGGGGATCGAACCACTACACATCCCCTACTACAAGATAGAGCTTTTCTTTGCCATAGCATCGCAACTGAGTTAGCCTCTCTCTTGATTGCAACAACATTACAGCAAGAAAAATCAGAGGATACTCTTTACACGCCTTGAGAATAGACACCAAGGTGATTACAAGGCACACACGAATTAATAAGAGACCAGCCTCAGAAATCCGATTCAATGATAACTTGCTGGAGATGATTTTCCTTTGGCTAGGCCAATCCATCATAGATGCCCCAAACTTCTGCTTCCAAGACATCCACCTCACCAAGTAGATGTGTGAATCCAAACACCCAATTGCCAAGATGATCTCGACCCGCACCCCCAGCCGCAGCAGTTCCATTGTAAGAAACAGCAGCGTCAGTATTGATTTTAACAAACTCAAAAGGGGGGGGAGTCCAAAAACTTACCAAGCAGGATGAGGACTGATGACGTTTAGTGGCTCCACCAAGCTGGAGCGATTCAGAAAACCCCTAATCCTGCTAATCAATAACTGATCGGGAGCACATTCTGAGCAGGAATATCCTCAGGAACTTCCTATTTCTCCAGAACCAGATTGAGTGACAGTAATGCAAAAATCTGTTTCCAAGAGCAGACCCAAAGAAAGGTTTTTGGATACTACACTGCAAGTAGTCTTAAACCATTCTGGATAGAACATGAACATTAACCCAAGGAATCTGAAAAATATCATAAAGAAACTTCCAAGTCTGAATACTTAGCTTACAGGATTCAGAACATGAGAGGTGTCCTCAGCCTCCCCACAAGCAGAGCAGCGGTTGTCTCCAGCAAGGCCCCGCAAAAAGAGAAGCTCCTTTGTTTTAAGGCCCTCCATAGCAGCAATATTACTGATTTTTAATTTTTTTTAATTGAATAAGTAGTTGAATTTTACCAATTGCAATTTTTTTTTTTGTATTGATCGAGTTTCCAGTCCTACCGCTCTACACAATAGATCTAAGCATGAAGATGCCTTCTTCTCTTGTCACTAGTCATATATTATTAATTAAACAGTTCTGACAAGAACGGCGCACTGAACAATTAATTCCCCTATTATACAAAATACATTTATAAGATAGTTTGATATTAAAATGTGATATGTGATATACTTGACCATAATAGTATTTGTATGTAAATTTTGATATGTTTGATATTATATATAAATTAGTATTAAAAGTGGTGGGCAATATATCTTTGATATTATATATAAATTTAAATGTGAATTGAGTTTTATTATACTTAATGATTAGTATTAAATGTGGTGGGCAATACGTAAGTTGATATTTTTGAAAGAATAATGTCAACTAATGCAACATATATTGCCTTGGTTTCTGATTCAAAAGAGGCAAATAAAAAAAGTTTGCCCCGATAGTAATATATCCAAAGAGGTCCCATCCATAACGTTGATCAATAGATACAATCCAGCACTATCAACCTCATTAACCGGCGGAATTCTAGAAGATCAAACGAGGCAACATTAAATTAAGGGAAATTTCACAAGAAGTGAATTTTATAAGATATCCCCGAGGTTTTATTTTCTTTACGATATACCCCTGAGGTTTCATTTTCTTTACGATATACCCCTTAGGTTTCATTTTCATTACGATATACCCCTGAGGTTTCAATTTTTTTACGAGATGCCCTGTTCAAATTTTGATATATTATATTTTTCATATCCCCACCTTACCTCGCACCATATGCTCCGTAATAATCTCAGGGTTTATGGTCAATTTGTTTTTTAAATCTAAAATTATGAACAAAATATACATAAAAATTAAAGATCAATTAAAATTGTGAATTCGATTTGAATAAACATAAATAAAAAACAAATATAAATAATTAGAACTCATAAAAGTTTAAAATAAATAGAAATGACTAAACAACAAAAAAGTAATTTGTTGAAAAAACATATATTATTACATAATAGAAAAACTATTATAGAGGTGACTTAAAATCGTAAAAATTTTATAACAATTACATTAAATATAATAAATTGCTAAAAAGAATATAAATTATTGTAAAAATTTATTAGCAAATATATTCTTTGATATCAATAATCACAAGAGAAATGATCATATTTTATGGTTTTTATGCTTATTTTTCTAAATTAAAATAATGATTTTTTCTATGTACTATATGAAATTGTTATTTTTAATATTCTTCATATTATTGTCATAATTATTTTTTTTACAATTTTAAGTCGTCTCCATGTAACACGTTAGCAATTTATGTTTATTTTTCAAATTTTCCATTTATATAATTTTTTTGTTTATGTAATTATATTCATTTTTAAAAAATTGATATCAAATTTATATGAACTTTTATTTTTATGTGCATTTTGTTCATAATTTTAAATTTTTTTAAAAAATTGACAATAAACCCCTGAGGTTATTATAAGACATATAGTGCGAGGGTAAAGTGGGGGTATGAAAAATATAATATATTAGAATCTGAACAGAGGAGCATCTCGTAATAAAATTAAAACCTCAGGGGTATATTGTAATGAAAATGAAACCTCAGGGGTATATTGTGAAGAAAATGAAACCTCAGGGATATATTGTAAAGAAAATGAAATCTCGGGGGTATCTCATAAAATTCGCTCAAACCTCAGGGGTATCTCGTGAAATTTCCCTTAAATTAAATGTCATCCCTGTAGGTTGGTGCTAAGTGAGGCAATCAAATAACAAATAAATCACCATACCTTACAATAGTACCTACAGAGTCAACCTGTGTTAGTGAGCACAATTGGAATCTATCCATTGTTTTAAAACAGTATTTAAACATAATTTAAAAATAAACTTAACTTTAGAGGTAATTAATTGAGTGCTATGCCCCACAATTGGAGTGTATCGTTGTTTTAAAACAATATTCAAACATAATTCAAAATTAAACTTAGCTTTAGAGGTCATTAATTCAGACATTTAGCAAATAAAACAGTGCCAAAAGAGAGGAGAGGAAACTGGAGGTAAATCATTATATTCCTGGCTAGACAAGGACAACTTGAATATGAGTGAAGAGAGATTTGACTTCATTTACAAAATTGACGGTCTTGCGAATAGGGATGACAATATCCAATGGGTACCCGCTTCACCCGTCAACCCGCTCCAAAAAAAACGGATGAAAACCTTAAATAAACGGGTGTAAAACGGGTGATGGGTGAAACAAGTGATGGGTTGTGTCGGATGCGGGTGATAGTTTGTTCATCTGTCACCCGACCCGTCCACCCGCTAATAACCCGAAATCAAACCCATTAACGATCAGTAGAACACCTACCTCTCACATCGATTATAGAAAACAAATCCCTATCTACTTAGCTTATAAAAGGTTGTCGGGGCCTTATAAATAAGGTTTGACTTAGAGTTTAAGTAATGTGGGATGAGTTAAATATGTTGCAGAATAACTCAAGTCTACGATGTGGGAGATGAGAAATTCATGTTGGCAAGCAGCCACCCTCCCACATCGAAATGTTAGTTCAAAGAGGGAGGTTCTCCTACTAATAAATAACTCTTCAACCTCACGTTCATACTTAATTTTTTGGCTTGGTCTTCCTAAGGTTGACTAGCTTAGTAGATATTTGAGATAGAGGTTCAGTATATACGGTAAATATAAATATCATGTTTGATCTTATAAACGATGTGGGATGAGAAATTCATGTTGGCAAGAAGTTGTCCTCCCACATTGAAATGTTCACGTTTAATTACTTAATTCTTTTTGGCTTGGTCTTCCTACGTTGTGTAGTCAAGGTTAATGGTTGACCAGTATACGTTTGAGATGGATATTTAAAAATGAATAGATTAAGATTTGAACTATTTTTTAAAACTTTTTAAAAAATTAAAGTTTAAAAAATAGTTCAAATCTTAATCTATTTTCACCTGTTTATCGCCTGATCCACCCAAATCACCCGCGGGTGACGGATGCGGGTGAAGGTCAGGTTCGGGTGAAATTTATGAATCGGGTGATGGATGCGGGTGAAGCTTCACCCGACCCATTGTCATCCCTACTTGCTAAGCTCTTCTCTCCTTGCGAAGTATGGTGGTGTTTCCTCTTCAAGCCCAACGAGTGTTGCTTTTCTGGATCTGCCTCGTGAATCCACTCTCCTTTGCACGCGAGGAGACCACCTATCTTCAAGTGGAGGAAGACCTACTATGGCTCCTTGGCTTCCGTTTTGCGTCACCACATTTTAGGAGTAATGATATGGGGATGATGGAAATGATTACTCTTGCCTTGCACAAGCAAGAAAGATCTCCCGAATGGACACTCGGGGGGCGCAGATCTTGGTTTTGGCAATCTCCCCATTTCCTTGTGCTAAGAGAGAGGAGAGAAGAGGGATTTGCTCTTCCTCGGCCTTTCAGTTACCTCATCCTATATTAAGCCCTCGGATGTGGGGGTTTATCACGTCTGTATTGTCTATCATTCCTCTCACAAACCTTTAAGCTACTTGTATTACTTGCGTGATACCCATTTTAAAACTCATCTTTGACACACATACGTCCATCATGGACAAGATCATTGTTAATGGTATAACCCTGGTCTCGGCTTGTTGTCTCATTGCTCAGCTTTTCTCGGTGATTCCAATTTATGCAACCACTTGGGCACAAATTCTTCAAGGATGTTGGACGGATTTTGGTGGATTAGATTCACAAAAGTCGGGCCAAATCTCTTCGTGTCTGACTTCAAAACCATGGAGGCATTTGAAGAAATTCGAGTTAGGGGCTCGTGGACAATAAATAATAACCTACTGGCCCTCCAACCTCTTGATCAGGCCAAGCCGATCTCTCAACAGGTTACCTAGATTCCTTGCTCGGTCAGAGTTTATGGTGTTCCAAGTCACCACCATACTTTGGAGTTTGTTCGAAGAGTTTCACAGAAGTAAGTGTGAGAGTTGATCAGATCGAAAGCAGTAAAGAGACGAAGAACCAGAAAAGAAAGAAAGGATTCATTGATAGAAAGAAACCACAGAGGAGAAAACGGAGTCTCTATGTGTATAGTGTACAGTACATTTATTCTATCTAATATATCTGTAAGAGGGAAAAGAACTATATATAGTGTATATAAGTAATACGCAGCGGATATAACATGTATATAATATGTATACTACTATAATGTCCTAATACCCCCCTTCAAGGCTTAGGATTGTAACAGAGTGAAGACTAAAGCCTTGTGTTTCATGACGGTAACATGCCCAGCCTGGGTAAGGTAGCCTTGTAAACCTTGTCAGTGAGGGGCTTTGTTAAGATATCGGCAAGCTGAAGACGAGCAGGAATATACTGAACATCGATCAAGCCTGCTTGTAGCTGTTCGCGCACGAAGTGACAATCAAGCTCGATGTGCTTGGTCCGTTCGTGCGAGACTGGATTGCGGGCGATGTGGATGGCAGAAATGTTGTCACAGCGCAAGGGGACTGGAGTGATTTCGTCAACGCCAAGCTCCGCAAGCAATCTGGTAAGCCAGCTGAGTTCGGTTGTGACTTGCCGAAGAGCTCTATACTCAGCCTCAGCGGAAGAGAGAGCAACAGAAGCTTGCTTCTTGGATTTCCAGCTGAGGGGGCAGCCTCCGAATAGTATGTAGTATCCTGAAATGGATTTCCTCGTTATTGGGCAAGATGCCCAATCCGAGTCACAAAAAGCAAGTAAGTTATAACTGTTAGACTTATTAAAAGCAAGACCAAAACCGAGAGTGTTTTTAACTTAAGCTAAAGTATGGAAAGCAGCTTGTAAGTGAATGTCGGTAGGTTGTTGTAAGAACTGAGAAAGGTGTTGAACAGTAAAGGAAAGATCTGGCCTGGTGTTCGTGAGGTAATTCAGCTTTCCCATCAATCTTCGGTATTGTGTTGGATCTTTGAGTAGTTGACCATAATCTTTAAGAAGCTTTTGATTCAACTGCAGAGGTGAAACTACTGTCCGATAGTTTTGCATAGAGTAATCTGCTAGAATCTGAGTTGCATACTTGCGCTGAGACATGATCAAAGTGTCATTAGTTTCAACAAATTCCATTCCAAGGAAAAAATGCAACCTACCGAGATCTTTGATCTTAAACTCCTGATGGAGTTGAGCTTTCAGATTGTCAATTTCTCTGCTGTCATTTCCTGTAATCAGAACATCATCGACATATATACCAAGGAAAGTACTTCTTCCATTTTGCTGTTTATAGAAAAGAGAGTAGTCGTTTTTGGATTGATGATAACCAAGATTATGTAAGAATTTTCCTAGCTTATCATACCACTGTCTAGAAGCTTGCTTTAGACCATATAATGATTTATGCAGCTTGCAGACTTTATTTTTGTCGGTAATGTTAAGCCCTTGAGGAATGCTCATATATACATCTTCATGTAATTCTCCATGAAGGAATGCATTATTAACATCTAACTGATCTATCCTCTAACCCTTTTTGAAACCGAGAATTATTAAAGCCCGGACAGTGGTAAGTTTAACAACGGGGGAAAAGGTTTCTTCGTAGTCAAGACCGTATCTTTGTGTAAATCCTCTAACTACAAGTCTAGCTTTTAAACGCTCTAGGCTGCCATCTGATTTGAGTTTGGTTTTGTAAACCCATTTACAACTGATGGGTTTCTTGCCATGGGGAAGATCAACTATGGACCAAGTTCCATTTTCTTTAAGGGCTTGGAACTCGGCTTTTATTGCTTCTACCCACCTGGGGTCTTGGGCAGCTTGGGCATAGGAAGAGGGTTCTTGTAAAGAGAGAATCTGATTATAGAGAATGTGGGAACTGTGAGTGAGTGAGAAAGATGTTATGCTTCTATGTGGAAGGGTATTGGTAAGAGTATCTAGTGGAAGGGGTGTGGTGGTAAGAATGGGAGGTTTTTCATGGAGTCTAGAGGACAGAATATCAGAGAAGTGGTCTAGTTTGTTGTGGAGGTTCATGACATAGTCATTAAGGTAGGAGCGGGGGGGGGGGGGGGTTGTGGGTTCTCACTGATCGCCTAGGAATTTGGTTGTAGTGAGGGGTTTCATCTGTGGGATCAGGAACATCAATTGTGGTGGGATTTTCATTGTTTTTAACAGAGAGGGTTGGAGGGATAAGTCTCTGTTGTGCGCAGGTGTAGGGAGAGGGGTTTCTAAGCCGTGGGAAATACTTTGGGTGGGTGAGTAAGGTCTTTGGGTCTGCTGTTCTGAATAGGTGTCAATCCTGGGAGAAGTAGGAGCAAGCTGTGAGGATTTATTAGGGGTAGGAAGAGGCTGTGAAGTGTTGGATTCATAAGAGGAGGGCTCTGTAGAGGAAAAATCAGAATAATGAAGTAATGACCCAAAATGATCAGAGGTGGTATTATCAGAATCATTCATGGCAGAATTATTGTTATTCCACAGTCTTTTCCATTTGTCATCAAGGAGAGGATATATATCTTCAAAAAAAGTAACATCCCTCCCAATTTGTATTTGATTTGTTTCTAAATGAAGAAGAATGTGCCCCTTTGTATTGTTGGAATTTCTTAAGTAAACAACAACACTAGACCTGGGATCTAGTTTACTTCTTCCTGGTGTGACATTAGTTGTGTAGCATAAAGAACCAAAATTTGTAATTTCTTTATAATTAGGGGTTTTTCCATATAATTTCTGGTAAGGGATGCAATTGGCTATGGCTTTAGATGGAATTCGGTTGATTATGAAGGCAGAATGGCAAAGGGAATAACCCCAATATTTCATATGAAGGCCAGATTGGAAAATAAAGCTTCTAGTCATTTGCATCAGATGCCCCTGTTTCCTCTCAACCATCCTGTTTTGTTGGGGTGTGTGTGGACAACTCAGTTGATGTATGATACCCTTCTGTTTAAAGAATTCTAAACCTTCATTCGATGTTCCTAATTCTTTTGCATTGTCAGAACGAATGATTTTTATCGACTTAGTGAATTGGTTCTGAATAAGGTTAACAAATTCTTTTATTGCACTTATTGCTTCAGATTTCTGTCTTAAAAGTTTGACCCAAGTGTATCTGCTGTAATCATCAACAAGCGTTAAAAAATATCTTTGCCCTTTGGGAGTTTGTATTCTAAGAGGACCACAAACATCTACATGCACAATATCAAATGGTTCTTGACTTTTTATTTTAGAATTTGGGAATTTTAGTCTTTTGGCCTTGGCCTTGAAACAAACAGTACAAGGAACAATGTCTAGAACAGGGAATTTAACTCCAAGATCTAGCATGGATAGTTTCCTAGGTGGGATATGTCCTAATTTTGAATGCCAAAGAAGAAAATTTCTATGTAAAGTATCTACACTGTCATGAATATCAACAGATACAGCAGTAACACACCAATTCCTCAGTTTATCCAAGAACTGTCTTAAAGCAACAATATCTACAAAATAAAGACCATGTTTCCTTTGACCAATTACAGCTTGGAGTTCAGTGTGTTTATCCTGCAAAATGCAATGAGATTGTACAAACATGACATTGAAATTTGTTTCCTCGGTTAACCTACTCACATAAATGAGATTGAAAGCAAAAGAAGGGACATAAAGAACATTAGTCAGTACAAAGTTCTTGCACAATTCTATTTGCCCTAAACTATCAACTTTGCAATGGGTTCCTTCAGGCAAGGTTATATTGTGAACATTAGCAGAAGGTTTAAAATCTTGAAACAAAAACTTGTTGCCAGAAACATGCTCAGATGCACAAGAGTCGACAATCCAGAGAGAGATATCATTATTATTGTTAGATAATTTTTCAGTTAAACTGGTAGTATAGATTAAGGGTTGCGAAAAGGTACCGGAGAAACTGCCAAAGTTTTGGGAATTGTCATCCTTGTTGCTTATGTATCTCTGTTCGAAGTACTTTGCCAATTCTTCAACTTGGTGAGCAGTGAAACCGGTGACAGGGGAATGCTCATCGTTCTTCTTGGGTCTTTCCTTTGCATCTTGCGTCACGAGAGGACCAGCGACTCGACGTGGTTGAGGCTGTGACCGGGAAACCTGGTTGAAGTCTTGATCTGGGAAACCGACGAGCCACCAGCACTCGGATCTGGTGTGTCCCAGTTTTGCACAATTCGTGCATTTTGTCTGGCTCTTCTTTGCACTTTGATTAGGGTTTGTAGGGTTTGGAGATTTTTTGTTGTTCCCGTTCTTAGGGCTGGGTTTCTTGGTGCTCGAGAAACCCTTAGCTGCAAGGGCGATTGGTTCGTCGGCTCCACTAGATTTCTCGTCTGATAGTTGATCCTGCTTCTCATCCTGGCTAATTACGGAGAAGGTCTGTTCGAGATCTGGGAATGGTTTCATCAGAAGGATCATTCGCTTGGCTCCATTGAAGTTGGAATTAAGACCGTCTAAGAACTTCATAATCTGGTCATGTTCCTTGTGTTGTTGACGGGTTTCATCGGCGCCGCATTTGCATCACAGAGGCAACGAGGGTTTTTTCTCGCCGCGTCAAGGCGATCCCACAAGACTTTCAATCTTGCAAAGTAGGCTCGAACAGACCCGTCTCCTTGGCGACATTGCATGATTTCCCTTTGAATGGAATAAATTTCTGGCCCTGGTGAGTTCATAACGCTTGCAAAGAACAGACCACATTCGATAAGCATTCTCGCAGTAGATGATCATCTCTGCTATGACCTTTGAGATGGAGTTAAGAATCCAGCTCATTATGGTGTGATTACACCTTTCCCAGGTTGGGTATCTCTCGTCGATAATCACCGGTGCTTCAATCTGCTCGTTAACCATCCCGAATTTATTTTTGCTATAAGCATGATAACAGCCGCTCTCTTCCAAGAATCAAAACTAGTACCATTGAATTTGATTCCAAAGCTGAGTGAGGGCTGATCTGACGGGTGGAGGTAGAGAGGGTCGTTGTAGTCACCATTCACGATTGTCGGAGATTCTTGTTCTTCTCGGGTTAACTCGTGGTCGTCATTTTCAATTCTGCCTTCCCCGATTTGTTCTTCGTCGATTATTTCGTCCGCCATATTCGATGAGCTTTAGGAGCTCTAGCTGATACCATGTGAGAGTTGATCAGATCGAAAGCAGTAAAGAGACGAAGAACCAGAAAAGAAAGAAAGGATTCATTGATAGAAAGAAACCACAGAGGAGAAAACGGAGTCTCTATGTGTATAGTGTACAGTACATTTATTCTATCTAATATATCTGTAAGAGGGAAAAGAACTATATATAGTGTATATAAGTAATACGCAACAGATATAACATGTATATAATATGTATACTACTATAATGTCCTAATAGTAAGGCCGGTTATAATGGGGAAATGGAGGAGGGAGAAGCTTCGGGTTTGAAGATTCTGCACTTCAAGGTTCTCATCAACATTCAAATTCTAGTCTTGGGAGGTCTCCTGATGGTGGTCGATGGGCAGTTTTGTACCTTCGCCATTACATCCGATAACATGCCTGTTATTTGTTCGATTTGTGGCCTTTTCACTCACACCACTGCTGCATATTCGGTCTGGCCGGCGGATGCGACTGGAGTTCCTTTTGGTATGTGGTTGTCAATGGAGATCTTTCTGGCTAGGAGACATGCTCATGAGAGTTCACAAGCTGATCCTACCTTACCTCATCGAGTGGTGCGCAATCATGCTAGGACTTCACTTGCCCCTTCTCCCACTTGGGAAGATTGGCCATGCATGCAGTTACTTTACCTAACCAAAATGAGGTACTCCCTGGTGCTTCTGGTTGTGCCTATAAGAGGAAGTTTAATGAGGTCCTCTTAGAAGCTTCACGAGCGGAATACTGGGTTCTTCAATTGTTAGAAGTGAGGACAAAGGGGAAGGGAAAGCCTTTTGTTAGTGATGCCTCAGGTAGTCAAGTGGTGGAAGTTGACAAGGGGAAGGACAAGAACACCAGCGTGAAGGGTGATGTTCATTCCTTTGATGCTTGGGTTTGGACACAGCCCATGCATGGGGAGGGCTTCGTCATGTGTCTTGTTTCCACTTATCGGCTTGGTGTTTATTTAATGTTCCTATCTAACTCTATTATCTACCTTAGTTATATTGATATTTTGCTTATTAGGTCTGTGTTAGGTTGGTGGTTATATATTGTCTTTGTCTATGTTGCATTGTGTCTGGTTTAAGCTAGGTGTTGGGTTGCTTTAAGGACGGTTTTGAAGATGATTGAGCTCGGGCTTAATCTGGGTTTTGGTTCTTTGATCACGCAAACCCTTCTTAGGGATCTTTTGCGCAGGGATGGCTTGGTGGCGTTTGCTGGTGTTGCTATTGAAGTTGTCTGGTTATTCTTAGGTGGTTGTGAAGGTTCCTAGGGAAGATGTGGTTGGGGATGTCCTATGATGGAATTTTCGATTGTGGGTTTGGTCTCTATGACGCTAATCATGTACTCTTTTGACTAATATTAATCTAATGTCATTCTTATTTTCAAAAAAAAAAAAAGTGAAGAGAAGAAATGCCATCCAAGATCAAATCACAAGTTTAAATCCATCAGCCCTGAGTATGCAAGATCTACGTTCCATATTCAAAGATCAATTCTGTTAATGATAGTCGTCCGGACAATAATATTGTAACAAGAAGAATACAATAACTATTGACTTCACGCATATGAACTGTCCATATATTTATTTATCATTTCGATCTCTTGGGTAAACGCTGTGACATGGTCAAGTCTTGAAGTACTGGATTTAATCAAATTAAGACTATTAATTACGGATGTCGTGATATACAGCAACAGCGTCGACCAAAAGTATTATAATATACTTGTTAAGATTGGATGCGCACTACCTGATTATATGTAATGAACTAAACATCCCCCTTATATGTCCCTTTACTTTGACATCCTCAAGCTATAAAAGGGAGGGAATAGGCACGCAACATACACCACCGATCAATTTTTATCAATAGGCACAATTCAATCGAGGCAGTACTATACTATGGCTCCCCTGGAAATGCGTTTTTTGAAAACCTTTTTTTTCCTTCTCGTTATCTCTCTCTGTAGTATTCAGTTTCTTGATGCCGCCCATGGAAAGATTAAGCCCAAGGGAGTTCCATCGTTACACGAGAAGAAGCACAACACCAGTGCCTTTGATAGAGTTTTGCCGGGTCGCAAACAGGCAAGTTGTAAATGACTGTTAATTATAATTATTATTGCATTCCTGTGAATTTATGTTACTTCATCATGATCATACGCTTAGTTAGTTACTTTCTGGGTATTAATGTTCACTAGTTTGATGAATTATAGTCAACAAATAAAAATGATGACAAAAGTGAAAAAAATAAATATGATTACATGTACATATTAGTTTACTAACTCATTTATATAATCCTTAATTTCAATGTAACAACATACACAGGCTTATATCATTTACATGGGTGAAGCGTTAAAAAAATACAGTATTAAAGGATTATCAGTGAAACCTTATTATGCGAAGATGATGCAATCCCTAATTGGCAGGTAACATACAATTACCTATATCTTTTCTATATATTCTATTCTTTTGGTTTTTCAATTATATTAGTTAGTACTATTGATTACTATTGCACCGCAAGCACTCATATATATAATATACCGATGCATGCAGGAAGAAATCTGCATCGAAGCGTATACTTCATACATACGGGAAGAGCTTCTATGGATGCGTTGCGATGCTGACTGAATCAGAAGCAAAGGCTGCTAAATGTAAAATAATATTCTTCAAGCAAATGCAGCCATAAGCCATAGTATTTGTATTATTAATAGCTAAGTATCGATCCATAATAAGCCATAACTAATGTACTTTCATGCGTGCAGCAATGAAGGGTGTGGTATCTGTATTTCCGGATTATAGGTTACAACTTCAAACAACAAGGTCCTGGGACTTCTTGGGGATGCCACTGAATGTGACCAGAAATGTCGCCGTTGAGAGTGATATTATTGTCGGAGTTTTAGACACTGGAATATGGCCAGAGTCTGACAGCTTCAACGACACAGGAATGGGACCTGTGCCTGCGAAGTGGAAGGGTACATGTGATAGTTCCCTGGGGTTTGCTTGCAATAGGTACCATATATCCAAATCAAATCATTGTCATTTTGGTGTTTATTTAGGGCTAGCTAGCTAGTGGTTTTCTTATGATGGGTTTTTTTAATTGTGATCATGGGTTTCAACTTAATTATCACATATATACAGGAAATTGATCGGTGCTCAATTCTTTAGAAGCGAAAAGAGTTTGCCTCTCGATGATGAAGTCTCTCCACGAGACGTAAATGGTCATGGAACTCACACGGCATCAACAATTGCTGGTGCTCTAGTGGACAATGCCAATTATCTGGGTATTGGCACTGGAACAGCCAGGGGAGGTGTCCCTTCAGCTCGTATAGCTGCTTATAAAGTGCTTTGGTCTGATATCGGAGGACTATCCTCTGATATTCTAGCAGCATTTGATGCAGCCATAGCTGATGGTGTTGATATAATATCAGCTTCACTTGGACCAACTGAAGCGAGGCCCTATTTTGAAAATCCTGTTGACATTGGGGCATTCCATGCATTAAAGAAGGGCATATTTACCTCTGTTGCCGCTGGAAATGATGGTCCAGATGCGTTCACTGTGACGAATGTTGCACCATGGTCTCTAACTGTTGCAGCTTCTACTATTGACCGTATCTTCACGACAAGCCTACAACTTGGAAATGGAGATTTCTTCACGGTTAGTTTTACTAGATCATGTATAGCTAGCTTTTCCAAAGCTCAAATCAGTTATAACTAGTAATTTATGATAGATACAGTATAACAAAAACACGGAAATCAGGCAAAAAAATATAAATTACTTTTATCTGAGCAAATGGTAATTAGATGAAAAGATATATATCTGCAACATTAGATAGATAAATTGATCAGTTATGTGGTCATTGCACTTGTATCTTTTCCCCTTCTGCTATTTCACACTTTGATCAGATACGATTTTTTATGTGACTAATTGCATTTTTTTGCGTGGGTATATATGTAAATTAGGGAGTATCAGTCAACCCAAATGCTTTGACCCAGCAACCATTGATTTATGGAGGTGATGCACAGGATCCATTCTCCACAGCAGATGCAAGGTATATATATATATATACACACATTCTTTCCTAACAAAAGACTGGTGAAAATTTGGCAACCAAGTGTCAAATCACTAGTAAATCCAGCTTAGAGAAAATTGTGCTCATGTGTCAAATCCTTTTATTTATTTTTGAAATATCAATTGATCCCTTCCAATTATAGCATAGAAGTATCAAAATTTCTACTATTTGTTCCAATATTATTTCCAATTCACTGCAATATTTTCGTTGGGACAGATTCTGCCAGGTAGATTCCATGGATCCAACACTAGTAGCAGGCAAAATTGTGCTTTGTGAGGGTGGATTCTCGAGCGGTGCGTTCTTGTCTGGTGCTTCTGGTGCTATACTAGTTGACGATACTCGAATAAATGACCCTCGAGTAGCCGCCTTGCCTACATCACTAGTTACTCTTGAGGATGGTGTCTCAATTTTCCAATACATAGGAAGTGACACAGGGTGAGTTTCATGGAATAATATTGAATTCGTAATTCAATTCTCTACCTAACTATATAGTGCTAATTACGTTTGTTTCTACTACTACTACTACGTACTTATTTACTTTGTTTGCTGTAGGCCATCCGCAACTATATTTAACACTACCGAAGGCAATGATACAACTGCACCAATTGTAGCTGCTTTCTCTTCCAGGGGGCCTAACCCCCTTTCACCTGGTATATTGAAGGTAATTAATTAATCAATGCTAGAAGCCGCATGCTAGCTCTAGCTATGGTTGAGTCACAGTTTTATAAACACTTCACACAATCCCAAAATACAAATTATTGGGCGATGCATTGAAGTAAATTACCATCTAAGTTAAATGTGTTATATAGAGATTTATATACTAACAATATGATCATCTACTAGCCTGACCTGAGTGCTCCTGGAGTAGCCATCCTAGCAGCTTGGTCCGAGGTGAATTCCCCATCGTCATTGAAAGCTGATCCTAGAAGGGTCCCTTATAACATCATTTCGGGAACATCTATGGCTTGCCCACATGCTACTGCAGTTGCAGTCTATGTCAAGTCATTCCATCCTACTTGGTCTCCATCAGCAATCAAATCAGCTCTCATGACTACTGGTATATTACAAATTATATAACATATATCTGACTGAAATTCATGTCAACCCAACCACATTCGTAACAAATTTTGAACCAACTCACCAGGAGCTCACTTTTTCCTTGTTAAATCTGGACAGCTACACCTATGAATTTCAGCCGGCACACTGATGGAGAATTTGGATATGGGGCAGGTCATATCAATCCCCTTAAGGCTCTAAATCCTGGTTTGATTTACCACACTGAAGAATCTGAGTATGTCAATTTCTTATGCGGAGAAGGTTATACCAAAACAGAGCTCCAAATCATAACCGGAAATGAAGATATAAGTTGTGATGTGTCCACAAACATTGCTAATTCTCAACTCAACTACCCTTCTATCACCTTGAATGTGGCCACAGCCACATTCACCGCGACAGTCACTAGAACGGTCACAAATGTCGGGTTGGCTACGTCTACTTATAAGGTCTCAGTGCCTACATCTTCTTTTCTGACGGTCCATGTCGAGCCAACCACGTTGGAGTTTAAGTCACTAGATGAAGTGCAATCATACAATGTGACACTCACTGGGACAATAGATCTTTTCACCTTTATCAGTTCTGCCTTGGTTTGGGATGATGGAACTCATCAAGTCAGGAGCCCTATAGTTGTTTATAGGATCTCTTGATGGTCGGCCAAAGGAACTGATCACATTTAAAATACTACTATTTAACAATGTTTGTATTGTCTACTAAGGTACTTGGCTTTTATCCCAAATTGTATTGTTTTTTTTTTTTATTGGTAACAGCACTGGATAAGTTTCGAACCAGGATCTTTGGTTCAAGGGTATATCTCTACTCCTTCTACCGACCAAGCCGCCGGGGCTCGGTAAATTGTATTGCTTTGATTTGATTATCCACGGGTATGATGTGTGAATAAGAATCGTTTGAGTTAAGTGTACTCTAATTATGTCTTTCATCTTATCCAAAATTTGCATATATATCGGTATCTTCATTCACTTTTTACGAAATGCTTATGCGAGTGGTAAATTTGTGGCACTTACACAACAGTAACAAGATATACGAGAAATACTTTTCTCTAGAGCTGATCAAACAGGCTGGGTCGGGTATGGGCCAGGCCGACACTGAATTTTAGTCTAACAGTCTATATATTTGTCCAAGCCCGTTTTAATTTTTCAGGTCAGGTCGGGCTAGGCCCACATTTATTTTAAACTTTGCATTGTCCGACCCGTGGCCTGGTTTTATAATTTTTTTATATTATTATTATTTTTTTTGAAAAAACAATAGATTATATACTATTAATATATAAATATAATAAGTTTATGTTGTATGTAATATTAATAGATATTATATATAAGTTAAATAAATAGTAAAAGGTATTATGTAAAATTAAATTAAATATATCTCTATTTTATTATCAATACTTGATTTTCTAGCTTTAGGCACAAAAATTAAGGGGGAAAAATTTTAACTATTTTGTCCTTACTTTTTACATTAGGAATTGAAATAATTTGAAAAGTAGAGTTGTGAAATAAAGATGAGGTAGAATTGGAAAGTAGATGACAAAAAAGGCTAGAACATATTATATTTTAAAAATAGTGAAAGAACCCAAAAAATCATATATTGAGAACAGGAGGGAGTATAACTTTATATTTATAAACTATATATATAGTAATAAACCAGGCCGGCCAGGCTTAGTTGCGGGCCTAAAATTTTGCCAAAGCCCGGCCCGGTTTTTCATTCGGGCTTGATTTGTTGTCCAAACCCGCCTGAAATTTTTTTTGAACGAGCTTTTCAGGCCAGGCCGGGTTGGGCCGCCGGGCTGGGTCAGTGTTGATCAGCTCTAACTTTTGAGAAAACGAAAGAGAATAAGAGGCAGAGAACGGATCATGCATAGGAGAAGAGAAGAGCAAGTACCCCCAACTTTCAGCTGGTTTATGCATTATTAGTTGGACTGATCAATTCAACCCATTTTTATTTAAATAAGTCATCAGTTGATATCAACTAATATAATCTATAAGCTAGTAGCTTCTTAAACTCAAATTGTCTCACTTTTTCAACTGGTTAAGCATATGTGACTGGGTTGACCAACTCAACTCATTCTTTTAAAATAAGTCATCAGTCAATATCAGCTGTCAGCTAGCAGCTCATAATATGCAAAAGAATGGGGTATGTTTTTATTATCAAGTATAATACAAAAAATAAATGGGGAAAGTATGTATAAGCCTAGCTATGTAACATAATACAATAGTTACATTAGACCTGATTCTATACGATGTGGATTAGTACACTGGTTTCTAGTAAAAATCAAAAATTTTGTTACAAAGTTGTCGGTAACAACTTGATATCGTTGTATACTTGTTACATTAGTCAAGTATTTCGTTACCAAAGATTGTATTTAAGACTTAAGAAAATTTCAGACTATAGTAACGATGTAACTGTTACAAAATATTATTTTTAGTAATGATATAACTTTTAATAACAATAAAAGTCATTACAATAAATAAATTAATCTTGGTTACACTATCTCGAGCAGCAACATGTAACGACTTTTTTCGTTACGATAAATTGGATTAGTAACGATTTGATTTTTGGTAACGAACAAAAATCTATATTTTAGTAGTGAATACACCCCCTCAAGACTTTTATGAGCAAAATCAAGTCTTGTTGTCGTCTGTAGAATGCAATCCTAGTTTGGGAAGAGTCTCCTTGTAGCCTTTTCCTATTAAGGACTTAGTGAGGACATTTGCCAACTGTCTGGAACCAGAAACATACTGAACTTGAATCAACCC
The DNA here is from genome assembly GCA_023374045.1 of Limonium bicolor. NCBI lineage: Eukaryota > Viridiplantae > Streptophyta > Magnoliopsida > Caryophyllales > Plumbaginaceae > Limonium > Limonium bicolor. The sequence continues at coordinate 258,149,344 of CM041777.1, read as the reverse complement.
TGCATGTAGTTGATCCCTTACGAAATGGCAAACGAGGTCAATGTGTTTTGTCCTTTCGTGAGAAACAGGGTTTTTGGGGATGTGAATGGCTGAAATATTATCACACTTCCGTGGGAATGATTCAATGTCTCTGGCCTCCAGTTCATGTAGACGACGGGTTAACCAGCTAAGCTCACTTATAATTTGTCACATAGCCCTATATTCAGCTTCAACTGACTAAAAAGCTACCGACACTTGTTTTTGGACTTCCAGCTGAGAGGTAAGTCTCCTAACAGGATGTAATAGCCTGAAATAGATTTTCTAGTCGTAGGACAAAAGCCCAATCAGCATCACAAAAATCTAATAAGTCATATGTGGGTTTTTTGTTGAATAAAAATCAAAAACTGAGAGTGCATGTAATGTATGAAAGAGTGATATGCAATATTTAACTGTGCAGTAGTAGGTTGTTGCAAGAATTAACTTAAATGCTGAATAGTAAATTACAAATCTGGTCTTGTATTAGTTAAAAAATTCAAGCTCCCTATCAGCCTTCGAAAAACGGTTGGATCTTGTAGCATCTCTCTTGTGTCCTAGTATAGTTTTTGATTTAGTGGTAGAGGTGAAACAGAAACTCGTCATTTCTACATCTCATAATCAGAAAGAATTTGTGTATCATACTTTCTTTGAGTCATATTAACTTGTCATTAGTCTTGATGAACTCCATCCCAAAGAAGAAATTTATTTTCCAAGATCTTTATTTTGAATTCGTGGTGCAGTTTCTGTTTGAGTTTTTCAATTTCAGTCTTGTCATTCCTTATTATCAAGATATCATCCACAAATATGCCTAAAAAGGACATATTTCATTGATTTACTTGAAAACTAAAGAATAATCATTCTTTGACTAATTGTAGTCAAGTTTTCTTAAAAATGTGGCAAGTTTATTGTACCATTTTCTTGAGACCTGTTTGAGCCCATAGAATGATTTGTGTAACTTGCATACTCTATTCTTTCCTTCAATAGTCATACCTAGAGGGATACTCATGTAAACATCTTCATTTAACTCCCTATGATGAAAAGCGTTGTTTACATCTAGCTGGTCTATTATCCACCCTTTTTATTCCCAAAATGATTAAGGCTCAAACATTGTAAGCTTAACAACAGGGGAGAAGGTTTCTTCATAGTCAAGGCCATAACATTGTGTGAAGCCCTAACACACAAGTCTAGCCTCGAAACGCTATATATTTCCATCTGCATTAAACTTGGTTTTATAAACCCATTTGCAAGTAAGGGGTTTCTTTTCTTTCCTTTGGGCAAATCTACAACGGCCCAAGTTTTATTGTCTTTAAGGGCTTGGATCTCATTTTTTGTGAACTAGATCTGACTTCGGTCCTTGCTAGCTTCAGCATAAGATTATTGCGGGAAAGAAGGTTGTCTAGGAGTTTGTGTGAATTATGAGGGAAAGTATAGGAAGTAATGTTGGTGTTACATATGATGTTTGTGAGAGAGTCGAGGGATAGAAAATTGTGACTAAGTACAACATGCTTTAATTTTTCTAGTCTTTAAAAGAGAATTTTTGAACAAAGATCTTGGGATTTGATGGCCATGAAACATTCCTTGAGTTTGGCAGGAGTTTTGTGCATTCTTGTGGATCTTATAAGATTAGGAAGCTCAACATCAGCCTGGTTCAAGTCATTTCTATCAGTATTATCTGCTAGATCAGATCACTATGATTATTGACCAGAAATTGTTCTTACTGTGGAGTTCGTTCAGAGGGAATAATCTCAAGGTGATATTCCAATCGGTATCTATCTTTTTTCTAGGGAATGATCTATGTACTAACTAGTTGATCTATGGTATCATGATGAATTTTGAAAAATTTCCTCATGTCTATTATTCTAAGTTCCTACAGATAAAGGATGTGTCTTATGTTTTTCTTTGGTTCAAGAGAAAAGATCAGCGGTATTCTGAGGCTCATATGAAAGAATCTTATCATGCCCTAAATCATTCCAATCCTTATCACAAATAGGGAAGATATTCTCAAAGAAAACAACGTCCCTAGAAACATGAATTTGACCTCTTTCTAAATTAAGAACCTTGTAACCTTTTCTATTCTTTGCATTTCCCAAGTACAGAGAAGCAAGAGATCTAGGTTCAAGTTTACTCCAGTTAGGTCCTAAATTTATGACAAAACACAACAACCAAAATTCTTGATTTCAGTGTAATTAGGTGACACACCATAAACTTCTCAAAGGGGGACAAACCACGTATGGCCTTATATGGGATCTTATTAATGATATAAGCAGCATGTCCCAAAGAATGTCCCTAAAATTCAAGACCTAGGGAAGATTAGAAAAGGAATAATCTATTGACTTGCATAAAGTGGCCTTGTTTTCTTTTCACCACCCCGTTTTGTTGGGGTATATGTGGACAACTAGTTTGATGTATTGTTCCTTTTTTTCCTTAAAGTACTCTAATTCTTCTCATGATATCCCTAACTTTTTAGCATTGTAAAACTTTATATTCTTAAGTGTTTGTTAAATTGTTTTAACAATATGTAAAAATTCTTGGGAAAATTCACGATATACCCCTGTTTTCTTTCGTAATTCACAATATACCCCTGTGTTTTTTGTAATTCAACTTTAAACATGCTTAAATGTTGTCCAAAATTGATGAAACTTAACATGAACGATGCTAAAGTGTTATATTTTGGTCCAATTCCAAATTTGAAGTTTTTTAAGCTCACATGTGACATGTGGGACCCAATGAACATGTGTCATATTCATTGGGTCCCACAGGTCACATTGAGCTTAAAAAACTTCATATTTGATATTAGACAAAATATAACACTTTAGCATCGTCCATGTAAAGTTTCATCAATTTTGGACAACATTTAAGCATGTTTAAAGTTGAATTACAAAAAACACAGGGGTATATTGTGAATTACGAAAGAAAACAGGGGTATATCGTGAATTTTCCCAAAATTCTTTTATTTTTCCCATGGCTTCGGATTTTTATTTCAAAAGTTTCACCCAAGTAGCTCTACTAAAATCATCCATAAAAGTAATAAAGTATTGATGTTCTTTCAAGGTACTGACTCTAAAAGGACCATAAACATTAGAATGGACAATATTGAAAAGATCTTGACATTCTATTTCATAATGTGGGAATTTTAGTGTAACACCCTGGATTTTGCCTTAAAACATAGGAAATAAAATAACAAAGCTAACGGTGAAAACGGCTTCCAAAACGGACTCCAAACGAGCCCTAAAGGTGCAAAACAAGCTTGGTCCGAACTTGTGTCCGGACATGGGAAGTTCGGACACAAGTCGAGAAAGTTAAACCACATAAATCCATTTGTCCGAACTTGTGTCCGGACATTGATGTTCGGACACAAGTCGAAAGTTAAAAGGCCTGAAAACCAAAGGCGTCCGAACTTGTGTCCGGACTTGGAAGTTCGGACACAAGTAAGTTTGAAAAGTCCGAGAAAAATTAACGTGGCGTGTCCGAACATCGACGTTCGGACCGAAGTTCGGACACACCAAAACAGAGAGCCTCTTAAACATTCGGGACCTGTCCGAACATGGATGTCCGGACGGACGTTCGGATAAGTCCTGATGGGCATCCTTTCCCAGCGCAAACAGAACCAGATTAACTCAAAAAACAAACATAAAACTCAGTAACAAACCAGGAGAATCATTCCAATCACTTAGTACCTCAAATGATAGCAAAATATACCATTGCAAGATCTCATACACAATAAGTATCTCTTCATCAAATCCAAGACTTCTTAAAGAATTATTCGAGTAAAACACATCAACTAGATAGCAGCGGAAGCAAAATCCTTAAGGGCGTTACCGCCACACTCTAACAAAGAGTGCTCAGGCTTAAACCACTAACCAAAACCAAAACGTTTCCAAAACTTGTAAAGCATAACAATTCCAAAACATAACTCAACTGTTCCAAATGTAGCAATTATTCAGTCATCCTAAGCTATGTGGCAGCGTGTCCCCAATCCCCAATTCAGGCCATGAGTACCTGCGATCATAAAACAACAATGGAAAACGCGAAGGGATCGCGCAAATCAGTGAAACTGAGTAAACATTGTCTCAACCTGTAAAATACATTTTGAAACCCAATCTACATTTGTAAAACATTAACTCACACCATAATATTAACCAGCTTTACCAACACCAAATCACCATTAGAAAAATTGTTTCGGGGAGAACTTTCCAAGAATCAAATCAATGGTTTACACGGACGACCCCAATCCGGGTCGCAATAATAAGAATCCCACCTCACTCTACGTCCTTAAGTGTGCACACCCCCCAGAAGGTAACTTATGACCCAAAGGAGTAGATCATTAGAGCTTAACTGCAAGTTATGTCTGCAGGCAAAAGTAATAAGAATATCCACGGGGTACACAGTACCAATAGTTACACGGAGCGCCACAAGGCACCAATAATTTACACGGAGCACCAGAAGGTACCAATCAATCCAATAATCAATTCAAAGAAAGTCTCCCAAAATGTTAATCAACCCTTTCGCAAAACATCACACTAGAAAACACACGGGGGAAATGAATCCCAAACTTCCACAATCTCAAAACCACAGTGAATCCAAATCATCGATATTCACAAAACACAGAGGTAAGGATGTTGAGCACAACATTTACCTGGATACGCTCACAGCCACCGAATTACTCAGCAAGGTCAGCAGTAGCGTTCGTCAGGGAATTCGGTGTCTAGAATCGCAAACAGAAATACAATCAGGATCTACCCAAACCAAAGAATTAATAACCTAACCTTACCAATGGATTCCCCTTACCCTTCTACACGAACTGGCACCAGAGAAACAGCCTAACGTCGATGGAAAAATAAGAGCGTGAATTCAAAAGAGTTTGAGAGCTTGAAGAAAGAGAGAAGAGTGGAGGCAGTAGGTTGAAGATGGAAGCGATCGTGATAGCGATCGTGGTATTAAATAGAAACGATATGGAAATAATTAAAGGATTAGTTTTTAACTAATAAATGTATTTAGATTAGTGAGAGGAAAATTTACAAGTAAATGTTGTAAAATAACTTGAAATGAGTTTTCAAATAAGTTCCTAATTTAAAAGCCATTGAATAACGTCAAATCTTGGAAGGATCTAGATTCGAGATTAAAGAGAGAATTAAATATTATTTAGTTAAAATAGAATAGAAGAAGGCTGATTTATCGCTGGGGAGGAATGAGAAGAATTATCTCAGCAATCAGATAAAAGAATAAATACATAGCAGCTGAATAAATTAGGAAGAGAAATTATTTTAGGGAGAAGTAAAATCAAATTTGTATTCTTGAACATAATAAAGTTATCTGAAATGAACGTAATATATATATATGTATATATTGTTTCTCTGGGCCTTTATTACTCATCCTAAGCCAGAATTCACGGGTATTTCATTTAGCCTTTTGCCTTTAGCTTTAAAACAAATTGTACATGGGACAATATCAAACATAGGCAACTTCTTTCCTAACTGTATTTTTTGTAACTTTCTACAGGGGATATGCCCCAACTTATTATGGCAAAGAAGATATTCATTGATGGCGGGCCGCAGTAAGTTACAACGATTGGGGATGTCAGATTGGGTGAGAATTTTTTGCTCAAGGAAGTTTTATTTGTTCGTGGGTTCACGTTTAACTTGATATATGTAGGAAGATGGTTAAAGAGCTTTTACATCCATTGGTATTTGACGCTCAAAAGTGTTTTGCTCAAGACCTTATTACAAGGAGTATTGAGGAGATTGGTGCTGAGCAAGATGGCTTGTATGTCCTTGACAAGGAGAGAGTAAGTCGTTGGAACAAGTTAGCCACATCGAGACAGTAGTTACAAGCAAATAGACTGGAGCAGTGCTTGAGCTTCGTTTGTAGAGTCAGTGCAAAAGCTCAAGACTTACGTATTAAGTTAGGGCATGTTCCATATCAAAAGCTTGTAACCATGAGTTTAATAAAGTATGACGGTGTATCAAGAGATTTTGTTTGTAATATTTGTTCTAAGTGTCGTGCTTAGCGGTTACCTCATGGGCATTCAGAGATCAAGACTATGAAACCTTTTGAGTTAGTTCATGTTGATGTTTGGGGTCCTTTCAGTACTCCTACTTACAATGGTTGTCAATACTTTGTTTATTTTGTTGATGACTTTAGTAGAATTTCATGGGTTCAATTTTTGAAACACAAAAGTGATGCTTGGGAGGCAATAAAGTGTTTTCTTACGATGATTGAATGACAGTTTGAGGAAAAAGTTAAGATTCTTCGTACTGGTAATGCAAAAGAATAGGGTCGTTTAAATGAAGGGAAAACCTTTTTGCGTGGACAGGTATCATCCATCATACTACTTGTGCTTACACTCCACAGCAGAATGCAGTTGCCGAGCGTAAGCATAAGTATTTACTGGAGACAGCATGAGCTTCATTTTTCTAGTCGCGGGTTCCAGTTATCCTCTAGGGTGAGTGTATTTTACATCCCACTTATTTGATTAACCGGTTTCCTACAAAAGCACTGCAAAAGCGTACTCCTTTTGAGTGCCTTTATGTTATTCGACCATGTTACAATGATATTAGACCGTTTGGTTGTCTATGCTATTGAACTCTATTTGATGACAGAGGTGGAGAATTCTACCCTCAGGTTGAGGCTTGTGTGTACTTGAGTGAAGATCCACAGAAGAAAGGACATAAGTTATTTAGTCCAAGCAGTCAAAAGGTGGCAGTTTATAGGGATGTGAAATTCTAGCCCACAACTTTTCCTTTCGCAAAAAACAGGATTGGGTCATCTAGTTCTCCCGACTATCCTACTCCTAAATGGGACTTTGATGAATCTCTAGGGACTTCTCTTTCTTCACATGTCGATGATGATGTTCCACCGTCCGTAACAGCTGAGCGTGCTCCACTGAAGGACTCGACGGGTGCTCCAAGGAGGTCCAGTCATGAGATTTGTCGGCCTGGTTATCTTGATGACTATATTTGCACTACTCGATTTCAAGAGATCTTGGATGAGCGTGTTTATTCAGGACAGAATAGTGGTAATTTACTAAATGGTTGTGAAAGTCTCACAGATACTAGGCATGTTGTCTCTTCTACCTTTTTAGTAGCAGTCAACAATGGGTCTTTTGACAAAATTATGAAAGAAGAAGATCCTCGGTCTACGAAAAAAGTTATATGCCCAGGAGGCGAACAACACTTGGGAGGTTGTTAATTTTCCAAAGGGAAAGAAAATTGTTGGTTGCCAGTGGGTTTACGAGATTAAACTCAAGTCTGATGGAACCCTTGAACGATATAAGGCATGTTTGGTGGCCAAAGGATTTACACAAAGTTATGGTCTGGATTACCATGAGACCTTTTCCCCCATTGTTAAGATACACTACCATCCATGCTATTCTGACTGCAGCTATTCATAAAGGATGGATTGTCAATAAATTGGATGTTAATAATGCTTTCTTGCATGTTGATCTTAATGAGGAGGTTTATATGAAGGTACCTTCAGGCTTGGATATTCAAGGGCGTAACAAAGTGTGTTTGTTAAAACGTTCGCTTGGTTTGAAACAGGCTTCGCGGCAATGGTTTTCCAATAACTAGCTCATTTTCTCAAGACTCTTGGATTTAGTCAATCCAATGTAACATCCTCAAGTATCCACTGTTGTGATATTGTCCGCTCTGGCACGCAGGCCACACGGTTTTTTCCCGGGGTTTCCTAACCCCAAAACACGTCACAACAAAGAGAGGTATCCCCACTCATATAAGGAATGGTTCATTCTTCACTTCAAAAGATGTGGGAGGAAACCCTCGCTAGGTGTTACACTCCACCCCCTTGGGATCCCAACGCCCTCGTGAGCCACACTCACACCGACCTGGGTTTGGCTCTGATACCATATGTAACATCCCCAAGTACCCGTTGTTGTGATATTGTCTGTTTTGGCACACAGGCCGCACAGTTTGTTCCCAAGGTTTTCTAGCCCTAAAACATGTCACAACAAGGAGAGGTGTCCCCACCCTTATTAAGGAATGGTTCGTTCTTCGCTCCAATCGATGTGGGAGGTAACCCTCACTGGGTGTTACATCCAAGAATGATTATTTGTTGTTCCACAAGAGAAATGGAGCTTGGTTATTTTTGTAGTTGTTTGTGTTGATGACATGCTACTTGTAGATACACATCATGAACATATTGATCTACTTAAGCAAGCTTTAGATGACTATTTTAGAATCAAAGATCTTGGATGCTTGCATTACTTCTTGGGCATCGAATTTCTGCACACGCCTCATGGTATTGTTTTGTCTCAACAGAAATCCTATCAATATCTTCTTAAAGAGAATGACTGTGAATCTAGCAAGGCGAAAGCTGGCTGATGCAGGTTAGGCTTTCTATATGTAGTACTGACAAAACTCTGTTGGATGATACTTTTGTTTATTGACGTTTAGTTGGGAAATTGAATTACTTGTCTAATACTCGACCAGACATAAGTTTCACTATCCAAGCTTTTAGTCAGTTTATGCAATGCCCAACTGATGTTCATATGGATGCGACTTTACATGCTTTGCGTTATGTGAAGGGAACTATGAACCATGGTATAACTCTCCGCTAGGGGTCTACGTCTGGGTTGAAACAAGGGATGGTGTCTTTATCAAGTGCAGAAGCAGAGTATCGATCACTTCGTCGTGTTACAACATGGATTACTCGAATACTTCATGAGCTTGATGTGGAGAATATTACTCCCGTTCCAGTGAAGTGTGACAATCAATCTGCTATTCCCATCGCTTGAAATCTGGTGTTTCATGAGCGTACCAAGCACATTGAGATCGATTGTTACTTCGTTCGTGATAAATTTCAACAAGGGCTTATTGATGTTGACTATACTTCTACTACTACTCAACTTACTGGCATGATGACGAAAGTGTTGCCTTGCACCCATTATTGTGAGCAGCTTCCTCAAATGGGTATTAGACGTGTTGATCCTCCAAGTCTAAGCAATTCTGATCGCGTACAGCTTGGGGGTGTTGGAATATGTCGTTGTCGTTTGTATCATTCTTGTCCGGATGGTCGTTCGGCTGGCTCACCAGGACAAGGCACAGAACGCCATGCCCGTCCAAATTATGATGGCATCCTCGCGAGACGTCCGGCTGGTTCTCCCGGACAAGACACAGAGCATAATGTCCATCTGAATTATAATGACAGATAGGCGAGACGTCCAATTGGTTCACCCAGACAAGACACAAAGAGTCATTTGCACCCAAATTATAAGACACCCAGATGAAGCGTCTAGATCCGGACGCACAAAGAATTTGCCCGGACGTGTCTAAAACTGAAGTTGTATAAATTTAGTTTTTATGCCCCCGTCGTATTTTGAGAAACATATTGTAAAAACTTCTCTTTTGTGGTTAAAGAACCCTAATACAAAATCTCTATTCACATCATTTATTTTAACAAAATTCTTGTTATCATTGATTCTATTACAAAGGTCTACATTGTTCTGTTCTACATAAACGGACGTTGGACGTAATAGGCCTTGTTGTATAGTAAAAAAACAGATACCCTAAGCTTATATATTAGACACATATATATACTATAGTTATCTATCTACACATTCATTAGTACATAGTCTCTATCAGTTACTCCCTCTATCCCAGTCAAAGTGTCCAGTTTATTATTTGAATGTGTCGTTTGACTTCAATATTTAACCTGTAAAATAATATATTTTTATAAATCTATGTTTTACAGTGGAATCAATATGTGAAAAACTATATATTATACAACTTAATTTTTAAAAATTATTTTATCTTTTATATTTAATATTGAAATGAAAAAATATGTCAAAAACAAACATGACACTTATGACTGGAAGGAGATAGTATATACTAATGACTCTCTCTGTACTTAACTTTCCCGTATCAATAATAGAAACGCCTTTTCCTTCGTCTGCTACTGCTCTCTCTTAGTTAGCTAACATTATCTGAAAGCAAAAACAAGTATAAACAGAAATATCGATACCCTAATATATGCGGAGGACACTTGATCCGTACTGTTTGATCTTGTTTTTTTTTTTAGAGAAAATTGTTTGATCTTGTTCAGGTAACAAACTTTCCTTCTTTTATAATCCCGAAGACAGATGCATAAATGCAGCACTTTGTGCCTGCGTCTAATGAGCTCTGATAGGTATACTTGTCTATAGCTATAAATGTTGAATACATTTGAGTATATGTAGCGAGACCCAGCAGTGGCCCAAGTGGAGAACCCTCCCAAAAGACCGGTCCAATAGGAAGGAGAGCCACTAGCACTTAAGAACCACTACCAAGCCCCACCCACTCCCAATGTGGGAGTGTTACATTGCCTTTCCCTTTGAGTCCCAACGCCCTCGTTGGTCCACTCTGGCTGCCCACTCTGAGCGGCTTTCACTCTAGACGGCTTCACTCTGCTTCTCAGGTAGCCCTTTCCTAGGTCGCTCCTTTCCAGGTCGTCCCTTCCGGCGAGCGTTGGTACTCTCAATGAAAGCACCAATGTAGCGAGACCCAGCAGTGGCCCAAGTGGAGAACCCTCCCAAAAGACCGGTCCAATAGGAAGGAGAGCCACTAGCACTTAAGAACCACTACCAAGCCCCACTCACTCCCACTCCCAATGTGGGAGTGTTACAGTATACCACGGTATGCGAGGCATTTACAGTTTTATAAGCATTTTCTTGTCAACAGTAAGAAACTGAAGATGGACCGGCAACGCATGCGAACCAGAAAATGTTCTATATGCACCGCATGTATGATTATGCAGCAGATGGACTCCCGGGCCTTCCAAGCTCTCCTGCCGCTGATAGTAATGTTGAAAGGGTCAATCATAATTAGTCCAGTTCAATAAAGGGCACATTTACCCAGGGTCAAATTACGATTCGAAGGAAGCATATCAATATGAAGAGCAACAGCTAATCGAACTCAATATTATTATCACGGTTCCATGGGCAACATTAGCAGAGGAAGCATTCCTCCACTTGACTGATGGAGAAGGCCGTTCACAATCAGACGGAAGTACCCCAGGGGATTAATGTAGACAAGGAGTTTCCACAATTCTTCCGTTCTAATCTATATGAAAATGCACATTTTTCTCAAAAATGTTTTACTGATCCATTCTAACCAAGGGGATCTCCAAGCATACTACCAATATTACCCAGATCCCAATGTTAAATCTATAAAGCTACACCAAGCAAGCAGTCACAAATTATTGTCCCTATAAACAAGAGGATGTAGAACTGACCTTTGGAAGATGATGGCACCACAAATACATGCACCTTAACATGGTTAGGAGGAAGTGCTAATCGAAGAGCGTAAAGCTTCCCGTTCAGAGGATTGCGTGAACACAATTGAATGTCTTCCAAACCTGTCTCTTCTTCCAATTTTTGCTTCAGCTCAAGCAATGTGTTCCCACTGAAATCTACTTCAATGGCTTCACTTCCTTGATCAACAATATTACCATCATTATCCACAACATTGTAATGTATAACTCTGCCTTCATTCTTGACCGGTTTGGATGCAAATGAATTGGAAGACTGCAGAATATCAGAAAAAACAAAGGATTTTTCAGATCAAGCAAATCTGAGTGTTGGATCTGTGAGTCTTATATGACCACAATGACACCTGATCATCCATACTAATCAGAGGATGCAAAAAGAACAATAACGCTTGAATTAGCTTGACTGAAAATGTAGCAACAAATGCAAAATACTGAATAACCCTTTAGCATTCACTTTTGCGGTATCTACCAAAACAGCCAAATCAACAGCCGATTCCAAGAGATCAAGGAAGCATTTCAATTACTAACAAATAAGCACAAATGAGAAATTTCAAACATCTTTTTAGACGGACGGCAACAGACCACATACCTCACGTTTCATCGTCGAGCTTCTAATCCAATCAGAGGAAAAGGGCTCTGGTTCACCGTCATCTGCAATCGCCGTTTCCTCATATACATTCAACACATCAATCTCCCACAAAATCCAATCCTGGGTATGGCTCCTGCTCGGCACATCATGGGTAATTGAGTTCCTCCATGGGGGCCCCCACCATTTGCCCGAAGATAGTTCCCATACCTCGTCTTAAACTTCACTTGCATCCCATCTCTGAATGGCTCCCACTCAACAGAGGAATCGAGCCTTTCGGGCAAGCTCTGGACGACTTTATTTCCCGTTACTCCCATTAAGAAGGGGTCATCGGTGGCCGTCAGGTACTTGCTGTAGCAGCTCTTGAGTCGGACCAGGTGAACCCCTTCCACACTCTTCACGTACTCCACCGTCCACCGCGCGCGCTTTGTGTCGCCGTGGTGCCGGTCCTGGCACACCGACTCGCCGTCGTCATCTGCTAGGAGGTACTTGCCGTGGTGGCTTCGTAGACGCACGGTCCGAGCGTTGTGGAATAATTCCATTCCGGTATAGTATGTGTCAGCGATTTTTGCGCAATTCGAACAATAAGGGGGCTTTCTTTGAGGATTCAAATTCAATTGGGTGGTTTTGTATAGAACTGTAGATTTTTTGAGCAGGGTCAAAGGGAGAGAGATACTGTAGAGGGTTCAGAGTGGGGATGAGGTTGGAGACAGAAAATTTCGGAAGAGGGAAAGGATTGAATCAATAGTGACTTGGGGAGACGGGTAGGCGGGGAATTTAATGCGACCTTATGGGTTGGTTGCCTAAAGGTGGAGCAGTTTGGAGTACATGTACATGCAACTCAATTAAGATTAACACAGCAAATCCAGCAGGTTGTGGGAGATGATTAGTTGGAATTCTGAACTGAAGCCGTTGGGTAAGTCAACGAAACTTCTAAGCTGGCGGTCTGCCAGCCACAAGATCGCATTTTTTATTAATCTTTGTCCAATGAAGAATCGCGTGAGAATTCAAGTGATGTCAGGCGGCCGCGTATGCCTCGCGTGTACTGATGAACTTACCTCCGTCCCCTCATAAGTGTCATTCCCCTCATAAGTGTCCTGTTTGTTTTTTAGCACGTTTTTTCATCTCAATATTAAATATATAAGATAAAATAATTTTATAAAACTAAATTTTATATTATATAGTTTATCATATAAGGAATCATATGTAAAACTTAAATTTTCAAAATTAATTTATCTTATATGTTAAAAATTGAAGTCAAACGACATGTCCAAATAGTAAATAGGACCGTCAAGGTGGGACGAAGGGAGTAGTATTTTTCATATGAGGAAAGATTTTTTCAAACATCGGATTTTTTTGTTTGAAATGTGTTTAGTAGGTGATCGGAAAAAAAAAGTGTTATAGAACCGCTATCCACAATATCTAGAATTAAAATGGTCCATTTGATTCACGCGGTCATACTTTTGGAGCATGTCAAACATTTTAATTAGGGATGGCAATTTTAAACGGATATCCGCTAATCCGATTCACCCGATTAGCTAAATGGATGAAAACCCGAAATAAATGGATGCCGGATCGGGTGACGGATGACCGGATGACGGACCGGGTCGGGTGATGGATGAAACTTTTTCATCCGTCACCCGATCCATCATCCGTTTATCATCCGATCCGTCATCCGTTTAAAGTTCCACCTTATTTTATTTCAAGTAACCAAACAGATCTTACAGAAATTTTAAAAAATCTAAAAGATAGTTGTAGACTTATATTTTATCGTCCATTTTATTTTCTTCCACATACACTACATAACTTGATACTATTTTCTTATTGATATTAGTAGATTTTTTCAGTATGTTTGAGTGAGTATTCTTAAAATATAGGTAACTTATACCTTACCAATACAAAAAAGTTTCATATTTATTACCATACTTAAAAAAAAAATTGTTGTTTATGATATAGAAAAGGTATCACCCGATTATCACCCGATCCACCCAAATCACCTGCGGATGATGGATGGACAGATGCCGGTTGAAGAATAAATGGGTGACGGATAGACGGATGATCAATGATATATCCGGGTAACGGATGCGGGTGATGCTTCACCCGATCCGAACCCGACCCATTGACATCCCTAATTTTAATCCATCGTACATGCATGTAGTATTAGAATTAGTTTTGGTACAAAAATGTCAGTCAAAAATATACATGTAATCCCTTCCTTCATCTACTAGTAGCAACAGAATCAAGAATTTTGTTAAAAATTTATAAGGATATTTTACAAATTTTTAAAAATTTCGAGTAGCTAAAACCCCTACCCTCCTGCATCCGCCCTTCATCTATCCCTATTTTTACTTTTTTAACTAGATAGTGATTATTTTTATATTAAATAATAGAATTAAAATGAAATATATAAAAAACTAAAATAATATATATTTTTTAACAAATTTCACATATATTAATTAAGGGGAGTAATGTATTTTAATTGTATGGTGAATCACATCAGTAACTAATATAAATTTATATACTAATCACGACATAGTAATGATTGAACACCTAAAGAGTTTTTTGTTTTAAAAAACAACTAAAGAGTTGGAATGTAGAGGAATACAAAAATATTTAAATTTTGGAATAAAAGGTACAACATGGCACATTGCACACGCTCCTTTCTTCCCAGCGGCGATCGACGTCGACCGACTGCATATAAATATATACATGCACCTGATGTATGTATGCATGGAAGGCGCCCTGTTGTCCCTTCCCATTCTGTGTCATCGGCACGAAGCGTATTCATTCGTCGATGATTTCGTGAATAAAAATACGAGCGAATACTTGATTTCCATCTCTACTCTCGTCGCACGTAGTCCACTTCAATCTCCTCTATGATTAAAAGCGTTCACGCCAGTATGGCAAAGAGTGGCAACCCGCGGACTTGCGCCGCCTGCAAGTACTATAGGCGACGGTGCCCCGTTAACTGCCCACTTGTTCCTTACTTTCCGGAGGATCAGCCAGAAGAGTTTCGAAAAGCTCACCAGCACTTTGGTCTGTCCAATATAATCAAGATCTTGAACACAGTTCCTGACAGTCTGAAAGACGACGCAATGTTGTCGATCAAATATGAATCAGATATGAGAGCGCGGTTTCCCGTGCTCGGTTGCGTGTATGCCATTAGGGTTCTGGAACAACAGCTGCAGTCTTGCCAAGCAGATCTTTGTTTTGTTTATTCGTTGCTGGAGTTGGTTCGCCATGGTCGGCGGATCTGAGAATAGGGTTAACAGATTCAATTTTCGTCCAAGTCAATCAAAGTTCCACGAGGTCTTAGTTCGAGTAGTTGTAGTGTTGATAATTAGGGTTCAAATTAGAGAATCTTTGGGATTGATTTTTGTATAGGTTATTTTTTTTTCCTCTTTGTAGAAATAAATATTCTTAATTTAATTTCGCTATGAATACAAAAATCTATTTTTTTTTATTTTTACGGTTTAAATGGTTGATAAATTCTTAACTTTATATCTAATTGGTTTAGTTTTACTAAACAATATAGTATACTATTTTATATCAAAAAAGTGAACTTTAAAAATATTCCTTTAAGTATACAATTGCAACATTAAGGGTTAAATATCTAAATATGATAATGAAGTATAAAGATATAAAAAAATTGTTTCACCCACAATAGAAATAAACAAAAATATATCATAATACAATAAAATCTGATTAATTATAAGAAAATGTCTTCACAATCTTCTAATGAGGTTATTGTACATATTGTTGCACAATTAATATTTCTAATAGCTTTTTTTGTAAAAGTTATCTATTTTTGTACCTATTAATTTATTATATTATCAAATATAGACTATATTAATTTACTTTTAGCTATCAAATTATTTTTACTATTGTAAAGTTGTTATGTTTTCTTCTCATGATAGTTTAAATATTTTTTGAAAAAACAAAATATCAATGTATTTCCTCTTAGATGTCAATATTATTAAAAAAATTACCACTTTAAATATAATTCTTTGATCCTTCCTAATATTGTTGAGTAACTTAATTAGGATTCAATAGGCATATAGTATCTATTTTTTTACACTGCTGGAAAAAAAAGGAATAAACAACGTTTTTATTTGTCTTTTGGAACGTTTTATAACAGTTTTTTATGTCGGCGACGCAAATGGTCGAGCCTCTTAAAGAACGTGTTGTAAGTGATATTTATACATTAATTTAAAAGAACGTTTATCGCTAAAGTGTTTTTTAAAGTGGGTAAGGTGGCGGGAATCTACGAGGCATAAATAACGCTTTCACCTTGAAGCGATCTTTATGTCCGACTATAAAAAACGCTTGTTTAATATAAGCGTTCTTTATGAAGCTTTATAAAAAACGCTTATCTTGATAAGCGTTCTTTATGATATTTGGCGCGAGAGTATAAGAAACGCTTATACATATAAGCGTTTCTTATATGGTCCCTTTTTTATATTTTTATTTTTTATACAATTTATTACCCTGCGCATAACACAAAATTAAAATCACAAAATCATTCAAAATCTGTTGCATTATATATACCAGATCAACCAAACTGGTGAATTTTAATTAATAGATCAACAACAGTACTTTGTTTGCATTAATATTATACCAGCGCACATAGGCTTAAGTGTAGTATCGATCAACTACAACATTTGTAACTAGCTAGTTAACCAAACTACTAAAATGGTTCAAGTTCGATCATAACATGTACAATACAACCATTTGAAAAAAGAAAAGATAGATGACTCGTGACTTCTTCTGATCAATTTAGGGCTCGTTCTCAAACAAGATTGTAGGAGGGAGATGAAGATTATTGGGTATAAGTGGGACCCATCATTTCAATCATCACCATTCATTTTCAGAAGTTTAAAATCTTTAAGGGTAGATTCTTTGGAAACGTTAGTATGAGGAGCGTTTTGAATGAATCATAATCTACCCCAGCTTCTTTTATTAAATTTGAGAACGAGGCCTTAGTGCTTTCAACACATGTGTACGCCCTCTCCTTATTGACAAACTTGAGATCGGCTTGTGAATAAGTATTGAGAAGAAATCAACAAGCTGCACGCGAGAATTATAAAAGTAATTAAGTACACCATTTAAACTTATCCAAACATGCGCAAATAGTTAAAATCACCAATTCAAACACAAAAGTACTTATAATATGTACCTGAGAAGAAATTTTCAATTCGCTAAGACAGTTGTTACCTCTGTTAAAGATGGAAGTACCGACGATCATGATGATTCTTCTATTGATACAAAAGAGACAGAAGAAGAAAAACATGATACAAAAGAGACAGAGGCAGATACAGATAAAAGGATGAATGAGAACTCAGAAACAGAGAGGTTGAAGAAATTGGCTAAAAAGTTAAGTGAGGCTGCCACGAAGTAGAGTTCAGTGGAGATTAACGAATTACTGGCATACTTCATGAAATACCCCGAACTTAAATATAGGGATTAAGATTAATCTAATACGTAATTAAAGGCTAATAATGCCTAAGTAATATTGGTAAGGAAAAATAAATCCAAAAGAAATAAGGAAACACTTTAAAAGTGAAAAACGCTAAATAAGCGTTAAATAACCATAGGAGGTATGAGACCTCGGTTAGCGTGTTCTAAGGATTCTAAAGGCTTAATTAAGTCCAAATAAATACTAGGGAACAAATCCCGAAGAAAACGGATCCTTAAAATGGATTAAAAGCATTACCGAATCTTAAGGCACGTTTTTCGAGGTAACCGGGAAAACGTGTCTTTAAGCGGGTCGAATAGACTCGTAACAATTTTGGTCAACTAAATAATCATTAATAAATATTATTGAAGCTGTAGGACCAATAAAATCAATAAAACGAGAGATTAGTAAAAACTGTCAAAAACGACAAGTTGTGGGGTAGAAATATAATTAACACAAACTTATGTGTCCAATATTGCAATTAAAAATTTTAAAACCCCCTAGCTGCTGGTGCTGTCCGATTTACATATATACACACACACACTTAACTTCTTTACTCACAAACAAACAAAACAATACACTCTACTTTATTACTCACACACACACTCTCACAATTCTCTCTCCTACCTCATTTCCCCTCACTCACGTATTCCCTCCTCCCTCACTCTCTCTTTTCCTCTCTTCTTCAACCTCCATCGACATCCATGGAGAAATAAGAAACACTCACAAAACTACCACTTCCCTCCTTTGTAACTCTCTCCAAACTCTTCCAAAAATTATAAAAACTACACCATTGGAATCCTCTCACCAAGGGCTACATTCTATCTTTCCAAAATTCGAAAATACCCATTTTCGTTTTTATGGGTAAGTCCCATTTGGAGTTCCAAGACCACCATTAGAAGGCCCTTGTTCTCCTTGTTCTTCTAAGGTAAAAATCTTCTTGAAAACTCCATCTTTTCCTAGCTTATTGGGCAAAACGAAAATCTAGTTAAACCCTTGTTTGCCCCTCTTGTACCCAGCCGATTTTGGCTCCTTTGGAAGGTGAGGAACTTTGTTTCTTGAGCTGCTCCAAGTACTTCATAAACCCTTGGAAGGTAATAAATTCTCTAAACCCTAAACCTAGATTAGAACTCGATTAATGGTTAGGTTAGTTTTTAGTATTGAATGGTGTATATGAATGGTTGTAGTGCTAGTGGATTGAGATTACAAAACCGGTAGAAAGAGAGAAGGAAGAAGGAAGAAGAAGAAAGGAAATCTAGAGAAGAAACAAGGTAAGAATGCTCACCCTTGTGTAAGCCTTGTATATGTAATGTAACAGATTTTGAGGAATGGAAATGTGTATTGTGAAATGGTAATGTATTAGTAATGTAATGTGTAAGAGAATATAAGTATTTTGAAGCTTTAAAGATGTGTAAACCTTATTGAAAACAGATTGGGACTTAGTGTTTGAGTGCAGGAATTTTTATGAGTATATTAGTATTGGTATTGTATATGGGAGTTGGTATGTTTTGGTTGTTGTAAACAGGTGAATTGGTTATTGATGTGAGTGTAGACAATGTGGCGAGTGTATAAAAATACAAGGGAGACTATGGCAAAAATTGCCTAGGAATAGAACACTTAGAGAATTAAAACTAGGTGACTAATGTGAGTGTGTAACAGAGTTTGATTAAGGAAAACAGAGGGTAAGTTGAGAGAGATGAATAACGTATTCTAATACATTAGGAGTGTTAGAAATGCCAATAGAAGAGGGAGATGTAGAAGGGGAGTGTAAGTGTGAAAATCTGTAGCAAAGGGGTATAAGAATGTATGGAGAAGTTAGGAAGGTTAGTGTGTAAGAAATTAGTAAAAAGGAGTGTTGGACTTGGGTATAGGTATTGTTGTTGTGGGAGATGTATTTGGGATGCTAGGAGTGACATTGATAGAGGAAGTATTGAGTGGAAGAAGTTGCAACAAAAATCTGTAGCAAAGGTAAAACAAAAACTGCTACATTGGTTGGAAAAGAAGTGAGGAAATTGTGTAAGATTGATTGATGGATTTAGTAAGGAGTTTGGTGAATGAACTAAGGTGTATTAGGAGGTTTAATTAGTGTTATAACATGTGGGAATAAGTGTAGGAACAATGGGGAAGTAATGGGTAAAAGAGAGGACTGAAAACAGAAATTAAAATGCAAATACTGGGCTGGACCGGACTTGCGACCGGACTTGCAAGTCCGGTCGAGCTGAAAATTTTCCGTCAGAATGCTACTGGATCGACCGGACTTGCGACCGGACATGCAAGTCCGGTCGGCCAGAAAAAAATTTCCGTAACCCGAGCTACTGGAATGGACCGGACTTGCGACCGGACATGCAAGTCCGGTCGGCCAGAAAAAAATTTCCGTAACCCGAGCTACTGGAATGGACCGGACTTGCGACCGGACATGCAAGTCCGGTCGGCCAGAAAAATTCCCGTAACCTGAGCTACTGGTATGGACCGGACTTGCAAGGTCGGTCGCAAGTCCGGTCCTGACAAAAAAAAAAAAAAAAAAAAAAAAAAATTTACTTTTAAATAATCAACATATATATATATATATATATATATATATATATATATATATATATACATGTATATATACATATACATATATGTATACCCATACATATATATATGTGTGTGTATGTAGGCAAGCTAGTAGCAAGTAAGAAGGTAAAACCTAAGGTAATGAAAATAAGTACGTAATGTGTAAGTGTAGGAAGCTTAAGGACTTAGTAAGTATGAATTAGTAAACATAGTAAGAGCAATTGAATTGAGTAGTAACAGTAGATTAATCGTCTGAATGTATGTATATCATAGGATTTGAATTGTGAATACCGGAGGAACATTGGGATACAAGTACAACGGTGAAAGGTATGGTTTCTTCATGCCCTGTATCCTAATCTGGTTACCCCGATTTGTGTGCTTATTTGACCACCTAATAAGATAAATGCACGAACCGGATTATATTGCACTTACTTGTGCTCGTTTACATTGTTCTTGATATTTGTCTTGAACAATAGTTTGTATAATTCATGAGACATATGGATGATGATGATGTGTATTGTATTTTGTAGTGTACCTGTATGTTGTACTGTATTTTGTATGGATGTGTATATGAGCTTGTACTGTACTATTGTGGCTTGAAGGTTGACTTGTGCTAATTCCTAACTAGCTAACTCCTAACTTAAGTGAGTAAATTGGAATGAGTACAAGTCCGATATAGCTTCGGCCACGCGTGAGGATGAGGTGACACAAGAGGTTGGATCCGATTCCTGGTTCGTAAGCTGGTCCACGGCCCAAATCCCTTAAGTGGGTAGCATCCTGGATTAGTGAACCAAGTAAATCCCGGTGGTGGGACGGAGTAGTCCCCGGGCCGGAGGTCCCGACGACTTAACATGAGTAAGAGTAAGAGTAAGTAAGTAAGTATGAGTATGAGAATGAGTAAGTATGTGTATGTATGGAGTAAATGAGTAAAAGAGTAATCTCCACCCGATTAACCCGGGTGGACCAATATGGGCTAACAAGTTATTGGATTGTGTATGATTTGCGTATGTATTGTATATTGTATTGGGTATCACGGAATTCAGAAAGGTAAGTATGTATCGTTGGGCTATGTGGATTACTATGTATGAACTGAAGTGTATGCATTGAAGTGTATGTATGTATTTTTGCGTAGAGCATCGTAGTATATGTATGAAAGCATGTATGCATGTATGTATGAATAAAATGAACCGCATGTATTCGACCAAGTGGTCGGCGTACCCTTACTAGTACGCGGGGTATGCGGTTATCATGCTCGGCGAAAGCTGACCCCTTCGGGGGACATTTTTTAGTGTGCAGGTACCCGAAACGAATATGGTCAAGGAAGAGACCGGAGGCACATCCTGATATTTGGAAGTAAGTAGCGTGTGAGGAACGGGTAGCAAGTAGTCTCTTAGCGAGTATGTATGAACCTTAAAGAGATAGTACATTGTATAAGGATCTTAGTAAACTCGGTATGTAGATTATATGTATTGTACTTGGAGTATTGTATTGAATGGAGATTGTAGCAGTATGTGGTAAACGAAGGATGTATTGTAGATTCGTAGTACTCGGGATTCCGGTCCATCAGACCGATGCTGTATGTAGAATCAGTAGCCTTGTTAGCCACGTGGGTGACTAACGGCATTGTATCACCCATTGTATGTAAGTATATATATCCGCTGCGAGTATCTGATTAGTAAGGAGATTGGACGTTAATGACTGTATTAATAGTAGGGGTGTTACACTTCATGACCTTGAATGAAGAAAACAGTTTTCTAGAATAGTTGTATGAGGAGGATAAGAGGAACCTTAGTAGATTATATGGTGTCATGGGGGACTATATGAAGATAAAGTGGTGTCATATCGCCCAGTTGATGAGTTTCATGACTTATGGATGGAGATGGAGATGGAGAAGCTAGGCACTTCTCCATCTTCAGTTTCGATTGGATTCACATCTTCTTTAAGTTTTGAACATCAATAGGTCTGAGAATCTTCAAACACTTGGACATGAATGTCTGTAGATTGCATGCAGTCAATTGGAATACTAGCCACACATTGTTGATGTGGGGTGCATCATACCTTTTAAAAAAAACTAGATGAATATCTCTTGGAAATTAAAAAGATTGAGAGATTCCCCCTAAGTATGATTCCCCCTGAGTTTGCATGTTAAGCGACTTCTACTATGGTTATAGTATAACATAAAAGCTGTCACTTATTGTGAATAAAAACTGTCACTTATTGCTATCAAGAAACAAATGATAGCAATAAGTGACAGCTTTATGCACAATAAGTGACAGAGTTTATGTTATACTATAACCATAGTAGAAAGTTTTCTACTAGGGTTACAATATAACATAAAAGCTGTCATTTATTGTGCATAGAAGCTGTTACTTATTGCTATCATTTGTTTCTTGATAGCAATAAGTGACAGCTTTTATGCACAATAAATGACAGCTTTTATGTTATACTTTAACCATAGTAGAAAGTTTTCTACTATGGTTAAAATATAACATAAAAGTTGTCATTTATTGTGCATCAAAACTGTCACTTATTACTATCATTTGTTAAAGTCGCTTAACATGCAAACTCAGGGGGAATCATGAAATACCCGTGAATTTTGGCATAGGATTAAATTAGCATATAGTCGGGAATGTTATTAACAGAATTATTAAGGGCCCAGAGAAGCAATATACATATATATATATTTACGTTCGTCTCAAACAACTTTATTATTTTTAAGAATACAAATTTGATTTTACTTCTTTCTAAAATATTTTCCTCTTCCTAACTTATTTATTCAGCTACTATGTATTTATTCTTTTATCTATTTATTTAGATAATTCTTCTCATTCTTTACTAACGATTAGTTAGTCCTTCTTCTATTTTTACTTTGACCAAATAATATTTATTTATCTCTCTAATCTTGAATCTAGATCCTTCCATGATTTTTAACGTTATTTGATTACTCAGTTTTCAGACTAATATTATTGTGGTAATTATTTTACAACTACTTCTCAATTCTCTCTCCTTTTAAATCAAATGTATATATTAATTTATTTCTACTTTATTATGTTAATTATTCCCTATTTAACTTCACGATATTCTTCATCTTCATCACGCCGTCTCTACGCTCCTCTCTTTCTTCAAGCTTCCAACCCCTCTTAAATTCACGTTCTTGTTTTCCCCATCGCTGTTAGGCCGCTTCTCTGGTGCCGGTTCTGGTAGAAGGGTAAGGGGAATCCATTGGTAAGGTTAGATAGTTAATTCTTTGGTATTTGAGTAGTTCCTGATTGTGTTTCTGCTTACAATTCTAGACACCGAATTCCCTGACGAATGCTACTGCTGATCTTGCTGAGTGATTCTGTGGCTGTGAGCGTATCCAGGTAAATGTTGTGCTCAACATTCTTTACCTCTGTGTTTCACGATTATTGATGGTTGGATTTACTATGGTTTTGAGATTGTGAAGGTTTGGGAATTATTTTCCCCTGTGTATTCTGGTAAGATGTTTTGCGAAAGGGTTTGAATAAACGTTTTGGGAGACTTTCTTTGAATTGGTTATTGGATTGTTGGTACCTCTTGGTACTTCGTGTATATTGTTGGTGTCTTATTGGCGCTCCGTGTAACTATTGGTACTATGTACCCCGTGGATATTCTTATTATTTTGCCTGCAGACATTACTTGCAGTTAAGCTCTAATGATCTACTCCTTTGGGTCATAAGTTACCTTCTGGGGGGTGTGCACACTTAAGAACGTAGAGTGAGGTGAGATTCTAAATATTGCGACCCGATTTGGGGGTCGTCTGTGTAAACCATTGATTTGATTCTTGGAAAGTTCTCCCCCGAAATGTTTTATTAATGGTGGTTTGGTGTTGGTGAAACTGGTTAACGATGTGGTGTGAGTTAATGTTTTGCAAATGAAAAAGGAGTTTCAAAATGTATTTTACAAGTTGAGGCAATGTTTACTCAGTTTTGCTGATTTGCGCGACCCCTTCGTGTTTTCTATTGTTGTTTTATGGTCGCAGGTACTCATGGCTGAATTGGGGATTGGGACACGCAGCCACATAGCTTAGGATGACTGGATAATTTCTACGCATAATTTCGAGTTGAGTTATGTTTTGGAATTGCTATGCTTTACAAGTTTTGGGAACGTTTTGGTATTTGAATTGTAGTTTAAAGCCTGAGCACTCTTTGCTAGAGTGTGGCGGTAACGCCTTTTGGATTTTGCTGTTCCGCTGTTATTTAGTTGAAGTGTTTTGTTGGAGAATTACTTTTGTATAAGAGATCTTTCGATGGTTTTCTTGTTGTTATTTGAGGTACTAAGTCATGGAAATGATTCTTCTTTGGTTGCTAAGTTATTATGTTTATTTTGGTGTTGAATTGGTTCTGTTTTCTCTTGTAAAGATGTATATCATGACCTGTCCAAACGTCCGTCCGGACATCCATGTTCGGACAGGCCCCGAGAGTTTATTGAGTTTTCTCTGTTTTGTTGTGTCCGAACTTCTGTCCGAACTTCAATGTTCGGACATCATGCGAGGACGAGGCCGACTTACAAGTCTCGACTTATGTCCGAACTTGTAAGCTCGGACCAATGTTCGGACACGCCGCGTAAGAATTTTCGGACTTTCAAACTCGACTTGTGTCCGAACTTAGAAGTCCGGACACAAGTTCGGACGCCTTTGATTTTCAGACTTTTCAACTCTCGACTTGTGTCCGAGCTTCCCATGTCCGGACACAAGTTCGGACCAGGCTTGTTTTGCACTTTCAGACCTCGTTTGGGGTCCGTTTTCGAAGCCGTTTTCACCGTTGGTTTTGTAATTTAATAATCTATGTTTTAAGGCAAAATCCAGGGTGTTACAAATCATACTTAGGGGGAATCTCTCAATCTTTTTAATTGCCAAGGGACCTTCATCTAGTTTTTTTTAAAAGATACGATGCACCCCACATCAACAGTGTGTGGCTAGTATTCCAAATGACTACATGCAATCCACAGACACTCATGTCCTAGTGTTTAAAGATTTCTCAGACCTATCGATGTTCAAAACTGAAAGATGCGAATCCAATCGAAACTGGAGATGGAGAAGTGCCTAGCTTTTCCATCTCCATCTCCATCCATAAGACATGAAACTAATCAACCGGGCGATTTGGTACCACTTTATCTTCATATAGTCCCCCATGCCACCATATAATCGACTAAGTTTCCTCCTATCCTCCTCATATAACTACTCTAGAAAACCGTTTTCTTCATTCAAGGTCATGAATTGGGCCGGTAATTTGTTAATCGCCACCGGACTCTACTTCGTGGCAGCCTCACTTAACTTTTTAGCCAATTTCTTCAACCTCCCTATTTCTTAGTTCTCATTCATCCTTTCATCTGTATCTGCCTCTATCTCTTTTGTATCATGCTTTTCTTCTTCTATCTCTTTTGTATCAGTAGAAGAATCATCATGATCGTCGGTACTTCCATCTTCAACAGAGGCAGCAACCGTCTCCATCGGCCAAATTCGTCTGACTTTTTATCCAATTTTCTCTGTGATGTTTCAGTGCTGTCCAGTTCTGATTGTTCGATCTACTGAAGCTTCCACAACATATATACTAGTCAGGGGTGACTAAAGGAATAGAAAAGGAGAGAAGAAAGGTCGTGAAGGAAAATAAAGTTGGTGGGCCCGTCCGAGTTCAATTTTTTTTATTATAGGTTGATGACGATCGAAGGTCATAGGCGCTAGCCAAAAAATGTAAAGGGATACTAAAATAATAACTACAAGAAATTAAGAAGTTGTAAGTACCTAGAGGTCTCTAATATGGCCAATGGTGGTCATATAGATTTCCAAAACATTAGAGGGTTAATTGGAATGCCTAGCTTGACCGGATAACAAATCTGAGAAGAATGTGAAGGAACTTAAAAGTTTTTGATGTTGGTATTGGTAGAAACGTAGATAAACTTATGGGTGGACGTTAAGGTAAAAGCAATATGGGGAAGGGAACGCCAGGCAAGCTGCCGTAATGCTATGTCTTTGTAACTAATTAATACATCCCATGGTCATCTAATATTTGCACCCTAGGTTATACTATAATATAATATATAGCATTAATTAATACACCCTATAATCATCTAACCAAATTAATTTCGCCATATATAACCAGGTGGCTATATTTGTATGAATGCCGAAACACATTATATTACACATTAATTCCCAAGTCCATTAATTGTACCAGCAAGTAAAAATCAGCACATATATAGTACAACAATATGCGCGCCTGATTAACAACAATCAGCACATAATAAAAACCAGCGCGCAAGTCCATTGGTCTGCATGCAAAATTATTCCCAAACACACGTACACTTTATTCACGCCTTTAATCCCAAACAAACAGAGTATATATGTTCCTGATTAACAAGTTTGGTTTGCAAGCACACATAGGTTAACAACAAATGTGCGAGCCACAGTTTGGTTTGCATGCAAAATTATTCCCAAACAATACACACACAATATATTTCACGCCTTAATCCCAAACAAATTGACGCCTTAATCCCAAACAAACAGAGCCTTAATCCCAAACAATCAGAGCATGTATTTTCCTGATTAAGAAGTTCGGTTTGCAAAATTACCTCATCTGCACAAGAATAGAGCCGACAGATCTAGCGCGCATGTATGTTGTTCCTTTCGCTAGTTGGGGTTGTAATCCAGAGGCACCGCCGTGCGTGCGACAGGGCATGTATGTTCCCTGTTCGTGC
Organism: Limonium bicolor; assembly: GCA_023374045.1. Taxonomy (NCBI): domain Eukaryota; kingdom Viridiplantae; phylum Streptophyta; class Magnoliopsida; order Caryophyllales; family Plumbaginaceae; genus Limonium; species Limonium bicolor. The sequence goes on along the minus strand of CM041777.1, from coordinate 258,122,762 downwards.
GATTTGCAAAATCAAAATTAATTACCGAAGAGTATATATATGAAAAATAAGGATCAATAGGCATATATGTGTTCGCAGCTCAATATTACCGATAGTGAGAGAGCTCGAGGCGCCGACGATTGATATCGACGCATGCATCAACAGTTTGGCCGCCGGGTTGCAGAGAATGTTAGAAGCTAGAATATTGATGAAGATGGCGAGCGCCGATATCGGAAGAAAAGGGAAGAGAAGAGGCGCCGTGGCGGAATCGAAATGAATTTAATTCTGGGATGGTTTGGATTGAGAAGCTAGAGCTTAGCGTGCTTACAGAGAGTGGTAGGGGAACAGTCGCGATTTGATTGATGAGATGACTGGGCGGGAGGGTGAAAAGAGTGTATTAATTTAGGTAACATAAAAAATGCTTCACTTAAGAAGCGTTCTTTATGCTAGCATAAAGAACGCTAGCATAAAGAACACTTCTTAAGTGAAGCGTTTTTTATGTTATCACGCCCAAACACATAAAAAACGCTTCCTCCCTGAAGCGTTTTTTATACATGTCTCTTTAAAGAACGCTTTGTAGCAAAGCGTTGTTTTTGACTTTGGGCGTGATAACAAAAACAACGCTTTGTAAACAAAGCGTTGTTTAAGATGTCCGGCCTATGATAAAAAAAAACAATTTACAATATAACCGTTGTTAAAGGGGTGTTGTTTATTCTTTTTTTTCCAGTGGTGTTAATAAAAGTAATGAATTAGTGAAATTTCATGCTACCTCTGTGGTTTACTTATTTGTGTGACAAATGTTTTTTTACGATATATCTCACACTGCACTGGCTAACTTTCAATGGTATACCTCTATACAGTGTAACAGTTATCTTTTTCTCAATATACGCCTGCACGGTGTAACAATTACTGGTCCGGTGTGTCGGGTGCAATCTTGCTAGTATTTGCCCTAATTGGGGGGGTACACCGAGTAAAATTGGGTTTCATCAAATTGGTCCGGTTATGAAGTTGAGTGGCATTCCATTTGCACTTTTTTTTCTAAATAAGCATTGCATTAAGGTCAAGGATTAAGATCATCAAGTCCAAAGATAAGATGGCATAGGGCCAAAACAACTACTACAGGCAACAGCTCTAGCGAGTGCTACCTTGGTAGCCTAGACTAAGCTAAAACTAAATGAAGAACGCTAAGATATAGTTTGAAATACAGTGGGTCCATAAAAATAACCTGGCTACCCTTTCTACCTAGATTTGTTAGGACATGTGGCATGTGCATCAATATTTTCATCACTTGGGACATAAATCCAGTCAATAAATAAATTTAGTCTAGCGGTATCCATAACGTCTTGAGGACCGTCTTAACCTGCACCATAACATCCCCCACTCTTTTGAGGAAGTTGAAATTTGTGTGACAATCTTAGTAGACCCGCAATTTACTTGCTCCCAACTAAGACGCCAGTGATAAACCCAACCTAATGGCTTTAGCTTCCGTTACTGCAGGCTCCCACGCAACTTTGTCTGCTTCAATTCTAACTATGAGAATCGATCCTTCTAAGTACTTGCATATTGCTCCAATTCCATATCTGTTCCCATCCACACCGTCGTCAATGAAAATCCGGATCTCACCACCTCTGGGTTGAGATTGGCCTTCCTCATCTGGCCCAGACAAGCCAGGCAAGTGGCTGGCCATGTTAATAAAATGATGAGCTTGTCCATCCCCATATCAAAGCTCCAAATGCGTCTAAGTTTAAACTGACATTGGACATACCAAAGTTTCCAAAGGAAGGAAATCAAAGAAGATAGTTGAGTTAGATTCTTCTTAAGGGCGGTAGCAATTAGCCAATCTTGGAATGCTGAATCACTTCCATTCAAGTTTGGCTTATCCAGATTCTCAGATTTCCACCATTGTCCAGCATAAGGATATTGGAGGAAGACGTGAGCTAACAATTCTGTAGCACCACATAAAGAACATGACACATCCTCCAACTGTCTTAGGTGTTTGTGTAATCTAGATCAGCATGGAACAATTCCATGCATCAGCTTCTAAGAAAAAAGGTTCACCCTGGGAGGTAGGTTGCATTTGTGAATTTGCTTCGTTGCTAACCAACTCTGCTCTTGTAGGAAGTTGATTCATCATCTTTTGTATTGATTGAGATTTTTAAATGATATGTTGTCTTAAACGATAAATTGTTACTCTTTATGAGTCCTCAACACCACGAATCAGGTCCTCCAGCGGCACTAAGTATCATTTTGGTTATAAATTTGGAATTCTCCTCATGGAAACATTCCCTTATGATGTTCTCCTTCCAAGATGTCCCGTGCCTATAGATGAGCAAGGCAATAGTTACATACTATTGAATCTGAACCAATATTGACCAAACATGGCCTGTCCTATACTTTCCCTATGATCTATCTATAGTGATTTTGGTCGGTTATCTGTTTCCAGTTGTTCTTATTACCCCCTTCTCTAAGTAGAAAAAGTGCACTATGAAGTGATCGCCAAATGGGCCTTGGTCGATGACCAATATCTACGTGAAGAATGTTTGAGTCCTTAAAGTATTTGACCTTTAAAATCAAGATGTTGGAGCACCCTCCATAATTGCCTTGCAAGAAGAGCACTATTAAAGCTTTTAAATCATGAAATCCCTAGCCTCCTTCATCAAGACTTTTGCATAAGGAGTACCAGTTTTTCCAACATATTCTTCTTCTGGCCAGGGAACCTGTCCACTAAAAATCTCTGATTGTTGTCTTAATATCCCCTATAATTTCTCTTGGAAGCCTTATAAGCGCCATAACATAGGACGATATTGCTTGAAGCATCGATTCGATAAGGATACTTCTCCACACATGTGACATAATGCCTTGTCATCCCAAGATTTGCTGATAAGCCCGGTCTTTGATATAGTTGAAGATCTATTTTTTACTCCTTCATACTGAACTAGGGAATCCAAGGTAGATACCTAAGTCATTGACCGCCTTGATGCCTAAGATATTCGAGATTAAAGCCCTTATGGTGTTTGGTAAGCTTGTGGAGAAATCAAAGCTGATTTATTGAGGTTTATGCTTTGGCCCGATGCAACCTAGAATTCCATAACGAGATCTCACATTCTCTGAGCATTAGCAGGGTCAGCTTTTCCAAAGACTAGACAGTCATTCGCAAGAAGAGGTTTGTTACTTCAAAGCCTAGATTTTTGAAGGTGGAACCACTCACAAATCTAGTACTAGATGTCGTGTTAAGGCTTGATGACGGAGTATCCATACAACATGCAAAGAGGAGAAGGGGTAAGGGGTCTCCTTGCCTCATTCTATGATGTGGGAAGAACACTCTATCTGGGGAACCATTGATCAAGAGACATTGAGACAAAAGTAATACATTTCCTTACTAGGTTTATCCAGTTTATGTGGATACCCTGTTTTTAAGGAAATAAAAAAAATAAAGCTCCATTCAACTCTATCAAAGGCTTTCGCCAAATCAACCTTCAGAGCGAAATGGCCTCGCTGGGTGGCCTTTGAAGACTTCATAGAATGAGGAAGCTCATGTACCACTATGATGTTATCAAAGATCAGCCTTCCAGGAACAAAGGCCCCATGATCATCCAAAATGAGTGTAGCCATCACATTCTTTGCATAATTCACCAGCACTTTGGAGATAATACGGTAGATGGTGTTACAAAGAGAATTGGCCTAAAATGTTTCATCAATGTGGCTCCAACTTTCTTGAGGATAAGTACAATGTGAGTGTGGTTTATCCCTTTGGGCATTGCTCCTGATTTTGAAACTATGAGAATTTTCTTGATAAGGTCATCGCCGATAATGTCCTAGCAGGCATTTATAAAGGTAATATTTGAAGATGTAACAGAGGTTACCCTCCCGACATTGTTTCCACACCAGGATGTATAGTGGTTCGGCCAATAATCCGGCCTACGTCCACTTCTAGACAGAGCTATTATTCATCCTTTGGTTTACAACACTAGAGAGCTTTTGGGATGTGAGCTCCCTTTTCTAACTTGAGTCCCTTACAAATGAGCCCTTCTACTCCTATTTATAGACTTTCTATCACTAAGTTTACTCTTTTGCCCTTATACATGTGGTGGTGTTACATAAACATAACTATCAGTCCTTTTATGGGTCTCCGGACTGAAATACTGCTTCCGTCTTGGACTAACTCTTCCGGACCGTCACTTTAACAATAATCCCTCCGGTAGTTACTCTATCGGTAGCGAGTCCTCCGGTAGTGGGGCTTCCATCGATGGGCCTTCCGACAATTGGCCTCCGGTAGAGTCTCTTGGTAGATCCCTCCGCATCGGGGCCTTTCGGTAGCAGGCCTTCTGACAATTGGTTTCCGATAGTAGTCCTTCCGCTAGCAGGCCTTCGGTAGATGCTTTGACCTTCCGCATGGTATATTTCATACCATTACATCAGTCCCACAAGTTCTACTTTTTAACACTAAAAAGTGAAACTTATTAAAAGAAGATGAAATTTACACTTTGTACTCTTTTCTTTTCTACTATATATCTCCTAGTCCCACACGTTCTTTTTCTTTTGCCTAAAAAGGAAATGAACTTAAAAACTGTAGCCTATGTAAGTGCTTGTCTTCCGGAAACAAAGAAGTCCCACGCGTCCCGAGGGCGATGAAGTCCCACTTGTTCTCCTGAGAAAAGGTCTCCGCTCCTTGAACGTGCCATAGTAAGAAATCCAAAGATCTGGAATTCCGAAGGGCCATAGTAATCCCAGAAGACCATAATAATTCCAGAAGACCATAATAATTCCAGAAGACCATAATAATCTCAAGAAGTCCGAGATAATAATAATAATGGGATATTACTTCATAATCAGATTCCCGCTTGAATCACTTTATTCCTTGGACCTGCATACCTAAATTTAACAGACTAAAAGATATTTGTCTCTTGGGCTGCCCGGAGCGACCGGACTTCCCAAGAGTTTTTTGTTAGTTAAAGTATATTAATCACGGGGATAAAAAACCCAAATATACAGCCTATAGGTTGCTTAGAGCAGCATTTTTAAGTACATGGATAGCACAAGTCTGAAGTGAACAAAGGGAATTACTATAAATTCTATTGGTTCCCAAAAGTTGGAGATTTTGATAATGAATAATTTTAGACTGCTGTTTTTGTTTTTTTTTTTTTTTTGCCAAGATTTCTTTTGGTAACCCCTTAGTTACACTTTTGCTTTCACACTCTACCACTGTACACATGGTGAGATCGTCGATTTAACACTCTACCGACTTTGAGCCGGTGAGATCGTCGGATTAACACTCTACTGCCAGGACGCTGACAGTGAGATCGTCGGATGAATTACACTACCATCGTTGATGGTAGATCGTCGGATACAAAACACTCTCCCATGGCCAATGGTGAGGTCGTCGGATACATTCTTTTTTTTTGTCTTTCTTTCTTTCTCTTCTCTTTTTTTTTTCAAGACTCGCTGGTCTTTGTTTTAAGTAAATCAGAAATTGTTTTAAAATATTTCTTTTTCTTCTTCTTTTTTTTGAAAACTAGAGGGTGATCAATCCTCTAGAGAAAGTTTTGTAAACTTTCAAAAGAATTTTTAAAATGAAAAAATCTGAAAATTCGGTACCTCCTTTTTACCGGTGGGATGTCACTGCGGGTAGGACGTCATATTGCTATCGGTGCAGACTTTGATATTGTTACCGTTGGAGAGGGAACTCTGGAGATACTTCCTCTATGTCTGTCCTTCGGTAGGTTCTCTGCCTTACCGGTAGGATCTGGACGACGGCTCCGGAGGATAATGACCAGGTCCTTCTCGCTAGTTTTGAAAAAATGAACGGGCCCTCCACTTCCTTCTCGAGATAAAGCAGCCCGGTAGCTCCAAATACTTGAGTTTCTTTCTATCCGTGTCCCAATGACATAAGTGAACAGGGATTCCTCCACCGACCGAATTTTCTTTCATAAATACTTTTCTAGTAACTCCTTCATCGACCGAGATTTTTATTGTTGGTTCAGACTGGAAACTGACTGCGATGATGATGATGTTACTGGTGGAGATCACTACCGGTAGAGGTAGAAGCAATTTGCTACCGGTGGAGATACCAATTTCTCACCGGTAGACGAATTTTCAGTTCGGTAGCCACAGTACCGGAAGTTGGTCATTAGTTGAAACTTCTATGTCTCCAGATCTTTGTCCGCTTCCTTTTTTGCAGAGGCTATTGGGCTCCCACGGACAGTATCAAAAGGAGTACGGAAGAGATGGGTTCGGCAAACAAATTCTTCGCTTCCGGAGTCGAGTCTACCCAGGGCAGCCCTCAAGTTCCGAGACGCTGCGGTGGGGCTGGACCTTGGTCTGACGACAAACTCTCTGGCTGTTGAAGCTCCGAGTGGCATGCTTCTGCACCGGTATAGACCATGTAGGCCATTATTTTTTGCCTTTGAATAGTCAGAATCCAGCATTTTGAAGTCCTACTGTTTGTTGATTCTTCAAACACTTATGGTGATGATTAATATGTACCCTTGATTTCCCAGAGTTTTCTAAATTCGCTTCCGCAAGCGTATCGTCGTACCGGAAGATTGTCAAGTTACCAACTTCCACACAGATTCTGGACACAGAATCTTTTGCACCAGTTTGCCAAAGCTCAGCGTTGTTGTAGTTGTTGAAGGTTATCCTATTTAATCGTCGCCCTCTACCGGGGTTGGTCACAAAACCGACAACGGTGGTTTTGGACAGATCCTCAACCCTGTTGATTATGAAATTTGTAATCAGAAACTGCTGCTCAACTCCCGCCGTTGTCCTGAATCTTGAATTGATTAAACCTGATGCAGTCTTTGCCCAGGCGCAGGAGACGAAACCTCAAGGGACAAATCCTTCCGGGCGGGTGAAACTCCTGACAGAAAAATGTTTCTAGCTCTCAGTGAGTCATTTGACTGTGTAGACAGAGATAACCAGAGGACTCGTTCTGACTTTAAAAACCATTCTACATTCTGTCATCCCTCTATTAAGCTCCAATGGCGGTGGTGAATCTAACAAATAGTGAACCAGTTTTGGGATGCCTTGAACTTTCCCTCAGTCCATTGTGCGCAAGCACGAATTTGTTCATATCAGTAGCAGCAATTTCCACATCAAAACATGAGGAATAAACACAGATGTTGAGTGTTAGTTAATTTGACCATTCACGTTGAAAACAAATGCAAGAACTTAATTACGCTGAATAGGATTGAGAATAAAACTAAGCGGAAAGAAAGCAGGGTAGGCATAGAATAACAGTTTCCTACATTATTTAGGCAATGAGAAGAATTCAAACACTTTCTAATGTTTTATCAGCATATTATTTTAATAGCAGCAGTAAACAGCAGACAAAGGAAAAGATACTAAATTAAGAGCGAAGCAAGCGTGACTCATGGACTGCTTTTTAAAAATAATCATTACGAAGCAGTGACAAAATCTTAATACCGTTTCAAAGAAACATTTGAACTCACAGCAACAGTAATGTTAAAACCAGAATATGTTTCTTTTAACAGCTAAAACCAGGTTGTGAATGGTTGAGACAAACGCCTTTTAACAACAGCAAAAACAGAAGGCAAAAATAGCCTATACTTTCTATGTGAAATCTGTTGATATAGTTTAATAGTGTAGCAGCAGCAACACTCATATTTGGGGAAACAGCAGCGGCAACAGGAGAATGAGCACCGATTAGCTTTTAAAGTGCATAATATAAACAATTAAGAGGTTAGGAAGTACAAACAAGATTCAATAAGGTTTGCAAAACAGAAGATGAAAACTGGAACTGTAAAGCCGAATTCCAAAGTACTCGTAAGATAATTTAACAGATTGTAGATATCCTAGAGTGTGGAAAACCATAGGCTTGTTGGCGTTTGTAGCTGTATAACATACTATGGAATGATAGACCAAAGCCAATACAGAAAACAGTTCATCTAAACTGAGACAGCTGCAGAAAATTGTGATTTTCAGCAGTGAAAGCATTTGTTCGACCAAGAAAACGAAACAGAAGTTACAATCACTCGTCAGCAGTTTGTTCGATAAAAACTGAAGCACAAAATCTACGCCATTGTAATGAAAACCTGCTGGGAGGGACGTCTCGTAACATTAAGAAATATACTCTACCGTTTAGAATTTCATGTTACCAACAGCATATAATCATAGCCGGAAAACTAGACAAAACTCAAACTAACACTTCCTAAAGTAGCAATATAATGTAGGGAAGGGCTTAGCAGACGTCTATAAGCAAATTCGATACCAAACTTAACAATGCAAATAAATATCAATGCTTATCCTGCCAAAGTCATATTAGTTGAAGTAGTGTGAGGGCTGCTACTGTAACATGTTTTTTGACAGAGGTAAAAACGGCCTAGGTTTCTTACTATGTTAAGCTTATCTAAGAGGAACATTAGATTTTTCAGGATTCTAGCAAAATTTAGATCAAATGCTTTAGAAACTATCAACAACATATACAAACAGCAATAACAGTAAGCGTAGTATGTAACCGTAACTTCTGTAACTTTGGAACAGATTTGAGATCAGGTTTTGTAAAACCAAACAAAACTGGCTCAGTTTAACAATAAGTTATAATGATGATCTAAAAAGAAGCTATACTTAGTGCTCGAATCAGATCATCCATATATCCCTATTAGGAACATCATAAGCTTGATTATATTGCTGAGGTTAGGAGGCTTACCTTGATTCTGTTGAAAACGAATAATGAATAAAGAAGATGACCTACTGATGAGCCCACCTTGTCTTTGATTCGGGCGGTCTGGAGAGGCGATGCCCTGCGTCAGAACCAATGGCGTCGCCCGAGCCTGAACCGACATTACCGGTAGCTCGACATTTCTGGTAGCTTCCCATTATCCTCGGGCAATGACAACTGCTTCCAAGGGAGTCTACCGTGGTCAGTCTTACCGGCAGCTTGTCCGGGCTTTATGAAGGCGGCTCCTGGTTGGGTCATTTTCCCTTCTTTAGCGTGGTCACGGAACGAACACGTTCCTCATGGATCTTTGGCTGGTACTTCTCCACTGAGTATCTCTCTAACCGATAAAAAATGTTCCTGCGAGGATCTGAGGACAATTTCCCTTTGACTGGATTCGATATTATTATCGAGATCAAAATAGCGATGTTGATTATACGCATAGGCTGGGATCGAGCCTTTCTTCTTGATCGTAACTCGGAATGAATCCCGGAAACTTTGTAGATGAATCTGTCGAATCCTCTTGATCTTTCCATTTGGCTTTCCGTGTTGATTTTCTAATCGCGATGCAAAGACGGAGCATCCTCGATTTCCTTTGATCTTGACTTGCTTCGAGATTCTCATTCCCCGACTTGGACGGAGAATTAATCCAATCGAGACAAGCTCTCACACATGGTTAGTCCTCCGGTCGCTCGTTCGATTGCGATTCCCCAGTTGTGTCACTTTCCTCATCGATCTATCTTCATACGATATTTAACTCTTCACAAAGTGAGGCTGCTTCTCTCACAACTTCTTGAATTGTCGGAGGGGAAACGTTGCCGACGTGATTTACCGGTTCCTCTCATTCAATGTTTGACGTGAATCTACTTTGTTGAATGTGTGATTGTTCTTCTACCACCCGATGTTCATGGATGAATCCTGACGAATTTGATTGCGTTGGATCCTTCCATTCGCCTTTCTGATTCTCCGCATCGGTTCTCTCTGTCGATTTTCTTTATCGTGGTGTGGAACTGGATCGGCTTCTTTGATCTGCTCCTTTAGTCTCGATCTGCTCTGAATTCCAATCGTTGATATTCAATGAGAATCTTCTGAGCGTGTTTTTCTTTGATCTCGCTTTGAGCTTCATTTCTGCAAATCTTGCGATTCCTTCCCTCAACCTTTTTGCCAGTTCGATAACTTTATTACTCCTTCGAACAGACTTGATCCATCAAACAGTTACCTCGATCCATCCAACAGACCTCGATCCATCCAACAGTTGTCTCGAACCGGTAATGAAGAACCAGTCCCTCGCTACACCTTTGAATTGTGGATAAATCGTGGTTGATGTTCGATTCCCACAGACGGCGCCAATGAAGATGTAACAGAGGTTACCCTCCCGACATTGTTTCCACACCAGGATGTATAGTGGTTCGGCCAATAATCCGGCCTACGTCCACTTCTAGACAGAGCTATTATTCATCCTTTGGTTTACAACACTAGAGAGCTTTTGGGATGTGAGCTCCCTTTTCTAACTTGAGTCCCTTACAAATGAGCCCTTCTACTCCTATTTATAGACTTTCTATCACTAAGTTTACTCTTTTGCCCTTATACATGTGGTGGTGTTACATAAACATAACTATCAGTCCTTTTATGGGTCTCCGGACTGAAATACTGCTTCCGTCTTGGACTAACTCTTCCGGACCGTCACTTTAACAATAATCCCTCCGGTAGTTACTCTATCGGTAGCGAGTCCTCCGGTAGTGGGGCTTCCATCGATGGGCCTTCCGACAATTGGCCTCCGGTAGAGTCTCTTGGTAGATCCCTCCGCATCGGGGCCTTTCGGTAGCAGGCCTTCTGACAATTGGTTTCCGATAGTAGTCCTTCCACTAGCAGGCCTTCGGTAGATGCTTTGACCTTCCGCATGGTATATTTCATACCATTACAATATTAATCCCATCTGGTCCTGGTCCCTTGTTTAGGTGAGTTGATTTAATCGTCTTATTTACTTCCGGTTTTGAATAAGGTATCCCAAAAGCCTCAAGGTTCTCCACTGAAACTCTTCCTTCTACCCCAACTAGCAAGTGTGCATTTGGCTTAGTAGAAGTAGATGTAAATAAATTGGTGAAATAGAGTCTGGTTGTTTCTTTTATTTTATCCCATGGCGGATGCTTTAACACATTGATGATTTTTGATCCCATGAATCGTGTTCTTTCGTTTTCTGGCATGAACGTTGTTAAATAAAAAGGTTGTATTTTTGTCCCCTTCCCAAATCCATCATTGGGTTGATCTCTGTGCCCACCTAGCCTTCTTCTTGTAAAGTAACCAGTCCAATTGTTGATTTAGTTCCTTCTATTTACTGAGTTTTTCTTGTGTTGGGCTTTGAAGAGTAATCTGAGCAATCGCCTCTTGAGTGTCAACAATTACCTTTTTCTCTGCTCGAGCACGATAACCTCCCCATTTCTGCAAATTGTGTCCACCTTGGATTACTTTCTCCATGTATCCCTTTTCAATTGTGTTATCGCTCTAAACATCATTGATAATTTGCTTACATGTGGGGTCATCAAGCCAACTACTGTAAAAGCAAAACGATCGTCTCCTTTGCTTCTCATAAGGAGTTAAGAGAAGTTTAATGCGGTCGTGATCTGAAATACCCCTAAATTAATTTAAATTAATTTAGGGGATTTATTTTATTAAAAACCGTAAATAATACTATTAATTATTATATTATAGTATGGAATTGTGAATAATAAATCATTATATCCTTATATGGAATTATGAAAAATTAAATCATGGGATTTCTTCCATTTAATCCTAAAGAATACTATTAAATATTGGATTACTATATATTATTATATAGTATTATGAATTTAATAATATTTATAAGTCAATAAATCTTGGAAAAGTTTCTAAACACTCCAAGCATATTATAAAGATTTTAGAAAGAGTTGGAACATTGTTTTGAAACATAAGTCAATATAAATCCTAGACACCCTAAAGCTTCTCAAGCCTTGCCTAGGTTGACTTTTTGAGAATGGTCAACCAGCCCATGAAACCTATACGAAAATAGGTTATGGAAAACCATGAAGATCGATAAAAAGAACGTCAAAAACGGATCATCCTAGCCAAAGTTATGATAAATGAAGTTTAGAGCCAAAATTTTTAAAAGATGCTGATGTGGCAAGTCTGCTGACTCACCCGCGTGCCTCGGGATACGCGCCCAACACTTAGTCGATTTTATCTCCTTGTTTTTCGCTAACCGATTCCAGATTCTGCCCTAACTTGTGACATCCATATCTCTCATCTTTTGGAATTTTGAGTGCCGTCTTTTGCATATACTTCTCCTACAAATGCTCTTTCCAACCATAACTCATACACAAACCAATTCATTATACATCAGCCGGAAAATCGTTCCAAAGTAGCCTACCCGCAAAACCGTAACCAGTTTTCCAGAAAAAAAACAGTTGAGCAGGTAAACTTCGTCTCGCCATAACTTCTTTGTTTCTCAGCCAAATTTCATTTTCTTTAGCTTGTTTTGAAGATATCTAATACCTCTACAACTTTCATGTTGATGACCAAAGCCAATTCCCAACCATTTGTAAGAGCGAGGTGCCTAAAGTTCATGATCCGACATCACATAAAATCATAGGAAAAATGTAAGGTAAACTCGTAACTTTCGGGTCAGATTTCTTTCTTTATAATGCAAATTAGAGTGAGTTATTGCTATCATTGTGTAGAGCTATGATTCCTCTTTAGATTAAGCCCAAGAACAAATTCTAACTCGATATGTACCGAAACTTATAGTGTTGCAAAGTTGGCTACTCAATCAACTCGTAAAGGTTGAGTTTTTCCAAAAACCGAAGTCGATTTCCTTCGATTCGCGCAATTCTGGTGAGTTTTCCTTCAAATTCTTTCGATTTTGCTAATCGACATTGCATTACCGGTCAGAACCATGTTCCAATTTCAACTGTTATGCGTTAGATTGAGAGAATTTGTGAGAATTCGAATTTGAAACCCGAAATAAACCCTAACCTCGAACCAGAATAGAAAAACACTGAATTCCGCATGTTAGCTAGTGAATGTGGTATCATTAGAACCGGAATTGAATTTCGAATCCATAAAAACAAAAATCATCGAATTTGGTTCTGTAGATTTTGAGGAATTGACAATTTAGTACTCGGTAGTCGCGGGGTTGGGGATGAACTCCGAGGATTTTCGGCCGTCCGATCGTAGGTTTTAGAAACGACGGCCGAGATTAGATCTGGGGAGTTTTAAGTTGATTATGAATTATAATATTTCCAGAATTAAACCCTAACTTGTTGAATTAATTTAAATACCTTCCCGAATGTATTTTGACTTGAATTTTACCATAGATTCCTTATAAAATCTAGTTATTTTGATGTAAAATTAATATGGTTTTGGAGTTTTTAAACGTAAGTTATGATTTTTGCAAATTACTGGTATTATGGAATTATTTGGTTAAATAAAAAAGATATTTTTATGAAATAAAAATTTTTAATATGTCTAAAATGTTATGCTACATATATATTTAATTTGGGAATTTTGGACAATGGTAAATGGGTTTAAAAATGTGTTTATGAATTTTTCTTAAGAAAACTTATAATATAAGGTTTTTAATGTAACAAAAATTAGATAGTTTAATAATAAACTTTTTAGGTTGGGAAATAATGAAAAGATTAAACTAAAATTTAGTAACAGTATGTTTATAAATATTTTGGGAATTAACTTTAAAGTGAAGTAAATTATTACATATATATGGTTATATATATATATATATACTTATATGAGAGAAATAAAATAGAAACTGATGTTAAATTAAGGAACTAAACTAATCTACATTTTAATTATTATAATTTGGAAGTTAACATTCTTAATTAAAACTAAGGAAAATATATATATTTACACATATATAAAAAGGGAATAAAATAGTAACTTAGGGTAAAACAGGGAGCTAAATAAAACAACACTTATATTAACTTAATACAATAGAAGCTAATATCCTAAGGTGTAGTAAAAGAAATACCTTATAAAACATACATGGAATGCAGATAAATGTTGAAGTAATAAAGATGATTTAAGTACAATAAGCTACATAGGGGATGTCTTAAATAAATTCTAACATAGGTACGTTCGTATAAGTATTAAATAAATAAGGGAAAATACTTTATTTAATAAACCATATATCGGTTGGGGATATGCCTAAAAGTTATTAAACATAATTAAATACAATAAACTTTCTTAAAAATGTTATGGATAAATCTTAATACATAAAGATAATATATATATATATAAATACATTAAAATAGATGAAGGGAATATCATTCCTTGTGATAGATATAATAAGAGAGACTATATATTTAAACCTTAGGATTTTAATCGGTGTGTAATTAAATAGTCATTAATAACTTAAGGGTTTAATTACACAACATAAACGTAACACGGTCTTGGGTTAACTTACTAAGCCCAAGTCTAAGAACTCCAAAGCCACTTAAAAATTCAAGGAGAGGTTGGGCCACTCTCAGGATAAATCCAATCGTTCCAGTTTAAACGAAATGGGCCTAACAAAAGATTTAATTAACGAAACCTAGCCCAAATCCTTGTGAGAGAATATGTAAACCTGGAACTCTAAATAACGTAAGATAGAAGGTTGTTTTAGTTTATAAGTCCCTTAACTAATCAACACTTGGAACATCTTAATTATAGGTTACTATTGGGGAATCACCCATTCAAGTTAATTATTGTTCTTCACATACTAGGTACGATTTCTCGTACTCTTATGCTTTGCTAACAAGACTTAAGGGATGTTTATGACAAACACTAACTGAGCTAAAGTGGATTTCTAAAAGGAAATGGTTGTGTGACTAACTCAGCTTGTGTGACTAACTGAGCCTTGAATGTGAAACTTACATGGGTATTGGTTCCTTCTATTTGGTTGTTCCATTAGACATTAGCTGCTTAGGGTTTACGCATCTGCACTCTGTAGGACTGAGTGTTTTGGTATTGCTCTGGGTAGTTAGTGATCTAGTGGGAATATGGAGAAGGACAATCTTGGTAATTCTTCTTTTGACTCTAGATATCGTTTCATCCATGAGCTGGGTCTTGTTGTTTCGGCGTGCACACGTCTTCAATGGTAACAGTGAGGGGCTGTATATCCCATGTCCCAAAAGGGACGTAGTAAACAGTGAGGGGTTGTATATCCCCTGTCCTAAAAGGACGTACTTGGCGGTGGGGGTCATCTCTCCCAGTTGATTTGATTCCACTCTTGAGTTATGGGTTCTTGGATCTCTTCTTTCATTCCTAGTCCTTGTGACTACTTGGGTCTTCCTATTCCTAACTGACACTGAATCTAACATAAACAATGGATGTACACTAACTTATGGTATGATTCTTCTGATTGACTAACTTTAACTTTCTGTTAAGTATTACTTTCGCAACTTGTTATCTTGACTTGGTGATTTGTGAAATGCCTTGTTCCTCCGTGTGGTTTAAGTGATTGTATTCAAGCTATTATTTATTTAAGAGTTGTATTATAAGTTTGTTTTTGGAGGATCGTTCCAGTTCCATTCCAGGAAACTGACCCACCCCTCTCGGGGTGGGCTGCTTGGTTTTATCTTGCAGGTACGAGTTATTATACAGGTGGCCACGAAGAGAACGAGTGATTGGGATGGGATTAGGTTTTGTGGAGAGTTTATGTGTTTTATTACTGTTTTATTTTTGTTAAGTTTTCTCGAGGTTCAGGCCGTGACTGTTGTAATCTTTTGAGT
Source organism: Limonium bicolor (assembly GCA_023374045.1). NCBI lineage: Eukaryota > Viridiplantae > Streptophyta > Magnoliopsida > Caryophyllales > Plumbaginaceae > Limonium > Limonium bicolor. The sequence continues at coordinate 258,107,348 of CM041777.1, read as the reverse complement.
TGTAAATTGGTGAGGTTTGGTGCCGGGTGTTTGGAACCCGATGGTCTGTACGCCTTTAGTATTTTATTTCCGCTATAAATATGTTAAATAGGGGCGTTACATGATCGGATCTCCCCCATTGAAGATGGATGTTTCTTGCATCAGGGAAGATACTTATCCAATATTCCCTAGCGGTGAATCTATCCAGCCTTGATTTTGAAATTCTCGCACTTGATTGTCTATTATTAAAGGTATAGATTCCACCCAAAAATGATAGATCCTGTAGATTGCAATCCGTAAGGAAAGACCTAAAGGTTGGCATGAAGGCCCGATTACGGTTCCCTCGACCACTGCTCTCGAATGTGAATAATATTTCATTGAAATCTCCAAAGACTAGCCAAGGTTAAGAGGAGAAGTCACAAATCTCATGAAGCAAATTCCAGGTTTTGTACTTTGTTGATGTAATTTTGATCGGCAAACTCAGCTTCAAACTGATGAGCGTGAAGAAGCAATATTGAGATCCGCATGCCAGTCCAAAACCGAGGAAACTAACAAAGCGGATAGAATATCTTAAATGTGATTTTATCTATCTGTTAAAGATAAATAAAATCTATGTTTTATGAGATGTAATCTATAGCCTCGCTATCTATATATGAGACGGCAACTCTAGGTTTGAGAGCGTTTTTGGGGAAGAGGAGAAAAGAGAGAAACGATAAAACAGAAAGGCAATACGCCGCATAGGGTTTGAGTGTTAAAGAATTACATGAGTGAGGTCAGTTGCATACTGAAACGTGATTAGTAATGCAAGGTATACTTAGAGTGTGAGGTGTTAAGAGTGTGTTGTACTCTTAACGTGTTGAGGTTTTAAATCTCGTGTAAAGGTGGTGTGGTGAACACACTACGTGCCCATTGTGTATCGATTGTGATACGAGATTCTGATAATAGTCTGAGTTTCCGAGTTCTTTTATTGTCACCGTATCTTCTCAGTTCTATTCTCACACACAGTAGGTTTCTTCAATTGGTATCAGAGCAAGGTTACCCTAAATTCGGAGAAAACTTTCTCAGGGTAGGTCGAGATGAATACCTACAGTGTCAAACCGCCTAAGTTGACCAAGTTCAACTATACTAGTTGGTGTGAACAGATGGAGGATCAACTAATTTCCATCGATCTTCAGCTTTGGGATGTAGTGACTGAAGGAGACCTAAAACCGAAATATGTTGAAGAAGGAGTCACCAAGGATAAGCCAAAGTCAAGCTGGGGTGAGAATGATAACAAGTTGATAAGCAAGAATCGACAAGCTCGGAGAGTTATAATGTCCTCCCTGTCAGACTCACCAACAGAAAGTCTTGGGTTTACGCACTGCAAAAGAGGTCTGGGAATTCCTTAAGACGGCTTACGCAGGGACAGACTCAGTCAAGAAAGCTAAGGGTAAGCAACTCAAGAGACAACTTGATAATTTTAAAATGGATGAGGGCGAAACGATTTCGGAGACAATAGAAAAATTTGATAAGATTTTATGTGAGCTCAAGGCTGTCGGAGTAACTCTGGATAATGCTCAAATAAACGAGAGGTTTCTGGATAGTTTGTGCAAAGAATGGCTGAACTTCACTACCGTTTTGGAGTCTACGAAGGATCTGTCGAAATTGTCCTTTGAAGAACTGGGGTCTGAACTAACCGTGTACGAAGGCAAGATGAAAGGTGGATTAGTTGGTCTGAATGTTAATAAGGATTTGGCACTAAAGGCAAAGAAGATATCAAGTGATAAGGAAGATGATGACGCAAATGAGGATGAAGAGATTACAATGATAGCTAATGGAATCAGGAGGATATTCGGCGGAAGAAGAGGGTCTGGGTCCAGGTCTGATAGATTCAAGTCTAAGAAGGAACAAATCATTTGCTTCCGTTGTAACAAACCTGGACATGTGGTGAAGGACTGTATGTTAAAATCAAAGGATGATTTTCGTGACAAAATCAAGAAGTTTACTGAGGCGGCAGCAGCAGCGTGGGGACAGGAGGAGTCAGATGAGGACTCAGAGGCAGAAGAAACAGCACAGGTGTGCATGACCGCTGTGGTTGAAGATGATGAAAGAATCAATACGATGTCAGATAGGAACTTCTGCATGATGGCAAAAGATGGATGGCAAGAGATCCTAGAAGCAGACGAGGTAAGTCCTGAACTCATAGAAGATGCTTTTAATTCTTTGTCAAAGAAAGAAATTTTTAGTCTATTAACAACTGCCGTCGCTAAGATAAAACTGCTTGAGTCTAAATTGTCAAGAATAGACAGTCCCATAGAGTCTAAAACTGAATCTCTGGCTAAAGAAAAATCTACTATTAAGTTTGTCAAACCAATAAAAGAGAGAGTTGCATGTTTACCTGCTTGGGTTCAATCAGAATTCAAGACATTACAAGAAAGGCATGAGAACTTAAGAAAGCAAAATGAGGTGTTAGAAGATAATCTGTCTAGAACTAGGAGAGAAAGAGAAATAGCTATGCCACGAAATCCCGCTTGGTACACTGGGAAGGCAGATTTAACTCAGATGCTAACCGGGAAGAAGAAAAATGCCACATCTGTTCATACACCAGTGAGGAAGGTCTCAAATGCCAAATATTCCAAGTCGACATTTTTCTGTCGATATTGCCATAGACACGGTCATAGTATTGGTTTTTGTAGGAGTTTATACTTTAGGAAATCTTTCATTGACAATTCGCGTCAGTCTAGGGCCAATACAAACAACAAACATTCGCACTTCCATCATAAAACAGGACCTAGGCTAGTTTGGGTACCTAAAGCTAAACAGTGATTGGTTGTGTTTAGGCATTGGCTACCTCGTTATGTGAGAACTGGTGGCTGATGGACAGTGGATGCTCAAGACATATGAGTGGGGACAAAAAGAAGTTCAATACCTTAGTTGAACATCGAGGAGGAAAAGTTACATTCGGAAACAATGGCAAAGGGAGAATTATTGGGATAGGGACGATTGGCAAAGAGAACTGCATTGATCAAGTTAGTTTGGTAGAGGGGCTCAGTCATGATCTGTTAAGCGTATCACAAGTGTGCGACAAGGGTCCCTCGGAGGTTGTTTTTGATTCAAATGGGTTTCAAATACGCAACAAGGTTACACAGGAGGTAATGTTACAAGGTTGTAGAGTAGGAAATCTTTACATGGTAGATGTGAATGACCAGGAAGATTTGACCTGTCTTACGGTTAAAGATGATGAAGAAATATTGTGGCATCGAAGGTTAGGACATGCTCATCACCGGTTGATCAACAAATTGAGACTAAAGGAGTTAGTCAACGGGTTACCACAAAGGAGGATAGGTCACGATGTTATCTGTGCTGATTGTGCTCTAAACAAACAAACAAGAATTTCACATTCACCGACTCATGTGGTCAGTAGTACCAAGACTTTAGAATTAATTCATATGGATTTAATGGGACCGATGAGGATTCAGAGCAGGTCTGGTAAGAGATATATACTGGTGGTCGTTGATGATTTCTCAAGGTTCACTTGGGTGATTCTACTTCATAGTAAGGATCAAACATTTGGTGAGATTGTGGGTCTGTTTTCTAAGATACAGACTCAAACGGAGAATAAGGTCAAGACCATTAGAACTGATCAGGGGACGGAATTCATAAATCAGAAGATGTCTCAGTACTGTACTGAAAATGGAATCACACATACCTATTCCGCAGCCAGAACTCCTCAGCAAAATGGAGTGGTGGAACGTAAAAATAGGACTCTTCAGGAAATGGCTCGCACGATGTTGAACAGTAGTGGACTTGCGCCAAGCTTCTGGGGGGAGGCGATAAACACAGCATGTTACATTCTCAATAGAGCTTTGATTCGCCCAATTCTAATCAAGACTCCCTATGAACTGTACAAAGGGCGCAAGCCATCTATATCACATTTCAGGGTGTTTGGGTGTACATGTTACATTCTGAATCATGGAAAGGATCAACTAGGGAAGTTTGATAAAAGGAGTGATGAAGGTGTATTTCTCGGTTATGCAATGACAGCAAAGCTTATTGGGCTTTTAACAAGCGCACCTTGGTGGTTGAAGAATCCGCAAATGTCAAGTTTGATGAAAATAACTTTGGGGGACGGGTGAGTCATCAGGAGATAAAAGATGTTTTTCAGTATAAGGCAGACGATGTACCCATGGATAATGATTCAGAAGTTGAATCAGAAGTAGAAGTTGTGCGTAATGAGGTTCTTCCATCATCAGTTCCAATCTCAGAAGCTACACCACCAGAACACATCGTCTTGCCACCAGCAGTAAACCAGGAAGCAGGAGTCATGCTTCGTCTGACACCCCGTAATGCCCCGGGTATCGAGATTAACAATATTTTGTCAGATTTGAACTCAGGAGTCCAAACCAGGTCGAATGCACAAACGTTTTGTGCTTACTTTGGTTTTGTATCAACAGTAGAGCCGAAAACTGTAAAGGAAGCGTTAGAACATGAAAGCTGGATAAATGCTATGCATGAGGAGTTGAATGAATTTGTACGAAATGAGGTATGGGAACTTGTTGAGAAACCCGATAATCAGAATGTCATAGGAACAAAGTGGGTGTTTCGTAATAAGCTGGACTCAAATGGTCAGATATCCAGAAATAAAGCTCGACTAGTTGCCAAAGGATATAACCAACAGGAGGGTTTGGACTTTGATGAAACCTATGCTCCTGTGGCACGACTTGAGGCTATTCGACTGCTCATAGCTTTTGCCACTCTACATGGGTTCACACTCTACCAGATGGATGTCAAGTGTGCCTTTCTAAATGGACACCTCAAGGAAGAGGTATACGTTACTCAGCCACCAGGATTTGAAGATCCTATCTATCCTACTCATGTCTATCGGTTGAAAAAAGCATTGTATGGTCTTAAACAAGCACCAAGGGCATGGTACGACAGATTGACCTCATTTCTTGTTAGTCAACAGTTTGTACGTGGCCATGTTGATCGTACGTTGTTTATCAAACAGTGTGGCACGGACAAGCTTCTGGTTCAGATATATGTGGACGATATTGTCTTCGGGTCCACCAGTCCACAACTGACTACGGAATTTGAGACCATGATGACAAAAGAGTTTCAAATGAGTAACATGGGAGAGTTAACCTATTTTCTTGGTTTACAGATTCGCCAAACAGCTGATGGTACTTTTGTCAGCCAAACTAAATATACTTTGGAGCTTTTGACTAAGTATAAGTTCAATGAGTGTAAACCAATGTCTACTCCAATGTCAACTACTCTCAGACTCGGACTGGAACCCACTGCAGAGTCTACAGATCCTTCCATTTATAGGGGGATGATAGGGTCTCTTCTCTATCTTACCGCGAGTCGTCCTGATATTATGCAAAGTGTGTGTTTCTGTGCTCGATTCCAATCTAATCCCAAAACACCTCATGTCAAAGCAGTCAAACGGATTTTCCGGTATCTACAAGGGACATCGTCTCTTGGCCTTCTATACACGGCTACTTCGTTACCTACACTTTCTGGGTATACTGATGCAGATTTTGGTGGTTCTCTTACTGATAGGAAGAGTACAACGGGCACGGCTCAATTCTTGGGCTCTAATCTCATAGCTTGGTCTTCTAGGAAACAAGCATCGGTTGCTCTGTCTACGACTGAAGCTGAGTATGTGGCTGCAGCAGCGTGCTGTGCCCAGATCTTATGGCTTCATCAGCAGCTGGAGGATTATGGTCTATTTTTCATTCCAGTTCCCATCTATTGCGATAATACCAGCGCCATTGAGCTAACCAAAAATCCAGTTCATCACTCACGTTCTAAACACATTGACATCCGTCATCATTTCATTCGCGATCATGTTGAACATGGACACGTTATTCTTATTCATTGTCCCACAGAAAAACAGTTGGCCGACATATTCACCAAGCCATTACCAAGAGAAACCTTTGAGAAACTTCGTTTTGAGATTGGCATGGTAGATACCAAGTGAGAGACGGATTTGTTTTTTTTTATGCCGTTTTGTCCTCTTGGATAGTTTTCAATTTTTTTTTTTGTCCTTTCACTTCTACTTCTAACGTTTCCGGTTGTTCTACATGGATGATAGTGTTCTATTCTAAGTCTTTTCATGAATAAGATGTTACGGAAGTTAGTAAGATGAGACTATTGTTTACTTCAGCATGTCCACTAAATATACCTAAGTTCGATGAATGCACTTCTTATCTCCTTTTGTATAAATCTCCTGGATGTGCCTCACAATCATGTCTGGATTTGCAATAAAGATCAATGGCATGATATTTAATTGGTTATCTAATATAACGGAATGAACAAGGCAAGAGACTCCACTGCTCACAGCACAAACAACACGTATTTGGCCTCTTTCATCCGACAATTAAGTCTTATAGGATGCTTCATCATCTAACTTTCTAAGGGTAACTACTCTGGACAAGTTGACCCAAAGTCGTTACATGGGTGAAGAGTAAAAGTCAAGGTGTTGTTTCTTAAATATATCAAATATTATCTTTCTAAGCTGTGAGTATGAGTCTGTGGTGATGAAAGGTATAATGGAATATGATTGTACTTCTCACCTCTTGTCGTTTCACAGGAAAGTTGCGGTTGTGAATACGTTTTGTGTTTTAAGAAAAAAAACACCAAAAACAATCCACATGAACTGCTGGTTGTATGCCCACTTTCGGAGATTTATCAATGAAAGGAGACTGAAGACATAATCTACTACAGTATTTTGGTCGATGTCTATGTAGATAATTGTGCTCACCTTCCTAATTTTTCTGAATGTTTTATTCTGATAGTCTCAGTCTAGATCTCTCACCTATGCTTTGCAACCGGAGAAGCTCTATTTTTTTAATAAAAATAAACACTACAACACATCACTGTTTCCTCTTTATCACATTTTAAATTTCACTATCTTTCTCCACTTGGTTACGTCTTCTCCCGAAGTTTCTCAGTCGCCCCCAACTCTCCTTTCCTCAGCCTTGTTCTTGAGCTCTCCTTCACCATCCTTCGACTTTGGCAATGGATTCTTTCGACCAGTTAGTCTACGAGGAAGTTGTTCCTCTTGCTACTGTGCACCCCACTGTCAATAGCCAACAGACCACCGTCCCTGATTCTCTTTCAAAACCCTCACCTGAAGTAAAATCTCCAACTCCGAAAGAAACCACAATAGTAAGCGATGAAGATTCCTCTGCCGTTCCAACAGAGGACGAAATTCCACTGGCCAAATCACGTCGTCGGTTGCGCACACCTGCCAAGAAAGTGGTTCAGGGGGTCGAAGATGCTTCCTCGGCGAATCCAAAGCGCAAGGAAGATGATTCGCCAGTCATGCAACAGCGAGCGTCGAAGAGACTGAAGTCTGTGCCACGCCGTACGTCCACATTGAAGGCCAAGGACACTCGTCAAGAAAGGTCGCAGAACCCAGGTCGTAACTTTCCCCAGAAACCTATTTTCACTCGTACAATGTATGAATCCGACATTATTCCTGGCAAGTTGGTAGATTGTGAATGGCTAGAGAAGAATTCTTTGAGTTCATTAATGGACATTGTGAAATTTCAAGGTTGGGAAAAGTTGTTTTTTCCGAAACCTCTTACTACCCGGAGCTTCTCTTTCCGTTTGTTCTAAATTTAGAATTTGTCTCTCCCTACGAGTTTAAGACTGAGGTCGCTGGCGTCCAGATGATAATTTCTCCAGCATGGCTTGCTATGATTCTTGAGATTCCTCTTGATGGATTGGCTGAGTTCAATGCTCAGAAAGTGGATGTAGCACCGCACTCTGAGGTGGTACAGCATTTTGGGTTAAATCGTGCGAGTTCAAGACTGAAACACTATCCACAACGGGACCTGGGTGTGCTACCAAGGCTACTCCATCTGCTTGCTTATCAAACCATCTTTCCTCGTTCTGATATGCGTGACAAGGTCACTCCAGTTGATCTAGGGTTAATGTGGTGCTTAGATAAAAAGATTCGCCTTTCCTTGCCAAGAATTATTATCTCACATTTGCGGACGATTGTCAATAGTTCCAAGCCCTCCATTCCTTATCCTTTCTGGATAACAAAAGTTCTACGACATTTCAAGCTTGTTCAAGAAGAAGCCTTCTTCATATCTGCACAACCGACTAACTTTCTGGCTGTTGCGACTCTTTCCAAGATGGGCTTGGAATTAACTGAAACAGGCTGGCAGTTCAAACAGGCTGGTCAACAAGAAGAGAAGACTGACAATGCTACCGCTTCCACTTCCTCTATGTTGCAGTCAGTCTTAGACTCATTGGAGATGATGGAAAAGCGATTGATGGATAGGTTACAGCTCCTGGAGGACAAGATGAACTTTTTGATGTCTGCGGCTAACTCTTCAGATGAACAGTATGAAAAATTCTAGTTTTCGTTGGATTGCATCCTACCCCTTCCCGATTTGATACTTACATTTTCTTTTGTGGAATGACTGATCTCTTTTTGATGTGGCAAAAGGGGGAAGTATGGTTGGAAGTCTTTAAATTTCTCGTAATCCGTTTTTTAGACATATGGCTTGATGCACAAATAGTTGGTGCATATTAGACTGATATTTTTGGGTTTGAACTATATGTTTTCCCTATCTGTTCTGCAAAAACTTTTGTTCAGGGTTTATGATGCAAACTGCCTGCATAGAGTTTCTGGTTTATTGTCTTTCTAATATCTCCAATTAGTATCATATCACACTTAATGCACAAGAGGTTGTGAGTTTTACACTGAGTACAGGTTATCGGAAGGGCATGTGAGATTAAGGGGGAATGCCGACAGTTGATAGAATCTTCATGCGGAGTTACGGTAATACAAGATTCAGGGGGAATCAATACAAGGGGTTCAAGACTTCAACAGTTTGCCGCATCAAAAAGGGGGAAATTGTTGATGTAATTTTGATCGGCAAACTCAGCTTCAAACTGATGAGCGTGAAGAAGCAATATTGAGATCCGCATGCCAGTCCAAAACCGAGGAAACTAACAAAGCGGATAGAATATCTTAATGTGATTTTATCTATCTGTTAAAGATAAATAAAATCTATGTTTTATGAGATGTAATCTATAGCCTCGCTATCTATATATGAGACGACAACTCTAGGGTTTGAGAGCGTTTTTGGGGAGAGAGGAGAAAAAGAGAGAACAAAAAAAAAGGCAATACGCCGCATAGGGTTTGAGTGTTAAAGAATTACATGAGTGAGGTCAGTTGCATACTGAAACGTGATTAGTAATGCAAGGTATACTTAGAGTGTGAGGTGTTAAGAGTGGGTTGTACTCTTAACGTGTTGAGGTTTTAAATCTCGTGTAAAGGTGGTGTGGTGAACACACTACGTGCCCATTGTGTATCGATTGTGATACGAGATTCTGAGTAATAGTCTGAGTTTCCGAGTTCTTTTATTGTCACCGTATCTTCTCAGTTCTATTCTCACACACAGTAGGTTTCTTCATACTTGTCCAGTGTGGAAAACCAATAATAGATACCAGTTCCTCCCCAAGTATCATTTAGTCCTCCATCTACTCTGAAATCAATGTGATGGGCAGAGAAAGAGACAATGCTGACCAGAATTGAAGATTTCCAGAAGAGGGCCACGCCTCCCCTACAACTGTTGCTATCAACTACGAAACCCCTATATGTGTGCAATCTCCGTTCAAATACACTCATCTTTAGTATGGACAACTTTGTTTCGCAAAGGAAAACAATTTTTGATTACAAACATCAAAGAACTTGGGGGAACCATCGGCGCGAGTCCGGGTCTCCTAAGCCTCGAAAGTTTAGCGACATAATACTTGTCTCAAATGGCCATTTCAAAAGGCCAAAAGACCAGCTCTCGTGGCATTGAAAGTGGTGGCATCAAGCGATACGCTGGGAAATTAAAGATGGGTGGGGAGGCCTCCCGACTAGACAACAACTGAGCGAAATGACTGCAACTTTCATTGATGAACCTGTCTTATGCTTAAAAAGTAATTTATATGGAGAAACATATGTAACAGTAGTGAGTAGAATTAAAGTACATATCTCTTCATGACATTTGTTCCCCATCCCCCATTTGCACTTAAAATATTTTGACTTTGCCACTGTGGCTATGCAGTGCTTCCTTCATATAGTGTTATTTCTTTCCAATGCATTGCCACATCTGATACTTGGATATTGTGCATGAATATATTGAGAAGAAAACTAATTATTACACTTTACAGGGGTATATCGTAAAAAATAATATTCACTGTGTAGGGGCATATCGCGAAAAAGGCTACAGGTACACACTGAGTAGTGGTATATTGTGAAAAATGTATTTGTTACACTGCACAAAGATATATTGTAGGGTATAATAAACCTGAGTGATTTATTATAGTGGTTTGTAAAGTTTAGAGATAAGTTGTAAAAAACAGGTAAACCTCAAGGGTATATTTTGAAAGTTCCCATTATATATATACGTGCTATTGCTGCTAAATTCTTAGCCAAAAGTTATATTCAAAATCTAAAATATGTAGATGGTCCTATCCATTTTATCTAGTAAGTTCCTAAAAAACATTTACTCAATAATATAATTTATAGGAGTGTAAGTACCAAATCGATCTACAATCTCGGGGGTGGGAATATACAATATATGTGTGACTCGGAGAATAGGTTAGCTAACATATTCTTATATAACCTTTGTATCTTACTTTTAATTGTGGTATAATCTACAGTATAAACCTCTGATTGCATTTAAGAAAACCCTTTGATGAAAGTTAATTTTTATCTCCTTCCCAATTGTCTAAATGATACTTTTTATTTATTGAAACAAACTACTATTCACTATACGAATTATTAATTCACTATATTTACCAAAAGTTAAAAATTGATTTATTAGAAAAATAAAGTTTTCACAAATATAATTATATGTTCCTTATAAAATGTTTACACTGATCCATGGAAAAGTTATCTACTTTGGCCCTGTTCTAATGGGAACTTCTCCCGTAGATGACAATTATTCGATCATTCGTCCCTTGTTTTTGGCCTCACCTACATCTATTTCAGTCTGCTTTCCCCTAGATTAACCTATGTTGGATGTTAGTCTTGATGTTCATGAGTTTGGAAACAAGATTGGTTTGTGTTTTCACTTTGAAGTTGGAAAATTCATCAACAAGATCTCCTGATGCCTGGATTTTGCATTCTTAATGCATCATCAGTTTCTTGTTGCACTCCTTCTTAAAGGATGCTCTCTTCAGCTATTGGATAGACAACCATCTACGAGGATAAGGTTGACCTCAATGGTTTGTCCTTATGGGGTTTCGTTGGCGCCACTTCACTTCTGCTTCGGTATTTGGGCTCAGAGACCTACTGTTGTTTTCTTTCGTTTTTGTTGTCATTTCAATATTTTTTGCTTCACTTCCATTTTCCAAAAAAACATTCGAATGAGCTAGACTTTATCGCTGGTTTATTATCATGGATTAAGATTGTAATTCTTGGAATAAGAATTACAATATTCCCATGTTTGATATCTATATAAAGTTAATTTCAAAAATGTAACTTATTCCGCGTTTTTGGAAATAGTATTCCCTGTTAAAACACTAAAATTATTACTCCAGTCAAGTAACCAAGTTACTTATAATTTGTGATAAATTAAAAACAAAATACATAAATATTCAATAATAGTCTTTATACATTACTATTATTCATACTTCAATTAACTAATTAATAACGAATATTAATTTATAAATAAATTAATTTTCATATACGCTTAAAAGATAAACTAACATATTTAATTATGAGCAAATAATTAACGATATATATATTAAGATTTATTGTATTTATTAATATTTAATATGAAAAATAAATTAAAATATGTTGAAAATTACATTATAGAATACTTAATAAGATAAATTATACCATTAAAATTGAAAAAATCTTACTAATAATGAAATAAGTGAAATAAGTAAATATAAGAACTTAAAATTAAGTATACTACTATTTTAAATTTATTTTTTTCAATATTGAAAATATTATCTAATATAAAAAACATTTAGTTATAAATGAATTTGTTATTAAATATAATATTATACTTAATTGAACATGAAAATATAAATATTAAATTTAATACTAAAATATGTCAAGAAATTTTAAATAATGTATTTATCATATAAAATTGTTCTTAAAATATTAAACTCTACAAAATCTATAAAATTCTAATATATAGTTAAACACTAATAGTTTGTGGAAGTAGTTCTAAAATTAAATATTATTTAATAAGTACAGTGTGATAATAAAAACATTTTTTATACAAGACATTTGTTTTGTAATATACTACAATTGTTATTGCAATATAACAGAAGTTTGATATAATTAATTATAAACATGTTATATTTTGATTATAATATTATTATATTGATTGAATACATTAATTCATATTGTCTTTAATATAAGTTTATTTATTTGTTTAATATTTTTGTGTGATGAAATAACTAAATTAATTAGCCTATTTCAAGTGTACTGTCAAAATTATTTGAATCATACAAATGAACAAATATTTCTAAGAGTTTCTAATTGTAACGTAATGAAACAGTATCTTAATTCTAGAATATAATTCCCGGGACCAAGAATTGAATTAGCTTGAAAATATTATAAGTCATTGTAAATAAAATATACAATAATTATTACTAGAATATAAATGTCTACAAACATAGTAAACACCCAGTTTGAAAAAAGTTGCCCTCGCCTTTTTGAAAAGAAAAACCAGCTTGCCGTCCTCAGCAAGCCGTTCCTTTGTGCTTGTTCACCAATACCGTGCTTCTGCAGTCTTCTCCGCCACCCCCACTCTGCATCTAGCTCTACGGTAGAGCTGATCATTCGGCGGCGGGCCGGGTTCGGGCCGGGCCGAAGGAAAATTTTTAGGCCCGTCGGGCCTATTTTAAAAAACCAAGCCCGGTTTTACGTGCTCGGGCCGGGCCGGGCTAGGCCCGTTTTTTCCAGGTTTTTGCCGAAGCCCGCCCGTCCGCCCGTTTTTAATTTTTTTTATATAAATTAATAAAAAAAATTTAAATTAATAGATTTTTAATATAGATTCATATATTATATATATAACTTATTAAATTTATATATTATATATAATTTTTGTATATGTTATATAAACATAAATATGTATATGTTACCATTTTAAAAATAATAATAAAAACATAAATCTGGCCGGGCCGGGCTTGCCCACCATGGCTCAAAAAATGTGCCGCGGCCCGGCCCGGTTTTTTAGTTCGGGCCTGGTTTTATGTTCAGGCCCGCCCGGAAGCCCAATCGGGCTCGGCCTGTCGGGCTTTTTTCACGGGCCGGGTCGGACCGGCTACCGGGCCGGCACTTATGATCACCCTCTACTACGGCTTATCACTCTTCTTTGCTACTCCGATCAAATTCGAATTTGAAATGCTCACAGGACTGAGAGAGAACTCCTCCCGACGGTTGGATCCAGAACACTCAGCAGAAATCTGCACACTCCGGTCTCTTACTCTCCTCAGTTACCGGTTGTCAGTTTCAGCGCAGCCAGGAAAGGGAAAGCGATACTTCGGTTTTAATTGATTGCTGCTTGTTCAACACCCCCACCCCCGGTCGCACCAACCCACCTCACATCTAAATCTGCATAAGAGAGGAAAGGGAGACATGCTGCTGCGTTTGTGGTTACTTTTTCTCTCCGTCGTCTGATCCAGATTTCGGAAAACAAGTAATTAAAATGAAGAGATTGAGAAATTACTACATGAATATCCACCACCGACAACCTACAATGGAGCGTAAGTGGGTTTTTCCCGTAGCAATTGGGTCGGTGGTCTCTCTCTTCCTACTATTGCTCACAACCCTAACTTCACCCACGGCTCACCTATCCTGTATCATCTCTCCTTCTATCCCTCCGGTTCGTCGGCGCGCTCTTTCCGTTGTCGTGGAGTCCAAGCTCCGCCCACTTCCCTCTCCACCCTGCACCTCCTCCCCGCTTCGCTTACCTCATCTCCGTTCAGCAGGGGATGGCAAAATGCTTCAAAGAACCCTTCTTGCTCTCTACCACCCACGTACACAATATGTTATTCACTTGGATTTGGAGGCTTCAGCTGACGAGAGGCTCAATTTGCAGATCTTTGCACGAGATCACCCGTATTTCGGAGATTTCGCAATGTCAGGATGATAGCTAAGGCTAATATGGTGACTTATCGAGGCCCGACTATGGTGGCGAACACCCTCCACGCGGCTGCCATTCTGTTTGAAGCATGGGGTGATTGGGATTGGTTTTATCAATCTTAGTGCCTCGGATTATCCACTCGTGACCCAAGATGGTACTTGCATCCGGATTTTCCTCTTGCTAATCGTTTGAAAATATCTGAGCTTGGCTAGTTGGTTATTTATCTGTTTGTGGTGTTTGGCTATATCACTCAATATGAACTTCTCTTCCAAAACTGCTCTGACGTAGTAATAAAATGATAATATAGTTGGTGAAGAGTTCGCTTTGATGTTGACCGGTTTTGTGGGTTGCCTAATTCGGTGATCTGTGTTGTTTCGTCAGATCTGCTGCATACATTTTCCTACTTGCCACGAGATCTAAATTTCATCGACCACACTAGCAACATTGGCTGGAAAGAGTAATTTCACATCTCTCCTCCTATACATATAATACCCAAAACATTATGTGTGCCTGCTTCTTATGTTCGAATGATGTACATGTATATGAAGTCTCGCAGAGCTTTCAACATCCATTGATTCCAATTCTTGTAGGTACCAGAGGGCAAAACCTATCATTATAGATCCTGGGCTGTATATGTCGAAAAAGGCTGATGTTTTCTGGATAACTCAGCGAAGAAGTGTGCCAACTGCCTTTAACTCTTTACAGGTGCTCTTTCTCATTTCTCCTAGAACTTAATTTGGTGATTGAATTTGCTTGTAGTGACCTATAAAGTATCTTATTTAAGCAAGCTATTATCATTTAGATTCCTCGGCATATTACCTGCCATTTTCTTATCTGTTCAACTTGGAATGGGTGATGTAGAGGAGCATTTTTATAACCTGTACTTATTTGACTCCCTTTAACTTTGACATCATAGTGATGCTGTTGAAGTGTGTCTTGGGATCATTTAGATGCCTGGGCTAATTCTCTAAGAGATGCATGCCTAATACGGTCCTGAAATATAAAGCAAGGTCTCTGATGGCACTGTGACACCACCCTTTCAGTGTTGTAGCTTTGTTGTTGTATTATGTTAATGACTGATCTGCTACTGGAAATTTGAGATATGACCAATGATTATACTTGTGGGTGACTCATGTGAATAATATGAAGGTGAAACTAACTTGGTAGTTTGTTCTGGCATTGGAATCTGCTTAGGTATAGAAGTCAGATGGAGAAGCATGAGTTCCTAATGTTTTTTTTTGAGGGCCAAAATGATTGCAAATCTATATTCTTTCTTTCTTTCTCTGATTCGGCTATTCTGTTTCAATCCCGATGGCCAGTTTGCTTCAATATTCCAACCTTTTGACCGGATAGTGAAAATAATATCCTCCTTCGCAGGCTCTGCTTGGATGGTGCTCTCCAGACCATTTATTGACTACTGCATACAGGGTTGGACAACCTACCCCGAATGGTTCTCATGTACTACTCGAACTTCCTCTCTTCTCCGGAAGGCTACTTCCACACTGTAGTCTGCAACGCTCCTGAGTTCCGTAACACTACTGTCAACACTGATCTCCACTACATCGCCTGGGACAACCCTCCGAAGCAGCACCCTCACTACTTGAACCTGGATGACTACTCGAAGATGGTGGCGAGCAACGCACCCTTTGCGAGGAAGTTTCCTAGGAGCAACCCTGTTCTTGACAAGATCGACTCCAATCTCCTCTCCCGTGGACCTGGGATGATCGCACCTGGCGGGTGGTGCACCGGGACCAGGGAGAACGGCTGATCCTTGCCTTGTCGTGGGGAACACCACGGATTTAAGACCTAGTCCAGGGGCGGTGAGATTAGAGCTGATTAGCTCGTTGTTGTCAAGTAACAATTTTCGGCCTAGACAGTGTAAATTTTGACGGATGGGAGTTTGGGTGATGTTAATGTAATAGTGCGTGAGACAACCAATGATGATTGTAAACAGTGGAGGGATGAAAGAGATAAGATGAGTCATTGATAAAATACGTTATGTGGAGATGTGGATTAGATTTATACATATGTTGTTACAGTGAGCTCTGTATACATGAATTCAAACCTTGAGATAAATTGGGTGTGTTTGCTGGACTATTTTTTTGAACAGTTTTTTGACATTTTTTTTTTCTCCTTTGTATTATTTCTAGCAGAACAGTTGTCAGAGATTAAACGGAACATTAACCGTTTTGAGTAGCATCTCTCTTCATACAATTCTCCATATTGGCAACGTTTGTGCTACAAGGACGCCCCCCTCCTTGTGCTGGGTTGTAGCGCATTACAATTTTCTTCCGAAAGCTTCAGTTGCTCGGAGATCCTTTTTGGGGCTTGAAAGAAAATTTAACTTGGACACAACCTTCATCAAGCATAAGAATCCCACCATTTACCTACCTAAGCTCATAAACTGCCCTATCTCATGTAACAGCTGTCTACTAGTTCCAACAAACAGGTCTTAATAGAACAATTCAGTCGAACTCCGATCAATTATATAGCAACTGTAAAATGCCCGAAAATATATCTCTGTTTGAGTTTATTGGGGAAGACCTCAGATATTGAATGTCGTGGGAAGTCACTTCAATAACATCGAGGATCGAAGAGAAAAATAAAAGTCTGCGAGGAGGAAGGAATCAATTAATTTTGAATTAGAGAGAGGAAGATTTAATGAGAGGGCTCCTCTGGTACTTACAGGCTACCGCGGTCAAAATACCATCTGAAAGCAGATTTCTGTAGCATAACCAATGCTTTTGTTCAATTTCAAGAACCAATTACCCCCATACAGATGCGCTTTTCTCCACAAAACCAATTAGATCGTTTCCTCAGCAACCTATGAAGAAAAATATAGAAAGAAGGGTCGTCTGAATTGATTGTGGGAAGATTGTATTGCGACTTACCTCCTGTTCAAGGTGAACATTTCACCATTTCCCTCCAGATATATTGAAAAGATTTGATGATGAAACCCCTTCAGCTATAAATGTCATCTGCGGTACTAAGATGTGCAAAAACGCTGAGATTCTTCTGTCCTACCCAGCAATAGGCTCAATTCTTCCATAACATGGCGGAGCAGCTGGCATTAGTTGGAACCTGCAGAGTGGTGGTAGACAGTACCCGGATATCGTAGCAACAACATACCTGCGGACATACTAGCTCTCAGTAGAGGATGATCAATACAGAATGCAGGAGAATTTTGAAGGGTCTCCCTTCACAGGAGTATGACACCAGCAGCTAACCCTTATATTTCAGAATCGAGAAAAGCTGGTCAGCTGCTGCTGGTGTCATCGCTCCTGCGAATGGAAACCCTCACCTCTTCTGAATTGGAACTCTCCATCTTTTGACTATCTATTCTTCTTCCATCCTTTTGATCTCACTTGTCTTCTGACTCCCTTCCCTCTCCTACATGCTGCCATCTATTATCCTCCGCCTTCTTATATGTATATATATAAGCAAGCTTATAATTTTTAAGATTCCTCATGAGGGGTCCTACTAGTGCATTTTCTCATATATATTAGATCGACCGTAGCCAATCATATGATCGTCCGTACTATTGGAGGAGTCAAGTCTATTATATATAGTTATATATTGCAAAAAACATGAGTTAGACAAGTTGGACACTTGACATTTTGAATTTCATTTGTTTGGTTCTGTAAGCTACAAGAGATGTAGGATTAATTAGCTGTCCTTAGCGCGAAAGGGTCCCTCATTCTCTCCGCCAGGTTCTTGCATTGAACTTCTCTGATGTCTTGTCAAGTATAATGTAAATTTATAGCTTAGTTTATATACATAGTAGTATTAAGCAAAGACCTAATTAACAATGCATTCATGCATGTTTTCTGCATTGTGAGCTTATTCAACACCATTTCATTAATTAATCTAATTCTAGAACAGCTATTGATGATGATGCCCCAAGAGAACAGGGACAAAATTGACTAGGGATTATATATGACAGCTTGACAAGTGAGAAAGCAACATCACATGTCATGGAAATTTTGAAACACATAGTATAATAATATTCTTTCTATCGCGTAATTTTTTTAACAACTCTCTCCGATCCTCACCATTGACTAGTCATCTCATTATAATTTCCAGTGTGAATGGGGTGATATGTCTACATTCTAGTATTCCCATTATTATACTTTCCATTGACTTTTCTTCTCCCTCCCTTCCATCACTTTTTTAACCTCAAACGCCAATTGTTCTAAATAACCACAATATTTTTTACTCGATCAGAGAACGTGCGTGATTTGTGATAATTGATGCATATAATATTCTGTACTCACATAGTACTACTATAAAATAATGAAGAAAGCTAACTTTTTTTTTTTTTTTGATAATTTGGGCTTTCGCCATTTGATTAATAAAAGATAGTCGGACTGGTATTTCGGGCCTCATTAAAAACTCCTCAAGTAAAACCCAATGGGAGAAAACTTGAGAAGGAAAAAGAGTACCCACCATGTCCTTAGTACAAGCCTAAAACAGCTGGACTGCTTCTTAATTAATGAGTCATTCTCATTGCTTGTGTAAATTTGTGGGGTAGGTAGCTTAATTTCTTGGAGATGAATAGTCGTTGTTATTTTGACCTCCATCAATTTGATTTTAGTACTTTCTTTTGATCTTTGGATTCTAATTTCGACAATGTAGCTAACATGGTTAGGTAATAACCCAAACATGTCCCGTCGATCCTTTAAACTCCGGTCAAACAATAATGTGAATGACCTTGAACTACTACTACTGCTTGACACTTGTGGCAACTCGCAACTGGCAAAAGGTAACGGGAGAGGACCGAAAACCCTTCATTACTTTATTATGTGGGGTCTCTTACTCTTTCCATAACAGATAAGCTTTACTATCTGGATCCTAAGACTCGACTACGAGGTGAGGGGGTTTCTTTTTTCTCTGTATAATAATATGTGCATGTATGTACCCATACGCAATTTCGATGCTGTAGCGCATCAGTCCGGTGAGTTGGCAGTTCCAGTCAGCTGTTGACTGGACTGCTTTGTTGACTGGACTGTATTTTTATTATATTAACTTTAAATGGTTGTAACTTTTAATATATAAGTCCAAAATGAAAAAAAATTATATCATTGTTCATCTAAATTCAAACTCTTTAAAACAAGACCAGTCATGGATATGTTTTGACAACTTTGAAAAAAATTATTTTTACATGTATACGATGATACACTAAAATCATAATATGATTCATTAAAATTAATATTATGATTCATTAACTAATAATTGGGGAATTAGATAGCAAACTTCGAAACGAATAAAAAATATTATTGTTTTATAATGTATTATTATTGTTGTATGATGTATTTTAAACCTTATATAATGATTCATGTATTTTTCTTACGTACCAAATATTATTTTGTGTTGTATTATTGTTTAAAATTGCTATTTTAACATGTAAACGATGATACACTAAAATCATAATATGATTCATTAGTTTTGATATTATGATTCATTAAAATTGATATTATAATTTATTAATTAATAAGTGGTGAATTACATAACAAACTCCGGAACTGATAAAATCATTTTTGTTTTATAGTGTATTATTATTGTTGTATGGTGTATTTTAAATCTTATGTAGTGAATTGTGTATTTTTCATACATACCAAATATTGTTTTGTATTGTATTATTGCGTAAAATATTTATTTTTATATGTTTGTGATGATACACTAAAATAAAGTGATTCATTAATTTTGATATTATGATTCATTAAAATTGATATTATGATTTATTAACTAATAAGTGGTGAATTAGATAACAAATTTCGTAACCGATAAAATCATTATTGTTTTGTAATGTATTATTATTGTTTTGTGGTGTATTATTATTAATATTATTTATATGATGTATTTTAAGTCATGCGGTTGATCATATCTTCTTAACATACCAATTTTAAAAGAAATAATGAAGTTTTATTGTTTTGTAGTGTATTATTATTGGTGTATTTTAAACTGTATATGGTGAATCAAGTATGTTTGATATCTAAATATATACATGTAAATAATATAAAATTTCAAAGTTATCAAAATATATCCATATCTGGTCTTGTTTTGAAGAGCTTGAATTTAGATGAATAATAGTATAATTTTTTTCATTTTGGACTTATATTTTAAAAGTAACAACCAATTGAAATTAAATATAATAAAAAGACAGTCCAGTCACCAAAACAGTCCAGTCAACTGCTGACTGGACTGCCAAATATCAAGACTGCACCAAGCAGCACGCGACCTTCCCGCATCGTCGACCTACGCCATGTTACCCATAACCCTGATAAATATTTTCTCAAACGCAATTCCAAGGATTCATTGAACCAGAGTAGTGCTACAGCAAGTAACCTTTGGGCATTAGAGTTGGACATGAATTTGTCACATCTATGCTTTGTCCTTTACCAAAATAAAGGATGTGGAAGTTAACAGATGATCGACCAAACGCTCATTTTTCTCTCCTGCTACTAGCTAGGAGGGTCATATCAAGCAGTTAGATTATTGGGATATACAAATAGGAGAATTTTTTCTAAATATAAAGAATATTGAGTATATAAATTATCTTTTAAATATTCTGAAAAAAAAAAGTCTTTACGTTTTTTAAATTGATGTTTATGATAAAATTGTTTCCTATTTTTCATTCCTCATTGTCTTTAATATTTTTTATCTCACACAAACACCTTTGAAGAATAATATTCCATGAAATAGTTATTATTGGATAAAAAAAATTCAAAATTTTTTCACAATATCTTTTTTATTTATAGCAAAATCTTCTAAAATATACTTGTTATTAGGAAAATATTCCCGCACAAAGTAAGTATTGAGAAAAAAATTTCCCCAAAATTAGGACTATACGGTTACTATTGAGAAACAATTTTCCACAGAATTTCTGTAGAGTTGTTCCAGTGGAGAACACCAATGGACAAGAACTTTTCTTCCAATTTTATCGTACCTTTTCATTTGGAGGAAAAAAATCTATACGAACATAGTTAAAAAAACAATCAGTAAATTTTCTTACCATTGTTGTTTTATTTATCTTCTAATTATAAGAAGGAAAAATCTTCCAACTACTCCCCTCTCACCATTATTGTTCTATTTAAAAAATCTACACAGACATATTACTTTTAGAATAAAAAACACTCCGTAAATTCACTCACCATTATTGTTTTTTATGTTCTAATTATAAGAAGAAAAAAAAATCTTACTAGTGGGAGAAAACACTCCCCGAAATTTTCTCACCACTATCGTTCTATTTATGTTCTAACTATGAGAAAAAAAGCCTTCCAACTATATAGTTATTATTGAGGAAAAAATTTCCTTCAAAATTTGTCACCTAAATATTCAAGTTTATTGAGAATAAAATCTCTCACAGATTTTATGATAATTATCTTTTCATTTGTAGGAGGGGAAAAATTCCCACGCGATTGGAAAAAAATAAGCAACAAATTTTATCATCATTATCTTACTTTTTATATAAAAAACCTACAGTGTAATTTGTGCCAAAAATCTTTGACTTCTTAAGATTAGAAAAAATTCCACCTACTTTTGTACTTTGCATTTAAATCTCTCTCCCGTCAATTTTAAAACTTCGGCCGCCAAATTTAAAGTTCCCGCCATCAAATTTAAAACCCGGTGGTGACTGTTGTTATTGCTTTGGTTATTTATACCATTCGAACTTTCAACATAATCATATCCACATTCTATTTATTTTTTGGTCATCTGATGTGTTCACCGAAAATTGATATATAAGGTATGTTGTTGCTTCTATAATAACCTGTTGTATAATGTCGATTGAAACTGATAACTTGAGATAGCTCAAAATACTGGCTTGGAAACTCAATCAAGAGTTTACTAAAATAGCTCTCTATAATCAGCTTTGTTCATCTAGGAAATAGTCCTCAAAAATATTATCTTGATTATTGATGGTCTTATGTTTGTTTAACTTTTACAAGTGAGGATATTTGGCTCTAAAAGAACAAGGGAAGCTACAATGATAGATATTACATCAATTGAATTTTCCCGGCACCTAGATCATGCTTCACATTCAGTTT
This sequence comes from Limonium bicolor, assembly GCA_023374045.1. Taxonomy (NCBI): domain Eukaryota; kingdom Viridiplantae; phylum Streptophyta; class Magnoliopsida; order Caryophyllales; family Plumbaginaceae; genus Limonium; species Limonium bicolor. The sequence continues at coordinate 258,085,219 of CM041777.1, read as the reverse complement.
TGATCAATGAAACTATACTTGAATCAAGAAGAGCTTCAACTACAATTTTCGTTACACATTTAACAATATAGTATTTTTTTAATAATGATTACATATACAAATAAATACCAATAATTATATACATTATTCCTAAACATAATATTATTGGATTTATATTTCTCACACTAACAGTGGTTAATCAGTTCTAGGAGAAATCAATCAAATTTAATTATTAAATCAATATTTGCCCCGCATAATTATGCCAGTTATTTACCATTGGATTTAACTGTTTCCACAATAAGTTTACCCGTTAATTAATAGTGGGAGAAAAAGTATTCTCATACATATTTTAAATTATTCGATGTATATTTTTTCCACTGATATAATTGATTTTGGACAATTTTTCTCCATAAACATTTTAAATTATTGTATTTTTATATACCTATAGTAATTCTACCCATTAATCTATTATGGGAGAAAATGTTTTTTCATAAATATTTTTAAATTATTGGATTAATATTTTCTCACAATAATTCTGCTACTCAATTTATGATGGGAGTGTAAATTTGAGACTATATATTGGGAGTTAGTATTTCCCAAAATCTTCAAACTAGTATATCTACTTTTAATTAGATAAGTGAGATTTTTTGTACACAAAATCAATGTTTAAGAAGAAAATCTTCACCCAAAATAAAACTTCCATTATTTAAACTTTTGTAACCATCATAAACAGGAGTTTCAAAAACCCCCCAATCTATTACGTGATGGATACAATATTAACCCAAAATCCCTAGGGTGCGTTCACTTCGAGGTGAAGAAACAGAATGAAATCAAGAAAGGGAATGGAAAGAAAAGGAAAGAAATTTCCCCAAATCAAGAAGTATGTTTGATTCTAACACGGAAACGAAAAAGAATTCTCAATGATTGTCTTGTTGTTTGGTTCCAAACAGAGAAGTGTTAATACTTAATTACGTTATGAATAATATACATTAATATTTATCTTATTTGTATGTAATATATACTAATATTTATATAAAATATATAGCATATATAAAATTATTTTTAAATTATGAATGATATATATTAATATTTATATAGATTATATATACAATATATATTAATATCTATATATATTATATGTAAAAAATTTTGAAAATTTTCTACATATATAATATATTAATTTTATAGTATTTAATTTATAAAAAAGATTTATTAATATATATTACATAAATTATTTATTCAAATTGTAAATAATATAAAAAATATTTATATAAATTCTATAAACTATATATTGATATTATTTGAATTTTATAGTAAATTTTAAATAATATTATTAATAAAAATTTTAAAATATTTAATTAAATTTTAAATAATATATATCAATAGTTTCATATATTATATGTTATATATATAAATATTTTTAACTTATAAACATTATATATATATAAATATTTTATATCTTTATAGCAGTTAAAGTTTAAATAATATTTATTAATGTTAATATATATTATATATCATATTTTTTCATATTTATTTTAATATAACTAATATATATTTATATATATTGATATTTATTTAAAGGGATTGCTATTCGCAGTATAAAATTACTAATCACTGCAGTACACATTTTTTTAAATCATATTAACATTGTAAACATGTAATGACGTGTCTCTGTATTTTTTTTTCAAAAAAATGATATTTGAAAGTAATTTAACCCAAGAAGTTTGTAGTTGATTAGTAGCGAATTTTGCTAGTTACTTTTTTGTTGTAATCAATACTTGAATCTTTTTTTTTAAAAAAAAGTGTTCGATTACATTTTTATGTGTTTACACTATTAATATGATTTAAAATTAATTTGTACTGCGATTAGCAAAAATTTACTATTTGCAGTACAATTGTTTTTTCACCAAAGTTAGTTGAATAAGTTGGAATGTTGAGGGGAAACTCTTTTTTCTGAAACAAATGAGAATTGAATGACTAAATTTCAGTCAAAATGATTAAAACAACAAAGTTACAACAACTAGGTTATAGAAAAACTAAGTTACAATAACTAAGTTAAAGAAAAACTAGTTTACAACAAGTAAGTTAAAGAAAAACTAAGTTACAACAACTAAGTTAAAGAAAAACTAAGTTACAACATTGTTCCATCTATCTAACCTTGACTGCAAATGATGGATCCAAGGTCCAACAGTGTTTGGATCTCTAAAAAAATCACTACGGATAGGCAAGGGGGAGTGGGGAGTCATCAACCATACAAAACCTTACGAAATGACCCTGGGGAAAACTCCGATGTGGATCTCTCCTCTTGGTCTATCACGATTGGTATGATTTTCGATCAGAAGGTATGTGGCACTTGCTATACCCCCATATACAGTAGAGTAGAAAACTACTATCAAAGTGTACTTTGTCGTGATCATTGTCCCCATTTCTGTGGTCATCCATTTCCCCGCAGGTGCTGCCCCATCCCCATGCCAACGTAACGCTCTTAACATTTCATTGTATGTTGCTTCATTGTATATCTCCTTGTATGCATACATCACCGTTTCTGTATTCCTCATGTCATGGTACATTCCTTTACGTACATCTTTCCACCTATCTTTGTTTGAATATAGGTAATCAACAACCACCATGAATCCACAATTACCATCTCCACGAACATCAATATACCCAGTGATATAATGATATAGGTTGGATGGGAAACACTAGTAGTGTGGGAAGTTGTTCATGGGCATGAATCAATTCGGATCTAATAGGGTCGAATCGTCTGATTGTGCTACCTCGGTAGCAATATCACGCCATCTGTTTTAACCTGCCTCCTTGTAGGACAACATATCAACAGTGGATTCATGATTCTTCCAGCTTAGGGTATACCAAAAAAAATTGTGTACATCCCTCTTTGAGCACAGAATACCACTATCCAACATGTGTTTAATCTACATGTACATGGAAATCCATGGGAGGTTACATTGTCACATCCACAGATTGAGCTATCCATTTGAACATAGTCCGCCCTACCAAGCTCTTTTACTAGCTCATCCAAGCATATGATACTAACCTTCCCGGCCAGATCAACAATTGGAACCCTCATGTGCTCTCTTATGTGTTTTGTCCTTGCCGACTCGAAGTCCTTTTTCATCTCCATAATGCTAGTATTCACGTGATCGTCAATTTTTGGAAAGATTGCATCCAAAGTGTGTCTAGCATTCCTTAATCTCACCTTAAGAGCAGAATGTGCGCTCTCCACTCTGTCAAATGTTTAAGTAAGTTTTTTAGATCTATAACAATGGCTGTATTATCTTAAAAATTACAAGACTAACAATCTTACCTATTTGTCGTTGTGTTGCCGAAGTGCAACACATTTTTGACCCAAACATCCACAAATCCTTCCTTGTGTTTCTCCCAGACTGATGCAACATACGTAATGAAATGTGAATAGCTTCTATATGTATTCTTGAATACTTGGAGGCTCTCGTTGTACTTCTGCTATGTGCTTGAGTAGACAACCAAATCCCATATTTGGACTGCAGCCGCCGCCCTTCCTCTATTACCCATATACGTATTCGCCTTCCCCTGAATGTTCCTACTTATGTGCCACCGACATAGAAGATGATGAGATTCAAGAAATACCCGTTGTAAGGCATTCATCAGTGCTAGACATCTATCAGTGATAAATGTTGAGGTTTTAGTCCGACCAAGGAGCACCCTTAATTGTTCAAGTGCCCACACGTACATGTCCGTTGATTCTGATACAAGAAAGGCGAAGGCAATGCTGAAGTTCTTGCCTATACTCGTCACTCTGATGAACTGAACCAAAGGCATTTTTGCGATGTGCATTTTGTAGGTAGCATCAATGCCTATGATGAATGGTAAAGCGTGCAGCAGTTCTCTAGAGGTAGGGTGTGCGAAAAAGATGGACCCAAGTCGTGTTCGATCCCCTAAATTGTGAAAGTATCCAAAATCATGCCATCTATCAAATTGATATGAAACATAAAGGATTACAGTTATTTGAGACAACCTAAGTTAACTTACTTGGTTCTATCGTGTAATCGTAGTAGTAGTTGTTTTTGTCTAGATCACCCAACAAAATCTGCACCATAGAACGACCATTTCTCTTTTCAAGTTTTGTCTTTTGAATCCGATTGTATGTATCTTTCCTGGTTGCCGACGTGCCGGGGTTGATCGTGGTAGCTCTGAATAAATTGCAGAAGGTGCCACACCTACTCGGGTTCTCTGATCGATCATAATCTCCTCCTCTTCAGTTATGCGTTTTCCATAAAATGACCCTCTGTCCACTCAGTGAGATCATGATTATGTCATCCGTTAATCACATTCAACACACACCCGTAGCTTGTGTAATATCCCTTAATTTTAAAAGGACAACCACATTTTTTGAACCAGATGATCTACATCGGATGATGACACCAGGTCGTGTGTCCTTCGTGGTTTCCAATATCTCTCGCATGTTATGTGGAAATCTTGGCCCGCTTGAGAACTTTGAATTATGGTGTAGATATGGTTGGGATGGCCAACACTGTCTACCCAAGCTTTCGTTTCTTCTTTACTCCTAAATGGTTGATCTGTTTCAAATAAGAAACTTGTATCCTCCACCAGAGGTCGATTATACATCTGTGGAATGTAGTCATTCATCTCTGCATGGTGATCTTGAACCCCTTCATTAAAAGTTTCCCAACCTTCATCAGTAGTTGAGTCACTTTCCTGCAATAAGGGTTGAGAGAATGTTAGACAAATGTTTAAATATGCAATATTAGTGTGAATATGATTTACAAAAACATTAAATAAATACTTACTGCGCTTGATACTGAAACAAAATTGTGATCGGAATTTGAAGATTGACTCATGTCTAGCTACTTGGACACTTTTATGAAATAGTTTTTGGGAGAGAGTCTGAAGATAGTGTAAGAGATTTGAGAATATGGAGAGTGAGTGTGTGAAGATGAAATGGAGGAGGCATCCCTTATATAGAGGTTGGTCATGAACTAATCACAAGGTTACAAGTTCAAAAACGGTAACTTGGTACATGTACTGGATGCAGTCCTATTGTACGTGAACAGTGGTACATGTACGTGTACCTCTTGCTGGCAAAAGTAATTAGCAACGGTAACTTTTAATTCACTTTGTACTGGATGCAGTCCTATTGTACGTGAACAGTGACCTGGTACATGTACCTCTTGCTGGCAAAAGTAATTACCAACGGTAACTTTTAATTCACTTTGTACTGGATGTAGTCCTATTGTACGTGAATAGTGGTACATGTATGTGTACCTCTTGCTAGCAAAAGTAATTACCAATGGTAACTTTTAATTCACTTTGTACAGGATGCAGTCCTATTGTAGGTAAACAGTGATCTGGTACGTGTACCTCTTGCTAGCAAAAGTAATTACCAACAGTAACTTTTAATTCACTTTGTACTGGATGCAGTCCTATTATACATGAACAGTGACCTGGTATGTGTACCTCTTGCTGGCAAAAGTAATTACCAACGGTAACTTTTAATTCACTTTGTACTAGATGCAGTCCTATTGTAAATGAACAATGGTACATATACGTGTACCCCTGGCTGGCAAAAGTAATTACCAACAATAACTTTTAATTCACTTTGTACTGGAGCAGTCCTATTGTACGTGGACAGTGACCTGGTACGTGTACCTCTTGCTGGCAAAAGTAATTATCAATGGTAACTTTTAATTCACTTTGTACTAGATGCAGTCCTATTGTACGTGGACAGTGACCTGGTACGGTCGAAAGGCACAGATGTTCTCACCGACTTTGATGTAGACTCTGATTTCTTCAGAGAAATAGGGCCCGACAATTTCACCTACAACGATGAAGCCTTATTCAATGGTTACTCAATGCCAACTCCTAGACAATATCCCAACGTCATTCAAAACCAGGTTAATGTATTAACTTCTGATGTAGAATCCATGACAAGGAAGAAGATCTTAGAGATTATAATTCTAAGTAGTGATTCCTCATCTTCTGACCAGTCGGAGGGCACAGATGTTCTCACCGACTTTGATGTAGACTCTGCTTTCTTTAGAGAAATAGGGTCCGACAATTTCACTTACAACGACAAAGTCCTATTCAATGGTTACTCAACGCCAACTCCTAGACAATATCCCAACATCATTCAAAACTAGGTTGATACATTAAATTTTGATGCAGAATCCACGACAAGGAAGAAGATCCCAGAGAATATAATTCTAAGAAGTGACTAGTCATCTTTGAACCGGTCAGAGGGCATAGATGATAGTGGAGACACCAATGCGTTGATAGAACGCACACATTCAAATTGGCTTCAAGACTCAACAAACTATTATAGGATGTAATTTGGTTAATTAAGGCTAAGTGTTGTTTGTCTCTTTTTACTGTATGTTTACATTTGAACACTATATTATGTAGCTCCTGTGTTGTCAAGCCGTGCCTTAAGCAAGCACCCAAAAAAATAATAATTAGTGTCTAACTTTTGTACCAGAAACAAGCATAGTCTGCTCCATGTTCCCGTTTTAACCTTACTTTTCGCACTAGCCGTTGAACTAGCCGTTGGACATGTCAGTGACTGTTACTCTTATATAATAAAAAGGGTATGGGTCTCCCAACATACTCATTCCTTACCTTCTGCTCTCCAAATCTTTCTAATTACATCTTGCGTGAATTCTTCATATCTTACGCCACACTTTGCTCTCAAAATCAAATGGAGTTTCCTTTCAGTTTGCATGTTAATTATGTAGCTACTTTCGGACGTCATGGTGCACAATTTGATAGAAGGATAGGGCATAGCCGCGTAGAAATAACTATGCCATATCCTAGTAATCTCCGTGATCTACAACGACGTGTAGTTCGTGCTCTACAATCCCTCCTCGGCAAAATAAACATAGCAATAATGGTGTATTTGGGGCTGGAGGGCGACTACGAGTGGACTTTTATGCATGTACGAACTGATACATCAGTTCACCGAATGATGGAGAATTATAAGGAGTATAATGATTTCATCGATCATATTCCATTACTTGTTATTTATGATCCTATTGAGCCCGTGATGATGATTTCCAACGGCAAGAACCAACTTATGAGATGCGACGTAATGTAATAGCACAACGAATAGAGAGACAAATGTCAGAAAATAATTAGGTTATTGCGTAATTGATCTTATTAGTCCTCGTGGTAGTAACATTTGGTTTGTAATGTAATGATCCCATATGTTATATATCAATGTAACTTATAACATAAAACCATTTAAAGTTTTTACATTTGGATATATTTCAGTTCTCATGGTAGTAACATCAGACAACTTGTATAGAACACAAGGTGTGATTAATGTTGGGGTTTGAATTATATGACTTTTCATTTATATACCCGATGTTGGTTGATAGTGATGATCTAGGGAATGTTCAAGTTGATCAAATATCGGTTGGTGATCCATCTAGCACTTCTAGTGATGATTTATGGATCTTAACCGTCTCTCCTTCCACTACTTTAATACCGTATTACTTAATTAAGAGGAAAACTGAGAACAAGTACTTACATTCGTGTTGTCCATTGAAGAAACCGGTGAAGATCCAATATATATCAATCCCACATAACATAAATCAGTGAAACTTATAACATAACGCATTAATGTTGGTATGTTGTACGCTGATGAGGAGGAGCAGTTTCTACTACATTTTTTTGTTCAAAGTGTGGTCATTCTGGATGATTAATGAAACTTCTAGCATAAAACAATTTAAGGTTCTAACCCTTTTCCTCAAACTCTTAATAAGTAGAAATAGAGAAATCCACACAAAGCGTACAAAAGTCTATTGCATCAAGGAAAAATAAAATACAACAAATAGTTCCAAGATGTTACTAAAGTTTATTACATCTAAATCCTAGATGAGAACCACTAGGGTGCACCGTGCTGGCGCTGGTAACTATCCCATATGGATAAAGAGCTGAACACATCCTCAAGACCATGAGTTGTAGCCCTTTGTTCATCTTCTAGCATCCCCTAACGATAGTATGACCAGTCCCATGCATTGTTTTCTTGATAAAATGGATGTGCAAGCTCACTTGCCTCAGACAGTAGCTGCAATACACTTGGTCAGGTAAGTACACATGAAAAAAATAAAAGTGATATTTCATGATGTACTATAAAATATGACTTACTAGCACGTGATCTGGGCGATGAACCAATGTGGTCTCATAACTCTCAGGATTTAGGATCTTCGAATGTGTGTGCTTGGTGTACCAATCTAGGTAGTGTGGGTCGCAAGCATGCAACCTCGCACTTGTACGCTTATACCCTGGAACTAGCACTTTAGGTGTGTTATCCCACACACTATACATGGGGGGTATACACAGGTGTAAGGTTGTTTTTTTCCTCTTTTTTCGGACCTTGAGTTGGGTCTAATAGGAGGTTCAGGGATACCCTTAATTTGTATGGTACCTCTGTACCATGTACGTCCTCCATGAACATTAACATGTTTGATAGTAAAATGTAAACAACAACAAAAGACAAAAATAATAATGGTTCAATGTGTTAACAACTACAAACACTTACATTAAGAGCAGTCAAAGCATCTAGATGCTCACGATAGCCTTGCAGTGATCGATGATCATGAATCTGAGAGTTAGACCTCACCCATCTCAGAGCCCAAGGTCTGTCATCTTGAGCACGCCAATCTGGGCTAATCGATGGTCTTAAAGTAGGGAAGTAAGCATAAATCCAGCACTGTGCATATAAAAAACAATAAAATGATTAAGCAATACCAATTATTAATACTCAATGAGTCATCAGATACTAAATGCACATTAGGACACATACCTCAAGTAATGTCATATAACCACCTATTCCACTGGAGCCGGCACGAGAGGCTATCCCGAGCTGGCGATATAACCATGCAAGAGTAACACTCCCCATGCATATTTATTAAGCTTCATAGAACGTTTCATGTGAGCTACTAACCAAAACAGTTGTGGACTCAGACGACCATGTGATTTTCTAACTAATAGGGTGGTACGGATCAGATGATACAACCAACCACATGCCTGCTTCATTGGGTCTTCACGTCCATCCCTACAGTGTTGCACCAAGCTCGCAATGGATACAACACCGGTATTCCACAGTGTCTCTGTCATATTTTCAACATCTCCCCCAAAATCAAGACACTCAGTCATTACTTCCTTCATCTCAGGGGTGGACGACTGCCCTAGCACTAGACGACCAACGATGGGGATTTGCAGTATCATCCACACATCATGCAGGGTAATCATCATCTCACCGAATGGCATATTGAATGAGTTCGTATCAGGCTGCCACATCTTCACAAAAGCTCTGATGAGGGACATATTGTTATGTGGCATTGTAATATCATGTAGGTGTTGTATACCAGAATACTTAATCATGTTTCTCGCTCTTTTGCAAGAAACTTGATCTTTTTGCCAGCTAGTAAGCATCACCTTACAGGATTTGAAACTCAAAATCCCATGATCCTAGATAATGACCAATATTTAACACTTATAAAACATAATGTGATTTACATGATCAAATATAGGAGAAGATAGAGAACATACCTGAGTCGAGGACCATAAGTCAAGCGTTACATGACCCCCAAAACTAGTGATAACACTAGTGAGTAGTGGACCTCCAGGAATTAGCACCTATGTCAACTTCCAAGAGGTAGGAATCACTGGAACCATCACTAGCGCTGCTTCCTCGTCAGTGTCATCTCCTGATCCATGACATCATCATCTTCGTCATCCTCTTCCTCATCCACGTCGGGTGAGTCATCATCATCAGCACCACCGCCATCGTCATCAACATGTGGTGAACACTCGATCATCACATGGTCCTCATCAGCACGTGTGTGTGATGGGTGTGGTAGACGTGATGAACTACCACCGTTTGACGTCTAAGCTTCAAAGGGAGAAATATGGTGGCTTCCTGCGCCCGAGATGTTGTAGCTAGCGCTGTGCAGTGGTTCTGTAGACCAACCACTACTGGATGATGACAACACTGCCATGTGTCTCTACGGTATATGATCGTACATCGCCGAGTCATCTACCGCTTCCCTTGGTAGTGTAGGTATCTGAAACGCCGGGTCATTGAAAGATTGACCCGGATGGAATGATGAGTGACGTGGTGCTTCCATGAGGGGGACAGGATTACTCGGCCTTTCACCATGAGCAAGTGCACGGTACGAGGCCGTCATAGGCTGCTCTATAGCCCGGTCTTCTTCTTCTTCACGTAGATGCTGCCCCACTTCAGGTAGAGGCACGGCAGGGCTCTCCTGAGCACAGGTCGAGCCGCAGTAGTGCTCTCCTCCTCATTGTTATTTTTTCAAAATTTCATGTAAATTCCAAAATTTTCATGCTAGATCTAGCTTAATTGATGTTAAATTTCAAAAAACTAACAGCAAATCCATACTCAGGACACCCAAATCTATAAGTTGGATTTTTTTTTGAAAAACTCACCGGCTGTGGTGTTGCGGTGGTCCTGCTGGTGGTCGTGGTGGCTCCAATGGCGGCTCCGGCGGTGGTGATGGTCTGCAGAGGGGAGAGTAGGAGGGAGAGAGAAGGAAGAGAGATGGATGTAATGTGAGAAATGAATTAATCTAACTTGTTTCGACTATATATAGTACGAGCGTTTTTAACCCAAAATTGGCATTTTCAACTACGATTTCAGTATGACATTTTTGAAAGTGTAACAATGCTTGTAATTTAATTAAACGTAAAGTAAAATGTCGTTTACTAATGTGGAGTCACAATTATAACGTTATATTAACGCAATAAAAACGGGTTTAACTTCTTTTATTACAATGAGTGCATTTTTTACGGTTTACGCTAACGAAATGTTTTTTTCGAAAAACAAAAGTTACAACACGATAACATTACATGTCTACAACGTTAATATGATTTAAAAAAATTTGTACTGCGGTGATTAGTAATTTTGTACTGTGAATAGCAACCCAATTATTTAAAATTATTAATCTTATGTATTATTATTTCGTAAATTTTATTGTAGTTAAATTTATAGATAATATTTATATATAGTATTTGTTCATTTTTTTCAAATATAAATAATATATAATAAATTATAAATTAAATATTATATATTAATATTTATTTTAAATTATAAATGATATATAATAAATATTTATATTAGATATATTATATTCATAGCCATATTTATATACTGATATAAATTATAAATAAAATATATTTATATTTATATTAGATAAATATTGAATATTAATGTTAATAAACATTATGTATTATATATTTGTAATTTTATACATTTTTATACCATATATATTCATATTTGTTTATGTTAAAGATGATGATGGGGTAGGAGGGAAGAAAGGGAATAAGTTTCCCTATGATTTTGGGGGGAATCACTAAAGAGGGATATGGGGTTTTCAAAACTTGAAGTGGGGGAAACAGAATCACTAAAAATACAAAACAAACAACCACAAAGGGAATGATCATGTTTCCCTTTTGTTGATTACCCCAAAGTGAACACACCCTAAATTCTTCCCCCAATAATATTACCTTTTTTTGTTGTGACCTCTTTCTAGTGACATGATACATAGAAATATATTGAGCAAAAAAAAACAGAACAATAATGATTGATTTCTAGAACGGAGACCCTGGCGCTTACGTAAGGTATAATATGGCACCTTTCATGTGTCAAAAATCTACTCAGGAAGAAAAGACAGGAATAAAAAAGGAAAAAAAGAGGAATGCGCAGGAGGCTGAATGTGGTAGGAGAAAGAAATATTGTTCATCATTTTTCATGCTCTTCAAAACAAGATGCATCATGGATATGTTGTGGTAAACTTAAAATTTTATATTTTTAGAATGGGTATATATTAGGTATTTTTGAAGTGAATCTTATTCATAGTAAAATGAATCTTTTAATATAAAATAAATCTTATTTATTAACAAAATGAATCTTACCCCAAATACTCTAAAAATCACCCTAGGAAAGTTAAAAACGTAGAAGACATTTTTATGGTTTGTAGTGCAGGGTTTATAGGGTCTCCTAAACCACAAACCCTAAAAACATGTCGAGTCAATAACGACAATATAAAGTGTAGAACTAATACCAAAAAGATTACCCTATCCCCCCCCGCCCCCAACACACTCAAAACCACCCTAGAAAAGCTAATTCCCTAAACCAAAACCCTAAAAATGCCTTCAACGTCTGTAACGACGATATAAAGTGTTGACCCAATGCCAAAAAGATTATCTACCCTCCAAACACCCTAAAAACCACCCTAGAAATGCTAAAAATATAGAAGACATGTTAAGGGTTTGTAGTGCACGACCCTAAACCCTAAACCACAAACCCTAAAAACCTGTCGAGTCTGTAACGATGATATAAAGTGTAGAACCAATGCTAAAAAAATTTCCCAACCCCCCAAACACCCTAAAAACCACCCTAGGTATGCTAAAAACAAAGAAGATATTTTTAGGGTTTGTAGTGCAGGGATAAGGTTCACTTTTGAAAAACATAAAGGATTCACGTTGTTTTATATGAAATGTTCGCTTTTATTAAGCACAAGATCATTTTTTAAAATGAATGATTCACTTTTTATAAACAAATTATTCACTTTCAATAAATGAAAGGTTCATATTGTTCTTGCATAAGTTTGTGGTAGGATTAACTTTTACTAGTATCAAACAAAATATTCACTTTTCTTAAACCTTTGATTCACCTTTAAAAAAACCATTGATTCACTTTTCTTAAACCTCTTATTCACTTTTCTTAAACCTCTTATTCACTTTAGTTAAACAATCTCTATTTACGAGAATCGCTTTTCTTAAACCTCTTATTTACTTTTCTTAAACCCATGATTCACTTTATAAAAACCTCTGATTCACATTTATTAAACCTCTTAATCACTTTAGTTAAAAAATCTATGCTTACGAGATTCACTTTTCTTATTACTCTGATTCACTTTGTAACAACTTGTGATTTACTTTTTAACAATATTTGATTCACTTTTCTAAAACCTCTGATTCACACTAGTCAAACAATTAGAATCACTTTAGTTAAACAATCTTTGTTTATGAGATTCAATTTTTGTAAACCTCTTATTCACTTTTAAGAAACTCCCTCATTCACTTTTTAACAACCTTTGATTCACTTTTTAACAACCTTTGATTCACTTTTTAACAACCTTTGATTCACTTTTCATAAACTTAGGATTCACAATGAATCTTAAAATATATGTACATACAAAAATTTGAAATTTAAATTTTATCAAAACATAGTCCTGTTGGGTCTTATTTTGAAGAGCTCTAATTATGATGAACAATGGTATAAAATTTATGTTATTTGAACTTATATACAATAAAATACAACATTTTAAAGTTTTACAAAATGATAAAGTAGAAAAAAGATAAAATAGGTGCCAAATACCAACACTCCCCATCAAGTTCAAAATTGCGTTGATTTCATTGGGGGTTTCCATTAACCGAACTTTAAAAAATAATTCAGTTTTTAGGTTATTTCGGTTATAAGTGAATTAACTTAATTAAACTCTATAACCAAATTAACTGAAAACAAAAACTTGAAATACCCCAAACATATATATGGTAATTAAATATTAAATTATGATATAATAAGGCTAAAACATCCCTTTGAAACATATTGATAAACAAGTTAAACCATAGAAAACACAAAATACTCCATAAAGATAATTTATGCAAATACTTGCCCAAGACTTTGTGTAACCTTGATTAGGACCCAAAGTGCATTCCGATACCTTTTTAACATGCTAAAGAACATGTTAAAACAATTACAAAATAAAACCAAGCTCAAAAATAAGTTAAAACACAAATTGTGCTTTAGAACTCCTTAAAGCACATATTTGAAAAATTGTCTTGGAAATGAGTTTTGAGTGGCTAAATGACCTAGTATATACCTTAATCATCATGTGTACTACTTATTATCACATTAGGAAGCCTAATTCAAATAATTTACATAAAAAATCACAAATTAGGCACTAATTGTGAATAGTACTCAAATAGTGCTAAATTAAGTCTTAAGTCTTCCTTGATTAGTCAACGGTCAAATGACCCTCCCTAAATATCTAAGAGGTTTCCAGTTTTTAGTGGTGACTCACCACCTAATTCTGTCAGCTTTCATATATGGAAAAGAGGGAAGGAAAAGTTACTTTACACTTAAGTTAACAAAAATCTTATTTTACTTTCCTCCTTCCTCTCTCCTCATTTCTTTCTCTCCCATCCGGCTACCTCCATTCTCTTCTTCTCCCTCACATAAAAGCTGGAGCTTCCATGCTTCTTGAATTTCCTTTGCTTGCCCAAGCCACTACAAAGCTCCAAATCAAAAACAAACTATATATTCTTTTTAGTTGAGTCAAGGGCATTCTTTTGTGCCTTTTGAAAGCTCCAAATCTGAAGTTGGACTCCATTGAAGGAGCTTTATTTGAGCAGAAAAATACATTTTCTGGAGCTAGACTACCTTCTCTTTGGTTCAAGGTAAGAAAAACTAAAAAAAAACTCATTCTCCCTTCATTTCCTTACTTGGCCGAAAATTGGCTTCTCAAGCGCCTTGTTCCTTTCTTTGTATTTAGCATTTGTTCAAGCTTCAAAAGCTTAGTGGAAGCCTTACCTCGATTCCTTACCAAAAACCATTCTAGGGTTTCTAAAGTAAATACTTATTTTAGTGCATTAAGCACTCTCCTTGTATTCTAGAGTTATTTCTATGAGTCTAAGTGTGTTACTTAGTACTCATTACCTTCATTTGAATATTTGAAATACCCCAAACCTTAGTATGTTGTTTAAACATTAAACTATGGTATAATAAGGCTAAAAAGTGCCTTAGAAACATTAGTGAACAATTTAAACCATAGAAAACACAAATAAATACCTTAAAGACAATATGGGCGAAAATGTGCTCTAAGCTTGGGATAATCTTGGTTAAGACTTAATAAGTTTACCAAGACCTTATTTATATGTTAATAGACATATTAAACCAATTACCAAAGAAAACCAAGCTTGAAAACAAGTTAAAACACAAAATGTGCTAAAGGAGTCTTAATGCACATTTTTGAAAAATTGTCTTGTAAATGGGTTTTGATTGGCTAAATGTCCATCATTACTCTTTAATTAACATGTGTACTACTTAGTATCACATTAGTAAGTCTAAATCAATGGGAAATCAAATATTTCACAATTATGTGCCTTGATTAGTGAATAGTGACCAAATAGTGCTAGTTTAAGACATTGGTCAACATAAGTCAATGAAATGGTCAACAAAGACCATAAACCACCTCATTTGGCTAAGGGGGGCCGGTTTTCAAGGGTGACTCACACTTAACTAATTAAATGGGGAAGGAAGAAGTAATAAGTAAATTCACTATTTGCTTTAACTTACAAATATCTTCTAAAAGCAACTTCAAACTTCATTCTCTTCATTCTCTTGCATTCCCACCGTCTCCAACCTTCCTTCTTCTTCTCCATGGTTATGCTACAGCACCTCTACCAATTCTCAACTTCCATAGCTTATATTCCTAGCTCCATGTACCAAAATTAATTCCAAGACCACCATTCTCTTAGTCTTGCCAAGCTCTTCAATTCTATCTTCTCAAAATTCCAAGAGCTCCATTTCGGTGCCAAGAGGAATCTCCATGGGAGGAGCTTGAGCTCATCTTTTTACATCTCATTGTTCTCCTTTGCTTCAAGGTAAGGAAACTCAAAGAAAAACTTCATTTCCTCTTGTTTTGTTATGTGACCGAAAATCACCATTGATGGTGTTCTTTATCTTGCCTTGTTCTAGCTTCATTTCAATCTTCAAAGGGCTTGGTGGAGTCTTCTCTTGCTACTTATTCAAACTCTCTTCCATTTCCAAGGTAAAACAATCACCTTAATGTTTTAAGAGGTTATATAACCTAGGGTTTAATAATGAGTTAAGCTTGGAGCTTGAATGCTCATTACCTTACTTGTGTATTGATTAGAAGTTGACAAGCAATCAAGGTCCTTGCCGATTTTAATCAAGGAAACAAGAAAGAAGTTTGAGAGGAAAAGAGGTAAATGTGCTAACCTAATGTAGTTTGATGCATTAGGAAAAATGAGCTTAAGTTTTTTTATTAAAACTACTTAAGAAGCTAATGGTAAATGAGTTAGTAAAATGCTCTTAAGGAGTTTATTAAGGGCATATGTATTGTTGGGTGTATTTGCAGGTCAAAGGAAAATATAATGTGGGAAATTCAGTGTTTATGGTTTATGCAATTTAAGGGCCTAAGAGCCATGTTATTTAAGGGCCTAAGTGCCAAGCAATTTAAATTATGAACTATATTGTGATGTAGTGTTAAATGGGTGAAGTTTTGTGTATAAGAATGTTCTTGATGGATTTAAGTGTTCTTGGATGTTTAATGGTGAAAACTATGTGTTTTGGTGTAACAAGATGTTAGTAGAACCCATGTCAAAAATTAGGTAATGTATAAGGAGTTCTAAGTGTTTTAAATGAGTTTCGGTGAGCTAAGAAGTGTTAGAAATGAATAAGTATTTTACTAGAGAAAGAACCATGTATTGAGGTGTTTTAGAATGCAAATGAGTGTTTAGGGATACTTCAAGATCATGGTGAGATTGTATTTAGGATTTATACAAGTTTTGGTAAACAATGTGGATATAGGGTGTTGTAAGGAAGATGTGTGAGCTAGTGGAGAAAATTCTAGGAGTGGCATAAAGGAGTTTTGGTTAGTGAGAAAAGATGCTTGGGAGATGATGATATAGTGGTGAGAAAGCATTTTGGGATAGTTGTTGTCATAGGTGAGAAACACCACTTAGAAACCTAGTAAGAAATGTTATAAGT
Organism: Limonium bicolor; assembly: GCA_023374045.1. Classification (NCBI taxonomy): domain Eukaryota; kingdom Viridiplantae; phylum Streptophyta; class Magnoliopsida; order Caryophyllales; family Plumbaginaceae; genus Limonium; species Limonium bicolor. The sequence goes on along the minus strand of CM041777.1, from coordinate 258,068,400 downwards.
GTTGGTAAATTTTGTAAGAAATTGAGTAACAAGTTGGACAAGGAACTAGGTGAGTTTAAGATGATATTTTGGCATTAGAATATACCTAAGATCATTTGGGAAGTTTATACATATAATGGATGTGGAGAACCATTGCAACAAGACTTGGAAAATGTAAATATGCAAATCAGTAGCAGTGATCCGGGACCTAGGTCTAGGGTAAGGTCCCGGACCATGCATTAAAACAGGCCGAGAGTTCATAAGCCACTATGGTCCGGGACTTAGGTTCAATACTAAGACCCGGACCACCCCTGTTAAACTAGCCGGGGATTTCAACATAGACCTGGTCCGGGACTTAGGGTCTGGACAAGGACCCGGACCAGAGTCTGAAAACAGTCCGAGAGTTTTGTTAAGTGTAGGTCGGGACCTTAGTTAGGGACCAAGTCCCGAACCACTTAAAAAACTTAGTTTAAAGTTAAATAATGTTGTCTAATGATGGGGATTAGTTAGTAATGATGTTATAAGGTTGTCTAAGACATGTTAGGTGTGTTATAATGACAATTAAAAAGGTGAGAAGTTATAACAAAGTGGAAAATAAAATAACTAGATATGTGAAGTAATAAGTTAACAACGGACTAGTACGTTAATTAACCGACATTACTAAATGTGTATAGGATTCTCCAACGGTGGAAACCAGTTGAAACAGGGACCAAGGTATGGTTTTCTTGCAGTCTGTTGCCTACCGGTTTACACCGGCTTGTGTGTTGTTTGTTTTTCTGTGTGTTTATGACCTTGTAAGACTTAAGTCATGAAATGAGTTTACAGTCGTTAATATTATTGTGATGGTGAGTTATGTCTCATTTCCCTTGTGTGTATCTAACTAGACCTAAACACTTGCTTGTGAATTAACTTATTAAGTTTCAATGGTGGGACTACTAACAAGTGCTAACGGGGAAAGAAAGGAGTCCGGTCGTTCCGGCCACGCGTATGAGTATGGAGGTCGATGTCATAACCGGTTCGATTCTCTTTGTATGCTAAGGTTGTGTTCCTTTTTGGTTTCCAACCTTCCCTTTAGCTTAACCAAGGCTATATTACTGACTCACGTTGGGCCATAGGGGCATACTATGTTCGGTGTGCTTGGATTACTATATCCGACGCACCTTGGGGTTAAGTTATCCGTTCAATCTAACAGGACAGTAACGAGTTATGTAACGAGCTTAGCATGAGTTTGGTAACATTCTCTAGGCTCTCCATGTGATCTAACTATGTTGGTTCGGTTCCTAAAGGGAATCATTTTTGTTATGTTATGTGTTGGTGTGCTATGCAATATCTCTTGCTATGCTACATATATATGTTGTATGTTGAAATCAATGCCATGTTATCATGACAAATAGTTGCGCGTATCCCGGTAGCCGATGGGCTGCGCGTTAACCATACCAGCCAAGGGTTGCTGACCCCTTTTGGGGGCTCCATATATATTTGCAGGATGAGGATCGAGGAAGCGGAATGGCTTTTGACCTTAGGCTAGGAAATACTTTTGGTATATTTTGGATGTTGGGCTCGGGATGCGCCTGTGCTCCCGTGGCGTTATATTTTGGTTCTGTTGTTTTAACAGTGACAGTTTACAGTGATGGGTTGTAATTAAATACTCGGTATTATCGGTTATGTATTTATGGTTATTAGTTCTATGCTCGGGAGTCTGATCATCAGACCGGTACAATTTGTATGTATTCTACCTAGTTAGTCACGTGGGTGGCTAACGGCGTGTAACACCAACCCGTTTAGTTATTGTTTTAGTTGTTTATTTCCGCTGCGATTCGGTTAATTGTTAAGTGCGTAGTATGGGTGTTACAAAAAGTGGTATCATAGCGAAGTATCGCTCTGGTGACTAGAATACCGAGCTTAGGAAACCTAGCTATAGTTGTTGAAGTGAGCAGTTATGGAAAGGTTAACCACTAACTAAGTGTGGAAATACCTTATTGAAATACCCCTAAATAATTAAACGTTATTTAAATATATGTAACTTACAACGTTAAAGTATAAAACGAGTATATACGTACATATACACAACGTTACAAAATTATAATGTTGTATATATAATTAGAACACTACTATAAATAGTTGTACCCGTATAATGATGTAATTAAAACGGGACATAACGAAATAGTCGTATATATATATGTACATACAACTAATAACGTGACATGTTAATACAAGTCACTTATATGCAATATATAGGTATAATAAGGCTGGAAAAAATAAAAGAGCAAATATGCTCTAGCCAGGATTCGAACCCGAGACCTCTTGTACCTACCCCGAAACCTTAACCGCTTGAGCTGAGCTCGAATTCGGTATATTATACACACGAATTAAAGTTAGTATCGAATTCAGTAAGGTAACCGAAAAGAAAAGGAGCCAAACACATCTCTGTGTCGGTTACTCCTCATCCCTTCTCGATACAGTGAGATGATAAACAAAAATATACAGAATCAGAGGACATGGAAGTCCACTCACCTGACACCACTGTCCGAAGACTAGTAATGGCAACGGGCTCAACTTTCTCCTGAATTTCCTTGTCAACTCCAAAACATTCTCTTTGGGAACTGCAGACACTAAACAAATCGCATACACCCATACTTCCTTGTAACCGAGACAGCCCTCCAATACCAGTCATCGGTCTTCATTCTTTCTTCCCATGCTCTGTGATACCGTGAATAAAGCTCCCTGCTTCAAACCCCCACGTCTCAGAACTTGAGCAGCCTAGCTTCACAATTCCCTCTAGAACTGATAACTAATAGCAGTTGTTAAATCTCCTGAATCAGACCCTCCTGCCTCCACCACATGATTACTACTCCATCTCAGTCTTTCTTCTTCACCATTGCAGGCCACGACCTGGAGAAACAACTTGAGGCAGTGGCTGTTCTCTGGCACGATGGTAAGCAAATGTCAAAACTGTTTCCTTATCCTCTCGACTTCCTTCCTTCCTGATCAAAACAATAAAACTCTATTTCTTCAGGATAGCTGAAGCTTACTGCACTCCACCGCGATCATTTTTCAAAAAAAAAGAAAGACTGATAAGAACCAGTATGGCACCGGTGCAGATATCAGTTCAGGTAGGCCATGAAGCAACTGGTATAGGTACCCCCTCTGATCGTTGTCGCCTGAGATTCCACGAGCTACTAACATCTGTTTTTTTTTTCTAACCTGCATGAACTCCTTGTAGTACTCCTCCAGAAAAGGGACCAAACCCCCACGAATAACAATTCCTGATACAACTAGACCAGGAGGTAACAATTCCTTGTCTGTCCAGAACTGATTCAGTTGCTCCCACCCATTACCTATCTTCTTTCTCTTATTTTGGCAAGTCTAACCACGGGTACTCTCTCCAGTTCTAGGCCCTGAGAGTTTCACGTTTGTTCAAGATGTAGATCAGGGAGAATCAACACCAAAACAAGGAAAAGAAAACCAAGGTATTAAGCTACATGAATATTCTGTACAGATTTCAAACTAACTTCGTTTCTGTACCACTAAACTCCAGAGGAGTTATAAGGGTCTTGTTGATTTAATGATGTATCTAACACATCGCCAATACACCTAACCAGCTTACAAATACCTTGGGAGTGTTTAATAAAAAAAAAGAGAACCATCTGATGTATTAAAAGTGGAGGAGTGAACTGAAGTTGTGTTTCAGTTTTCTCAGTAATGTCATTTCTGTATAGGGAGACTTCTTGGGAGTTAACAGTGCTGTGTTAAATTTGTTTTGATTTTAAAGCTTTGCTAGGATTATAAATCAGTAGATAGACAATCTGAGGACCTAGAAATCTAATCTGTGAACAAACGAAAAGAATAACCTGGAAGGAAAGGCATCTGTTACAACATCAGTTTCGTTTCAGTTCTGCATAGCTGGGTGCAGGGGGATTAGAAGAAGTTTTACTGAGTGCCAATGATCCTAGAAAACTATTAATATACCTAAATCGGGTTGTGGTTAGTTGGGAAGAAGTTAAAGAACAGTATTTAACAAAACAGAAAGACAGAAACAGATGCATCTGATATGACTCCTGTCTCTGTTACAACTTCAGTAGCTAACCCATGCTGTTGTGAGTTTGTTTTAAACTTAGATTTACTAATACACTATAACCCTATAATACATCTAACTGTGTCTCTATACGTGAGGATGTTGAAGGAAAGAAGTAAAAACAGATCCTAACTAAAGAAAAGAAAACAAAACAGAAAACAGATGTAGCAGTTTCTGTTTTCTTTGATTGCTGAGTAGTTTACAACTGATGAGACCGTGTGCTATGTATCTGCTTGGCAGAGGAAATGTGAGGATAGAAAGACTAGATTAGAAACTTAAAACCCAATCAAACAGATAACCATCTAGGTTAGTAATGAAGGGGAACTGAAAAGAAAGACAAAATTGAAGATTTTCAGTAAACAGATCGAAGGAAGTTTGTCGGTTTTGATATTCTGTTGGTTTTGAGTTTCTGTAATTTTGTGCAACTGGCTTGTGTGGTGAGTTAATGAATCTAAGACATTCTAACACACCTAAGTGAGGATAATCAAATCTTGAGGAATTAAAAAAAAAAACCTAACCTGATGCACAACCATAAAACAGAAGAGAAATAAACAAAGGAAACTAATCTGTTTGGGATTCAAAATTCTGAATTCTAACTTCCCTGTATAACAACCTTTTGGGAGTTAAACGAGATGATGGGGGGATCTGTTTTGAGAAGAACAAACCACACTAGGATACTCAACTAGCTGGCTAAACAACTAAGGAACTAGGAATCTGATGAAATAACAGAAAAGGGAACAGATAACAATTCCTGTTGTCTGTTTGTATGACAGTTTCAGATTGCAGGTTTTCTGTTGTGTAAGTGGTCTTAGTATTGGGGTTACTCTTAGTCTGTATTCTAGGATATTACATATTGTACTTTTCTAGATTGTATTAGACTATGTTTTATGTAATTGCAGTAAACCGGTCCTTGTTAGACCCAGTTTACTCCTTCCCCTTTCCTAATTCTAGGTTATATCCCCCGCTTCCTCTTCCCTGTAGTAACTCTCGCGATTCTTCTCTTCTTCTGTATTCTTTGTCAACAAGCTTGTATAATGCGAAACTGGTATTCTTAGTTTCGTTAATCAATAAAGCATCTCCGATTCCTTTCTTCAAATTCCGTCATGGTATCAGAGCACTAGGTGCTTCATTAGAGAAATTGACAAGAGGGAAAAACCAAAGATGAGTAAGAAATCGGCGAGAAAACGGTGGGGTTCTACTACTCGAATTGATCAAGGCGACCCCCTGTACGTGCACGTCACAGAGCAACCGGGACAAGCTTTGACTACGAAGTAACCGGCGGCGATGGATTCTGTCTTGGAAGCATAGCATGCTTCGGGCGCTCAAGGCCAAGAACAAGATAGGGTTTGTTAACGGCAGCATCCAACGCCCTAGTGAGCAAGATTCAGTACGCCTCGCCGCCTGGGAAAGAGCGAATTCGCTTGTGGTCTCATGGATAATTTCGTCTCTGGCTCCAAACATCGGCCGAAGCATCATGTTCGACGACAGCCCGAAAGATGTTTGGGACTGGCTTTGTAAGCGGTTCGAAAAGAAAAATTTGACCACATTACACAACATCAAGGCCCAGATAGCGAGCTTAAAACAAGGTGAAGACAGCGTAGCAGACTACTTCATGAAGCTTCATGAAATCTGGGCTGAGTATGATCTCGCCCTCCCAGTCGATGCTTGCGAATGTTGCGCTGCGTGCAAATCGAAGAGTACCCAGAAGAAACAAAGAGAAAAGGAGGAACTAGTCCATTTTCTCATGGGCCTCAACAAAGCGTACAAAAACATTCGGGGTCAGATTCTTGCCACAAAAGACATACCCACGCTCGAGGAAGCTTACTCCCTTGTGATCCAAGAAGAAGAACATGGGGAAGCGATTCAAAGAAGATGAGGATCATACCCTATCTCTCGCAGCGAAAGGAGGAGGAAATTTCTCGGTCTCGAACAAACAGAAATCGCACTATACCTCTGGAAACCCTAAATCTGCAACAAAGAAATCTAACACGAAAAATGCCACAGATAAAAGAGATGCACCGAAATGCACAAACTGTGGGAAGACTGGGCATTTCAAGAGTGACTGTTGGTGGATCGTTGGGTTTCCCAGCGGAGAAAGTAAGAGATCGAGAGAGATTCGAGTTGGTTCTGTTGCAGAGGAAGATAGAAGAGACTCTACTTCAAGAAGCAATGAGATAGATTCGTCCCCAGTGAAAGGTTTCAGTGCTGATCAACTCAACCAACTCGTGAACTACCTTCAACAGCAAAAGGGAGATATCAACAACAACAAACAATACACTTTCGGGGAGTTTTCAGGTAATCGTAACTAAAAAACTCTAATTAGCTTTCTTCCATGTTTGAGCCTGAACAGAAATAAAACCCTAGAATGCTTAAAGGATATGTGGATAATTGATTCTGGGGCAACGGAACATATTAGTGGAAATAACTTACTACTGACCAACCTGAAATCTTTGGATAGATTTAGGGAAATAACTTTGCCCGATGGTCACAAAGAAATTGTGAGATATATTGCAGACCTTTCTGTTGATAACACTGAATGCCTGAGAAACATAATGTATGTTCCAACTTTTAAGTTCAATATTGTTTCTTTGGCCAGATTAATAGAAGCACTAGGAATAGAAATTGTTTTTAGTAAAAGCTATTGTTTTCTGCAGGATTCTGAGAGGAATATATCTCAGAAGATTGGTGAACAAACTGCTGGGTTGTATTTTCTTGACATATCTGCTTTGAGTGCTTATCTGCTAGACAGAGATACTGATGTTTTTGCTTGTATGAATTTTAACAGTGAGCCTAGAACTGATAAGAATAGGAAACTGCCTTTGTGGCATAATAGACTTGGTCACATTCCTATGTCAAAATTGTGCAAAATTTCTGAGATAAGACTTGCGAAATCTGAACATTCTGTTTCTGGAATTTATCCTTGCACTATCTGTTTTAAGGCAAGAAGCAAAAGAAAGAAATTTTCTCTTTCTAGCATAAAAACCACTCAGCCTTTTGAAATGATCCATGTGGACATCTGTGGACCCATAAGGGTTCCAACAACAGATGGACATAGATACTTCCTCACCATAGTGGATGACTATAGTAGAGGAACTTGGATCAAACTTCTTAGACAAAAATCAGAAGCTTTGAAACAAATAAAAGATTTCGTTATTCTGGTAGAAACACAAATGAACAAACATGTTAAAACAGTGAGGAGTGATAATGCAAGAGAGTTGGGAAAATCTGTTGAAGGAACAGAATTCTTCAAAAACAAAGGAATAATCCATCAGACCAGCTGTCCCCATACTCCTCAACAAAATGGAGTAGGTGAAAGGAAGCAAGGCCATTTGATGGAAGTTGCTAGGGCTTTCCTTTATCAGTCCGGTTTAGATCCTAAGTTTTGGGGCTATTGTGTTGAACAGGCGCTTATGTTATCAATAGAATCCCTTCCAAAGCCATCAAAAATCATACTCCCTATGAAAGAATTTATGGGATTAAACCTGACTACAATAGCATAAAAAGTTTTGGGTGTCTTTGCTATATCACCAACATTAATCCCAACAAAGGAAAGTTAGATCCTAGAGCTCACACTTGCATTTACCTTGGCGGCTGCAAAAATACAAAAGGTCACAAAATCCTTTCTTTAGAGAATAATACAGTGACTGTCAGCCGCGATGTGACATTTTTTGAAAACATTTTTCCTCTGGTTGATAGTGAGTGGAAGCCTTTATTCAGTCAAAACAAAGATTCCTCAGATATTACTTTTCCAGAACATACCATCTACATAGAGGATGACACTGAAACACACACACCAAGACACATTATTGAAACAGAAAACACAGATACTAACCAACCAGACTACAGAAACAACAGATCCCATGATTGAAACTCCTCCTACTGAAACCATTGAACTCAGAAGGTCAACTAGGATTCACAAACCACCCTCCAAGTATGATGATTATATATGCTCAACTTCCCTAGACCACAAAGACCTTTTCTCTGTCATTTTAAGTGCAAGACTTGGTCAAGGAAATCCAAATAATTCGGCCACTTCTTCCCTAAACAGTCTTACCGATCAGACCCCAAACAAACAATCCTCTCATGCTCTCTTGGCCAAAATACCAGCACTTTCCTTGATCATGTTTATAACTTAGATGAACCCTCAAACTACAAGTCAGCTAGCAAAGACCTAGATGGGTCAAAGCTATGGCTGAAGAATTTGAAGCTCTTCAACTTAATAACACTTGGTCAGTTGTAAATCTTCCTAAAGGAAAAAAACCCATAAGCTGTAAATGGGTTTACAAACAAAACTTAAACTTAAAGATGGCACTCTTGAGCGATTCAAAGCCAGACTTGTTGCTAGAGGGTTCACTCAAAGACCAGGTCTAGATTATGCAGAGACTTTCTCCCCTGTTGTCAAACTTACCACCATTCGTGCCCTTGTCATAACAGCTATAAAAAGGGCTGGATCCTTGACCAACTCGATGTAAACAATGCTTTCCTCCATGGAGATCTCCATGAGGATGTTTACATGAGTATACCCGAGGGTCTAAATGTGGATGGTAAAAACAAAGCATGCAAACTACATAATCTATATATGGTCTCAAACAAGCTTCTCGTCAATGGTACGAGAAGCTAACACAATTCTTACAAAGTCTCGGTTTCCACCATTCACAAAATGACTATTCTTTGTTTGTGAAACAAAAATCAGATAGTATTACTTTGTTAGGGATTTATGTAGATGATATGCTTGTTGTTGGCAACGATGTGAGGGAGATAAATTCTTTAAAGAAACAACTTGACAAGGAGTTCAAAATAAAGGACTTAGGAAGGTTGAATTATTTTCTTGGAATGGAATTCTTGCAAACAGAAAAAGGAATTATCATGTCACAGTAAAATATACGAACCAAATATTAAAAGAATTTGGGATGGAAAAGTGTAGAGCATGTGTTTCACCTCTGCCTACCAATCTAAAACTATCCACAGATTCTGGCACTAAACTGGACAGACCCACCGTGTACAGATGTCTAGTAGGAAAGTTAAATTTCCTTACAAACACTAGACCTGACATTGGGTTTGCAGTCCAGTTTCTCAGCCAATTTCTTCAATCTCCAACAACAGAACATCTGAAAGCAGCATACCATACCCTTTCATACATAAAGGGAACCTCTGGTTACGGTTTATTCTTCAATAATAATGATAATTAGGATCTAATAGCCTACTGTGACTCAGATTGGGCATCATGCCCAATCACAAGGAAGTCCATATCAGGCTATTACATCTTTCTTGGTGGCTGCCCATTAAGTTGGAAATCTAAAAAGCAAGTTTCTGTAGCTTTATCTTCTGCTGAGGCAGAATATAGAGCCATGAGACAAGTCATCAGCGAATTAAGTTGGTTGACTAGACTATTAACAGAAATTGGTCTGCAAAACATAACCCCTATACCTCTAAAATGCGATAACTTGGCTGCTATTCACATAGCCCGTAATCCGGTTTCTCACGAACGCACAAAACACATCGAATTAGACTGTCATTTCGTTCGTGAGAAATTACAGGAAGGTCTCATCCATGTTCAGTACGTGCCCAGCTCACATCAGTTAGCTGATGTCATGACAAAATCATTACCAGGTAAGCATTATCAGAATTCTTTTAACAATTTGGGATTGCAGGAAAAAAGTGATTACGGCTAGCATCAGCATTCCAAGGCGCAAAAGGATCATTTTAGCTAGCTAAAGGCTGCTCCTTTTGAGGGGGGGGGGTATTGGGGTTACTCTTAGTCTGTATTCTAGGATATTACATATTGTACTTTTCTAGATTGTATTAGACTATGTTTTATGTAATTGCAGTAAACCGGTCCTTGTTAGACCCGGTTTACTCCTTCCCCTTTCCTAATTCTAGGTTATATCCCCCGCTTCCTCTTCCCTGTAGTAACTCTCGCGATTCTTCTCTTCTTCTGTATTCTTTGTCAACAAGCTTGTATAATGCGAAACTGGTATTCTCAGTTTCGTTAATCAATAAAGCATCTCCGATTCCTTTCTTCAAATTCCGTCACTTAGTGACTCCAACTCAGTATCTTGGTTTGTGTGAAATTAAAACTGTACTGAGTCTCCTAACTAAGAGTAAACAACTGGAAAGAGATTAAGGAATCAGGTGGCACGTACAGAGAGAATTAACCAGTTTTCACACCTTCTGTTTTCTGTAACAGCATAGCCCAGTTCGGTATAGAGAGGTTTCTGAGAAATGTCCTGAATGATTGAGGATTTGTGGTGAGGTAAAGTCAGAGTAGACCATTAGCTGATTGGGTAAACAATTCAAAAAAAAGGGGGGTTAAAAGGGTGATCACAGAAAGACAAACAGAAGAAGAATGAAAAACCAGTTTTTAATGCAGTTTGAGATTCAGCTTCAGTTTTCTTAGCACATAAGTGTCTGGTCATTTCTATATCTGTAACAAGACTGCTTTGGGTTTGTGTTGGGTTTAAAAGCTTGATGGAATACTTGAACAACTTGGTAAATCATAGTGAGGAATTGAGGACCGAAACGTAAGTGAAACAGAGAATAAAATGGAAGAGAAAGTCCAGTTGTTACAGTTTCGGTCCTGCTGTTTCAGTTCAGTGAACCCGACTACAGAAACATCAGTAAGTTTGTTTTGGGTTACCCTTGAATCTAAAAATCTCGATGAATCATTAGTTAAGTGGGTAAGGAGTTAGGAAAAGTGTAACTAGCTAAAAAGACAGACATGAAAGAAAACAAGAAACACTTATCGGTTTCTGTTTTGACTTTGATTCCAGAAAAACTTCAGTTTCTGTATAACAAATTTTAGGGAGCATAAAGGGATGACCTTGGGTGGTTCAAGAGTTTAAAACCTAGCTAAACCACTTAACTAAGTGTGTAAACCCATCGGTAAGAAAGAAAAACGGACTGTAATTCAACTGGGAATAAAACAGAAGTAAAACAGAAAGGAACACTTACCAGTTTTGAATCCAGTTCTGCCATTTGGATCTTTCTGTATATCTAACCTTTCATGAGTGTAAACATTGAGGTGTGAATCTGTTTTGAGGTCGAAAACCATACTAAGATACTTACTTAGATAGCTAAACAACCTAGGAAAAATTCAAACCAGAACCGTGAGCAAGCTACAAGATACAAGATAGATTATCAGGTTATGGTTTTTGGTTTTTACAGTTTGACAGTTTTGATTGATTCCTGTTAAGTGAGTTTCCTGAGATGATAACACCATGGTTTTGAGTTGCCTTTAAGTGCAAACCTCTTACCAATGCGAGCATCGAGTGGAGTAATCGTTGAGAAGCTTGGAAACCAATCAGTAAACATGAATAGAGATTTGAGGAAGGGGTATATAAATGGTGTTTCAGTTTCTGTTTCTTCCGTTTCAGATCTTTTCTAGGCAGGCATGATTATATGAGTGTCTGTAACAGACTGGGATGAAACGGTGATAACACCAAGAACTAAGTAACTAAACAGATTGAGGGAGAGGAAGTGAAACAGAAACCAAATCGAGAAAAGAGGGACAAAACAGAAAATGAAAGATTTAACAAACTTAGTACATCAGTCCTAGCTGTTTCAGAAATGAATAATTTTCTGTACAGATCTGTTACAGAGGTATACTAAGGGTGGAATTTAGTTAAGTGGTGATGCAGTCCTAAATCTATTAATCTGTAGTGGGGAAATGGTAGGATGGTGAGCTGAGTTGTGAAAGGAATTAGATGTACGTATATACATGTAACCGATAATCAAACAAGTGTGAAAAGACCTTGGGTTATTTTTACCACAAGTTTTGGTGTTATAAAATTAAATACCTACAATATATTATAAGATATGTGTAGTTTTTATGAGTAATGAAAGTATATAATAAAGGAGCTCAAATGTGGCACATGTGTATATTATTTTCGATACATTCCTAAGTTGCCAAGCCACATGTAATAAAGTCTAGTGACACATAAAATATCGTACCATATAACATTATGTAACGAATATAACACAAACAATATTATGTGGCTAAGGACATAGTTATTCAACTGTTATGCTAAATGTTTACACACATAGATAAACACGTACCAAGAGGTAAAGTTATACACTATAGTTATAACGACATAAAATACTAAGGTTAATATAAGACTTTGGTTGATAAATAAACCCTAGTGAAGTATCATAAGTGTATAACGTACGGTTTCATGCTCTAATGTAAACCGAGAATTAACTCACACAACGGATAAGGGGTTTATAAATATTAATAACGATACTTTAATCAGTAACAATGTTAAGTCTGGGGACATAGTACTGGGATTTCATACGTTATTCGGAAATACCGAATTGTGTTGTCATATGGATTGACGCTTAGTGTTCCTCGTATTACTAGATCGCATTCCTGACGTATGCGCTCGAAAGTTCTAGTGGCCTGCACTGCACGAATCTAGTCAACGGTGTACGGTATGTAAAGGGATTTGATCCGGGTTGTCCTGAGGAATTCCTCGGGCTCGGATTTGTTTGATAAATAACTTGTGTGAATGTATGTATGTGATTTATGTGTGTGATATGTAGTTATGTTCACTGCATTATTTATTTATGCACGAACGTCCTACGGGACTAATACTACGTCGACTATAGATCGACTTATACAAAACTACATATGCGAAATGTGTGATTGTGACCACTGTTGCTTGACCTAATACGCTAAGTATTACAAGTATGTAGTTATAACCTAAGTAAAATACTTAGGAACGGGACACGACATTGACGGTCTCTAGAGCTTTGACTCGAACATGAATGTTACCTAGAATAATTCTAGGCATGCGTAAGACCCATATGGCAGCCAACAAATTAAGTGATGTACTCCATAACTAAAACTGTAACTGACTATCTAACTAACAAGGCTAACAGTGAAGTGTGAATGGATGTGATGATGTACCTTAATCCAGACAGTCACTGGTTGCTGGTCGCGCGTAGAGATCTCTTGGGTTATCCCGTATCGGGTTTTCCCTAGTTAATCCTGATCGAGCCTAGATAGATCGCCAGGCGGAGTGTGCTACCGTTGGCACCAGGCCCTTGGCCACCTAAATGGACGCCTTTACAAAGGCAAAGTGAATAAGTCCCAGAGTCTTCGGATGATCAGGGCAGTGAGCACCTTTGTGTGTACGTGGGACTACTGTCCAAGTGAGTATATTTCGGGTTGTCCTAACTGACGCCCGACTATGCTAACCTAATCAAACGATATGTGAAGGCCTGGAGGGCCGAGTGTATACTATGTGATGATGTTAATATACAATGAATGAGTTCTCAATGCCATTGTATTGTATGATGTATGACAGTGATGGGTATATCCATATATGACTGTTTGGATTGGATGATTGATTATATAATCATGCATGTTGTTACAGTATTTATTACATCTGAAAAATGACAAGCATGAAATCAACCTAATATCAAGACGGTTAAAAATGACAAGTGACCAATAGGGTCCAGATCCGGCATACTCAGCGTCTATCGCTGAGACTACACTTATTGTGCAGGTTGCTGAACACGTTGAAGCCGAAGTGCGGGACTGGGTAGTTAGGATGTTGTTGATTTGGATTTACCGTTCATACCTCGTTATGTATTAAATGATTCCACTGGGAAGGGGTTGTAGGATTTGGATTATGTTAGATGCTCACAGTAGTTGTGCTTTTGATACTTAGATAGAAATGTAGGTGGTATCTCGTTGTCACCGTGGATTGTATTTTTATGTTTAATTTTGTTAAGATGTTGTACTGCTACATCACTCGTATGGGCGAGTGGTGGCAAGTAACACCCATGTGAGTTCTATTACTGTAATTCCTTCCGCTGTGAGACGCCTTTAATTCCTGTTCACGAGAGCGATTATTACGTATTTGTTATGAGGGGTGTTACACTTATTACCGGGAAGACGCTACTACCGTTGGAACCGATAAGTGTGCAAGCATAATGCTAATGAATGTTCGTGTGAATTCAGATGTCAGGTAGGCCAAGAGGTAGAGGCCGCGGGCACGGTGTTGGTGATACGGGTGACCAGGGCGAGAACACTACGGCACAGGTTATGGCTGAGGCAGTAGCAGCCGCCGTAGCCCAGATGGTTCCCCAGTTAGTCGCTGTGATGCATCAGCAGCAGTAGCAAGGCGGTGCGGACCAACAAGGGCCACAACCGCACCACAGCCGCGCGAGACCAACTGGGTCAAAGCGTTGGCAGATTTGAGACCCCCGTCGTTTAGTGGGGAGACCGATCCTCGTAAGTTGGAGGCGTACATCTCCGAGATGGAGACCGCTTACGAGACCTTGGATGTGCCTGCTGGTGCCAAGGTTTGACTTGCCGCTTACTACTTGAAGGGTTCGGCACAAAGTTGGTGGAAGCGGGTACGGGAGGGCAGAGTTGCTGACCCTACCTTTCAGTGGAGGGAGTACACGGCTCTGCTGCGAGCCAAGTACTACCCGATACATGTGCAGGAGGCCAAGCGCCTACAATTGGATAACCTGGGTTACTCAGACCGGATACTGGTGAACCGTTTCTACAACGGACTCAGCTACCGCCTACGCTATGGTATGGGGCCAACCGGATATACTACTTTGCAGGTAATGGGACTACAGTGTGATGTGAATAAGTATGTACAATGTGTGAATGTAATTGTGAGTTGGATTTGTGGGGCATAACTAACACCCTAAATAATAGGAGCGCTATCATGCCGTTGTTATAGTAGAGATCACCGTCCGTCTAAGGGATGAGGAGAATGCGCTCAAGCGCAAGGCCACGAGCGAGGGTCAAAGCACGCAAGGGTACGGGGGAGGAAAGAAGAAAAAGCCGTACCCTCAGTCCCAGAAAGGACAGTAATAGGGTGGCAAGGGCCAAGCCCAGACCACCACTGCTGAGGAGCCGTTGCAGCTCACCTATGCATACGCGGCTAAGCCCCTGCGCTCTCAACCATTCAAGGGTAAACAATTAGTTCTGAATATCGAGTTTAAGTGTGTGATGTTATAATGTGAAGTGTGTACTGAATGTGTAATGTGTTAGCAGCTAGCGCGAGATCTAGATCCGATCGCCACTACTACTGCAAGTGGTGTAACGGAGACCACCCCGGCAAGGACTGCAAGGGCAATGATGTGCAGTGCCGATTCTGCAAGAAGATGGGGCATCGTGACTACGAGTGCTTCCAGAGCCCGAATGGTAGAAACTATAGGCCTAAGGGGCAGTGGAAGGGTAAGGCCGCCGCGACCACCGATGGCCCAAGACGGCTAATCAGCCACCCACAGATCAGAGTACACTGATTCCCAGAAGGGGAAAGGGTCGGATCCGGCAAGGCCGCCCTGAATGTGGTGGACCGGTCTGAGGCACCAGGACCCTCTTCTAGACCAGGTACCGCCTAAACCGTTAAATGAAATAAGTGATTGCATACCGCATTTCATGCACGTGTGTTAGTGAGTCTAAGT
This sequence comes from Limonium bicolor, assembly GCA_023374045.1. Classification (NCBI taxonomy): domain Eukaryota; kingdom Viridiplantae; phylum Streptophyta; class Magnoliopsida; order Caryophyllales; family Plumbaginaceae; genus Limonium; species Limonium bicolor. The sequence goes on along the minus strand of CM041777.1, from coordinate 258,052,916 downwards.
GTACAAACCGTGTAAGTAAAGAGTTACATATAATGTGAAAGTCACCTAAATTAGGTAATTTGAAAACTTAGGAACCTTCAATATTTGCTATCCAATCCCACACACACAAAACCCTGAAGAAACCACCATCAGCATCACCGACTTTTCAATGGAGCAATGTCAGGTAATCCAACCAGGTATGATACTCTTAATTGGATACCTGACACCCGAAGCACAAATCCACATCATCCGACGATGCACGAACTGGGAGCAGCACCTGGAGGTATCTACACGCCCGAGTACCCAGCGGATCGAAAATGAAGCTGAAGATGATGTGCATGGGTAAGGACTGGAATCCTTACACCAAGACATATCAAGATGTGCGAGCTGAGACGGAGCAACTGTATGAGGATACCTGAGGGGTTCCTCGCGGTCGTTAACCACACCGTGGGAATTTCTCACAAGTTGAATCGGATCCAATTCCAAGTGTTAAAGCAGATTTGTGTATTGTGAACTTCTACCAGAAAGGTGGACGGTTTAGGTTTACACCAAGATAAGGATGAAACACCTGAGTCTCTAAGTAAGGGAGTACCCGTGGTGTCTTGGTCCATTGGTGATACCGCAGTGTTTGTGTACGGCGAGCAGAAGCGTGGTGATCTCGCAAAGAAGTTAGTGTTGAAGTCGGGAGATGTGTTAATCATGGGTGGGCAGTCGAGGATGTTATATACGGTATCAAGAAGATCAAACTGAATACCGCACCATCGACAGTGATCAATGCCACACACATGAAACCAGGACGTTTGAATTTGACTTTCAGGTAGTTTTAAAGCCTTGTGTAATCATGTAATTGTTAAGCCAGTTGTATGCTAAGGATGCTATATTTAGCTATGTCTACAATGTAACCAACTTGGTGTAAAGAGTATGATTAATGAATAAAAGATGTTGTTGTGGATTATATCAATCGTGTTATTACCGTTACTTATAAGTTTGCCAATGAATTAGGCTGTGCACTCGGAACGGGAGGTATACTGAGTGTCTGCAATAAGGCAGAAACCGGCAAGAGCGGCACAATCCTCACCGGTACCTTTCCAGTTAATGCGTGGACGCATCGATCTTGTTCGACTCCGGAGCCTCACATACGTTTAGTTCGCTATCCTTTGCGAAGAGGCTGGGTTAGACGGTGAAGAGATGCCTGACTTCCTAGTCACTCTCCCGTCAAAAGAGCGGATCAAGTGTATCCGCTAACCACCGAGATGCTATTATACGAATCAGAGATGAAGAATTTCCGATCAACATGATAGAGTTCGAGGGACTTGGATTTGATGTGATTGTCGGGATGAACTGGTTGGAGCAGTACAAGGGCGAATCCTATGTGCCGAACACCGTCTGCTTCTTCGGAGTCCGTCTGGGGTTACTATATCATACCGCCAGAGGCCCAGGGAGCCTTTGACTCAGATCATCACCGCCATGGCCATGTATCGTGAACTACGATGAGGGAATGATGTATACCTCTACTATGTCCAGGACATAGAGAGAGACCCAGAGTTTAGCCCAGATGTGCCGGTGGTGTCGGAGTTTCGTGATGTTTTTCCTAAGGAACGGTCGGGCATGCCACCAGCACGGGAAGTGGAGTTTGAGATTGATTTGGTTCCGGGCACCGGACCAATTGCGAAGGCGCCCTATCGTATGGCTCCAGCAGAGATGACAGAGCTCAAGGAGCAGCTGAGAGACCTACTCGACAAGGGATTTATCCGCCCTACTGTTTCACCATGGGGAGCACCGGTCCTCTTCGTGAAGAAGAAGGACGGTAGCCTCCGCCTTTGCACCGACTATCGAGAGTTGAATGCAGTTACGATGAAGAACTGTTATCCTTTACCACGCATCGACGACTTATTTGATCAGTTGAAAGGAGCATCAGTATTCTCCAAGATAGATCTACGATCCGATTACCATCAGATTGCTATCCGGGAGAGTGACATTGAGAAGACCGCATTCAGAACCAGATACGGTCACTATGAGTTTACGGTTATGCCGTTTGGCTTATCCAATGCACCAGCCAAGTTCATTGACTTAATGAACCGCTTGTTCCAAGATCAGTTGGACAAGACAGTGGTAGTCTTCATCGACGATATACTTGTATATTCGAAATCGAGGGGTGAGCATGAAAGCCACCTGAGGAATGTGTTACAAACATTGAGAAGGAATCAGTTGTATGCTAAATTTTCTAAGTGTGAGTTTTGGTTGAACCAAGTTTCCTTTCTTGGACATGTGATTTCTGAGGCCGGGATCGATGTTGATCCGGCAAAGATAGATGCAGTGCGCACCTGGCCTAGGCCGAAGACAGTTACCGACATCCGGAGCTTCCTCGGTCTGGCAGGATATTATAGGAGATTTGTGAAGGACTTCTCCAGTGTCTCGAAACCGATGACTTCCTTAATGAAGAAGGATGTACCATTCGAGTGGACAGTCGACTGTGAGAGTTCTTTCCATAGTCTCAAGGATGCTCTAACATCTGCACCAGTCCTGACAATACCAGATGGTCCAGATGGGTTTGAGGTCTACTGCGACGCATCAGGCAGAGGTATGGGTTGTGAATTGACGCAACACGGGAAGGTCGTAGCATACGCCTCCCGACAGCTGAAGAAGCACGAAGAGAACTACCGTACCCACGATTTAGAACTGGGTGCCATTGTCTTCGCATTGAAGATATGGCGACATCATTTGTATGGGGTAAGCGTGACAATTTATTCCGATCACAAGAGTTTGAAGTACTTGTTCACTCAGGATGAGTTGAACATGAGACAAAGAAGGTGGGTCGAGTTCTTAAACGACTACGACATCAATTTACAGTACAAGGAGGGTAAAGCAAATGTAGTAGTTGACGTATTGAGTCGCCGAGCACACTCTCTCCATTCGCTAGTCTCTTATTCTAGCTTGGTTGAAGAGGTGCGGAGTGCTCAGATGACGGATCAGTATATGTTGGAGATCAGGCAGAAGCTTATTGATGGCACATTCGAGGGTCAGAAGTATGACTTCCGGCTCCACGACAATGACCTGATTAGGCTGAATGGCCGACTGTGTATTCCGAGGAGTAGCGCTGAGCTGAAGGAGCGCATATTGTGTGAATCCCATTGTTCTACTACTTCAATTCACCCCGATGCTTCAAAGATGTATAAAGGTATGAAAAGATATTTTGGTGGGCTGGAATGAAGAAAGATGTGAATGATTACGTGTTGAGGTGTCTCACTTGCCAGAAGGTCAAGTTTGAGCACCGACGGCCTGGTGGTATGGTACAGCCAATGCTAGTGCCTGAGTGGAAGTTCCATGATATTTCTATGGACTTCGTAGTAGGGCTTCCGCCTACAAGGGGAGGTCTGAATATGATTTGGGTTGTTGTTGACCGACTGACCAAGGTGGCCCGATTCATTCCGATGAAGGACACTTGGAAAGTGGCGAAGCTACCAGAGCTCTTGACAGAGAGATTGTAAGACATCAGGGGGTACCGAAAACGATTGTGTCTGACAGGGATACCAGATTCCTCTCGAGGTACTGGAAATCCACACGGGAAGCGCTGGGTACCGAGCTGAAGCTAAGTACGGCGTTCCACCCGCAGACTGATGGTTAGAGTGAGCGCACCATCCAGACACTTGAGGATATGTTACGTGCATGTGCACTTGACTTTCAGACCAACTGGATTGATAAGTTACATCTGATCGAGTTTAGCTACAACAACAGTTACCATGCTTCGATCAAGATGTCTCCCTTCCAAGCTTTGTACGGTAGACCATGCCGCACGCCATTATGCTGGGATAAGTCGAGTGAGACGGTCATTATAGGACCAGAGTATCTGGAACAAGTTCAAGCAGAAGTACGCCAAATCCGGGCTAACATGAAGGCAGCTCGGGATAGGCAGAAATCGTACGCTGATGTGCGCAGACGTGACCTGGAGTTCGTCGTGGGCGATCAGGTATTTCTTAGAGTGTCCACCATGAAGGGAGTGTTTCGTTTTGGCCAGAAAGGCAAGTTGAGCCCGAAATATGTGGGGCCTTATGTTGTGACGGAGCGGATAGGCCCGGTAGCTTATAGACTTGATTTACCTGCTGAACTGGGCAAGGTACATGATGTATTTCATGTGTCCCAGTTGAAGAAATACATGTCTCATCCGTCTCATGTACTTCAGCCTGAAAGGCTAACCTTAGAGCCGACCATGCGATCAGTGGAGACTCCCGTACGGATTCTGGATACTAAGACTCGAGACACTCGCCATAAGTCTGTGAGACTGGTGAAGTTCCTCTGGTCTAACCAGGACGTCGAGGAGGCCACTGGGAGCTGGAAGATAAGATGAAGGCGAAGTACCCGTCGTTGTTTACTTCTTAGTGTTTGTATGTATAGGGCACGGGGCGTACCCCTATTTTAAGGGGGGTAGAGCCGTTTCGGTTATGTGTGTACGACATGTATTTAAATACATTGTCTATGTTATGTTGTTATCTACTATGTTACAGACCGTTGTGTCTGAATGATGTTATGTTGTTTGGACCTTGTATCCAATGTTATGTAAGTATGTTGTTAATGTTATTATGGAAGTATTGTTTTATAAGTATTCCCGTGTTCTAATATTAAAGATATGTGGGAAGTGTGAACTTTGGGGACAAAGTTCTTTTAAGGGGGGTAGATTGAAATACCTCAAACCTTAGTATGTTGTTTAAACATTAAACTATGGTATAATAAGGCTAAAGAGTGCCTTAGAAACATTAGTGAACAATTTAAACCATAGAAAACACAAATAAATACCTTAAAGACAATATGGGCGAAAATGTGCTCTAAGCTTGGGATAATCTTGGTTAAGACTTAATAAGCTTACCAATACCTTATTTATATGTTAATAGACATATTAAACCAATTACCAAATAAAACCAAGCTTGAAAACAAGTTAAAACACAAAATGTGCTTTAAGGAGTCTTAAAGCACATTTTTGAAAAATTGTCTTGTAAATGGGTTTTGAGTGGCTAAATGTCCATCATTACTCGTTAATTAACATGTGTACTACTTAGTATCACATTAGGAAGTCTAAATCAATGGGAAATAAAAAATTTCACAATTATGTGCCTTGATTAGTGAATAGTGACCAAATAGTGCTAGTTTAAGATATTGGTCAACATAAGTCAATTAAATGGTCAACAAAGACCATAAATCACCTCATTTGACTAAGGGGGGCCGGTTTTCAAGGGTGACTCACCACACTTAACTAATTAAATAGGGAAGGAAGAAGTAATAAGTAAATTCACTATTTGCTTTAACTTACAAATATCTTCTAAAAGCAACTTCAAACTTCATTCTCTTCATTCTCTTGCATTCCCACCATCTCCAACCTTCCTTCTTCTCCATGGTTATGCTACAGCACCTCTACCAATTCTCAACTTCCATAGCTTATATCCTAGCTCCATGTACCAAAATTAATTCCAAGACCACCATTCTCTTAGTCTTGCCAAGCTCTTCAATTCTATCTTCTCAAAATTCCAAGAGCTCCATTTCGGTGCCAAGAGGAATCTCCATGGGAGGAGCTTGAGCTCATCTTTTACATCTCATTGTTCTCCTTTGCTTCAAGGTAAGGAAACTCAAAGAAAAACTTCATTTCCTTTGTTTTGTTATGTGACCGAAAATCACCATTGATGGTGTTCTTTATCTTGCCTTGTTCTAGCTTCATTTCAATCTTCAAAGGGTGGTGGAGCTTCTCTTGCTACTTATTCAAACTCTCTTCCATTTCCAAGGTAAAACAATCACCTTAATGTTTTAAGAGGTTATATAACCTAGGGTTTAATAATGAGTTAAGCTTGGAGCTTGAATGCTCATTACCTTACTTGTGTATTGATTAGAAGTTGACAAGCAATCAAGGTCCTTGCCGATTTTAATCAAGGAAACAAGAAAAAGTTTGAGAGGAAAAAAGGTAAATGTGCTAACCTAATGTAGTTTGATGCATTAGGAAAAATGAGCTTAAGTTGTTTATTAAAACTACTTAAGAAGCTAATGGTAAATGAGTTAGTAAAATGCTCTTAAGGAGTTTATTAAGGGCATATGTATTGTTGGGTGTATTTGTAGGTCAAAGGAAAATATAATGTGGGAAATTCATGTTTATGGTTATGCAATTTAAGGGCCTAGAGCCATGTTATTTAAGGGCCTAAGTGCCAAGCAATTTAAATTATGAACTATATTGTGATGTAGTGTTAAATGGGTGAAGTTTTGTGTATAAGAATGTTCTTGATGGATTTAAGTGTTCTTGGATGTTTAATGGTGAAAACTATGTGTTTTGGTGTAACAAGATGTTAGTAGACCCATGTCAAAAATTAGGTAATGTATAGAAGCAAGGTTGTAAAAACGGTACGGAGTTCTAATACGGATTGTTTATAACGTACGGGACGGGAGTACTGATACGGATGAGACGGATATACTGATACGGACAATATATAAAATATAAAAATATTTAAGGCTTATACAAATAAATTACAAAAAATATTATGAAAATAATTGTTTCTACAAAATATTTTGGAAATTATCAAATGACAACATAACTAATTTAGATCAACCTACATAATTACTTGGTCATTGAAAATTTCAAACAAAAATTCAATACTCAATTTCAATTTAAGCGCCCAATCTAAATTAAATATTCATTTCCAATTTAATATTATATTTCAAGTCTTGCCAAGATAGTTTTATACAACAAAAATTACTACCAAAATTAATAAAGTAAATTTGAACAAACAAACATAAATTAGATCTTAATTCCAATTAGTGTTATAAATTATAGAAACTTTCTTTTATTTCCATATCTCACAATTTGTGCAGCAATCCATTTAATTGTTCATGCTAAATAAAAAAAATAAAAATATATTAGCAATCAATTAATATTAATGGACTCAAAGTTTACAGAGCCATACAGCTCATCAACTGTAACAATAAAAAAATATTATCTACCCTATTGTTATAGAGATCTAAAAAAGCAATACTCCCTCCGTCCTGAATTGACCGTCTTGTTCACTATTGGACATGTCGTTTGACTTCAATTTTTAACATATAAGATAAAATAATTTTTAAAATTTAAATTTTGCATATGATTCTTTACATGTTAAACTATATATTACAAAATTTAGTTTTATAAAATTATTTTATTTTATATGCTTAATATTGAAGTGAAAAAACGTGCCATAAAGCAAACAGGACGGTCAATTCAGGACGGAGGGAGTATTAACGTGCAGGGGAGAGAATGCATTTGAGTTGTAGTGTCTGACAGTAACACTCGCATGTATATACTACCTCCGTCCCGTCATAAGTGTCTCATTTGCTTTTGGCACGTTTTTCCAATTCAATATTAAATATATAAGATTAAATAATTTTTTAAAAATAATTTTTACAATATATAGGTTTTTACATAAGGATTCCATTATAAAAAAAATTTATAAAAATATATTATTTTACATGTTAAATATTGAAGTCAAACGACAAGCTCAAATAGTAAAGTGGACAAAGTGAATGGGACGGAGGGAGTATTTTTTTAAAAAAGCAAAGTTTGTCTTCTACCTCGGTTTCTCACTCCCGGTTACACCAGTAAAATCCAGAAATGAAAATTGGAGTGATGAAATGATAGAGCACACTATACACTTATACAGAGGGTATTGCACGCCAATTTCTTCTGGTAAAAAACAGAGCTCCTGTTCACTATTGCACCAGAATGAAGACAGACAGAACCATGAAGAATGAAGTCTAGCTTTTGAGTTTTGATGAATTTGCTTCCGCCGCATAAACAGGGCAAGAGTGCATGATTTTTTTTCTATTTTTATAATCTGTGAAGGCTACTAGCGACGTTTTCATCCCCTCTGTGTTTCGGACGGTACTACCTACTCTCAGGTAGGAGCAATTGAATCGTCACACCACATCTGCCACCAGCGTCTTAGCGCTAAATACGGACGAATTGACCGTTCTGGCGTATATACGCCCGTCTGACAACCAAAAACACCATCTTAATTAGTTCGGAAGCAACACGGACGTCTGAATACGGTTCTTACAGGATTCGGGCGGTACGGACGTTTAATCGCCGTTCTGTCCCGTTTTTCACAACACTGATAAGAAGTTCTAAGTGTTTTAAATGAGTTTCGGTGAGCTAAGAAGTGTTAGAAATGAATAAGTATTTTACTAGAGAAAGAACCATGTATTGAGGTGTTTTAGAATGCAAATGAGTGTTTAGGGATACTTCAAGATCATGGTGAGATTGTATTTAGGATTTATACAAGTTTTGGTAAACAATGTGGATATAGGGTGTTGTAAGGAAGATGTGTGAGCTTGTGGAGAAAATTCTAGGAGTGGCATAAAGGAGTTTTGGTTAGTGAGAAAAGATGCTTGGGAGATGATGATATAGTGGTGAGAAAGCATTTTGGGATAGTTGTTGTCATAGGTGAGAAACACCACTTAGAAACCTAGTAAGAAATGTTATAAGTGTTTGTAAATTTTGTAAGAAATTGAGTAACAAGTTGGACAAGGAACTAGGTGAGTTTAAGATGATATTTTGGCCTTAGAATATACCTAAGATCATTTGGGAAGTTTATACATATAATGGATGTGGAGAACCATTGCAACAAGACTTGGAAAATGTAAATATGCAAATCAGTAGCAGTGGTCCGGGACCTAGGTCTAGGGTAAGGTCCGGACCATGCATTAAAACAGGCCGAGAGTTCATAAGCCACTCTGGTCCGGGACTTAGGTTCAGTACTAAGACCCGGACCACCCCTGTTAAACTAGCCGAGGATTTCAACATAGACCTGGTCCGGGACTTAGGTTCTGGACAAGGACCCGGACCAGAGTCTGAAAACAGTCCGAGAGTTTTGTTAAGTGTAGGTCCGGGACCTTAGTTAATTAACCGACATTACTAAATGTGTACAGGATTCTCCAACGGTGGAAACCAGTCGAAGCAGGGACCAAGGTATGGTTTTCTTGCAGTCTGTTGCCTACCGGTTTACACCGGCTTGTGTGTTGTTTGTTTTTATGTGTGTTTATGACCTTGTAAGACTTAAGTCATGAAATGAGTTTACAGTCGTTAATATTATTTTGATGGTGAGTTATGTCTCATTTCCCTTGTGTGTATCTAACTAGACCTAAACACTTGCTTGTGAATTAACTAATTAAGTTTCAATGGTGGGACTACTAACAAGTGCTAACGGGGAAAGTGAGGAGTCCGGTCGTTCCGGCCACGCGTGTGAGTATGGGAGTCGATGTCATAACCGGTTCGATTCTCTTTGTATGCTAAGGTTGTTTTCCTTTTTGGTTTCCAACCTTCCCTTTAGCTTAACCATGGCTATATTACTGACTCACGTCGGGCCATAGGGGCATACTATGTTCGGTGTGCTTGGATTACTATATCTGACGCACCTTGGGGTTAAGTTATTCGTTCAATCTAACAGGACGGTAACGAGTTATGTAACGAGCTTAGCATGAGTTTGGCAACATTCTCTAGGCTCTCCATGTGATCTAACTATGTTGGTTCGGTTCCTAAAGGGAATCATTTTTGTTATGTTATGTGTTGGTGTGCTATGCAATATCTCTTGCTATGCTACATATATATGTTGTATGTTGAAATCAATGCCATGTTATCATGACAAATAGTTGCGCGTATCCCGGTAGCCGATGGGCTGCGCGTTAACCATACCAGCCAAGGGTTGCTGACCCCCTTTGGGGGCTCCATTTATATTTGCAGGATGAGGATCGAGGAAGCGGAATGGCTTTAGACCTTAGGCTAGGAAATACTTTTGGTATATTTTGGATGTTGGGCCCGGGATGCGCATGTGGTTCCGTGGCGTTATATTATGGTTCTGTTGTTTTGACAGTGACAGTTTACAGTGATGGGTTGTAATTAAATACTCGGTATTATTGGTTATGTATTTATGGTTATTAGTTCTATGCTCGGGAGTCTGATCATCAGACCGGTACAATTTGTATGTATTCTGCCTAGTTAGCCACGTGGGTGGCTAACGGCGTGTAACACCAACCCGTTTAGTTATTGTTTTAGTTTTTTATTTCCGTTGCGATTCGGTTAATTGTTAAGTGCGTAGTAGGGGTGTTACAGTATTGGTTAGAAGTTTAGCAAGTGACACACTCCCTTGGCCGATTTTCAATCAAGAGGAGCCAAGAAAAGAAAAGGAAAGGGCTTGAAAACTCAATATAAATGATCTACCTTAATGTAGTTTAATGCCTTAAGAAATTGTAATTATGTTGATACAAAACAAGGTGTCCAAAAATGTATTGTAAAAATACAGGTTAATGAATTTAAATGATGATTAGTTTTAGTGCTTAAATTATGTCATTTAAGGGCCTAAGAGCCATGTCATTTAAGGGCCTAAGTGCCAAGCAATTTAAGATTTATGCATTATAATGTGAATTGATGTAATTTGAGTGAAATTTGTGTGTTGGGAATATCCATTAAGGATTTGGTAAGCTTGAGTTGATTAGGGAAGAAAAAATATGCATTTGGGCATAACAATATAATAGAGAAGCTATGGCGAATTTTGAGAAGAAACTAAGTGATAAATGAGTAACTATGGCCTAGGAGTTACCAGGAGTCATTAAAGGTTAATTGGGTATTATAACCACCTTTAAACTATAAGGGAAGAAATATCAAGGTTAGTGCAAAATCTGTAGGAAAATGATGTAGAATGCCTTGAGATAGTTTAGGTATGAGCTAGGGTGTATAACCTTGGGAATGATAAGTAGATTGAGTAATGGAGATGAAAATGTTTAAGAAGGATTTGGTATGGTCAAAATGATTGAGATAAGATGCAAGGTGATATAAGAATGGCTAGTAATGCATTAGAGTGTATAATGTGTAAAGGAAGGGAAATAAGTCATAAAGGGGTAGTATGACCAAGATGTGTAAGAATAATGGAGTATAAATGATTGTAAGTGAAGCAATTGGGTTAGTAAAGGTTGTGAGCAAATGTGCATCTGGAAACCTAGAAAACTAAGTTGTAAGTGTTAGGAAATAAGAGTGAGAATTTGTGTAATATGATCAAAGATTAAGTGATGAGTTTGGTCAATGAATTATGAAGGTTTAATGTGTTATAATGGTGCTAGAACATGCTAGGATACATGTGGAAAGATTAGAAAAGAAATGGGCAAAGAAACAAGTTTAGAATGACTATTGAAACTGTCAAATGTTGCAGAATAATGCTTGGTCCGGGACCTAGGTCTAGTACATAGTCCCGGACCACTCGTTAAAATCCCCCGAGAATAATCTATTACATTGATCTGGGACCTTGTCCTTGTATATAGTCCCAGACCATAGTGAAAAACTACCCGAGAATTGCCAAGACAGCTTGGTCCGGGAGTATAGGTCTGGACCATGTGCCGGACCACCCTAAAAATGTGACCGTGAGTTAGAAAATGAAGTTAAATGAATGGGATTGGATGGTATTGGTATTAGATGATGATTAGGACTTGTTTGGTGACATGTAATGACCATTTGAATGATTAAACAAGCATAAGATTGAATGTGAAAGTTGAGAACTTATGATCATATAAGTAAAGTTGAGGTTAAAGAGACAATGGGGTTAATTACGGGTGTACTAGTCGTTTAAATACTGTATTGTCTTGATGTTAACAGAAACACTTGAAATGTTATTATTCAAGAATTGTCATAGGAGCGTGTGATGACACGCTAGAGTAGTTCCTTGGTGAACAGTATGGTTTTCTTGTAGCTTGCTTGCCAACGAGATGTCCCTCGGTTTGTGTGCTGCTTGTTTATATGTTACGACTAAACAAGATAAAGCATGAAACCGGTTTACAGTATTTGTTTGCATGTTCGTATTATACTAACACGACTTACCTTTGAGTTTACTTACTAACTTCGGTTAATAAACGAATGTGAAAGAACATGAGACACTCCCTGTTGTTGGTGGTTAATACCCAAAAGAGGTTTAACTAACAAACATTGTCTTCGAGACTTCTACTAACTGGAACTTGGGGGTGAGGAATCCGGGAGGGTCCGGTCACATGTGTTTGAAGTAGGAGGACGGTATCTGTATCAGATCCGACTTCCATTGAGACTTGTCTTCAGACTTGTCGCCTAGAGTCGATAAATAGACTCGGCCACCTCAAATTTATATTTGAGGTGGGAGGCAGATTAAGATGGTGCAGTGGGATCACCTAAATCCCAATTTAAGAATTATTGTTTATTTAAACCAATAGAGTTGATAGCTCATTGACTAGGGTTACTTTTGACCCGACAAAAATAAACTTGACTAAGGTACAATCAGTTCTAATTAAAGAATGGTTGATATTATGAGGTAAGATTAAGCATGGGAATTAAACAATTCTCAAGACTAATGGGTTAAAAAGCTAACTCACTTATTTAAGGGGACGTCCATTACGACGCTCGATCTGTTTGAGCTATGATTATTTCATATGTATGTGTTGTGTGTTACCGTACTCCTTATTATTGTATGTATGATCAATCAATTGCATGTATACAACAAAATAGTTGTGTGTAGTCCCGTTAGCTTGTGGGTTGCACGTTAATCATACCAGCGAAGGTGTTGAGCCCCTCGGGCATCCATATTATTTTTCAGGTAAGTGACAGAAGACGGCCCACCCTGAGGGTATGAGCGGGTAGACGTATTTCGGGTATTTACTTTTGTCATACGAGTTATGAATGTACACTTGTATTGTAAATGACTAGACGGTTGTAGTAAATTATGTTAGTATGTGAGATACTTGATACTCGGTGTATGTTTTGGTTAAGGCTTTGTACATACTTATGTTAGGTATATTCGGGTCCATCAGACCGTAGCTTGAAACTGGAGAATGTAATAGGCCTAGTTAGTCACGTGGGTGACTAACGGCGGTAACACCGACTTTGTAGGAATTTCCGCTGCGTTGTTAATATAAGTACTTGGAGGTTTATGCGATAATCTCGATTTTAGGAGTTGGGGTGTTACAAAACTGTTTTCCGGTTATTAACAAAAACTGATTTAATTGCGGTTAGTTGTAGTAAATTCAATTAACTAAATTTTTTAAAAGAAAAATTGTGATTTTTATTGATATTTATATATTTTAATTAAGAAAATTCAATATAAAAATATTTTTAAATCATTCGGTTAACATAAATATTTTTTATATAATCGAAAATCGAACCAAAATAAAATTTGTACCAAAAACCAAAAAAGTAACCAAAACGGTTAAAAACCCAATAAAAAATAGATTTTCAGTTATAACCGAATTAACGAAACTGTAAGACAACCCTAATTTCACTATTCTCAAATCCCTTTCACGACTACCATCAAGATTGATAAGTCAACCTAACTGGCTCAAATTCATCCAATATGCGTACAAAATGGTATTCTTCGTCCTCCATATCTTCAACCATTGATCAAATCAGTAAATTCTATGGTCACAAATACTAGCACGAAAATTCAGTAACCAAAAGAGTTTTATTGACTCCAGTTTCCTACTCATTTTTCATTGTTCATCTAGCTCTTTGGCAGCATTCATCCTGACATTTTTGTGGCATATTTACATCTTATAAAATAGCCAAAACAAAAACACCTAAATGTGTTTTACATTCCACATGGTAATCTATATTCTCCTCCAATATCATTATCACATAGCACGTTGTAGCCTCTAGCACATAAAACTTCAGAAAATCATACTACAAATAAAACTAGCCCTTGGAGACTTTGCAGTTTGCCCGTTAACATTTGGCTAAGCCAAAACTTCAAGACAACACTAATATTATTCGGGCTGCCTTCCATGTTAGTACTAGTATTTATGACGCAAGTGACTGATGGTTTCTACTGATAATTTCTTAAACAACCAACATACGAATGATATATTTACTAACATAGCACGTTGACCACTGATTTTTTTATTAAAGGGACAACAATCTTAACTCACACCATTAACCTAGGATCAATAGACCATTCCTCCATACGTTCTCCGCAAGGTTTATCAATTTAACATTATTCCGTACGGAAAGCAAGTATAACGGTGGACCAAATTCAAATCAAACAAATGTAACATTATTTAGGTCCTCGTACAATAAGTAATCGATATCACTAGGGTTCATCATACTGAAACAAAATTTATTCAAGCATCAAAAGCATCATTTGAGATGAGCGAGGCGTTTGTTCAGAGTGCGGACGCAGCAAAACAGAATCTACACCAATAGACACTATTATAATTACCTTTGATACAACTGAAATACAAAACTGATGCCTACTAGATCCAAAATACACAACATCCTACCTACAATATTAAAAAACAGAAACAACACTAATATTATCACCAAATCTGATAAAACCACTTCTGCTCTTCCATTCCAGTGCACGTTAACCTCGATTCGATCTTGCATGAACGTCTCTGTCTGTCGGAGTATGACAGACGGGAAGCAACGTCTGGTTTGTAAACTCAGACCGCCGCCACGAGCAAGTTTCATCTTATACTATTCCTCACCGACAACACGTCAGAAACTTGCACAATTGGTACACATCAGTGTACACTAAGGGCAACCAGATTTCTGGCGTCGTTGCCGGGGAGAGAAAGCACAAGACAAGTAAGACAGTACGCAGGTTGAATGGTGAAATCAAAGTCCAGCAAGTCCGCAATTTAAACTTAAGTGGAGATGCTAATACTAACATCTAAACCGGGTATATTACACGACAATCCTGCATAAAGATTGATTGTCATTCATCGATTCAAAAAGAGAATCTCCAAAGTCAGATATGTGTATTTATCAATTGATAGATTACTGCAGGAACAATAATAACAACAAAGCAGAACTAGTGAACAGAGATTTCAAACCATGAAAACCGATTTAGGACAGAAGGAATTGCTCAAGAAAAGAGACAAATATAAGCTCAACTAATTCCATTGTGAGCCCTCAGCCAGAATGACAAAGTAAAAGTTTCAATCACGCACATTGGGAATGTTGCACAATAATCCTGCTCAGAGTATATTGATTGTCATCTCATCGATTCCCATAGAGAATCTCCGAAGTCTGACATGTGTATTTATCAATTGTTTCATCAGTGCAGGAACAATAATAAGAACAAAGCACTAGTCAACAGAAATTTTAAACCATAGAAACGGATTTCGGAAAGATGGAAAGGTTCAATAAAAGAGGAAATCTCAAGCTCGACTAATTCCAGTTTAAACACAAAGCATGTGAGCCCTCAGCCAGATTTACAAAGTAAAAGTTTCCTTCACGTGCATTCGGAATAGCGTATAATGCCATTCAAGGCGCGTAATCACTGGGCGAATCATACAGCAACTAATTTAACACACAAGAGGGCATAATAGAGAAATTTTATAAAATTAGAGGAGGATCAGAAGTGGTTAATGAATTGTCGGTCACGGTAAAATCAGAAACACGGACCAATTTGTATTCATCATATCGACCCCTTATGTTAGGCAAAATGCCATTGCAATTCCTGGATCCAGACAAAAAGTAAAGAAGTATCCTTCATACGCCTTTGGAACAGCATATATTGCCAATCAAGGCGAGTAATCACGGGGACAATCCTACAACCACCAAATACTAACAAAGAAAGGGATTCATACAGGAAATTTATAATATTAGAGGAGGATCAGAAGTGGTTAATGAATTGTCGGTCACGGTAAAATCAGAAACACGGACCAATTTGTATTCATCATATCAACCCCTCATACTGGGGAAAATTGCGATTCCTAGATCCAGATAAAAATTGGAGGATTTAGTTCAAGCCTCGATGATTTTAGAATGATTAAAAACAAAACAATACTTGTATAAGCAACAGAAGATAAACCAAATAAAAATCGAGCTTAAAATTCATTTGATAGAAAAGAGAAAGACGTAGATCATCAGAGACTTAAATACATAAGAATCACGGAGGGGGTTGCCTCCATCATATTGTTGCAGTTTTTTTCTCATCAATTGATCACTGTACATCAAAAAGAAATTAACCACGAATCCAAAGAAGAAAGCACGCAACAGTTAAATTGATTGCAGAGAGGAAGAACGTCAGAGCAGATGAAGTCGACGAGAATAAGCACCAAAGAATAGATTGGATGGAAAATATGAACGTTCATGAGGCCTCCGTGTAGGGCTTTATAGTGACTAACGCATTACGGTAGAACAAATCAAACCCTAGATCTGACGGTCGCTGAGCCCTTGGTCTCGTCCTCTTTTTCCGATTAGCTCCGAGAAAGGCGTGGCTGGGAGGAACAAAGCCTACTTTCAAATTGCCCTGGGTCCAGTGATCCTGCCTGGGCCAGCTCAGACTACTATAATGTACATGCATTGGGCTAGCCCTTACGTCCAAAAGAGAGTTTGATAAATTATAGTAGGAGTAATGTTTTTTTTTTTCTTGATTGAATGGGGCCGGCGCCGTACACCGGTTCTAGATACAACACAATTTTTTTTTGAAGATAACTGTTCTACTCATTCATAAAGATTCCACTGATATATTACAAGAAACCTAGCTTCTGAGAGTGAAGAGCAGAAGCATACAAAAGTTTAGTAGTTGGTTTAACAGATTTCCATGCACCCATTCCATCGAATCATTGAAAAACCTACCAGCTAGAACAGCTGAAAAATTAGACATGTCCATATTACACATTAAACAACTAACTGAATCAAAACATTTCAAAACAAAGTTTACAGTAGGGAAAGCTCTTGTTGCTATTCGAATGTCTTGATTGCATTCTTCCAAAATCTTCATAGCTGCTTGACTATTGACTCTAATGGCCACTCTTTCAATCTTCATTTCCACAGCTTGCCGTAGCACATGGGTAATGTTTTGAATTTCCAAAGTTGTCTCGTCCAATCTACTTCTCATTTTCCTGTTACATACCATCAAAACATCACCTATATCAGAAATAATAACTTCACAACAGATCAATAGAGCATCTCTTTTCCTATAACAGTTGGGGAAGATTGAATACTCATTCTGAATCACAGGACAATGTATAACAGAAGTCTTCATGTTTCCTAAATTCTTCATTGAAATCTGGTAAGCATTGATGAAGGCAATATTGTGGAGATAATGGAACTCTGGGTTGTATTTGGCGTTGCATGGGAAGGCCTTCTATAATCTGAGGTGGCTTTTGAGGAATGGGCACAATATCCACAGGCTTGGTGGCTAAGGAAAGGTCGACATTGACTATGGGAGGATTAACCAGTGGTACTAGTTCAGCTTGAGTTGCCAGGGTAGTGATACCATCCAGAACCCCTTCCTCCTTCCATTGATCAAGGAGGAAAGAGTCTGTGACTGAAGCTAAGGACCCAGCAAATTCTGATCTTATCCAAGGACCGTACCATTCTGTGGGGTTGGGGTTGGGGTTTGGTTTAGGAATTTTGCAATCATTGAGGGTATGGGTCAAAAATCCACATCTATAACAAAAACTGGGAAGATTTTCATATGAAACTCTACAACTCTGTTGTCATTAACAGTTTTCACTACTATCATTCTACATTGAGGCTCCGATAGTTTGATCTCGATTTTCACCCTCAGATAACGAGCCCTTAAAAGGTTGATATGGGAGGAACATTTAACAAAAGAACCTATCTTATTGGCCAAGTTTATAGCTGAAGATCTATTGAAAAAGGCTAGTGGAATTTTGTGTATACCTGCCCAGATCTTGATAACTTTGGGTTCATGCTCTTCAATGGGGAGGTTGGAGTCGAGGGCCATCATCGTTAGCAATCTATGTTGAAAATGTCATGGACCATTGGATAGTATGATTTCAGTATCTTCTTCTGAAGCAAACTGGAATGTGAATCTGTTTTCTCCTACTTCTGTGACTTGGAAATAAGCCTTTGGTTTCTAGATATGCACCATAACGTTTTGTAGCAATCTAGCTCCTATTCTAGAAGGGCTCCAGATTCTACCAAATAAGGCTTTATGAAAGATTAGGGAGTTGGGTTCCATAGTCAGGCAGGTTTCTTCAATGGATTTGGTTTCAGCTGGGTGAATGTGGAGACGGGAACAGTTTGAGATAATAGAATCCATGGAGGGGCAGTGCTAAAATAGGGGCCAAAATTTTGAATTAGATTGCTAAGGATTGTTAATGATCGGTTGTGGTCGGGTTGTTGCGTTAGATAAGGAATAGAGAAGGGGAGGGAAGAATTTGGTAGCTGGTCTAGAAGATCGTCTGGGGGAACTTTACAAATCTTCGATGACGCAACCGGCATGCAGAAGGCGGGGCTCTGGAAGAATTCCCATCCGCCAGAGTTAATGAACCTGACACCTTTCATACAGTCTAGAGAGATCGTGAGAGTGGGGAGTGCAAAAAGTCTCTCTACCTTGCCTGCATCTATTGTAGCACAAGGAGACGTAAACCGGTGGTAGTTATTTCTCTGTGGCAGATGGCGTCGATATCGAGACTCGTTGCATGTCGACTCCGAGTGGGACTTCAATTCTCTGCTAATTGTTTGAAGATTATCCTTTATGAAAATTCTCCTCTGGGCATCACTCAGCTTTTCTCCTCTCTGTATCCAATAATTGGTCGGGGGCCAGAGAATGAAAAACATCTCTTCGTGAAAGTCTCCCCCTGCTACTTTAACTGTATATTTGACTTCTGCTTCACTCTTCGAATCCCTCTGATGGGGATAGCGCAACTGGACACTCCTGGAGGGAGTAATCTCACTGGAACTGAGCAATGTTGAGGGAGGCGCGTAGCCGGCGTGTTCTCTTCTCTCAAAAACTTTCATTCTCTCTCAAAAACTTATGTAGCACCCTATGAAATTAATGTAGATTCAACATAAATTGGTTGTATGTGAATACCACATTATTTTTTCCAACCCCATATATATATACACTAAAACGATTTGTATTTTGAATAGTAGAGGGGATTATATAGTTAGGATTCATAGCATACAAGGATACTGGTAGACAGACCTAGAGCATACGTGTTTAAGAGGAGTTGTCGAATTACTACCATAAGCAATTGATTTGGAACGAATGTTGCTTTGGTAGTGAGGGCATTGTCCAGCCGTAAAGTGGGAAACGGCTAAGGGAAGTCCAAAGGCTTATAGGAGATGTGCATATCTTAGATGCCAAAGATATGATTCATTTTGAGTTTGTGCATCGAGCACCTTGTTAGGTAGAGAATCAAAATGAATTGGAAACAAATTGCTGGATGTCACCTTACCATTGCAATAAAATTTCTAGAAGGTTTGTTTCTAACAACACACTCCATATTCTCGAATGTGAATGAATACCCGGCCACCATCATTTGTCCGACACTTAAGAGATTGTGCCTCAGTTTTGGAGCGTAATAGACTTTCTCTAGGATCTTGGCAGCCCTCTCACTTCTACCAACCACCACTGCACCTTGTCCTTTAATATCAATCAGCTTATTGTCTTCAAGCTAAACCTAGAACATGTTGGATTCATCTACCTGGAGAAACAAATCTTGTTGGCCAGTCATGTGGTTTGTACAACCACTATCAACATACCATAAATCTTCATGCTTTGATAAGTGTGAAATATAGAGACTTTGAAGGGTTAAATTTGCCTATTCTTCCTAGTGGTTGGGCAAATATTTCTTACTTATCATGTGTTTTTCCTATTATTTTGTTTAAATAAGAATTGATGCACTTTATGTGTAAAATGTAGTTAAAAGTCATGGCATTGCATTTCACTTCACAAGCTTTACAACACAACAAACGGGGAGCAAAACAGAGTCCAAAAGAAGAATCTAGGCCCGAAACAAGTTTCGCTCGTCAGGATACTAACATGTACAAACATATGTCTGAATTTGTATGTCCGGACAGAGACTGAAACCGCATGAAAATGTGTCCTAACATATGTCGAACTTCCGCATACATAATTCGAAAATATACACTTTTAAGAGCTAAAAATACCTATTTTTATATAAAAAGTCACATAGGATTGGGGGAACATTACCATTCACACCATATGCCTCAAACAAGGCTCTCACGCCATGCCTCACCTTCATTCATCACCATCGGTCAGATGCCTCAAACAAGGCTCTCACGCCATGCCTCACCTTCATTCATCACCATCGGTCATCACCATCACCACCATCATCTTCAACCTCTAGCCCGACGAACTCTAGATGCACTACTACATAAGGAGCAAATGCTCACATTTTACATACAAGCTTTCTACACATATAAGTGTAATAAAATTATTTTCACTACACTTATCAAAGTGTCTCCATTTTTTGTGTAGAGATATACTCACACATACCAAGGACACCTTCTAGTGTAGTTAATTTAGTGTAGTAAATATGCAACACTTAAATGTGTAGAGATTTTGTACAATTTATCTACATATTCTACCTGCTGTGCAATATTACAGCTGTTTTACAATCTGAAATTTCATTTGCTTTAACAATCTGCTCACAATCTTTGACAGCAGATTGAACAACAGGAAGGAAGAAATTGATGTATCTAAGTGACAAAGGGTCAGATGAAATTTCAAATCTGTCAAATGAAATAGTACTCTGTTATTCAACCAGAAATTGACGTATCTGCGGTTCAACAACCAGAAATAGTACTCTGTTATACTGTTTTACAATCTAAAATTTCATTTGCTTTAACAATCTGCTCACAATCTATATGCACTGTATCAACAACAAATTTGTATGGAGAGTCAATCTCTCAACAATTAACAATCTATATCCAATGATCTACCTGTTGTATATCAATCTATTCCTTTATTCAAGGATAAAACAGTTTATTCCCATATGAAATCTATACTACTTTCTATAATTAGAGGATAACATCAATCATCATTCTCCATAATACCTCTGCTGACTAAAAAAGTTGTCAATTGATGCAGCTGAAAAGACAGTTCTTCATTCTTCTTCTTTAAGGATTCAATCTCCAGTGTCATACCTCCTGATTCACTCGTGGTTCTAAGCTTAGAGATGTTCCTTAAATCAGCCTTCAAACCGAAAACTTGGCTTCAAGACACTCCAAAACCGTACCCATTCAGTGGTTGGTTAGGTTTGTCATACACCAGCTCATTGAAGACTTCATCTTTAACTTGAACCTTAGACTTGTCAATTGAAGAAACAACTAATGCCACTTCAACTAAAGATGAAGCACATTCCTGAATATTGAATGAAATGTTAAAACGTGCACCAAAAGTTATTGTATGCATCACATACACACAAGACAACTAGATCATTTCAGTCATCTTTTTTTAAGCTGGGGGCTACATATTGTAGCGAGATGTAGTTTCACTGGTAAGGAGACCAGCTGAATATAGTACAACCCTAAGCACATAATCTAAGTGACATCCAAGTGACATACTTAGTTTACCAGTATAACCAACAAATCATTTCAGTCATCTACGTATGATCATTTCTAACTAGTACATAAACAGAAGACAACCACTACACCATCCAAGTGGGTATAGTTTTCTTCAACCAAATAAGAAGGTTGGACAAAGAATTCTTACTACAAATTCCTCAACATTTGTGTCTTTCAAGAAGCCCACCTTTTCTTAGATGAGTTGCTTTCCAAAACTCAAAATGACTAGGTTCCCTATTGTGTTTCTTCACCTAGAAAAATGTACAAGTCATTAATATTTGAATCTAAAATAAAGATCAATAGGAAGATATAATTACGAATGAATTCTTACAAAATTGTTCCTCATTTGTGCATAACTTCTTGAGCCTGAGGTGTGACGATCCATGTTTTCAGCACGAGCTCTTTTCCTATGTCAGAAAATGTTCTACCAAAGAAAAATAATGTAAGGCCAACAAAAAGTCAACTTAAGACATGAAATTAGGATGAGCAACATACAAAATAGCATATTGGACAATGAAATTATAATTTTTGTTCAACAATAAGTTCTATATCCTAAACTAAGAAGAAAAAGTTGACAAGGAAGCATTTTAAGAATGCATGAAGACAAGAGTGCACAAGAGAAATTAACAATGAAAGAAAACAAATAAAAAAGCACAAAAATAGAAGACAACTTAAGACATGAGAAATCTAAAGTAAAAATTGCATACATACCTGTTTGGTGAAAATAACTCTTGAAAGAGCAGCACAATTTGATGGTAGAAACAAGTCCTAGTGATCCTTAAGGAGAAGGTGCCAACAACAATTTCATACATCTTGGATAAAAGCACTGAACATAAACAAACAAAGATATTAGATAGATATTTATAATTAAATGTTTCTTATGATAACGGAATATTATACAACTACATAATTGAAACACGTGATAAAGCAAGCAACAACCAACAACTAACTTCAAAATGCACACAATTTGGAGTAGTTATTGATCTATGAAAAAAAAGGTAATAGTAGCACCATTTGTGTCTCTTTTAGCTTTTCATTTGACTTTATACACACAAAAAAAACCGCAGTGCTGTTGATCATCATTCCCCCAACTGCTCACTTGTTGTATTCAGCTGACTGATTGATAATGTCAATAATAGAGCTAGAACTATCCCTAGGTAAGCTATCCAATTTTCTTTCCTACCAAAACAAAATTAAGAAGATTCAGTTCACTGTCTGTTGCGTTTGATATGGGCGGATGTACCCATGGTTGTTGCATAACAAACGAATAGTGAGCTATAAATAACAAAGCAAACCTGGAAGTTTTCACACTACTATCTAATCTTTTCAGATATCAAATTGACAATACTGCTTGATATTTGTGCGTTTCTGCTGCGATGTTTAACCAAGCAATATTGTTAAAAGGACTATAGATTAAACACAGTACAACTTTCTTATTCAGTGATCGAGTATTTATAATCTGTAAACATTTCATGTATGTGCATTCTTATTTAGTGATAATGTAGCACCATTTGTGTAGTATGTGACTGTTGAAAAAAAATTAACCGAGATCTGTACATTGGAGAATTGAAATGGAAGTTTTATTAATTACCATGAAAGGGGAAAAAAAGAAGAAGAATAAAATATTATTCTGTACATGGTGCTACTTTATCACTAAATAATAACACACATACCAAAAGATAACACAAGAAATTGAAAACTAATCAAGCGGCAATGATTCTTAAGGAAAATAAAAATGAATGTTAATGCTAATTTAAGCTTGCATTACCTATTCCAACACTAATCGAGCGGCGATGATTCTTACAGTTTGATCAATCATTCAAAACTGTTTCACAATTTAAGAAAAAGGCCCCACCGGAGCTAGGTAAGGTCACATGGGCAGATTACCATATCAAAGCAAAGAAATCTTCAAAACATCCATTTCAATTCTCGAATATACAGATCTCGAATGTTTCACATATTAAGGAAAAGTCCCCACCTCCACTACACTACATAATCCATCCACCACAACTTCTACGACACTAAATATCAGCTTAGAAGTTGAGGGAAAGAGAGAGAATGACTTACAGGAGAAGATGAGCACACTTGCCGGTGAAATCTCATGCAGTGTTGTCAAAATCGCGTGCAGTATTCAGATTTGTGAAAACCCTTGTTACAGAGTAGGAACCGAAGTGTAGCTGAGAAAGAGGAGAAGTGAAATCCGATTTTCGGTGCCGGTGAGAAATAGCCGTGAGGAAGCTCATGAGTTTTACTTTTGGTGAGAAAAGAGGTTTTTGTTTTCTATAACGGCGCCTCTCAGACATAAGCAACCCAATTGAAGTGGGTTTTTATATATTTTTTAATTAAACTAATCAGCATTAGTGGCAACAGAGTGTAAAACTTTTATTGAATTATTTCCTACATAATAAAGTGTAGTAAATTAGTATAACTAATTTTCATCATCTTTAATGATAAGCTTCAATAGAAAAAAGTGTAACTACATAGTGTAGCTATTTCAAATTTTAACTACACTTTATAAAGTGTGGATATCAAAGTGTCCTTATCTATACCTCTTTGTAGTAGTGATGTGAACAACGAAGAGAATTTAGGAGTCTTCTATTCCAGATGATTTCTCAATCTCTTTTCTCTGTCTACTTCATGAATATGTCTGGCTAGATAGGGTTTGCTCTCGAAGAGAGTTGTTTGTAACTGGATATAGTTTAATTAAATTTCTCTACAGTTTGGATGTGAGAGTATTGGGACTATTAGGCAGTCCACATGTTTCGCTTGTTAATATTCTGAGATTTAGTTTGTTAATATTCTCCTAACAGCTTTTGTACTCAACAGAATCTATTTCTTCTATTATTTAGCGTTTAGATAGAGAAGATTTAGTTACAAGTGATATATGTATATAAGTGCAGTTAGGCTTTGTAAAGTTACATACAGAATAACAGAATCAGAAATTACCATTGGTCCTTTGGTACTCCTGTGGTCTTGACAATCAAACTCCTGAAGAAATTGTCGTCAAGAGCCCGTTTGACACTATCAATGTCACGCTGATGAGGGCCCACAATCAACATGTCATCAACATAAACCGCAATGAACATTTTGCCGTCTTTACCATCGCGATGAAAAAGGGAGTAGTCATTTCTTGGATTGAACAAAATCGAGAGTTTTAAGAAAACTCCCAACTTAGAAAACCACTGCCGGGAAGCTTGCTTCAACCCATATAACGACTTCTTCAAACGGCATGCTTTGTTGGTCCCTGTGACCTCGAGACCCGGTGGTAACCGCATATAAACTTCCTCATCGAGGTCACCATGCAGAAACGCGTTGTTAACATCCAACTGATTGATGACCCACCCTTTGCTAAGTGCAACAACTATGAGAGAACGAATAGTAGTTAACTTAACCACGGGCGAGAAAGTCTCATGATAGTCTAGGCCGTGCCGCTGTGTGAACCCTTTGGCTACCAACCGCGCTTTGTATCTCTCCAACGTCCCATCAGACTTGAGTTTAACTTTATAAACCCATTTGCATCCCACTACTTTCTTTCCACGAGGTAACGTGACAACATCCCACGTTTCATTCTCTTCTAAAGCCCGCAACTCTTTCTGCATGGCTACACGCCAATGCTCATCCTTCACAGCCATGTTGTAATCATGTGGCTCCATATACTCATCTCGAGTGACAGAACCGGTAGAAAGAAGAGCTATTGTGTGAACAGGTCCGGTCTCCGTTAGACTAAGACAACCCGGGATAAGATTTGTACGTTTATCATGATTATAAACCCTCTCATCCAAGATGTCTTGAAAATATGTATTACGAACGTAGTCTGACAAATAGCCTGGTCGATGACCCACTCTACTCGTACGGCGCAGCTCAGCATGGGACACATTGGGGTCAACGTCATCCACGGTTTGTGAAGGAGGAATATTCTGCACGGAAACCTCGACACGTGCATCGTGGCCGTGATGCTCTTCATCAAAGAAAGCGGTGACAGAGTACTATGCCCAACAGTATCATCCAGAAGCATATGACCGTCCTGTCGTTGCTCAGCAAAAGGAAAGCATTGAGTATGAAACTTTACATCCCGACAGACTTCAATAACCCGAGTATGCAAACTCATAACCTTGTGACCTTTCCTTCGAGGATCTTCCCCAAGGTACACGCAAGCTTCACTTCTTGGCTCGAACTTTCCCCCTTTTGGACCTACCACGGTTTTGTAACATAAGCACCCAAAAGGTTTTAAATCATTGTACGCAGGCTTAACGTTATACAGACTCTCGAACGGAGTTTTCCCAAGTAAAGCCTTGGTAGGGAGTCTGTTGATTAAAAAAACGGCGTGCAGTATACATTCTCCCTAGTAAACCAACGGAACCTGTGACTGAAAGTACACCGCCCGTGCTGTCTCCAAGAGATATTTATGTTTCCTCTCTACAACTGCATTTTGCTGGGGCGTGTATGCACATGAAGTTTGATGAACAATACCCTCTTGTGCATAAAATTTCTTTCCTTCATTAGAACTGCCGAGTTCCTTAGCATTATCTGTACGAACCACTTTAATTTTTGCCTAAAACTGCCGCTCCACCATCCTAATGAAGTTAACAACTGCCTCCCAAGCATGTCCTTTCTGCTTGATGAGAACAACCCATATCGTACGAGTAAAATCATCAACAAAGCAAACGAAGTATCTAAAACCATTATGGGTGTCGGTACGAAATAACAGAATCAGAAAATCTATACGTGTTGGATATTCCTGAAGCAGGTTTATGGGCCGGCGTGAGTTTGGATCTGGGTGATGTCGAGTCGGTGGTCAGTACGGACTTGGTGATGTCGGGCCAACAGCTGGTACAGGCCGATTTAGTCCTGAGCCTCCAAGTGTAAAAGTGATAGATCCGAAAGCTAGGGAAATTCATATTAGGCTTGGACATGTACCATTTCGGAAACTTGTTACACTTGGTTTAATAAAAGAAACAGATTTTCCTTACGACTATGCATGTGATGTTTGTTACAAATCTAGAGCGCAGCGTCTACCGTTCCCAAATTCATATCATAAAACTACGAAAGTGTTTGAGATGATACATGTAGATGTGTGGGGACCGTTTCGTACCGACACCCATAATGGTTTTAGATACTTCGTTTGTTTTGTTAATGATTTTACTCGTACGACATGGGTTGTTCTTGTAACATCCCTACTAATTCGGCTCCTAATAATCCTACAAATGTCGCACATAATAATTATATCACAGCGGTAAATAACAGACTGTCGCTCATATGGTGTCACTGTTATCACTCGCCCATACGGGTGATAACGAGTTACCTGATAATCAACATGCGAAACGTATTCCCGCAGTGACCACAAGAGATAGATAGTAGAACTTTAAACAATTTAAAACAAACCAACAGTAACCAATTATTACAGACCGTACTCGTGAGCATCTAAAACAAATCCACCTCGGTTTACACAACCCGAGTCCAAAACGTCATCAGTATTAAGCCGTACCAAGTCTTAAACAACAGAAATATTACAACCGTCGCGCCTCGCGTCGACCACCAGCTACTCTCCTGAAATAAAAATGGTTTGTGGTATGGAATCAGCCCCTGCTGAGTATGTTATCACATGCCCCGTCATGCCCCCAAAGACCCCTCAATTATTTGGTCGAGAGCATGAGGTTCGTTACATGCAATACCGTTTTAATATTTAAAACTGTAAATCAAATAACATTAATATCCATACAATAACACAACCATCAACACACAATAAAAAAACCACAAGTATAACCAATGAACAACAAAGCGAAACAACGAGAATAATAAACAAATATTAAGTCTCGTCCATGGTATAGAAGCCAATATTGTTCGCCACTGTACAAGTCTCAATTGTTTTAATTGTTCAGTTATACCTAGTGACAATGTCTCGTTAAAACGACATGTCTCTAGTTACCCATATATTATGGCGGGTCACCCACGGCAGTAGCCACTCCAACGGTAGAGTCTCCGACCAACGAGCCATTCTAGCTCACGGGAAATTTTCTTGATACTTGCGAACCCGTACGCGGACATCCTGGTATCGTTTTTGTGATCACAGCGCGCACCAAGAGCCACATCCTCTTGGCTTTACTAACTTTCCATTAATTAATTATACCATCGCATCGCATTACCATTTTTTTTTAACACAACAGACTAAGGTCATTAGTCCAATCCGGAGTCTGTAAACTCGGGATCCAGTGTTAGATACGAGAGCGGCGTATAGAAAGGCCAATGCTCCGCATAAAAGTCTTGGATAATATGTATAAGTTATTATCCTAGTGCTACAACGTTTTACTGACGTTCCTTATATTTCAATAAGATAGCACCATAGCCGCTAGTTCGTTTTATATATATAGGTTCATATATACGAACCAATACTGTTAACTCAACAACAGTAAATGATAAGCAGCTATAAATATACAATTCATGCATATTAATTAACACATTCAGACAAACAGTCTTATCACAGATCACACAGAAGTCTGAACTGAGGAAGCCCTCAGAGACAATCAGAGACACATAACAACATACCGTTCACCCTGATGTATTACGGTGGAGTATGAATCAGCAAGATCCTATGCTCCGTGTGTCGTCTCTAACAGTCTAAACAATACATAATGCTACTGATTAGCATACTGTATAACAACACAATCCTACGGTACCCCGTACCGTCACTATTAACTCCCGGTTAACCCCCCGTTATTAACTGTCAATGTTTGTCGGGCTTTCGGTTTAACTCGAGATTGGAAAAGTGTTATATTACATGCGTAGTCTTGTCTTGTATATTAATATAGTTATTGTTGAACTTGTTATCGCATGTGACTTAACATACTCTTGTATGTCGTATAGTTTGTTTCATCATTGCATGTGTGATCCTTTGTCATGCACTATGCATCTCACCTTAGTATTTATTTTTCTAAGGTTGTCTCTCTCTTTTTTTTTTAAATTCAATGTGGTATAGTTCATATGTAAACAATACTTTCAATTACATGAATCCTTATTATCACGTGTACACTCTCTTAGCTTTAGAATCCCATATCCAATGTTTGTAATTTTTTTCCCTTTATCATATGTCATTTTAATTATGAAAGTACATGGTCATTAAACCATATTATATTTTTCCATCATAACATATATTTATTTATGTGTATGTATTGTGGAACTATTTTATATATGGTAAATCTTATAATATATATTCATTCTTTTTAATGAATACCTCTTATAGTATAAATGTTATAATTCTTATAACATCAAAACCATATTATAAATTCCATTTAAAAATGTTACTATTTCCGAACAGCACTTATGTTCTTAAGTATTTACAAAATCCACCACATAGTTAACATAATGTTACATTATAGTTATATAACTTATGTTATGACATTTAAGTCATTGAAACAATTATAACATATAGTTGTAAATTGTTGTAAAATACCAACAACCCCTTATATTTTCGGTTTTCAAAACCACCACTAAACTTCTATAAATCACAAATCAATCCCAAATTATATTTCATTGTTACACTTATATCATATACCTTATATTATACCCTTTAAACCTTAAAATAATTATAACCTATAGTTTTTTTAAAGGCTATAATTTTTGAACAGCCCCTAGGACTATTTAATTAAATTTCCACCACCAAACTTTTTATATTTATCAAATCTTCCCAATTTATAATACATAGTTTTCTAATTCCATTAAAATCATATATTATACATATGTCTTTATAAAACCTTATATATAATTCCAAAAATCACCAAACTATACCAAAAGGTTATAAACATTATTCCTAACCTTATATTTTCTCCAAATCTCGGTTTTACCAAATGTTACCCATTTGTAACAATATCATAAAATATCTTATATTATACTTATATGATTCATATAAACTCCAAATTTAACCAAATCAACTTCTAAAAATTCCTAATAACCTAAGGTTTGTACTAAATTCCATTTAGTACCCCAAGTTTTCGGAAATTACATTATAGCCCCATCTCTTATAAATCTTTTACAATTTAATACTTATCTTAATATAAGGTTGTATTTTATGTCCTAGCTTCGAAGCTCGGACACAAGTGTAGACGCAAAACAGAGAGGAAAAACACGCTGTCCGAACTTAGAAGTTCGGACCGAAGTTCGGACAGTTTTTCGGAAAAAGGACGTGGTGAAGTCCGAGCTTCAAAGCTCGGTTATTTCAGAAAAAGGGGTGTAATACCCTTAACTCTTAGGCCGGTTTTAGGGGGTTACATTTAGTGGTATCAGAGCCTTATGCAAACTGCACCAAAATCTCGAAAACAAAGTGTGGGTCTCGATCAGAAACTATAGTAGTAGGCACACCATGCAGCCTCACTATCTCATCTAGATACCCAAACGCTCCAAACTGAAGGTCTTCTTCACCGGCAGAAAATGGGCAGACTTCGTCAGACGGTCAACAATCACCCATACAACACCACAGCCCAAGGGAGTCTTGGGCAAACCCATGACAAAATCCATCCCCACACTCCCCCACTTCCACTCAGGAATGGGAAGGGGCTGAAGCAAACCCGCTGGCCTCTGGTGCTCAGCCTTCACCTGCTGACAGGTCTAGCACTTCGAAACAAACTCAGAGATGTCACGCTTCATCCCAGACCACCAGAACGACTCTCTGAGATCTCGATACATCTTCACCCCTCCTGGGTGAACTGAATATGGCGCTCCGTGAGCCTCCTGAAGGATCTCCCTACGCAGTACTGCATCGTCGGGCACACACACTCGACCTCTGAAGCGCAGACAATCATCACTAGAGACATTGAAGTCTGAGTTCTGCTCTGAAGGCAGCCCCTCTCTGATCCGACTCAAAGCTGAATCTGACTCCTGACCAACCCGGATCCTGTCGACCAACGAAGACTGAACCTGGAGCGCTGCTATCACACTGGCATTGGCTGGTCTAACTACCCAAACGCCCATACGCTGAAGCTCTAAGGCGGACCTCTGAACTCCTGTCAAAGCACAAGCTACACCCGGAGCACCTCTCCGACTCAAAGCGTCTGCTACAACATTCGCTCTACCGGGGTGGTAGAGGATCTCTAAATTGTAGTCATGAAGTAGCTCCAACCACCTCCTCTGTCTCAAGTTCAGCTCCTTCTGAGTGAACAGATACTTGAGACTCTTGTGGCCCGTGTAAACCTTACACGACGCCCCATACAGATAATGTCTCCAAATCTTCAGAATCAACTTTGACTTCTAATACCAAATTGGAACCAACTCTCTCGGTAATTACCAAACTTAACCTATACTTTTCTCTTTTTACAATTTTAACCCAAAACTTTATAAAATGTTATAATTTTTTATTAAATTCATTTAAAAACCCTAAATTCTTCTAAACTAAGCTCTCGGCCTAATATTTTGTTAGTATTTACCGTTTGACCCCAATTTTAATTATAAGCATAAATAAACTAAATAAGCTTATAAACTTAAATGAAAATGGCCTAATGACATGGCCTTATTACAACCTTGAACTTGCAAAATAAATTACACAATAAATGTCTCAAAATATAGCATATATTCTCGGCCTCACTTTGATTTAATTATTTTTCCACATAATGTCATAATTTGACCATTATGTTACTTAAATCTCTTAAATGACTAGCTCAATTTATCTTAGTCATTTTTTTTCCATTTTTAGGTCAATATGACCCATATTTATAAGTTCACTCTCGGCAATAATTATATATAAGCTTAGAAATTATAAAATCATAAGTTTTAAGGTGTTTATACCTTGATTTATCCTTGTATGCTCTCGGCCACTTGAAGGAAAATTCACCACATCATTTAGACATGTTTAATACACCAAAACAAGATATGGTTATACTCCAAGCTTGAGCTTAACCATAAGGAATAATTAATGTAAGATTTAAGGCAAAAATCACCTTAAAAATGCAAGGAGAGTTCAAGATGGGTTCGGCCTGTTTTAGACACACCACAAGGTGTTAGATCCACCATATAGACATAGGGAATAGCTAGACAACAACAAGCTGCCTTGGTATTAGGTTTTACCTTGGAAAAATGCCTTAAAGAAGGGTATTTCCTTTGGATCTCGGCCACCCTTGCTCCAAATGGCTAACCAACTAATTTAACATGTAAATATGAATATTATGAGTGTATAAACTCATAAAAATCAGAGGATGAAAATCGGATGAAGAGTAGAGAAGCTTAAGGTATGTTTTTACCTTAAAATGAGATTTTGAGAAACTTTGGTCTCTTATCTTGCTCCAACCGAATTTTATTGATGTTCTAACCTTAGAACACTGAGAATAAGCCATAGGAATTGATTATCCACGAGATCTAAGCATAGATGGTGAAGAGATGAAGAAAAAGAGCCAAAAACAAGCCTTAAACCATTACTTAGAAGCTTAGAAGATAGATTTACCTTCCTAACTCAAGAGCCACGGTTGAGAGAGCTTGGAGAGTGAATGAGCTTGGTTGGAATGAGCTGGAGTCGGACAAGGAGGAAGAGAATGATTGAAGAGAGCATTATTTGATTGAAAATGCACTTTAGATTAGTTTAATGTTTCTTAATGAGAGGTGACTCATCTAAGAGATAAAAGGGAACAAGAGGTCGGCTAATGGAGGGGAAAGAGAGGCTCACACGGTTTTGGAGGCCACTTGGGACAATAATGAGCCAAATGGTGTATTAAGTAATCAAAAGGCAAAAGTAACCCTTAATTTAGGGTATTATGTTGGAGTGCTGTCCATGGTGTGTACAAGTGGTGAATTGGAGCCTCCTTAGCTTGTGGCTGCCGATATCTTATGGTCCAAGGGGTCAACTTTGAC
Organism: Limonium bicolor; assembly: GCA_023374045.1. Classification (NCBI taxonomy): domain Eukaryota; kingdom Viridiplantae; phylum Streptophyta; class Magnoliopsida; order Caryophyllales; family Plumbaginaceae; genus Limonium; species Limonium bicolor. The sequence goes on along the minus strand of CM041777.1, from coordinate 258,020,809 downwards.
CTCTTGACTAATCTTAGTCAATGTTGACTCATGTGGGCCCCCTTTTAGGGTTTTATTAATATTTAATATTAAATTTGTAAAAATTTGCAAAATTTGGAATTAAATTCCTAATATGATATAATGTGATATAATATCATATTTATAGGTATTTATAACCTTTGAGCCCATTTAAAACCAATTTAGAAGGCAATTTCACAAAAATGTGCTTTAAGGAGTTTTAGTGCACATTTTGTGTTGCAAGGTGCTTCTGGGCTTAGTTTTCTTTGATAATGGTTTTGTTGTGTCCCTTACTTCATTATAATACTTAGGAATCCACTTTGGATCCTATCTGAGGTCATACAATCTTTATGTTGTCTTAAAGCACCTTTTTGGCTTTACCGATCTTAAGGCATGTTTTGCCTTGTTGAGATCTTTAGATTGTTCCCCAGTAATATTTAGATGTTTATTAACCATCTTAGATCATTAATAGATCATTTAATTATATTTTAAAGGTTAGGGGTATTTCAGTTCTCATCAAGAAGAAAGGACATGCTTGGGAGGCAATTGTTAACTTCATTAGGATGGTGGAGTGGCAGTTTGAGGCAAAAATTAAAGTGGTTTGTACACAAAATGCTAAGGAACTCGGCAGTTCTAATGAAGGAAAGAAATTTTATGCACAAAAGGGTATTATTCATCAAACTTCATGTGCATACACGCCCCAGCAAAATGCAGTTGTAGAGAGGAAACATAAATATCTCTTGGAGACAGCACGGGCGGTGTACTTTCAGTCACGGGTTCCATTGGTTTACTGGGGAGAATGTATACTGCACGCCGTTTTTTAATCAACAGACTCCCTACCAAGGCTTTACATGGGAAAACTCTGTTCGAGAGTCTGTATAACGTTAAGCCTGCGTACAATGATTGAAAACCTTTTGGGTGCTTATGTTACAAAACCGTGGTAGGTCCAAAAGGGGGAAAGTTCGAGCCAAGAAGTGAAGCTTGTGTGTACCTTGGGGAAGATCCTCGAAGGAAAGGTCACAAGGTTATGAGTTTGCATACTCGGGTTATTGAAGTCTGTCGGGATGTAAAGTTTCATACTCAATGCTTTCCTTTTGCTGAGCAACGACAGGACGGTCATATGCTTATGGATGATACTGTTGGGCATAGTACTCTGTCACCGGCTTTCTTTGATGAAGAGCATCACGACCACGATGCACGTGTCGAGGTTTCCGTGCAGAATATTCCTCCTTCACAAACCGTGGATGACGTTGACCCCAATGTGTCCCATGCTGAGCTGCGCCGTACGAGTAGAGTGGGTCATCGACCAGGCTATTTGGCAGACTACGTTTGTAATACATATTTTCAAGACATCTTGGATGAGAGGGTATATAATCATGATAAACGTACAAATCTTATCCCGGGTTGTCTTAGTCTAACGGAGACCGCACCTGTTCACACAATAGCTCTTCTTTCTACCGGTTCTGTCACTCGAGATGAGTATATGGAGCCACATGATTACAACATGGCTGTGAAGGATGAGCATTGGCGCGTAGCCATGCAGAAAGAGTTGCGGGCTTTAGAAGAGAATGAAACGTGGGATGTTGTCACGTTACCTCGTGGAAAGAAAGTAGTGGGATGCAAATGGGTTTATAAAGTTAAACTCAAGTCTGATGGGACGTTGGAGAGATACAAAGCGCGGTTGGTAGCCAAAGGGTTCACACAGCGGCACGGCCTAGACTATCATGAGACTTTCTCGCCCGTGGTTAAGTTAACAACTATTCGTTCTCTCATAGTTGTTGCACTTAGCAAAGGGTGGGTCATCAATCAGTTGGATGTTAACAACGCGTTTCTGCATGGTGACCTCGATGAGGAAGTTTATATGCGGTTACCACCGGGTCTCGTGGTCACAAGGACCAACAAAGCATACCGTTTGAAGAAGTCGTTATATGGGTTGAAGCAAGCTTCCCGGCAGTGGTTTTCTAAGTTGGAGAGTTTTCTTAAAGCTCTCGATTTTGTTCAATCCAAGAATGACTACTCCCTTTTTCATCGCAATGGTAAAGACGACAAAATTTTCATTGCGGTTTATGTTGATGACATGTTGATTGTGGGCCCTCATCAGCGTGACATTGATAGTGTCAAACGGGCTCTTGACGACAATTTCAAAATCAAGGACTTGGGTACTTTGCACTTTTTTTTAGGGATTGAATTTATTCCAACCAAGTAAGGATATGTTTTATCCCAACGAAAGTTTTGTACTGAGCTTCTTCAGGAGTTTGATTGTCAAGACCACAGGAGTACCAAAGGACCAATGGTAGTTGGGAAACCATTGCTTGCCACTGATGGTACTCCACTCCGTGATCCTTCACCTTACAGAAAGTTAGTAGGAAAGCTCAACTATCTCTCTAACACCAGGCCTGATATCAGCTTTACTGTTCAAGTGCTTAGTCAGTTCATGCAAAGTCCAAGTGATGTTCATATGGAAGCTGCAATGCATGTGTTGTGTTATATCAAAGGCACGGTCAACTACGATTGTCCTTGCTCACAGTCCAGCCCTTGATCTTGTGGCATATTGCGATTCAGATTGGGCGGCTTGTCCTAACACACGGAAGTCCGTGTCGGGCTATTATATTATCCTTGGAGATAGTCCTATCTCTTGGAAAACCAAAAAGCAAGGATCTGTCTCACTTTCTAGTGCTGAGGCGGAGTATCGTTCCTTACGGCGAGTTACTGCAGAGTTGACCTGGCTCACTCGCTTATTGCATGAGCTTGATCTCCGTGATGTGGTTCCTATACCTGTTAAATGTGATAATCAATCGGCCATTTACATCGCCCGCAATCCAGTTTTCCATGAGCGCACTAAGCATATAGAGATTGACTGTCATTTTGTGCGAGATAAGATACAGCAAGGGCTTGTGGATATTGTCTATACTCACACGTCTACTCAGCTTGCGGATATGATGACCAAGGTTCTTCCTGGAACTAGATACAAGGAGCAGTTAGCACAAATGGGCATGCATCATTGTGCTCCTTCAAGCCTCGGTAAATCCAGTTTACCCGCGGCTTGAGGGGGGTATTGGGACTATTAGGCAGTCCACATGTTTCGCTTGTTAGTATTCTGAGATTTAGTTTGTTAATATTCTGTTAATATTCTCCTAACAGCTTTTGTACTCAACAGAATCTATTTCTTCTATTATTTAGCGTTTAGATAGAGATTTAGTTACAAGTGATATATGTATATAAGTGAAGTTAGGCTTTGTAAAGTTACATACAGAATAACAGAATCAGAAATTCTCCAATTACATCGTTCACCTCTAAACACGTCAAATTCTAACAGAGAATACATTAGATTGTTTATGGATTAACATTATACATTCATCTTATCTAATAATATCATGAGTTTTTAGAGTTTTTTTGTGAATCTTGTTTGGCTCTGATAAGTGAAAATCAAGAAGGTCGAGTTAATCATAAAATCTATGGAAAATCAATCGGATAAATGTGATTTTCCCTGTAGTGGTTAGTAGTTCTTCATTCTTAATCTGCCTATATGTGTTTTGTCAGAGTTTAGACTATAACATGTTATGATATATGAGCTATTCTCTAACTAGGATTTAGTTTTCAAGAGAGTTTAAAGAATTTGCCTATCCATATCTCGTAAGAAACTGTAGTAGTTGCTAATTACATCCAGTGTAGAACAACCCAAGCCCAGAGTTTCATTCATTTGATCAACTTTATTAGTTAGTTTCATTAATTACTTATTTTAATTTTACTTTAGTTAATTTAATCTTAAAAACAACAAACAACCCCTTGATTTCCAGTTTTCTATGATTAGGCTTATTTTTTCAAGTCTCACGGATTGATACCTGGTTGCTTTTATTTACTGCGACCGAGATTTTCGCAACCCGACAGACTTATAGATTTATTAATTTACAGGTTTACTTTCGTAGTTTTTAGTTTATCAATCCCCTATTTGCATGCTTAGTGGTTGAACTCGCCATAAATAACTTAATCTCTTCTTGTTCGTGATCACCAACATAGTTTACGTGATCACCTTTGGATTTGCTCCAGCAATTTGCACTTATATGTCCATACTTCTTACAATTGTAACACTGGACATTACTGCGATTACCTTGATTATATGCACCTCTTCTGCCTTGACCTCTAGCACGGCCGGAATAACCTTCTCTTCCACGCCCTCGCGACGTAGTCTCTCCTCTTTTTTCTGCTGAGGTCATCACCTTAAATGCCTTTTCTTCACCTCCTTGTTTACCCTCCTCATTGCTTACTCACTCCTCGTTTGCTTGCAAAGAACCCATCTGCTAGTCAAGAGTAAGTGCATCAACATCCTTCGTCTCTTCAAGTGTGACAGCAATATAGTTATATCGTGGAAACAAGCTCCATAACACCTTGTGAACTACAACACCATATGCTAACTTCTCGCCATATGTCTACAGATGGCTCACGATCGCAACAACACAATTAACGAACACTTGAAGGCTCTTATCCAGTTTCATCTTTAAGTTTTTAAACTGCTTGCGGTATTCTGCAGCTTGACCTCCACGGTACAACGTGAACCTTTGTATGCATTTTTCAGCTTGTCCCATGTTTCCTTCGATGTGGTTGTTCCCATGATGAGAGAACAACACCACATCAATTTCTCGCTGGATGAAATACAGTGCTTATGAATCCTTCTTTTTACTGTCTTGAAGACGAGCAATATCCTTATCTTTTGCGTCGAACCCGTTCTCCACATACTCCCATACCTCTTGGGATCGGAAAAGTGTTTCCATTTGGAAACTCCAATACTCGTGCCTCTCTGGTGAAAATCTGTACACCCCTACTATTAATTCAATCATTACAGTCCAATCTCCTCGTGCTTCCGAGTCCCGCAGCGATACATACTTACATACATCGGGTGATACAATGCCGTTAGTCACACTCGTGACTAACAAGGCTACTACTGCTACATACAGCATCGTCTGATGGACCGGAATATCCGAGTACTACTTAATACAATACATACCCTCATTACACACTGAATACTACATACTCCATACGTACATTACTCCATTCAATACCATACTCCATTCAATACAATACTCCACAACTCCGCACAAAATAATACACTACGCATACCGAGTTTACTAGGTTCCAATTCAATACAATACTTCTCCCAAATTCATACATACTCACTAGGAGTCAATCTATTACCCATTCCTCACAAACTAGAGTCTTTGATTACCAGTCGTGCTACCGGTCCCTTACGCGATCGTATCGCTCCGGGTACCTGCACACTAAAAATGTTCCCCCGAGGGGGTCAGCTTACGCTGAATATGATAACCGCATACCCCGCGTACTAGCGAGGGTACGCCGACCATTTGGTCGAATACATGCAATTCATTTTGCAATACATACACATACATTCATACTTACATGCTTTCATTCACGATACTACAATACTACCCAAGGTATACATACATACGCACAATACAATACATGCATGGAAGACAATACGAGTCAACCAATACTTACTTACCATCTTTCAGTTTACACATACACAATACATACTCATACGCAATACGGAGATACAATTCTCCAATACATACAAAGGTCCAGTCAGCTTCATTACACACCCGGGTTAATCGGGTGTTCAGTACTTCTTACTCCAGGTCAATGACTTACAATAGTCAAGACCAATACACATACAATACTTACTTCTTACATACTTTACTTCCAGTTAAGTCGGTATGACCTCCGGGCAGGGATTACTACATCCCACCACCGGGCTTTGGGGTGGCCCACTAATCCAGGATGCTACCCATTCAAGGGAATTGGTCCAAGGAAAAGATTATAGCCAGGATTCGGATCCAACCTCTTGTGTTTCCTTACCCTCACGCGTGACCGAAACTATATCGGACTTCTACTCATTCCATTTACTCATTACTCAAGTTAGGAGTTAGAAGGTTAGGAATTAGTAGAAGTCAATACTTCATTTCCATACATACATACAATACTCAAGTACACAATACTTACACATACTTCTCAATTCTATTCATTCATTTCATGAATTATACAAACTAATTGTTCAGGAAATACAACAAGAACAGATAGTTCAAACACAGTTAAGTGCATTACGATTTCGATTCGTGCATTTATCTTATTGGTGATCACATAAGCACACAAATCGGGGTAACCAGGTTAGGATACAGAGCATGAAGAAATCATACCTTTCACCGTTGTACTTGTATCCCAACGTTCCTCCGGTATTCACAATTCAAATCCTACGATATACATACAACCGAATAATTAATCTAACTATCATTAACTTAATTCGGTTACCCTTACGCTTCCTAACTCATACTTACTAGGTCTTCACATTCCTATACTTACATTTTATTTACTTACTTTTAATTACTTAACAATGGTTTACTTACACATATATGCACGTATGTATAGGTGGGTATACATATACATACATAATATACTAACCATAGTCTTATAGTTTTTTTTTTTTGTAAGTTTTGACCCGACCGAACTTGCGACCGACCTTGCAAGTTCGGTCCGAGTCAGTAGGTTACATCGGGTGAAAATTCCAGGGCCGACCGACCTTGCAAGTCCGGTCCCAAGGTCGGTCCATTCCAGTAAGTTACTTAACGGAAAAATTTTAGCCCGACCGACCTTGCAAGTCCGGTCGCAAGGTCGGTCCATTCCAGTAGCTTGCTCGACTGAAATTTTTCTGGCCGACCGAACTTGCATGTCCGGTCGATTCCAGTAGGTTACAGACGGGAGAATTTTTCTGGTCCGACCGAACTTGCAAGTCCGGTCGCAAGTCCGGTCGATTCCAGAAGCTTTCCCGTCTTTGTAAATCTGGGCTCGACCGAACTTGCAAGTCCGTTCGAAGTTCGGTCCGGCCCAGTATTTGCATTTTTACTTCTGTTTTCAGTCCCATACTTTACCCATTGTTTCTCCAATCTTCTTACATGTAATCTCACATGTTTAAACACTACCTAGGCCCTTCAAATTGCCTTAGTTCATCCACTTTACATACTTACTAATTCTTACTTGTACAATTTCTTTCCATTTTACTTACTCCTCATTCTTATTCTCGCTTGTGTAACTCCTAATGATTCTTAATTATGATTAATTAAGTCTTATGCAACTTATACAATTATACCCAAACAATGCCTTAACTTATAACCCATTTAAAATTTCTCTCGGGTGAATTATGGTGTTGGCCGGGACCTTGTCCAGGTCCTAAGTCCCGGACCAACACAGATCAGAACTCTTGAATTGATTTTAGCTATGGTCCGGGACCTTATACATAAGGTAGTCCCGGACCATACGCAGCATTACTCTCGACTGAACTTGCTAGTGGTCCGGGACTTATACCAGAGGTAAGTCCCGGACCCTTAATGAATTGCAAACTCTCGGGCGCTTTGAATGGTTGGTCCGGGACTTAATACAAGGCCTAAGTCCCGGACCAACAATGGTCTGCTACGAACTGAGACATTTTTCATGCTCTGTTTCATTGTCTCTTCCTTTAATCACTTCCTAATGGTTTCTAATGTTAATATTACATGTTTAACTACTTATCCAAGCGTCTAGTGATAAGTGTCCAAATGAGCATGATTTATAGGTGTATTTCATATATAATATTAGCACTTTTCTTGCTCATTTCTCCACTTCGGTAGTTTCCTCTAGTTTATGTTTATTGTTTATCTCACAGAATTATTGGTTTAAACATGAGGAAAACCAAGCTGGGAGAAGTAGATAAAGAGACGAACACATAGACGCAAACGGCTCAGAAAACGGAGTCCAAACGAAGAATCTAGAGCCGGTAGAAGAGAGTCACGCGACGAGCACAACAGAGGTATGTCCGCCCCTGCAACAGCCCTAGGAACCGCCTGATTCACAGGCGGACAAGAGAGCACAATGCAACCGCGCCACTCACAGGCGGTTGTGCAGCGCGGACGGCCAGAAGGACGGCGGGACTCGCGGGCACAATGCAACCACTTGTTCCTGGGCGGTTATGCAGGCGGACGTCAGGCGCAGAGCAAAGGCAACCGCCTCCCAGACAGGCGGACGCTGAGGCGGACACGTGTAAAATCCAGATCTGAAATTAACGCGAGCTAGCTTATCTTCTTCGCCCGTCGTCGTCTCCAACTTGCCTTTGCCTGCAACTCGTCCACTCGTCCACTGTCTGCTTATCCATCTACTCTGCACACGCTTGTCCCCTGCAATAAATGAGAGCAATCAATTGAGCAATCAACTGGCACCTCCCTTATCTTCACGCGTGATCCAGCCTTTCTCCTTCCTTCCTCTTCTCCCTTTCTCTATATAAACCCACGCCCTCTGCTCAAATAAATTAATTCCCTTCCTCACAATCCAAAGCAGTAGACGTATCATCCCATCCAGTAAATAAACCATCGCTCACTCCCACGATCCATTCCATCCTCTTATCTCCCACTTCTCCATTTTAGTTTTATTCTTCATTCCACCACGAAGCAGAAACACGATAAGAAGAACAGAAGAAAAGGGAGCTGGAGCAGAAGCGAATCGCAGTCCAGTCTCCGCCGGCAGTCCCCAAATTAATGGCTATTTCTGTTCCTTTTTATTACTGTTAATGTCTGAGTGATTTTACTCGTATCCTAGGATGGGGTTTGACCCTAAATAATTCAGACTTATTATTAATACCAAGTTTGCTTAAAATATTTGTTTTGTCTCTCTAAATTATTAAATGCTTAACAACTGATCATTTTATGCATTTACGGTTTCTTATTTCAATGATTTTGTAAATCTGAGAATAGACCACAAAGAGGGATAAACGTTAGATATTATTCTCCTTGATTAGCAGATAAAATCCATCGCTGTTATTAAAAGAATTCTTGCTTAAAGCTAATTAATAATTTGGACTACTTCTGATTGCAAGAGTCTACTGAATTAATTAAGAGTTGTCCTTATCTATGATTAGAAAGGCCACAAGATAAAATTCTTAAAGACAAATAAGAGCAAATTAGGATTATAATTATTGTCTATACTTAAATAAATACTTATCACCTGTTTCACTTATTAAACTTGTTTAATTCCTTTCAGCAAATATTGTTAAATGCTTATTCTGACAAAATACTGCATTTATTTGGTAGCTATCAATATATGATTTTGAGATAGTCAAAGTACCACAAAGGAATTAATCTTGGTATTTACACTCCGGATTGAGCAGGAAAATACTAAGGCTATTAATAGGAGTTCGTAACTGACAATTATTAACTCTAATAGGCAATAAATATTTGGGACAGGATTATAAAATTGTTTAAGTAATTTAGGAAATTCCCCCGCATCCTAGGATACCTTTTTCCATCCATTTACTTTATTTTACTGTATTTATTATTTCTGTACTAAATTATGAAAATCAAGCTTGCCTCCGGCTAAACCAATTTACATTTTATGCATTTTTATTTGCCTTTTTGTACATTTGCTAAACTGGATAATTAATTAGATAATTGCGAAGTCTCTGTGGATACGACCTTGTGTACTACAAAGATTGGGTTCACTGCCCATAATTAGCAAGATATTTAACTACTATTTTGCCCAACATCTAGCTCACCTAAATCCCTCACCAAAATCAATTCCCTCAACCTACTGCTATCTCACCATTTCCACTGTTTCATTCTTTTCTTCCTTTCTGTTGCAGAGTTCGAGCTGCTGCTGCTGCTGCTTATGTTTAGTTTTCATTCTTCTTCTACAAATGCCAACAACCCTTAAGTGACATAGTTTCTCTCTAGATTTTGACATGGTATCCCCTAAAAACTTAAGGTTTCACCACATTAGTTTGTTCACTCATCAAAGATCACAACCTGTTCAACTATACATATATGCGTCAGACGGTTTATTATATATATATATATAATATTATATATATAATATATATATATATATATGTGCATCAGTTCAAACGTTTACACAGCAGCAGCTTACGTATTTTGTTTTGACAGATTCCAACTCAACAAGTCACTAATGCTAGTTATATGCTCATTTCATTGCCACGGTCATATTGGTTTTACATTTACTAAGACATTACCCTTGCTCACACACACGCATTATACACAAAACTGAACAGAGGTAATTTACCTTGTTGTTTTCCTTTTCTTTTCTCTTCTTCTTGGTTTGCTTGCTCTTCTTTGCTTCTTTGTTTGTTTCTTGTTTTACTCACCAAACTTGGACTTCTAAATGGAGTTTGGCTGAGATAAAAATGCCAACCGGTTAGAAAATGAGACATAGGTTCACGGCTGTTTTGGTTTTGCATCAGAGAAATGGAACAGATGAAAACCAAAGAAGAGTTCAACTCTTTGCTTTACCTTAAAACATGGTTAGAAGGGAAATGGGGCTTCAGCTGGTGCTGTCCACGCTTCAGTCGTTCACACCCACAAAAAAAAGTTTGTTTTGAATTTTTGGAAGGTGAGAATCGATCTCCTAAGCAAGGGGATTCTAACGGATATTATTTGTGGCATTTGGAGCTCGTTTGGATGTTCAACAATGGAGGAGAAGGGGGCGGTTTGGGCTAGGTTTCAAAATCGCCATAGCCAGGGAAATGAAGAAGAGGATTCTGCGCAGAAGAAAATCGTGGGGGAGTAGGGTATGGTACAGTAGCTTTTTACTTTTAGTTATTTCATTGCCTTGTTAATTGTTTGTCTTTTGTGTATAAGGAGAGAGTTAATAGGGTGTGAGAGAGAGCAATAAATCGGCCCACTCACAGCCCATACAGGTTTTGAGTTTCTATTTTTCAAAAGGGGACACAACAACTTGGGTTTATTACACTCTCACCCCACAACCTACCGTTTTTGACGGTTTTACTAATCGGTACCCGTTTTTCAGAATTGTCTCGTTTAATTAATTTTATTGGCTCTAGACCTTCATTAATATTTATAATGACTATTAATTAATTATAATTATTACGAGTCTATTTAACCCGTTTAAAGTCACGTTTTCCCGGTTACCTCGAAAAACGCGCTTTAATGTTCATTAGTGTTTTTAATCCATTTTAAGGATCCATTTTCTTCGGGGGTTGTTCCCATATATTATTTAGGCCTAATTAAGCCTTTAGAATCCTTATAATACGCTAACCGAGGTTTCATACCTCCTATGGTTATTTAACGCTTATTTAGCGTTTTTCACTTTTAAGCGTTTCTTTATTTCTTTTGGATTTATTTTCCTCACCAATATTTCTTAATCATTATTAGGCTCTTAAATACCTATTAGGATATTAAATCGCCATACTTAAGGTCGGGGTATTTCAATCTACCCCCCTTAAGAACTTTGTCCTCAAAGTTGTTCGAGGTTATAGGTTTACAATGCTTACTCATCCTTACATGTCTAATACCAAAAGTCACACATTCTTCCTCCTTACAGTTCCCAAATCCACTACTCACAGTCTCTACATTCCATACCCTACAAATGTACTATAATTACTCCAATCCACACTACTACTAACCATCCGGTTCCTCATTACCAAATTTATACATACGTACAGTGCAAAGCTATCCCCAAAGCAATGCAATACACATACAATCCCGCAGGCACTCAGGTCATCTCGACACAGGACTCCTCTATGTCCTGCTGCCCTTGGAATAATACCATATGCTACACTACTATCTTCTCCGGTAACTTCTAGCCAAATCCTATTCTACTAAAAAAATTCCCACCACTAATTAAAAATTTCTAAACACAACTCCATATTCCAATTTATTCATTACTTCTATCCTATGTGTGATTCTTGTGACCACTTGAGGGGAGCTTCAAGAATCATTCGACCCTGATGTGATCAGCATCAGTGTTGAACTATCTTTCCACCCCAATTTGTGTTCGGTTTCCCTTGATCTGATCAGGATCAAGTTCGACTTCCCACATCAGTTTCAAACAACAAATTATTCAATTATTTTCATGTTTTATATTTTTACTCTTCCTAGTCATTCATACATCTCCAAAGGATGGAATTCGATCCATCAGTCATTCTCAATCTATTTCCCAAATGCTTTACTTCGAGGTTCAATACCTAAGTGCTCATCTCATCAACCTTCACTACTTCCATCCGTTACTCTCCATTGTTTCAAATATTCTAACCAGGGGTTACCATACTTGTAAATTTAGTTGTCCTCGATTTACTTCCAATGACTTACATAGGTATACACTACTCTTAGACTTCACTCATCTACTACTCTCATTCATTTCGTACTACTTCTTCCAAGGCTACAATACTTGTGGAACTTCGTCCACTACCCATTACTTTTCTTTTACTAATACTCTTACATGATGTTACAAGGTAGGTATATTCGTCCTATGGTATTTGCATCTCTAGTGCCTAATTACCATAATTTCAATATGAATGAATACATATGTTTATTTAACATAAGTACCAGTCATCAATTCGATTCTCATTTGTGCTATGCACATTATAGTTTATGTGTTTTATTCACGAAACTTACATTCAGCGGTTTTCGCTCTACCCCCCTTAAAAGGGATTACGCCCACGTAATCTACCATATGTTATTATTATTAAACATTGGTTTAATCAGTTTGGGCAATCTGAAGCGTTTAGCTTCACTACGGTATACTGTACAATATGCTCTGGTCAAAGGGTCTTAACCATACCAATGGTTTAGTCTTTGCACCAAGAATTCCTATATGAGTTTATTTAACTCATAATTAATTTGGTTCCAGCCTATTAGGCTTCACGGCATTAATAGCCATTCTACTATACTTACTAGGTATATTATCTCCTAGCTAGGGCCCACTAGCTTCTGCTGCGCGACCCTGATAACTCGGGTTACTTACCCTTCGTGTTATCCTTAATGTGCTATACATAACCTTTTATCCGTCTATTATGGGAATAAGGTTTACTAAACAAATTCGGTATTCTTTTACCGCGTTCGAACTCAATGAGTTTAAGATTTTAACCAGCTCTCTGGTAATCTACTGCACATGCTATTCGTGCTTCCAGGGTTATTCACTAAGTTCCTTCGACTTATTGTAGGGCGTTAAGTCACTACTTAGTTGTAGTGCTTCCTCTGGTGTCACTAGCTTCTGAATTCTACCAGTTTCCCGGTCAGTACAAGTGTTCTTTACTTGTATGACCTTGCATTTCATGCTCGTCCTAGTGACTTGTTACGTCTCCTTTCACCTTTATTCCAATGGAATTCACATCTTGTGATTGTTAGTGTGTTTCACACTCTTCGTGCTTCCTTGCCTCAGGCCCACGGTCTGTTGCTAAGCTTCCTTAGCTGGCTTATGCCATGTTTGTTGGTGAGAAGAAGGTTTACTACGGTTTACATTTTCCATATCCCTAGCCATCCCATTAGATCATTAGCTGCACAAGTGCAATACCAAAAACTTAGTCATACAGAGTGCAGAGGCGTAAACGCTTGGCAGTAAGTCACTTATGTGATAGGAAAGAATTTTTTGTCTGTCATTTCATACTTATACTCTGTGTCATTCTCTGCTACTTCCTCATAGCGGTCGCTTGTTGCGCACCGTGTTCTTACTCACTGTACAACATTGTCTTTACTGTTTCTGTTACTGTGTAGTTCGTCTTTACTCATTGCCATTGTCGTTGGCACCATTTCCTTATGGTGTAAATACACTAGGAGGTTCCTAGTGTTCGTGTGTATGACGGTTGTCGTAGAATACTGCACGTTATCATCTTCCCATTGTGGAGATGTTTGTTTCCAATTAGGTTTTCATGTGTAGGTTAGCTTACCTCACATTCTATCATCATTTGTGATACAATTTACCAAGTATCTTGGTTGACCAAGGATAAAGCAATTTACCGGTTTACAAGCTCTCTTGAGCGTTGGTCATTCGTGATGTGCAACGTGCACTCACATTGATTGTTTTTGACAATTATTGTCCTCCCAAAGCTGAGCATTGGTTTAGGCTCTGGCTGTGTAGTTTTGCTTGTATGTATATTACCAGGACATCCCACGAAACTTCGAGGGTTTTCTGGTCCCGTTCTCCAATTGGAGGGTATTCCATCACTGACAAGTGAAGGTTCTTATTGAGGGTTTGTCTCCACTCATAGGTCTAATGACAAGGTTTGCTATGTTGGTGTTTACACAATGGTTCACCACATGCTTGAGTACATATGGAGTATGCTTACTCCTTTAAGTCGTAATGGTTCGGAGATCTGATTTCCTTATTCCATCACCCCTTGGCAATATCTATTGCGTGGTTTATTGTTATAGTAAGTGGAAGCCTTTCCAAGGGTTCACATCTTCACCACATTGGGGGTCTTTGGCTAACGAGGGGTACCTTCCCTTGGGTTTCTTGTAGTGTCCAAATGTGGATTAGGCCAATTTGGCGTTATCCTGATTCTTATGCCTCCGTGTTATTGTTGCTACAGTAGGCATGAAGGGCAATTAAAAGCTTGTCAATTGTATGCTATGCTGGTGCCCTAGTGACAATGACATTGAGTTGGCCATTACTCCAAGCCGCTCATAATGTTGAGTTCAAATTGGGTGATTCAATTGTTGATCTGCTTATTGTAAGAAGCAATATCTTCTGCAAGTCTTGTTTTTAAATAGAGTGGGTTTTGCAATCGTTTAAGTTATATAGCGTACTTGGTTTATGGCTTTTGAGCCTTATTGCTGCAAGCTATGCTCTTTGCAAGCTGCTTATGCATGTTTTCACTCCTTATATACCTCATAAGTTGGAGGTATTACTGGCTCCATGGCGAGTCGTGACATCACACTTCCGTTCGTAGGAGGTCCTTTAGGCAATCTGGTGCTAATCAGTGCCTTCTTGTAGTTTAGGGCATTCCCTGTTAAGTGAAATCCCTTCGGTGTCCTAACCGAATGTTCGTTCTAGCTCATGTGCTCTTATCATGACGCTTGTTCAAATGTTGTTATCTCATACACCCTTCAAGGATTGCTCTTGAGTGCTGTTAGTTATGCCGTTACATCCGGCTAATGTTTACGATATGTTGCATCTACTATACCGCCTTGCGGTATTGTATTTAAGCTATCCCTTTAGGTTTATAACGCCTCCCGTCGTTGGGTAGGCCGTTTTTACTTGCTCCTAGCGCTTGAGACTAGGTTTAATATTCCCTTCAATGATGGATTTTACTTTATGGTATTCTTATGGTTGCTCTTGGGAGTTCTGTCCCATTTGTCGAGCATTGTGGTGTTCACGTTTAGGCGGTTGCCTTACCGTGTTTAGGCTGGGTATACTTTCCAGCTGTCATATATTGGCTTGATGTCTTTGAGACGTATCCAATGTTTATACTTATTAGCCTGTGCTCTTTGCACTTCCTAGTTCTTATTCCTTATCTTCAGATGGATTCTCTGAGTTCCTCTATACTTGACTGTCTGGGGTGTCCAGCTGTTCTGGTTTGAA
This sequence comes from Limonium bicolor, assembly GCA_023374045.1. Lineage (NCBI taxonomy): Eukaryota > Viridiplantae > Streptophyta > Magnoliopsida > Caryophyllales > Plumbaginaceae > Limonium > Limonium bicolor. The sequence goes on along the minus strand of CM041777.1, from coordinate 258,005,449 downwards.
CTCACTTATGGTCAGTAGAACGGAGTTGACTACTTCCCGTGTGTCGCACACTACATGTATACATACGTGGGGTACCATATTGACACGTTACCACTTACCCAACTATATGTCGGGCCCGCAAGCTCCTTCGGAGTGCGGTTTCCCACATCCCGTAACGGGTACACTCGTAGCGTTCGTCACACGCCTAGGTGAAGTATTCTGTTGTCAACTCCTCTTGTATCATGGCATGATACTCACCGTAATTCTGCTGGTTTGGCTTTAAAATCCAGGGTTTAAAGAAAGGTTGTGGTTTTAAAAGAAAATTTTGGTTTTTAAAATCATGGTACGGTGTCAAAAAAGTTCCTCATGGCATAGCCATGTTCGAAATCTTGACCAAGTCTAGCTTGTGCTGACTGGTATGAGGTTAAAGTAATGGTCAGGCCGTTGGGCCTTTCCAAAGGTTCCATACTCCTAGTTGTTAGGATGTGTGATCCTGTAGTTGCTTCTTGTAGCCACGGTACATTACTATGTACATGTGGTGCGTTAGAGTTCCTTTACATATTCTGCCCTTACTGCACTTGCCGTGGCAAGTGCGCGGTACTGGTGGTTTTTGGGTAATTCTATACCGATCCCATTCATAATTGGTAATCTTGCTTACTCTTCTCTTTGATCTTGTTGATCATTTACTTGGGTTAATCACTCTTCTGAGTAACTCCCCAGTGAGTTTGACATAGCTGTCATTGATCAGGGTACTTCTCCAATCCTTAAAGCTTCCCCTTTGACTTGGTTGTGTTGTTCCTTGTTGCTTATTCCCACATGTTGGTTGTGGTTACTGAGCCTGATTTGGTTTAGGCACTACAGTTGTAGTTACGTCAGATTATATCTTGTGAATATTCCTGTAGCTGTCTGAGCTATGTTGGCCAGGTTTGTAACCTTTTTGGCGTTGTAGTTTTGGAGTCAGTCACTCCCGACTATGTCCTTAGCCAGCTAGCTCACCATTGGTGGTGTTGCTTGGCTATTACTGTTGTCCCGTAGACTTGTGTCTCGGGTTTCATTACTGCCCCTGTTTCCATTTCATTGCACGGTTAGTGCTTCCTTTCCTGTTGCGGGTTGTTTAGCTGGGTTCTGCGACTGCTAAGCATGTCGCCCCATGCTGTTGCAAGTTGTAGCCTCCTTATGGTTGGAGTATTTATACTACCGCTATTAAGTGCGGCAATTGTTGTTCAACCGGGATCCACTTCCGGGTCTTCCATTTCTTGGAATCCACCATACGTCGGTTCTTGTTTACTGTGTGATTACTTCACAACTGCCAGATCGGGTTTTCCCCGAGTATGAGAAGGCTTTTCTTCTCTCTGGCGTCCTTTCCCAAGTTATACAATGGGGTTTGCGGTGGGCGGGACTGGTGTTGTAGGTATCCGGTACTCACCGGGAGTTCCTAACTAGCATCTCTCTAATGCTATCACTCAGCCCATAGCCACCCTAATCTTCTAATTCCTAACTCGGTATTTCCTAAGCTCGGTATTTCCAGTCATCAGAGCGATACTTCGCTTTGATACCACTTTTTGTAACACCCCTACTATTAATTCAATCATTACAGTCCAATCTCCTCGTGCTTCCCGAGTCACGCAGCGGATACATACTTACATACATCGGGTGATACAATGCCGTTAGTCACCCACGTGACTAACAAGCTACTACTGCTACATACAGCATCGGTCTGATGGACCGGAATATCCGAGTACTACTTAATACAATACATACCCTCATTACACACTGAATACTACAATACTCCATACGGTACATTACTCCATTCAATACCATACTCCATTCAATACAATACTCCACAACTCCGCACAAAATAATACACTACGCATACCGAGTTTACTAGGTTCCAAATCAATACAATACTTCTCCCAAATTCATACATACTCACTAGGAGTCAATCTACTACCCATTCCTCACAAACTAGAGTCTTTGATTACCAGTCGTGCTACCGGTCCCTTACGCGATCGTATCCGCTCCGGGTACCTGCACACTAAAAATGTTCCCCCGAGGGGTCAGCTTACGCTGAATATGATAACCGCATACCCCGCGTACTAGCGAGGGTACGCCGACCATTTGGTCGAATACATGCGATTCATTTTGCAATGCATACACACATACATTCATACTTACATGCTTTCATTCACGATACTACAATACTACCCAAGGTATACATACATACGCACAGTACAATACATGCATGGAAGACAATACGAGTCAACCAATACTTACTTACCATCTTCCAGTTTACACATACACAATACATACTCATACGCAATACGGAGATACAATTCTCCATTACATACAAAGGTCCAGTTAGCTTCCTTACACGCCCGGGTTAATCGGGTGTTCAGTACTTCTTACTTCAGGTCAATGACTTACTATAGTCAAGACCAATACACATACAATACTTACTTCTTAAATACTTTACTTCCAGTTAAGTCGGTATGACCTCCGGCAGGGATTACTACATCCCACCACCGGGCTTTGGGGTGGCCCACTAATCCAGGATGCTACCCATTCAGGGAATTGGTCCAAGGAAAAGATTATAGCCAGGATTCGGATCCAACCTCTTGTGTTTCCTTATCCTCACGCGTGGCCAAAACTATATCGGACTTCTACTCATTCCATTTACTCATTACTCAAGTGGAGTTAGAAGGTTAGGAATTAGTAGAAGTCAATACTTCATTTCCATACATACATACAATACTCAAGTACACAATACTTACACATACTTCTCAATTCCATTCGTTCATTTCATGAATTATACAAACTAATTGTTCAAGGAAATACAACAAGAACAGATAGTTCAAACACAGTTAAGTGCATTACGATTCCGATTCGTGCATTTATCTTATTGGTGATCACATAAGCACACAAATCGGGGTAACCAGGTTAGGATACAGAGCATGAAGAAATCATACCTTTCACCATTGTACTTGTATCCCAACGTTCCTCCGGTATTCACAATTCAAATCCTATGATATACATACAACCGAATAATTAATCTAACTATCATTAACTTAATTCGGTTACCCTTACGCTTCCTAACTCATACTTACTAGGTCTTCACATTCCTATACTTACATTTTATTTACTTACTTTTAATTACTTAACAATGGTTTACTTACACATATATGCACGTATGTATAGGTGGGTATACATATACATACATACATATACTAACCATAGTCTTATAGTTTTTTTTTTTGTAAGTTTTGACCCGACCGACTTGCGACCGACCTTGCAAGTTCGGTCCGAGTCAGTAGGTTACATCGGGTGAAAATTCCAGGGCCGACCGACCTTGCAAGTCCGGTCCCAAGGTCGGTCCATTCCAGTAAGTTACTTAACAGAACATTTTAGCCCGACCGACCTTGCAAGTCCGGTCGCAAGGTCGGTCCATTCCAGTAGCTTGCTCGACGGAAATTTTTATGGCCGACTGAACTTGCATGTCCGGTCGCAAGTCCGGTCGATTCCAGTAGGTTACAGACGGGAGAATTTTTCTGGTCCGACCGAACTTGCAAGTCCGGTCGCAAGTCCGGTCGATTCCAGAAGCTTTCCCGTCTTTGTAAATCTGGGCTCGACCGAACTTGCAAGTCCGGTCCGGCCCAGTATTTGCATTTTTACTTCTGTTTTCAGTCCCATACTTTACCCATTGTTTCTCCAATCTTCTTACATGTAATCTCACATGTTTAAACACTACCTAGGCCCTTCAAATTGCCTTAGTTCATCCACTTTACATACTTACTAATTCTTACTTGTACAATTTCATTTCCATTCTTTACTTACTCCTCATTCTTATTCTCGCTTGTGTATACTCCTAATGACTCTTAATTATGATTAATTAAGTCTTATGCAACTTATACAATTATACCCAAACAATGCCTTAACTTATAACCCATTAAAATTTCTCTCGGGTGAATTATGGTGTTGGTCCGGGACCTTGTCCAGTCCTAAGTCCCGGACCAACACAGATCAGAACTCTCGAATTGATTTTAGCTATGGTCCGGGACCTTATACATAAGGTAGTCCCGGACCATACGCAGCATTACTCTCGACTGAACTTGCTAGTGGTCCGGGACCTTATACCAGAGGTAAGTCCCGGACCCTTAATGAATTGCAAACTCTCGGGCGCTTTGAATGGTTGGTCCGGGACTTAATACAAGGCCTAAGTCCCGGACCAACAATGGTCTGCTACGAACTGAGACATTTTTCATGCTCTGTTTCATTGTCTTCTTCCTTTAATCACTTCCTAATGGTTTCTAATGTTAATATTACATGTTTAACTACTTATCCAAGCATCTAACTCACCTAAATCCCTCACCAAAAATCAATTCCCTCAACCTACTGCTATCTCACCATTTCCACTGTTTCATTCTTTCTCTTCTTTCTTCCTTTCTGTTGCAGAGTTCGAGCTGCTGGTGCTGCTGCTTATGTTTAGTTTTCATTCTTCTTCTACAAATGCCAACAACCCTTAAGTGACATAGTTTCTCTCTAGATTTTGACATGGTATCCCCTAAAAACTTAAGGTTTCACCACATTAGTTTGTTCACTCATCAAAGATCAAAACCTGATCAACTATACATATATGCATCAGACGGTTTATATATATATATATATGTGCATCAGTTCAAACGTTTACACAGCAGCAGCTTACGTATTTTTGTTTTGACAGATTCCAACTCAACAAGTCACTAATGCTAGTTATATGCTCATTTCATTGCCACGGTCATATTGGTTTTACATTTACTAAGACATTACCCTTGCTCACACCCACACGCATTATACACAAAACTGAATAGAGGTAATTTACCTTGTTCTTGTTTTCCTTTTCTTTTCTCTTCTTCTTGGTTTGCTTGCTCTTCTTTGCTTCTTTGTTTGTTTTCTTGTTTTACTCACCAAACTTGGACTTCTAAATGGAGTTTGGCAGTGAGATAAAAATGCCAACCGGTTAGAAAACGAGACATAGGTTCACGGCTGTTTTGGTTTTGCATCAGAGAAAATGGAACAGATGAAAACCAAAGAAGAGTTTAACTCTTTGCTTTACCTTAAAACATGGTTAGAAGGGAAAATGGGGCTTCAGCTGGTGCTGTCCACGCTTCAGTCGTTCACACCCACAAAATAAAGTTGTTTGTTTTGAATTTTTGGAAGGTGGGAATCGATCTCCTAAGCAAGGGGATTCTAACGGTATATTATTTGTGGCATTTGGAGCTCGTTTGGATGTTCAACAATGGAGGAGAAGGGGGCGGTTTGGGCTAGGTTTCAGAATCGCCATAGCCAGGGAAATGAAGAAGAGGATTCTGCGCAGAAGAAAATCGTGGAGGAGAAGGGTATGGTACAGTAGCTTTTTACTTTAGTTATTTCATTGCCTTGTTAATTGTTTTGTCTTTTGTGTATAAGGAGAGAGTTAATAGGGTGTGAGAGAGAGCAATAAATCGGCCCACTCACAGCCCATACAGGTTTTGAGTTTTTATTTTTCAAAAGGGGACACAACAACTTGGGTTTATTACACTCTCACCCCACAGCCTACCGTTTTTGACGGTTTTACTAATCGGTACCCGTTTTTCAGAATTGTCTCGTTTAATTAATTTTATTGGCTCTAGACCTTCATTAATATTTATTAATGACTATTTAATTAATTATAATTATTACGAGTCTATTTAACCCGTTTAAAGTCACGTTTTCCCGGTTACCTCGAAAAACGCGCTTTAATGTTCGTTAGTGTTTTTAATCCATTTTAAGGATCCATTTTCTTCGGGGGTTGTTCCCATATATTATTTAGGCCTAATTAAGCCTTTATAATCCTTATAATACGCTAACCGAGGTTTCATACCTCCTATGGTTATTTAACGCTATTTAGCGTTTTTCGCTTTTTAAGCATTTCTTTATTTCTTTTGGATTTATTTTCCTCACCAATATTTCTTAATCATTATTAGGCTCTTAAATACCTATTAGGATAATTAAATCGCCATATTTAAGGTCGGGGTATTTCAAATCGGTGGAGATGGCTGAGAGACGCTCGATGATGAACCGTTAGAAGTTGCCATAGCTATTAATCAATGCAGAATATTAACAACTAACTCTGTTTTCTTTTCTGTCACTTTAATGTGGCTCACACACACTCAGATTTTTCCTTTCTCCCTCTCAAAACACAACCTGCTCTTGATACCACTTTGTTAGTGTTGCTAAGTTTTGCACTAATCGTAATCACAGAGGAAAAGAAATTCAATCGGTGGTGTTAATTTAGCAGCACAATTGCTTTATTTATAAATGGATAATAAAGCTAACAATTCCTACTTTTTAACTTGCAACATTCATTAGAGACAGACTAATTTATTCTTCTGAAGACTAGGAATCATCTGCAACCACCTCTAATAGACTTACTCATGTTCTCCTATTCTTCAGCTCACTAGTTACAGATAGGAAGAATTTCTTTCAACTGCCGCAACTACAATAAGTTAACTAGAAATCAGTTTTCGTATTACATCTTTAACAGTTTCACCGGTCCTCAAGTATTGGGTTGATGTGATTCAGGTATGACAAATAGCTCCTTCTCTGGTGCTAATTTGGGAAAGGAGCCTTGGGTTTGTTGTGAAATTGAAGAGCCAATTTGCATTAATCACCCATTGGAGATAGCGTTGTTGGTCTAATATGGCAAAATCTGGCCACAATTTGAATTGGATTTGTTTGCACCTTGGTGATGGCAAAATCGGATGGACTGAAGCGCTAGTTCTCTTATTGATGGGTACATGTAAAATGTTAGCTGTGACGTGGCTGGTTTTGGAGCAAAGTGATCTAAGTGTCTCTTCTAGCTTTGATATTAGCTTGGCTAGGGTGGTCTTTTTTTGTGAGGTGCCCCACTGTTTGTCTACGGCTGTGGTTATCTTTTCAAGTTTTATCAGTTTGTTGTTTATGTTTCAATCTCAGTTCTTAGATGTTGGTTTTCTTAGTTTGTTTAATTTGGTTTGTATTACTAGTGTTGGTTATCAGGTTGTTTGATCTTGCATAAAACCGGTCTCATCTCCAGAGCTTCACCGTGTTCTTGGCCTTGCATCGTCAATGCAGGATTTTTTGTTGCAATCCTCCATCAAGGATGCTACACTCTTCAGCTGGATAGACAACCATTCTTGTGGAGGGGGTTGACCTCAATAGATTGCTCTTCTTGGGCTTGCTGTGAGCTTCTTTCTTTCGGTTTTAGTGTTTGGCTCTTTGGTGGTGGGCATGGTTTCATGGTCTCCCTTTAGCAGCTTGTCATAGTGTAGATTTCTTGGGCTGGTTTGTATGAGTCTTCTATCAATCCAGATTAAATCTATTTCATTAAAATATTTCCCAGGTTTCGATTGTATCCTTGGGTTAGACTTAATTTAAACTGATCACATAGAGTTTGTTTATGAAAAAACTATATTCGTCCCAAGGTGATCTAGTTTCGCATTAAATACCGGACTTCATATCTTATTTCACAAGGTTTGATTGTGCTCTCAAGTTCACTCTGGTAATTATCCTTCTTGAAACAATCTAAGCGCTTAAGAACTGTAAAGAAGCCCTTCCAAATAGAAAGATCAGAATGCGCCATCAGTTAGGATTAGATCCTTTTGTTTTTTGCTTTACTTAGCCTTTATTTTTTATAAAGACCCACAAATTGCTCGAAGTATAACATACAATTTACGACGACCATCCCTTGAGCAAAGTTTTTCTCTCAGATCATAAGCAAATTAAACAGCCTTAACTAATATCAAGGAAATATGACGACAAGAAAACCTAATTCATCATGTTGAACATTGCTCAGTAAAATCTAGACATAGTCTCTTCTTTAAGTACAATAAGAAAGTCAACCCAGTATCTCTCTCTAGATGCATATAATCTCTTTGGATAGATTTTTTTTTGGTCGAAAAAAATGGAGGCATAGCCTCAACCTGTATTAATACTCATCGAGTTTACATCATTTAGTAGCAGATCCTGAATGCAGCGAGGAGCTGTATCCAAGGTATTATAGACCCAACCATCTCTTAGGCTAAATTTAGCTATGGCGTCCGCCACTATGTTACAATCGCGAGGGACATACTTGAGAGATACAGACCAACTCCTTTCTAAAAAAGCTTTACATTCCCTAACAACAAGTCTACAATGATGATGATCTGGGCATTCCTCAATCAATTTCACCAGTTCCAGGGAGTCTGAGCAGAACTGGATGTTGTTCATCTGTTTTCCCCAGGCTAACTTGAGAGCATGGAGAAGCGCCAGAGCTTCAGCTTGGAGTGCATTCGTTCTGCCCGAGAGTTTACCAAATCCGGTTATCCATGAGCCTTCACTATTCCTGCAAATACCACCAATTGCAGTTAAACTATTGGAGGGATTAACTGCACAGGCAACATTAAACTTAATGTAACCATGACCTGGTGGAATCCAGCCACTTCCTGTTATCGTCATGATACTCGAAAAAACAGAAGCATTCTCCTGGGTAACAGTGCTGCTTGCCTCCTAGGCTCTTCTGTTGTTCCTGCAAGCTTTAATAATGGAGTACAAAGACAAAATATGTTTCGATCCTGCCCAAAGACTTTGAAATTACGGCAAATCCCGAGCATATGACAGTTGATAGCAAAAACAGCACTCCAATTATCCCTAATCAGTCTAACCGTTCTCTTTAATAAATTATCCTTCAACTAGTCTAATAGTGGCGTCCCAAAAAAATCCCTATAAGGGCAGCAGGAATAAACTTGTCCCAGATTCTTCTAGCCACATTACAGTCACGAAGAATGTGAAGAATAGATTCCTCTCTACCACAAAAGTGACAGGAACTATCCTGAGTTAGCCCCATCCTGAACCGTCTTTCATTAGTCATTAACTTACCCAAACTCACCTGCCACATCCAGACCCTAACCTTTTCCTGCACAGGTAACCTCCATATTTTTGGAATAATTTAGAATCAGTGTTATTTTGGCTATTAGGAGCAGTCTGAGAATCCAACAACATATAAGCAGATTTGACATTATATACACCAGATTTATGTAAGTTCCAGGCTAGGAAATCATCTCACGCACTAGGAAAAACTAATTGGCTATAGAAATGCTGCTTTAGGTAATCAGGAAGAAAATCAATGAATTTATCCCACTTCCATCCCCTATTATCATCCCAATAATCAGATACTACATCATCAAGGGCAGAAGTAGGAATGCTTATAATAGCTACTGATTTCAAATTAGAGTCCAACAACCATTTGTCTATCCAAAAGTTGACCATTCTCCCATTGCTAACAATCCATTTGAAGCCTTTCTGAATCAAAAGGCCACATTTCCTGACATTCTTCCAAGTGGGAGAACACCTATTTATAGCAGGCTTAGGGTACCTATTTCTAAGTAAATTACTACAGACCCCATTCTTATTGGATATAATGTTCCATACAAGCTTGCCAAAACAGGCCATGTTCATTGTTCTAGATTTCTTAAAACCTAAACCCCCTGATCCTTTGGTTTACAAATCTGATCCCAAGAAATTGTGTGTAATTTCCGAGTATTTGAATCATGGCCCCAAATGAAATTGCGGCAGAGTTTATCTATTTCATCACACACACCAACAAGTAAGATTTGACATTGCATATTATGAATGGGGACAGAGCAAATCGAACTTTTGGCCAGACAGATTCTACCTGCAAACAAGAGAGTTTTCATTTTCCAACCAGAAAGCTTACTGCGAATCTTAGTTAACAGGTTTTCCTGATTTCGTTTGTCAAACCTACTTTGTTGTAAAAAGACACCTAAGTAACGCCCAAAGTCTCTAGTGAAAGGAATCCCAGCCTCCAAACTTAAAACCTGAGCTCTCTCACTGCTAGCATTTCTAGAAAAAAGGATGCTGGATTTCTCAAAACTAATTAACTGCCCTGATGCGTTGCAGAAATCAATTAGGATTTCCCTCATAATCTGCACTTGTTTAGTGGAGGCTTCCCCGAAAAGGACTAAGTCATCAGCAAAAAAATTATGATATATATCAGTACCCCTATGGCCCATTGAGAGGGGAATCCAATCTTTGTTAGAAACAGCTCTATTAATCAGCTGAGAGTCTTTCAAGGCAGAGGACAAAAATATAAGGTGATAAGGGGTCCCCCCGTCTGACTCCTCTACCAGCTCTAAATTCCTTAGTCAAACCACCATTCCAACTTACTTGGAAAGATACTGAAGAGATACAACACATTATCAGCTTGATTAACTTAGAGGGCAGACCTAAACACATAAGAGTATTATTAATAAACCTCCAGGATAATCTATCATATGCCTTAGCAAGATCTATTTTCCAAGCCATAAAGCCCTTCCTAGCTTTGGTATTGTGAAGGAAATGAAGAGCTTCCTGGACCAAAATGATATTATCAAATATATATCTACCAGGAACGAAGCTAGACCGATTAACTGAGATCCATTTGGGCATGAATGGCTTCAACCTGTTAATTATGACCTTAGCTAGAAGCTTATACTGCACTTGACACAAGGATATGGGTCTGAATTGTGACACATATGTGGGCTATTCCACCTTGGGAATCAGAACAATTATGGTATGGTTCAATCTTTTATCAAAACTACCTTCGACAAAGGAATTCCTAATGAAATTAAGCATAGGAGGACCAAGCCGAGACCAAAAATGCTGAAAAAAACCTGTAGGAAACCCATCAATACCAGGGGCTTTAAAGGGTTTCATCGATTTTAGGGCTTTTGAAACTTCCCCTAAAGAAATGTCCATACAGAGAGAATCGAACTCACAACTTGATAAACTAGGAAAATCATGCCCCATTAGATCAACTGGATTGGAGGAATTGCAACTAAACAGATTAACAAAATGATTCTGCACCAAGCTGCACAGATCGTTATCTCTAGTAACCCAGGTACCATCATTACCTAACAGAGCATTGACTCTATTCCTTCTCCTTCTAATGCTAGTTTTAATGTGAAAATACTCGGTGTTTCTGTCTCCAAGTCTAATTCTATCCTCCCTAGACTTTTGGAACCAGAGTAACTCTTCCCTAAGAAGCCACATGTCAAGCTCTCTCAACAAAACCTTTGGATAGATTATTATTTTTACGGGCTTATTATTTTTACTTTTGATGAGCATTATAAGTTGTTAATATTAACCTTATCTAATATCAACGGAAGTTGACTTGGTTAAATCTGAAAATATATGTAAAATTCGATCAAGTTCAAACACATATCAATCTACTGCTGGATAACCGCTTATACAGAAGCACAATTACCTAACTGGGGGAAAATCGGTATAGATTCAAACTCAGAAACTCACACCCATAAACCTAACACAATTATGAGTTGATGTACGTTACATTATATGCTGATTATAATGCAGTTATTATAAGTTTTTAAAAAATTGTGCGAGTAACATTTACATAATAATAGAATATATACAATAACTTATTTTACAAAATGATAATATGACATATATAAACATCTGATTTTTAGTTTGGGTTAATTGATCTTGCATTATCACAATTACATGTAAAAATGATAAAAACTTATAACTGACAAAAGAAAATTGATTAGATTTGATGAAACCCATCCAACCTAGAAAAAGTATGAAATGACTAAACACTTCAAAGAAACCCAATACGACTGAAGATAATAAATACCCTCAATAACACCCGAATTCGAGCCAACCAAATTTAAACCAAACCTAAATCAAACACCACCAGACTTAGAAGTATAAAACAATCCAAACTCAACTTGCCCGAGAGACGAGAGGTGTCCTCCAACACAAAAGGTTAGTATCAGCGATCATTGTTCTTAACCGCTGAACCATGGAAAACTAGGTTCTTGCATAGGATTTTTCGACAACATTATAATTTCTTGAGGTGTATTTATAATACATGACGGAACTGAATTTAGAATGGAACTGATCAATGAAACAGATTTCCAAAACTGGTATTTCGTCGTACCTGCTTTATTTTTGGATGAAACCATTTACAATATATGTTAGATAAGGAATATAATTAGCATTGGAAATCATTTCCATTTACTGCATTATTACCCTTAAAATAAACACATAGCCCTCCTACCACCTTCGGCCAAGAAGATATCGCTTTCATAACGTTACTGTTCACACTTCAAGAAACGAAAACTAACGCCCAAAATTAGATCAAATAAGAAGGTTTAAAAGAGGCAGAATTAAGAGCATAAACAGCAGAGAAAAGTAGATAGGAGAATTTGCCAGCGTTCGAGTCCATGGCATGCACTCACAACAAACATTCGAAATGGGAAGTTTTGAGTACTAGCAGAGCACAATCCTTTCCTGTAACAATAAGCTCGGGGAAAGGTAGACAGAGTATAATATTTTTTGGATGTTACTGGAGCAGAAAAAGAAAGCACCAAAAGAAAGTCACAAAAAGAAAGAGTCTTCTTTAATTTGAAAAGAAAAAGGAGGATAAAAGCGACAATCAAAACAAAACAAAAACACTTCGGGGTTAAGTAAAACAGCTTATATAATCTCATCCATTAACCAAAAATATATATAGAGAACAGCGCAAAGGAATTCAGCAGCAGATAACCCGGCTCCCTCCCAAAGCGATTAACTAAGAAGAGCCAACCTTTCTCTTCCCCCAACAAAGCAAAAAGGGAAAACAATGCTAAGTACGCTTTCAGCATGCCAATGAAATGGAATCTTTTAGGAAGAACGGTCTTGAGGAATAACACACACTCACTCCTGAGCTTCTAAAACAACGATATCTGTAGTGAAAGTAGAGGAAGCTGGCAAAGCGAATTCCCTTGAATTAAAAAATGCTCCTTAACTACACATCTATGGTTGGTTTGCAACCTTCTTGAACAGGGCCACCTTATTACCAACCTCAACATAACATAAAATCTGCTAGCCGAGAACACATTTCACTACATATACCTAATTTGGCATCATATCAACATGTGGCATTGACATCAAACAAACAAGAATCCTGACCAACAAGACCCGGCAAACACACTTAGCTGCGGACAAGATTAAGCTCGGCCAGATGGTCGTCTGGAAGGCCCTACATGCCTGAATACATAAGATACCAAAGGAAAAGGTCAGCGACAGAGACCACATACTATGCTCAACAGACTTCTCAATGTAGCAAGAGTACACTATATCTAAAGGTTAAACTAGGGTCCTGCCGCCAGCCAACCTCAAAAGAAAACAATATTTTAAAATCGGCTTTAAATTCATGGGGGGGGATCAAAAAATGATTTGAACATCAAAATTAGAGAAAGCGACCAACTGAGTACGTTAAAACCCACCCAGTATTAATAAAGAGAGGCAGGCAGCACAGATGACTTTATCAGCCTCTCTTATAAAAATAAGAGAAAGGCAGCAGGTCTTGAAAGATACTTTTCTTAAAGAGCTACATCTACCGTCCTCCCCATACCATGCACCGTATATGCTTCAGAACTCTATTTGCTTATCCTAATTACACCACAAAACATACGGCCGTATAGCGGATAGTGGCAAAGTTTCAACCAAAAATATAAACTAAAATGACATGGGACAATAAACGGAAGATACGCAGCAGAGATACTATGAGAAAATTTCCAAAAATATAATCGAAGTAGGTCACAAGAATGTTCACAGGGGTTCCAACTCAAACTAACAGCATCAAATGCATCCAATCCCTCAATCTTGATTATAATGAGATACTACAGTGCACCAACTACAAAACCTTCATAACCCATGGGCTGTGGCTTGCCTATCCTCCTCACGACACAAACTACATACCTAATTCCCAACTACGGATGAGGCATGTACCTGTTATGGATGGGATCAGGTCCATCTGGAACTCTTCTCTTGCTAACATAATTAAGGCCAGAGACTCCACTTCTTTCGACCAATTCAGCCGGCTTGAGACGACGACCAAATGGCGGAGCAGGTACCCTTCTTGCTGCCCTTGTGCTATCTGCTAGAATCCCCATGGACAAGAACAATAGAGACCAAACCAGTAGTAACATCCTGAGTGAGACTGTCCATGTCTTCTTCCTACAATTACCCCCCACAGGCCTACCAGCTTCTCCCGCCATAATCACTTGAACTCCCTCCACCCCCCACCCCCCCACCCCCGCCCTATACTTCCCTTCCTATGAAGGATAAGTAACTGTTAAGAGATAGGGGTAACAAACCAAAGAGTGCAACCATGACAGGTGGAAAAGATACGTTCATCAGAGATCTTATACAACTGGTTGAAGAAGGGAGGCAAAATAAGTTGAATACTCTTGGAAGGCCAGGGTTCTACTGCAACAAAACTGAACCTCTGTATTTTATAGACGGGTGGAACCAAGATCCACTCTGTCCAACCTGTCCACAGAGAAAGAGAGAGAGAGGAGAGGACCAGCACTGAGAAAAGTTGGTTAATCTCTCTCTGCTTTATGTGCTAATGGGTCCCATATGGAAACATTTCCTTTTTCTTGGTTCCAACACCACTATCAGGCGGCTTAAGAAACCTGGGACCCAGGCACTTCTACTCTCCCAACCCTATGAACCTAGGCAACAGACATTGGAATTCCCAGGACCCGCGTCTGATATGACATAATCAGTCAAAGTCTTTTTCTTGTGAGTAAATGGATAGAGATCCGCCTTGGAGTTATAAAAGGACTCTCACAGCAAAGCTGGAAATATCAGTTCACTTTGATTAATCCAATCAACGCAAAATTAGTCTATCGCATTGCCTAACTCCTACCATAGACTCACCAAACAAATGCAGAAGTTCAAAAGTCTTTTTGACTTAAACTGGAAACCTTGTGAAAGGATTTGTCAACACTGAGTGAAAAATTAGATATCTAATTACTATTATGATTTTGATAGTTAGCCACCCATAGCCTGAGAAAACCCATTCGACAGAGTATGGACTAGGATCATATGCTAACTGACAGAGACTTAACTATAAAAGCGACAAGTGTGACTACACCTATCTGTTTCCCTCAAAATTAGTCATTGGCAAAATAAGTTCATTATTAAATGGTATCTAGAACGCTAAACAGTCAATGAATTTTCTATTGGGTTGCCATGGTTATGATGAATCGTGATACTGAGGTAACAAGTCTACTATTTTTTTTCTCATGGTAAAAAAGAAAATAGAGGAAAAAGTGATATGAAATCTTAAAGTGAATGTTAATGTTTTCTCACTACTTCCACACTTGGTGTAGAGACACAGTTCGGTCTAAGGATAGAGTTATGTTGAATGGGTGGTGAATCTCTTGTTCCAAAGACTTTGTTGGTCAATTCGCTCCTAATGTCTCAGGTCACTGTCCAGTTTTAGTTCATTTCCAGGCTGAGATATAATTGGGACCAAGACTGGTAAGAAGAGGGTCTTGACCCCAAATTCTTAGATCTAGAGAAGGATGTTTGGAAATCTAATGGTCAAGGAAGCTATATGTTCTAGTTGTTCTCTAAGCTTAAGAGCGTGAAGCAACCTCCTAAAGTGCTTAAAGGGTGTTTGGCTTATACTGGGGAAACAGAATGAAACCAGGAAAGGGAATGCAAAAGAACTGAAAAAATCACCCATAATTCTCTTGTATAAGCTTCGTTCATGCAGAAAAAAAGAAAGAAAGTAATGAATCAACGGTCAACAGCCGCAGGTCCTGGTTGGTGGTCGCCGGTCAATCAACAATTTCCATCAGTCAATGTGATCTGATTTTTAGAGATGGTACACTAGTTAAATAGAAGAAAACAACTTTTTTAGGTAACTGAAACAATTGAGTGGGTACAAGGAGCAGGTCTTAAAGCCAATGAACCATTGTAATCAGCTTAAGATGCACGACTGACAGAAACAGTAAGTATTTCCAAGCCATAAGAAATACTATCACTTCTATAGAAGACAAAGCTAGAGTGTGCAAAACAGAACCTGAAACTGTTGTTTGGTCTATACGAACAGCCACTATTGTTGTAATTATTACATGACTAGGGCTGTAATTATTAAGTGTCTAGTGGCTGTTCATTTGTAGTTAATTATTAGTGACTGTCCATCTGTAATTAATTGCAACTCTTCAGCTGATTATAGTTCCTAGGCAGGATCTCTAGAAGTCTCCTCTCTCTTAAACAGTTCTAGAACACTCTTCTCGCTTAGACATTCTCTCTATAAATATAGGGTTGTATCACTTCTCAAAAATCATCATCACATCAACGATTACTGCTATAAACTTCATGGTATCAGAGTAGATTTCAACCTTAGTCACCACTTTTTTAAAACACTAAACATAGATAAAGGGTGTTTCACCCTAATCTCTATTTCTAAGAGAGTCTCCGCTTTAAACTCTATTCCTAGGGGTGTCTCCGCCCTGAATCTCCTGCCTAAAAAGGTGTATCTACCCTCTTCATCCTCCCACTTATTTTTTCATCTTCTGAGGTGAACACATCTGATTCAAATGTTGTTGCATCTGCTGCAGCTGCTATTACAGCAGCTTTGAAACCAAACAAGACTGATTTTGCTCCTATTAATTGAGCCTATAAACTGAATGGAAAGAACTACTTGATTTGGTCTCAGCTTGTCCTTACTCATCTAGAAGGGAAGGAACTGGACAATCATCTCACTCAATCAAAACCAGCCGACACCAATGAAGCTGAATGGAAGAAAGTGGATGCCAACATACGATCATAGCTATGGAATTCAATGGATCCAAGCATTAACATCACATGTATGTTTCTGAAAACAACAAAGGAAATCTAGAAATATAACCAGAGATCCTACTCAACAGCCAAGGATGTTGTCTTCATCTATGACCTTTGGCTTAGGTCAACGACCACCAAGCAAGAAGGATTATCAGTCTCAAAATATGCTACCACTCTTCAACGCGGGTGCTCTGAACTGGATCAGTACCAACCTTTCTGCTTCTCGTCCACGGGTTGAACGATGAACCAGCTGTCTACGCCGAGTGACGATGGAGAATATCCAAATTCGAATTACGATACAGGGGTAATGTTGTAAAGTGGAAGGAGTTGATAGATTAATCGAAGGAGAAAAAGAGCTGGATTTGTGCAAACGCAGGTATTTGTTGCGTTTATATAAAGGTGGCTAACGAGCTTAATGTCCACGTTGGTTGAGTGATAAAGGTGGACAAATCGCTGGCGATTTATCCAAAAGCAATGAATTGCTGTAGTCGAACGACACCTTAAACGGTTATGATAAAGCCAAATTGTGGCATTTAGCAACCGATACAAGGGCTCTACATGGATTACGTGAGACACGATGTAAATCCAAGTAGTACAATCCATTCCATTGCCTAGCAGTTCCAATCGTCTTCCCCGAGTGTAGATCCTGGAAAACACACCAAGATGGAGAAATAGACTAACCCTTCAAGCATTCACTAATGCAAATTATGAAGGTTCACTTGTTGATAGACGATCTACTGTGGGCTACTGTGTTTTCTTAGGAGGAAATTTGGTTACTTGGAGGAGTAATAAACAGAATGTGGTAGCCCGCTCATCTGCACAATCTGAGAAAATCCTCGCTCATGGCATTTGTGAGCTTCTTTGAATCCGTATCATTTTGTCTGACTTGAAGAT
The DNA here is from genome assembly GCA_023374045.1 of Limonium bicolor. NCBI lineage: Eukaryota > Viridiplantae > Streptophyta > Magnoliopsida > Caryophyllales > Plumbaginaceae > Limonium > Limonium bicolor. Next base: position 257,987,920 of record CM041777.1, on the reverse strand, counting down.
CAAGTGGGTAGGCACAATGGAGCTCAGATGTGACAACACAATTGTCAACATAGAGCACAACCCGGTTCAGCATGACCGAACCAACCAACACATCGAAATTGATCGCCACTTTTCCAAGGAAAAGATTGAAGGACTAATTAAACTAAGTCATATCACTTCAGAAGATTAAGTGGCTGACGTCTTCACCAAACCTCTTCATAGTCCAAGATTTCACACCCTCATCTCCAAGCTTGGAATGCAGAATATCTACAGTCCGGCTTGAGGGGAGTGTTGTTTGGTCTATCCGAACAACCACTATTGTTGTAATTATTATGTGACGAGGCTGCTCAGTTGTAGTTAATTATTAGTGGCTATCCAACTGTAATTAATTGTAATTCTTCAGCTGATCATAATTACTAGGCAGGATCTCTAGAAGTCTCCTCTCTCTTAAACAGTTGCAGAACACTCTCCTCTCCTAGACATTCTCTATATCAATATAGGGCTGTATCACTTCTAAAAAATCATCATCACATCAGTGGTTACTGCTGTAAACTTCAGAAACAATTTGATGGGTTTAGTAGTTAGGGGTATGGTTGTAATAGTCTAGCTTATTAGTTAGTCTCTACCTTATATAAGTGAATACTTGTGAGTTAGGCGTCCTGGAAATTAGATGTATTTGGCCACTCTTGTGGATTATAGGCCTCTTACTAGGTTAGGAAGAGGAGATAGGCTCTTAACTATCACAATTTCAGTAAATTTATCTATTACTATAAAAAGCAGTTGGGCACTTCTAAGGCTTTCAAAAGGATTGGGATGGATGGTGTGAACAGAGGCCCTTCGATATCTCACGCAGAGGCTGGATCCTTGTGTAGGTGATGTAGGTAGGTTCAAGATGAAAAAATTAAGATATCCGTCTATTGGTCAAAATATTAAGATGACCTTTTTCGCTCCATTCCACCACATTTGAAAGCTACAAGGCAGATGGTTTCACAGCTTTTTTTTCAATACATGAAATATTTTTGGTTCTTTGGTAACTAAAGTTATCCAAGATTTTTGTTTCAGGGCATGTCCTTAAACAGTTCAATTGCGCTACTCACTTTTATTCCTAAGCCAGAAAACCCTGATAAGCCAGGGACTTTAGATCTATACATAGTTGAGATGCGGAGCATAACACCATCAGGAACATGCTCACAATGAGGCTACAAGAATGTTGACGAATATTATTAGCCCAAATGAACTTGCTTTTGTTAGGGGGAGACTTATGAATCACACCATTTCGCTATGTCATGAGATTACAAACGGGTACAAGAGGAAATCTACCCAGCCATGATGTTGTTAACAATGGTTCTCCAGAATCTATATGAAGTGGGATTTTATAAAAGGGATGAATGCTGCGTTAAACTTCCCTCACGAGTTTGTTGGTTAGATTATGGAGAGCACTTCAACTCCAAGCTTCTTAGTAGTCAAAGGCAGCATGAAGGGATTTGGCAGAAAACCTAAGGGTGGAGGGAAGGAGATGCAATCTCCCTTTACCTCTTTGTCATTAGTATGGAATAATTGAGACAAATCTTGACCAAGTTTAAGGACAAGAAGTATGTCTACCATCCTATATAGAAAATTTAAGCTAACTTAGTTATGCTTTGCAGATGATTGGTGCTTTTTTGTAAGACCGAGAAGGATGTTGTGGAGATGATGAAGGTTCAAGTCTTTTTTTCTAAGGCTTCTAGACTGAGCTAGTCTCAGCTAGACCAAGGTTTTAAGGCTCGAGTGGACATGGAGTTCATTGGATCTATGTCAAATACCTTCTTAAGAAGGGTGCTCTCTCAGTGATATACTCGAGTACCTCTCTACCCTACTAGGTTATTACTCAAAGGCGTCAAGAGATTTTGGGGAAGACTAAAAGTAAGACTTTAGGGTTGCTTAGCTATGCTGGAAGGTTGCAATTGATAAAGTCCATGGGGAAGCACACACCGGGGTGAGGAGATCCACTCTCCCCTTGCATCTTTGTCACTTGTATCAGGTACTTGAGTGGACTCTTGGCTGATCCGAGGGTAAGAATGTCTGCCTACCAAATGTTCACAATCATCTCTTGGATTAGAGGAAACTTCCCTAGATTCATATTTATTTACGAGCTTGCTATGAATCCTAGATGAGCCATAAAATGCAGGTTGTTGCACTGGGGTCTATGTATCTAGAAGAAGTGGCTTGTGACAAAGAAGATACAATTAAGCATGTCTTTTTTGGATGTGTTTTTCCTAGTGAGGTGTAGTATAGAGTGTAAAATTATTTTAGGGGGCATTTCGTTTGGGCAGAGGAAACAAAATGGAGTCAGGAAAAAGAATAGATATAATTGGAAAAGAATTCTCTTTGTTTGTCTTGTCTGTTTGTTTGTGCAGGGGAAAAAGAAAATGAATTACCAGTCAACGACCACCAACTGCCGGTCAACATCCATTGGTCACCAGTTAGCAAGAGGTAGTAAATCAAGTTAGAGGGGTTTGGGGTAACCCTGTTCTCGATCCTTTTCCTAAAAATGAGAAAAAATATATATAAACAAACAGTAGAAAATGAAATCATCAAACACCCTCTTAGAGGTATTGGACCCCCTTTTTGAGTGGAGCTTTGTTAGATGGGTTCGTGGAAGAAATATGAAGCATATATGTAACTCGATTGAGTCTACTTCTATCATTTACCTTGTATGGAGAGAAGGATACAATATAGGTCTTTTTTTACAGTACTTGCTTGCTTTAACTTGTTACTAGCAAGGCTTCGTATATGAACTACTATTATATCTCATCTTTAATCTAAACAAAAACATCTTTTTATGAAGAGTACGTATCGATTCATCGACCACCTCCATGAGCAAGCTTTTATCCCCTTTCAAGCCAATCATAATCCATCACTGAACTCGTAGCCTCTAAAATAGGTTGATGAATTATAGGTACTACCTTTTCCATTGCGGGGCATGGAAACCCACCACATTGTAATTAGAGGTACATACCTTCCAAAACAGAAAAAGTTCATAGCCCAATAAGTAATAACATAGAACACTTACCGACAAAGAGAAAGAATCTATTGCAACATCATCCAAACATTCAACCACAAAATTGTAATTAATCATATGCATTAAGAGTCAACTCAAACTTGACACATAAATTCAACTCCAACTTTGATATCTCCATCTTAGTTATAAAACAGGAAAAAACACAAAGGAGCCAAGTTCAAGTTAAGAATGTGACAACACATACTTGACTCCTCATAAAGCATATATCTCAGGTCACCGTAATTCAATTATCCAAAAAGCTCTGCTATGCTAGGGATTATTCCAAGCACCGAATGGTCAGCTCTTCCAGAGTGTTGCTGCTTTTTTATGCAATGGGTTGCCACTAAATCTCTTTGCTTCTAGTGAAGTGGAAAAACCAAGTCACAGTAACCACGTTTCCCTCAACAGGTTCCCTGATATAAGGAAAAAAACTCAAGGAAAGTAAGTTTGGCACCATTTTACTATTTACAGAACTCAAATCAACTAGCTGGCCCTCATTCTAAGTTGCCAATATAAAATTCTCTATGGGGCATTGCAACTTCTACGACATACTCAGATTGGCAAAAGCTCCCCACAAAAGTCAAAACCAATCTGCACCTCTATGCATCTTGACTTTAATTATTGAAAAAAAAAAGAACTATTCTTTATCGATGCCTGTTGAAACAACAATTATATTGCATAGTCTTCTTAACTTTGTAAGACTCCCTCAGAAATCAACACCGTAATTGCATAAGGATGCTATTAGGTTGCGTTCAGGATATCATACATATGTATGGCTTGACATATTTTTTATCCTAACAAAGTAGCAAAACTCATACTGGAAAACTTGGAATCGATATAAAAGGTGAGGCAGGCTAAGAAAAGAGAGGCGATTACTATGATTGTTTTCTTATATTGCACTTATCTCTAATCATAATTTCATTCAACACCGTCCAGCAATACAAGTAATCCACCTATCACTACAGCATCCCTAAAGAGGCAAAACAGACATGATCCCCAATCAGGTAAGTTATTACATAAGGTTAGAGTCCAAATTTCAAGTGGAAGGTTGGCATAAAAATGGAGTACAAACTAATGAGCATCGTATACTCCCTAGACAAATATAAAATGGATTCAACTACCCCCACGTTAGACTCAAGAACATATGTGATGCTCCTTTTTATAGCGCCCACTCCTAACAATGATAGATGCGTAACGAAGAATATATATCTTCAGTGAACAAAAAACAGAACAGAAGAACCTTACCACGTTCTACAGTGTTGTTACATACTGAACATACTTAAACTAGGCATGTAAAAGAGCGAAGGCCAACCCAGCCTATATGCTCAGAACTATGGAAACATTAAAATTTCACACTGTGGGGGAATAACAGAAACAACTCATTGGATAAATAACAGAAAAAATTGAGGCATGTTACATCTCTAGATTATGCTTTGTAAATAGATAAGATATCTGACTATATCATTTGTTCGTACAAAGCACCAGCCAGAAAAAAAAAAGTGAAAGCTACAGCATATGGTATATCCCTAAGTTGAACATGTTTACAAGATATTAAAATGAAGTGAAACTGATGGCTTACTGCTTCAATGACAGATGCACCAAGGTGCTAGCATTTGCAATCAATGCCATCAAGTGTATGAATCTGTTGCGTCTGACATCATTCCCTGAAACATCATGAGCACTAATGTTACGATAGATGTCAACACTTGCACATAACACAAATCATACCAATAAAATTAGAACTGGATAAAGGCCAGAAGATTGCTGCAGTACACTTGGTCAGAGCCATAATTTTTACTCCTTATCATCCTACGCTTGCTGTAAACAGCTGTTATGGTTTCGACTTCCTCTTCTTTTGTGCCCACAGGGGTCCATATATTGCCAGATAAGTCCGACCAAACCGTCGATCAACAATCTGCATTTTCAGGACATCAATTCAGTACTTAATACACAGTTACTCAACCATTATTAATTCCACAACTATCCATCGAATTTATAGCCAAAAGAAGCAACATTTGGAAGGTATTCAAGATGATTAATACTCTCTTCTATTCTCAATAGATGATTTTTTTGGGTCATTTCACTATTTTCAAAATATAAGATGTTCTAACATTTTTTGTCATCTACTTTCCAATTCTACCCCTCATTTGTTATTTCACAACTCTACTTTTCAAATCATTTCTATTCCCAATGTAAAAAGTAAGAGCAATATAGTCTAACTTTTTTCTCCTTAATTTTTGTGCCTAGAGCTAAACAATCATCTATTTAGAAAAAGAGATGGAGTATTATATACGCCATCAGGGCTCCACAGTCCGCAATAAAAAAAGGCAATTTGCAAGCAAATCATGTGTAATAGGATGCACACCAATGATAGTAAATAGTACCTTAGTAAGACATCCACAAGATTCAAGCATGCTTGTTTGTGAGGGATACTCCACCAACTAGAAGCGAATTAAAATCATCAGACAAGCATAACTGTTGTGCTGGTGCATAATGCCTATTTAACGAAGAAAACACTACCATGAAAGTATCTGGTCCAATAATAGATGACTTGGAAATCTGATCCATCAGCACTGTATAGTCAACTTTTTCATATGGCGGGGTGACACTAATGTAGTCAAATATTCTATCTTCACCTGCAAGAAACAAAGCACAACACATAAAGAATGTCACGAAAGAGAAGCGAAGACAACAAATATATACCAGACCTGACAACATAAGAAACTACAATTAGACGGTGCATAAGACGGATGAAAACACAATTGGTCATGGATCATGAGTGCCTTAACCAAAATAGAGAGAACATGGATAACACTTTGAATCCCAACAAGTAGGACAAAATTTCTACAGAGCATAAGGGAATGACCTCATCGGATGTAGATGTTTCAAGCATATGCATAAGGCTCAGACTAAAGGGATTAAGGCCAGATTATTCATATAACCCAAACATTGGAGCAACCCAGTTAAAAGCTCAAAGGGACCCATCTGAAGAATTTACACAATTTGTTATTGAAGAGAAATGAGAGGAATTGTGTGTCTATTATTGAGAGAATAGATACATATTTATACAAGGGGTTAGAATAATCTAGAGGGGAGATAAAGGAAAGAAATGGTTGGGTTTCCTGACTGTTGGAATACCCCACTACCTAGGAAACATCATAATTAAATAATTTGCCTAATAAGTGACTAATTACAAGGAAATACCAATAGATAGAATACAAACAGATTAGGCAGCAGAATGCATCAATATTAATGGTGACTGTTCAACACTCCCCTTCAAGTTGAATGGTGTATGTCATCCATTCCAAGCTTGGAAATCAATTGCTGAAATCGAGAGCCGTGAAGACCTTTTGTTAGCACATGTGCAATCTGTTTCTCTGAAGAGATATAACTCAAATCAACAATTCCTTGATCAAGTTTTTCTCTAATGAAATGCCGATCTATCTCAATATGCTTGGTCTTTTCATGCTGGACAGGGTTTCTAGCTATCTTGATGGCTGATTGGTTGTCGCACTTCAGCTTCATAGCTCCCTTCCACTTTATTTTTAGATCATTTAGAATAATCTGGCACCATAGTAGTTCACATAAACCCTGTGCAAGAGAGCGAAACTCAATTCAGCTGATGATCTAGCAACAACACTATGCTTTATACTTTGCCATATTACTGGATTTCCTGCCAAAAATACACAGTATCCTGAGGTAGATCTTCTATCTACCACTGATCCTGCGTAGTCAGCATCTGTGAATGCTTCTAAAGTTAGTTCATTGTCCCTTTTGAATAAAATTCCTTTTCCTGGACTACCCTTAAGATAGTGAAGGATTCTGTAAGCAGCTGCGAGATGAGATTCTCTAGGATCATGCATAAACTGGCTGATTACTGAGACGGGATAAGCAATGTCCGACCTTGCGTGGGACAGGTAGATTAATTTTCCACACAATTTTTGATATGTTTCTTTATCCACAACCGGATCATCAAGGGCCGCTCCAAGCTTATGGTTAGGATCAATGGGTGTGCGAGCTGGTTTACAACCACTCTTCCCTGTTTCCAGCAACAAGTCAATGATATATTTTTGCTGCGAGATGAATATGCCTTTGGAAGATCGTGCCACTTCAATTCCAAGGAAATATTTCAGCTTGCCCAAGCTTTTAATTTCAAACTCTGATTCCAATCTTTTGCTCAATTGCACTCTCTCATCCATATTATTGCCTGTAACAATGATATCATCCACATATACCAAAAGTACAGTTACTCCTCTAGATGATGAATGCTTTATAAATAGGGTATGGTCACCTTGACTTTGCTTGTAACCTGCATTCTTCATCACGTTAGCAAATCTGCCAAACCATGCCCGAGGAGATTGTTTAAGGCCATAAAGAGCCTTCTTCAATTTGCACACTTTGTTTGTAGAAGGTGGAGCAAAACCTGGAGGAGTCTTCATATAGATTTCTTCTTCAAGGTCTCCATGGAGAAAGGCATTCTTCACATCAAACTGTGATAGACTCCAATCAAAATGAGCAGCAAGAGACAATAGAATACGAACTGTGTTCATTTTGGCAACCGGAGCAAAAGTCTCCACATAGTCAATCCCATAGGCTTGTGTAAAACCTTTAGCCACAAGACGAGCCTTATACCTTTCTAGGCTGCCATCAGATTTATATTTTAAAGTAAAGACCCATTTGCAGTCTACTACATTCTTTCCAGCAGGTTGTCCACAATTTCCCAAGTGTGGTTCCTCTCTAGAGCACTCATCTCTTCTTTCATGGCTTCCCTCCACTCCTTATGTTGAAATGCTTCATTACGGTTTTGGGATAGGAATCTCTTGGATTTTGTTGAGGAAAAGCTTGTGTGCAGGGGAAAGTTTGTGAGTGGAGGTGAATTTGGCTAATGGGTATAAGGGCTTATTGGTACACTCTCGGGTACCTTTTCTAAGGGCAATAGGAAGGTGAAGATCTGAATCAGTGGAGGTAAGGAGGGCGAACAAGATGAAAGATTGTTGCTACATCCTCTGCCATGTCTGGTGTTGCATCCTCGGGACCTTCCTGTAGGTTGGAATCGTGGCCATGTGTCTGGTCAGGAACGGGTGCCCTTCTGCTGTAAGTTAGAGGAAAAAATGGGAATGGTGGGGTGGATTTTTCTGTTTGTTCAACTGTGGTGCAATGGTGTGGTAGAGGTTTCTGTTTGCTCAATGGTGGTGTTAGGATTGTTGGTCGAGTCTGGTGTTGGAGGATATTCTTGTGGTGGCAATCTTAAAGGCTGAAGTGACTCAAAGGTGGAAGGATGACTCATCTCCTGTAGTAGTAGGATTGCAAAAAAAGGGTTCAGGCTCATGAAAGTGACATCAGTGGTGACATAGTTCTTTTGGTGGTGGATGGTAGCATTTGTATCCCTTTTGAGTTGTGAATATCCAAGGAAGATGCATTTGAGAGCTCTAGGGTCAAGTTTCCCCCTTTGAGTGTTGTGAATATGAACAAAGGCAGTGCAACCAAACACTTTGGGTTCAAGTCCTGGAGATGGATGAAAATAAGGATGAAATTCTTTGAGGAAAGCCAAGGGACTTGTAGTGGATGACACGAGAAGGTAATCTATTAATTAGAAAAGTGGCTGTAAGAACACTTCCCCCCAATAGTGTTTGGGTGCATTGGCTTGGAATAAGAGAGCGCGGGCAACTTCAAGGATGTGACGGTTTTTTCTTTCAGCTACTCCATTTTGTTGTGGGGTGTAGACACAGGATGACTCGTGAATAATCCCATGAGTTGAAAAAAAAGTGTCAATGAGTGGTTGAAATAGTCCTTGGCGTTATCAGTTCGAAACTTTTGAATTTTTGTATTGAATTGGTTGTGAATCATGGAGCAAAAGGTGGGAATGATATTGCTCACTTCAGATTTGTGTTTTAGGAGATAGACCCATGTGGTTCTAGTGCAATCATCAATGAAGGAAATGTACCATTTTGCACCAGAAATTTTCCAAAGGAGCAGGACCCCAAACATCACTATGAATGAGTTGAAAAGGGGATGCACTTCTTGTATTACTAAAGGAAAGGAAACCCTAGTGTGTTTAGCTTTCATACACACTTCACAGATAAAATCAGCAACATTTTTTCCTTGGAACAACTCAGTATACATATGCTTAAGAAGGCCAAATGGTGGGTGGCCTAATCTTTGATGTAACAACCAGAGGGCTTTGTTTGTGGTAGTGGTGGATAAGGCTTGTGTTTGGTTTTCCTCTAACACCTCTAGAAAATACAGCCCGTTCTTTCCTTAGCATGACCAATCTTCCTCCCCGAGTGTAGGTCCTGCAGAATGCACTCAGAAGGAGAGAAAATAGCATAACAATTAAGATCCTTGGTTAGCTTTGAAATGGACATTAGGTTAACAGATAAGGTAGGAGCATGTAAAACTGATTTTAGTTCCAAGTTCTTTGAAAGGTAAACAGTCCCTTGTCCGGCAGCAGGTGCATGGGAACCATTGGCTGCAATAATCTGTTTTGTGGTGGATTCATAGCTATGAAAATGGTTTTTGGAAAAAGTCATATGATCGGTGGCTCCTGAATCTAGTATCCAATTACTAGATTGGGTTTTATCTGAAGCATTACAGCACAAGGAGACTGAGTGATTACCTGAGAAAGAGAGAGAATAGTTGCTAGATGAGTTACCATGCGGCTGTTTCTCAAGGGTCTTCATAAAGGCCTTGAATTTCTCAAGATCCGCAGCACTTAACTCAGCTGTTGTTTCTGCAGTTTCCTTTGAAGATTCAGCTGCGAGGTTAGCTTGAGGACGAGTGGACTGCTGTTTCATGTCCTTGACAAACAAACAGCGATAAAGGCTGTTAATGGTGAAGAAACAGCGATGAAGGCTGTCAATCAGCAATGAAGGGTGAAAGGTTGAAGGAAACAGCGATGAAGGATGTTAAAGATAGGATAATACTGATTTGGAAGAGATGAGAAGAAGCAGCAATGAAGGCTGCTGAACTGGACAGCAATGAAGGCTGACGGGTGAAGTAAAAAAAGGTTTTTGTGTAGAGTATTAGCTCTGAAATCATGAAGAGAAATGAGAGGAATTGTGTGTCTATTATTGAGAGAATAGATACATATTTATACAAGGGGTTAGAATAATCTAGAGGGGAGATAAAGGAAAGAAATGGTTGAGTTTCCTGACTGTTGGAATACCCCACTACCTAGGAAACATCATAATTAAAGAATCTGCCTAATAAGTGACTAATTACAAGGAAATACCAATAGATAGAATACAAACAGATTAGGCAGCAGAATGCATCAATATTAATGGTGACTGTTCAACAGTTATTGTTTAGAGCACATATATATCTGTGCAGTCTAAACAAAGAAAAACACGAGAAAAATACTGAAATTTACCAATACATACCTACAAACAGATCAGACCTCTCCAAGAAATTTTCCACACGAACTGTGTGTATTTTCGAAGCATCCAGAAATTGTGTCCATTGTAAATTTGGCTGAAGAACATCTGAAACAACCCAGGGATCCATCTCAACAAAATGTGCCTAAAAGTGTTAAAACGAACTTAGATATCCCATTGTACTACTTTAAAGTGAAACTAACCAAACGATACTGGATCAGCAAAAAGATAATACATCTAAAATCATAATGATACACTTGGAAGTCTTTAACTCGGTCATTATCAGTCAACTACTAAGAAAACAAGTCTTTCTCCTTGTCTTTCTGTCGAACAGGCACCATTAGACTAGGAAATAGTGCATTTATTAATTTTTCTAATTAATTAAGGTCTTATGTCGGTTCAGCATGTAATTCATTGTACCTGTTCAGTTATTTATATTTACTAGACAGACACTGCCAAGGTGTCTCTTCCATTAGGCTATCTAGACCCTTCCAATGGTGCCTATATATAGGATTGCACATCTCATTTCTGATAATCAATCACTGAATAAACACAGTTAAACTACACTTTCTTCCAAATAGAGGCAGGAACTGTAACAGCACGGACAAGTGCCAGAGGTTTCTGAAGCACATAGATAAAACAGGTACCACATCTTTTAGTTTCAGAAAATCAGAGTGACATTGTTGATGAAAGACAATAATCCGACAGCATACTACTTCTAAGCAATGCTGTTAAAATCTCAAATATAGTCATGTTTAATACAATTCTACCATTCAAAATATGAACCTGCTAGGATTCTGATCCTACACGTCTTTAAGGGCTAGAGATCTAGTTTAGAATGTTAAGCTTACCTCTGAACACCCGCGACTAAGAGCTTCAATACCAACAGACCCTGTCCCAGAGTACAAGTCTAACCACCGGCCAGGTCTTAATGATGCGGGACAGCCACCAGCAGCCTACACAGGAGACTTGATGTGGGAACTCAAGAAAATAAACAAGATAATAGGTGTAAATGCCACTACAGAAGTATGTTGGAGGATTGATAATGCATGCAGGTAATCAGTTCACTGTATTAGGAGTCACATAGGACTTCTCAGAACTGGAGTGAAGAAATGACAAAAAAAGCCCACAAGAAATTGCATTAGTTTACAGCCATGATATATTTTGATTTAAAATGACAGGAAAACAGAACTTTTTGCAAATAAAACGAGAACAGCATGTTTTTGGAGGGACTTGCTCTGAAGCTATGTTCATCTATATGTGTCTAGGGTAGCAACGCAGAAAATGAATGTTCTGATACAAAAAGGCTTGAGATGCGTAACGATTGCAGATGTCCATAATGATATACTCCCTCCTTATATATATATATATATATATATCCTTTGTGGGCACTGAACACATACTAAGAAGAGGCATCAAAAGCAATGGCGGACCCAGAACTTTGAGCAAGGGTGTCGAATATATAAGTATTATGATTTATTGTTAACAATAATTTTTATATAATATCAAATTAAAGTTCTCATCATATCGGTTAAACAAAGTAAAATGACGACAATAAACACTAGTACAATTTCTACATTAAAATAAATCCAATGACATTAGAGATAGGAAAAAAACATATTATTCATGATCAAAGTTACTAAAGCGGTAAACCAGAAGATCAAATTCAAGTTAACAAATAGCAAATGTCAATTAGCTAGCAAATAAAAGTAATTAATCTTATTGTCTTTGTTGTTTACAGATGTAGAGAAGGAAGAATGAGTATAATAAATCAAAGTTTATGAAAACTAAACACCGCTAAGCGAGGAAATAAAAATAGAATAAAATTGTGAGGACAAAAGCAAAATAAAATTAAAGGGAAAAATAAAAGAAAATGTCTACATTAAACAATGTTTCACAAACTAGAATCACAGTTTATATTGATCAAGACAAGGGTATCAAAACTTTTACCAAACAAAATTACTTGCAACATATACACAAACTATAGTTTATTCTAAATTTTTTGTGTGTTGCTCTAAGGAACGTCTGCCCCTAATCAAAAGTCTAGTTTACCCTCATTTATATCACACGGTAGTGGGTAAGGAAAAAATGTCAAAAAGGTACTACTCACCGGGGAACAAATTAGATATCATGAAGGACTCTTTACCTAGAACATCTTCAACGCGACTTCGCAAAACGTCATTTACAGAAAAACACAGGAGCAGAAAAATAGACAATCATTTTTGTTCACATGAGCCAGAAACAGCATGATAAACCTGAATTAGTTCCTAGGTGAACACCTTCAAACATCTTAGCTCAACCCCAAGTGTGCAAATAAAAACAGATCCTCCTCTAGTTCTCTCTTTTTTCTCACTGCTAGATCAATAAGGGAAGCATCCATCCTGATATCACTTTCAATGATATTAAAGTTAGCAAAAACTAAACTCATTCTTATATCAATAATTCCTTCTTCATCCAGCTCTATCCTCTTAATTAACATGAATATATCTACTCTTGATCCCATGATCCTTATATTTTTTAACCTTTTTCCATATCATTTCAATGACAAAAGATAGGATTCATGGGTAGAAAGCATAAGGATAGAGCATCAGTTTCAATCCACAGATAACGGATTCAATTTTTGAGGGCACTTGATATACTGTTTCTTATGATGACTCAAACCCTCAACAAATATTATTAATAACTGCATGACATTGACAGCTTCTTAGCTGTAATTTATCTTGTAAAAATTCTATGACGAAGGCCATAGCAGAGAATGCTGTTACATCACCTGCATTATATCAAAGGCAGCACCCTTAACAACTTCCATCATAGGGCGAACATCCATGCCTGCTGGAGAAAGCAATTTCTTCCTTTTAGCCGTCCCAGCAAGCACCTTTGGAGCATAAAGAATTATTTTGTCGGTAATATGTCCATAATTTTCAGACCAGAATCTTACAGAAACAAATATTAAGCATTTATGAGAAAGAAAATTAGACATGAAGATCGGCATCCATGCCCATTAGTTTTCTCACACGGTAGTCCAGGGAGAATTTGACAGCACATTCCAGTTTGCAGTAATTTAAGAAGACAATTGATGACAAGAATAACTCAGGGAATGTTCGAAATTCAGCCAAAGCTTAAAATCGAGTCCCGAAAAAAAAATCATAGCACACAAACCTGAAGCAGCCTATGTGTAGTCCGAGGCGGAGCAGGTTCAACTGCGGGAACTTCCTTTCTCCTCCCCTTTCTCCCTTGCGACTCCTTTTGCCTCTTCTTCTGCACAGCCCTCATACTTCAGCCCCAAAAATCAAGACAAAGAGACAACAAGGCAGAAGAAAAGAGGGACAAAGAGAGGTGAACAGAACCTTAGGAGAAGAATCATCCACTATTTCCCTAACATCGAAACCATAACGTTCTCGCAACTCTCGCTCCTGCTGGATCGACACAACATCCTCGGATTCTATTTAAGAAATGCAGGCAGAAAAGACTTTTTAATACTCCAGAGCTTGAACCACGAGGAGAAACTTGAGACTTCATGACACCGAAATGATAGCAAGCCGGGACAGGAATGAAAACGTACTCTTAGCAGAAGCAACAATCACAAAGTGCAGATGGGCCTTTCCCCGAGAAGGGGAGATATTAAATGATGACGGGACAGGACATAACCGCGAGCAATTTCGGTAGTTGAGGGTCGATGAGAAGCAGCTGAACGCCGAGACGGTGGTCCGGCTGATATTCGGACCAGGCAGAACTGGCGGGAGAGGTGTCGATGAGACCGCCATCGTTGCTTATCCCCTTTCCACTTCCAACAGCTTCGGAGTTTGCAAGTTTTAACAGACCACTGAGGAGAAAGAGCACTGAGCAGTCACTTCAGTCTCAGTTGTCTACTAACCGCAAGCAGAAATTTGAACATGTTATGGGCCTAAAAGCCCACTTTATAAAGGGTTTGTCGGACTCTTTAAGAGTCCACGAAACAAATTGGCATAGTGTTTTATTTACTTTTTTTTCAAAACGAAACAGTCTTTTATTTACAAAAACCTCTTTACGAACGAAGATGGAATAGATTTGTCAGACTAGATAGTAGATACTTTATTAAGAAAGTATTAAGGGGGCGTTTACTTCGAGACAAGGAAACGGAATGGAATCACGAAAGGGAATGGAAAGGAAAGGAAAGGGATTCCCCCGAATCAAGAAGTCTGTTTGATTCTACATGGAAACAGAATAGAATTCTCAATGAGTGTCTTTGTTATTTGGTTCCAACAGGGAAGTGTTAATACATATTTACACTATAAATAATATATATTATTTATCTAATTTGTATGTAACATATACGAATATTTATATAAATTACATAGCATATATAATAGTTTTTAAATTATAAATGACATATATTAATATTTATATAGTCTATATTATGTATAATATTTTTTAAAATTTATCTATATATATAATTTTTTAATTTTATAGTATTTAAGTTAAAAAATATTTTAATATATATTATATATTTATTTAAACTGTAAACAATATAAATAATATTTATAAATTATATACTATATACTATAGCTATATTATTATTATTTTTAGTTTTATCGTATTTAAATTATTAAATATATTATTTAATAAAATTGTAAATAATATATATAAATATTTTTATAATATTTATTTAAATTTATAAATATATATATACATTTTTTTATATCATTTAAAGTATAAATAATATTTATTAATATTAATATATATTATATATAATATTTGTTCATATTATTTAAATTATAACTATGTGTATAAATGATTATTATATTAATATTTATTTAAATAATATATATTTTATTTTTCAGAATTTTATTGTAATTAAATTATATTATATATCTATATTATTTGTTCATATTTTTCAAATATAAATAATATATACTACCATTATTATATAGTATATTATATTTTGAAAATTTTTAAATTTATATATTAACATTTATATAATATATATTATATTCATTATCATATCAGTATATGTATATTTATATTTATATAAAGTATAAATAAATATTTGTATTAATATTAGATAAAAATATTGTATATTAATATTTATAAAATTATGTATCATATATTAGTATTTATATAATTATATATTATATATATATATTTGTTTATGCTAAAGATGATGATAGGGGTAAGAGGGAGGAAAGGGAATACCTTTCCCTGGGATATTGGGGGAATCACCAAAGGAAATTGGGGTTTTTGAAACCTGATGTGGGGGAAACAGAATCATTAAAAATACAAAACAAACAAAACAAAGGGAATGATTCCGTTTCCCTTTGTTGATTACCCCAAAGTGAACGCCCCCTAAGTGAGTTTGTGGCAAGCTATCAATTTTATTGTCAATTCCAACTTTTTTTGCTCTATTTTATTTAAACGATGTATCTAAACGTTTTTGTAACAAATTCTGTGTCGGTTCCACCATGAGTGTTATGCATTCATTTCAACAGACGATAGATTGTGCCGCCAAGCCGCGTCCATTATTGTGCAACCCTGTCCACTTGACAGTTCAGTCAGCTACTGATTGGATTGTTTTATTGACTGGGCTGTTTTTTTACTATATTAACTTCAATTGGTTGTAACTTTTAAAATATAAGTTCAAAATGAAAAAAAAATTATATCATTGTTCATCTAAATTCAAGCTCTTCAAAACAAGATCAGACATGGATATATTTTGACAACTTTAAAATTTTATATTTTTTATATGTATATATCTATACATATCAACCATACTTGATTCATCATATACAGTTTAAAATACACCATACAACAATAATATACACTAAAACAATAATGATTCATTATATGTTTGAAATCGGTATGTTAAAAAAATATATGATTCTATATAAGACTTAAAATACATCATATAAATAATAATAATACACCACAAAACAATAATAATAATGCATTACAATAATTATCCATTATTAGTTTCAAAGTTTGTTATCTAATTCACCACTTATTAGTTAATGAATCATAATATCAGTTTTAATGAATCATAATATCAAAATTAATGAATCTTATCTTCATTTTAGTGTATCATCGCAAACACATAAAAATAAAAAAATTTAAACAATAATGTAATACAAAACAATATTTGGTATGTATGAAAAATACATGATTCACCATAGAAGATTTAAATTGCACCATACAATAATAATAATACATTACAAAACAATAATGATTTTTTATCGGTTCCAAAGTTTGTTACCTAACTCACCACTTATTAGTTAATGAATCATAATATAAATTTTAATGAATCATAATATCAAATTTAATGAATCATATCATCATTTTAGTGTATCAATGTAAACATATAAAAATAAAAAATTAAACAATAATACAACACAAAACAAATTTGGTATGTACGAAAAATACATGATTCACTATATAAGGTTTAAAATACACCATATAATAATAATAATACACTACAAAATAATAGTAATTTTTAATGGGTTCCAAAGTTTATTATCTAATTCACCACTTATTAGTTGATAAATCATAATATCAATTTTAATGAATCATAATATCAATTTTAATGAATCATAATATCAAAATTAATAAATCATATTATCATTTTAGTGTATCATCATAACATGTAAAAATAATTTTTTTTCAAAGTTGTCAAAACATATTCATGACTGGTCTTGTTTTGAAGAGCTCGAATTTAGGTGAACAATGATATAATTTTTTTTAATTTTGGACTTATATATTAAAAGTTACAACCATTTAAAATTAATATAAATTTTCTTCTCACTCATGTGCCACATACAGGGGTGGACCCAATGTAGAGCGTAGTGTGTCAACCGTAATGGTGGCCACCGGTCCGGTTCCACCGGTTCCGGAAAATGTGTATTCGTATTCGGAACCGGTCTGGGCGGTTCCGGTTCTGAAATCTGGATTCGCTTCGGATTCGGTCAAAAAATCGGTTCCGGCCGGTTCTGGCTGGTTCCGGTTCTGATCGGTTCCGACCGGTTCCAGAGCGGTTCCGGAAAGATTTGATCGGCTCCAATTGCTTCGTTTTAGTTCCGATTTGAGATCTGTTTGAGCGCACACGTCACTCTTTTCATCCACTTTACAACTAGATGGGTTATTCTTCAAGTTTATAATCTTAAATGTGTAAGAAACAAAGACTTAGGAATTTTTATCAAATTTACAAAAAATAAGGAACAAAGAGAATTTTATTATATGATTCACTGCCTCATTAAAACCTTATTAGGTAAAAACCCATTGGAAAAACCCTAATTAGGAAAAAGAGTACAACTACTAGAAGGTTACATGATTTCACTTTGCAAGTCTTAAAAAAAAGATTACATGGAAAGAAAGTAATACTAAATTACTAATACATTTTAAAATATTACACGGTAACTTCAACCGGTTCCAGGGCGGTTTCGGTTTTCACTGGTTCCGGTTCCGAATCCGATGACGGTTCCAGGCGGTTCCGGTTCCGGGGCCGGTTGGGACCCGAATCTCAAAACATGTATTCGTATTTGGAACCGGCTGAGGCGGTTTGGTTCCGGTTCCGGTTCTCACCGGTTCCGGTTCCAATCGGTTCCGGGTAGAACCGGACCCGATGGCCACCATTAGTCAACCGACACACATACAATTCATAATAAAGCTAAAAATTATTTATATCCTATAACTAATCATGTTTAGTTAGGTGTTTTGACACTCTTGTGTTGATAAATATGAGTTGAGTTCAAATATGATTAATGATTTTGTTTATTTCATTACAGAATATTATGTAAAATAAATTGGGTTCAAGGCTAAAGAATGACCTTAATAATGTTGTATTTCACTTTGTAAATCACTCTTCATCCGTGTATTTTATATTTTATTTTTAATTTTTTTAGTTTTATGTTAGTCCTATCTTTCTTTTCTTATCTAATATTGTTTATTTTCTCTAATCTTGATTTATTATGCACTTCCGTTTTTCCACCTTTTTTTTATCTTTAAGAACAACATATGCCCTAAAGTCAATTACTTAATTTGTTGGTTAACATTTGCTAATTGCCAACCTAAATTTGTTCTTCTAGTTTGTTCATGAATGATGCTTTACTAATATATAAAAGCTTATTGTTAACTTCAAAAATCTGAATTCATAAGTTTGACACACCTAACTTAAAATTCTGGGTCCGCCACTGGCCACATAAACAGTCTAGTCAGCATATTGACTGGACTGCCACATAAGTAGACCGCACAACACATTGTGCAACCTCGCCGTGTAATCGATTCTGCGTCATTTCAAAAAGACCCTTAAATATCATCAGGGGATTACACGACCACACCTTGTCGAGAATCAAATTAACACATTAGGGAGCTAATCTTATGGTATGTAAGAGTATCTTTTGATATGCTCAAACGTTGACCAGTGGTTCACTGTCTTGATCAATAGTTAGCTAGAGTAAAATTTATCCTTTTATAAGTGTTGTGGAAATCCAGCAACAAGAGAAGTAAAATCTACCTACCAAACCCAAAGCAAGTTTACCATAACTACTTGGTCGCAGAAAGATATCAAAATTCATGTTAGTTAGGTTAATCATAACCGCTGATTATAACAATAGAGATAAATCAAAATTTTCTTTACCATCTAGATAAACTAGATCATAAAATTGTTGTATAGTGGTCAAGAATATATATATTTACTCATGAGGCAAGAAGAAGACCCGGAGTTTTAGAGAGAATAAATACATCATATTGATTGAAGATTGGTAAGAGCAGGAATATCAAAGAACCCAAAAATAGGTTCTTAAGAGTCTTTCTCATATTTCTCTTTCTTTCATCTCAACCGTACCTAATTTTTAACAATATCAGAGAATTCACTTATTAGTTCTTAATTTTTTTTCTTTCATCTATGTGGAGGATTGTGATTGGAATAATAATAGTTGCGAGTCTCATAATTGGGTTCTAAAGGTTCTTGTGAAAGAACCCTCTCCCTTGGGTTCTTAATCTCTCTCTTCCATTTAATTTACACCTCATTTTTTACTTTATTGTTTTAACTAAGTTTCCACAAGAACCATATTGATAATCATGCTCTAAGACATAAAGGTTGAGCGTGTTTTTTTTACTACGTGTTTGTTGAGGTATTACTCAACACGTTTGTGAACTATTCATGAGTGAAATTTTCAATCCTTATAATAAAATTAGAGAATGAGTTGCTTTATTGATTCATGAGATCCAAATTCTTATTTTCGTCGACATTGGATTAGTGTGTTCCCCTTTTTGCTATAATTAGTACCAGAACTAAGACAACATAAGACTCACATAATATTTAGACCATTATGCTGTAGAACTTTAGCTCAACTTATTACTCATTGTCAACAATTTCTATGGATATACAATTTAGTTTTGTTTATAACATGTATAGGTATATACACATTACCAATAATCACTTCTATTTTTTAAAGTATATAATCCAAATACAACTTTCATGGGACACCAATTCATGCTATCTCGATTTTCTTCAAATAATATCTTCTATATTAAACTAATTAGCAAGTAACACGTGAGAGTGAAAATGAATTACCGCAACAATAGGAAAATGACACATTTGGTGTTTTTTGGGTCATAATGAGTTCATCTATAGTTGTTAATACCAACCATATAAGTTTTTTTTTCATAATAAAGAAAAAGGAAAACCTTTGACCACAAGTGGAGATAAACTATACAAAATGACGGGTACCCTTCAATAATTGATATATCTTTCGAATTGTTTTTGTTTGTAAACTAATCAGTTATAAGTTGTGGTTTAAAAAAACAGTTATAACTTGGAACCGATACTTTATGAATCCAAAAACGACAATTTATGAAGTAACACACTTTGCTTTCCTCTCACCAAACCCACCACACACTAATCTACTTTGCCATATCAATTGTTTTTTTCTGGGTGCTGGGCCAACAACACAACCTCCCCACTCCTAATTCCCTTATGTGTGTCCTTTTCCTGTCGCTCTGCCCACTCTCCCATAATCTGTATTACTTTTGAAATTTAAATATACTAGAGTAGATTTCCAATAATTATTTGGAAGTAGGTGATTATATTTTAAAATTGGAAATTGTATGTAGCTTGCAGATATTCACAGACAAGTCTTCCAATCATTGCGATTCATTAGCCATCTCAATCATTGATGAGATTTTAAAAACTTTTGGATTTATGCATAATCCAAACGAAAAAATAAATTATTAGATATTTACTAATGAGGCAACATCTGATCATTTGGCGACAACATTTGACATGATTGAGTGGTTATTTATAAAAGCAGCCTAAACTCAAGCAACAAATCAAAATGAAGATTTGATTGGTTGTCTTGAGACTCGGAAGAGTAAACGAAGCATCTGATTGCTAGTATGCTGGTTGATTCCTTGTCAGCTACTTCCCTTGCCTTAGATTGTAGGTAACTTGTTTTTCCCCCTTTTACGATGAAGACATGGTGTGATCAAAATAACTATGACTGCTATAAAAAAAACAGTTGTGAGTTTCTGTTGGAGTATAGGTTGTATCTAGGAATATGTCACATATACGTTTATAGTGTGTATAATAGGTCACTTTATGTTGTAATTTTCCGGTCGTGTGTCTACCTGTAAAGGCACATATAAAGACCCTTCTCATTTCCTTTCACACAAGACATAGCTTACATTTTCTTCCTCTAATGTGAAACTATCAGGAACTCTCTTTTCTTTTCGTAAAAGTGAGTAATAAAGAAAGTTTTGTTCTGAGTTAATCAAACTCTGTCATGGTACCAGAGCACTACTCCATTCCTCAATAAGGAAAAATGGACGATCAACTGGGAAAGAAACCAGAGACTAGCGTCGGAAAGACCAGTACTACCATTGACCCAATGATCATCTCTATGTTGCCTCCACTGAGCAGACTGGTCAAGCCCTTGCTACCAAGTTCACCGGCGAGGGCTTCTTGGGGTGGAAATGGACAATGCAAGAAACCCTGAAAGCAAAAAATAAAATAGGATTCATCGACGGTAGTATCACACAACCCGACGTTGGAGATGTATTTCGCACGACGACGTGGAGGCGAGCCAGATCCCTCGTCATAACCTGGATAATCTCCTCCCTTGCTCCCAACATCGCACGCAGTGTTATGTACACCAGTGACCCAAACAAATTTGGGACTGGTTGTGCAAGCGCTTCGAGAAGAACAATCTAGCAACGGTTCACAACATCAAGACCTAGATTGTTAATTTGAGACAAGGTAACGACACGATCACTGACTACTTCATGAAATCGAAGGAGGTATGGGCTCAATACAACCTAGCCAGACCGATCGACGACTGCGTGCTGTTCCTCCTGCAAATGGCGAAAATCAAAGCAAACGTCAAGCGGAAGAAGAGATCATACACTTCTTGATGGGGCTGAGTAAATCTTACTCACAACTTCACAGGCAAATCCTAGCGATGAGTCAAATCCCGACTCTAGATGAAATATATTCGTTGATTATCCAAGAAGAACAGACGAGGGAAACCATCGATCTCAGAGATGAACCTGAGCAATTTGTTGCCCTAATCGCAAAGGGAAAGGAAATTTCTTCAACAAGCCAAAATCTGGGAGCGGAATATCAAATTTTAGAAGTTGGCAAAGGAGACGCAAGCAAAACCACTGCTGGAATGAAGAGGGATTCGCCCAAATGTTCTAACTGCGGTAAAACAGGCCACACTCACAGCGACTACTGGTGGCTTGTTGGGTTTCCAAATGACGAAGCTAGAAGAAGCAAGGAAGCCAATATTGGGTCTGTAGTGAAATACCCCAAACCTTATATGTTGTTTAAATATTAAACTATGGTATAATAAGGCTAAAAAGTGCCTTAGAAGCATTAGTGAGCAATTTAAACCATAGAAAATACAAATAAATACCTTAAAGTCAATATGGGCGAAAATGTGCTCTAAGCTTGGGATAATATTGGTTAAGACCTAATGAGCTTACCAAGACCTTATTTATATATTAATGAACATATTAAACCAATTACCAAAGAAAACCAAGCTCAAAAACAAGTTAAAACACAAAATGTGCTTTAAGGAGTCTTAAAGCACATTTTTGAAAAATTGTCTTGTAAATGAGTTTTGAGTGGCTAAATGTCCATCATTACTCTTTAATTAACATGTGTACTACTTAGTATCACATTAGGAAGTCTAAATCAATGGGAAATCAAAAATTTCACAATTATGTGTCTTGTTTTGTGAATAGTAAATAAATTAAGCTAGTTTATAACATAAGTCAATATAAGTAAGTTAATTGGTCAACAAAGACCAAAACACCCCTAAGTAGTTAATGGGGGCCGGTTTTTATAAGGGTGAGTCATCCTCTTGCTAGCTTAATAAGATAAGTAAAGTAATAAAGCAAGTTACTATTTACTTTTACTTAAATATTTAAAAACTAGCTAGTCATCTTCATTCTCTTCATTCTCTTTGTTCCCACCGTCTCCAACCTCTCTTCTTCTTCTCCATTCATGGTTTTGCTACAGCAACAACACCAACTCCATCTTCCATTTCCATTTTCTCTTAGCTCCATATACCAAATCAAATTCTAAGACCACCATCCTCTTAGTCTCATCAAGCTCTTCAACTTCATCCTTTCAAAACTCCAAAACAACCATTTCGGTGCCAAGGAGAACTTCCATGAAAGGAGCTTGAGCTTACATTTTTATGCCTTGTTGATCACCTTTGCTTCAAGGTAAGGAAAAACCAAAGAAAACTTCATTTCCTTCATTTTTGGTGTTGACCGAAAATGCACCTTGTAATGGTGTCTTCTCTTGTCTTGGTTTAGCTTCATTCCCATATTCAAAGGGCTTGGTAGAGTCTTCTCTTGTTACTTATTCAAACTCTTTTCCATTTCCAAGGTAAAACAATCACCTTAATGTTTTAAGAGGTTATATAACCTAGGGTTTAATAATGAGTTAAGCTTGGAGCTTGAATGCTCATTACCTTACTTGTGTATTGATTAGAAGTTGACAAGCAATCGAAGGTCCTTGCCGATTCTAATCAAGGAAACAAGAAAGAAGTTTGTGAGGAAAAGAGGTAAATGTGCTAACCTAATGTAGTTTAATGCCTTAGGAAAAATGAGCTTATGTTGCTTATTAAAACTACCTAAAGAGCCAATGGTGAGTGAGTTAGTAAAAGCTCTCAAAGAGATTATTAAGGGCATATTGTTATGTTGAGTGTATTTGCAGGTCAAAGGCAAATATAATGAGGGAAATTCAGTGTTTATGGTTTATGCAATTTAAGGGCCTAAGAGCCATGTTATTTAAGGGCATAAGTGTCAAGCAATTTAAATTATGCACTATATTGTGATGTGGTGTTAAATGGGTGAATTTTGTGTATAAGAATGTTCTTGATGGATTTAAGTGTTCTTGGATGTTTAATGGTGAAAACTATGTGTGTGTTTTGGTGTAACAAGATGTTAGTGGAACCCATGTCAAAAAAATTAGGTAATGTATAAGAAGTTCCAAGTGTCTTAAATGAGTTTCGGTGAGCTAAGAAGTGTTAGATATGAATAAGTATTTTACTAGAGGAAGAACCATGTATTAAGGTGTTCTAGAATGCAAAAGGACTTAGCATCATCTTGGAGGATTTATAATGCAAATAAGTGTTTAGGGATACTTCAAGATCATGGTGAGATTGTATTTAGGACTTATACAAGTTTTTGGTAACAATGAGGAAATAAGGTGTTGTAAGGAAGATGTGTGAACTTGTGGAGAAATCTCAAGGAGTGGCATAAAGGAGTTTTGGTTAGTGAGGAAAGATGCTTGGGAGATGATGTTATAGTGGTGAGAAAGCATTTTGGGATAGTGGTTATCATAGGTGAGAAACACCATTTAGAAACCTAGTAAGAAATGTTATAAGTGTTGGTAAGTTAGTAAGAAATTGAGTAACAAGTTGGACAAGGAACTAGGTGAGTTTAAGATGATATTTTGGCATTAGAATATACCTAAGACCATTTGGGAAGTTTATACATATAATCGATGTGGAGAGCCATTGCAACAAGACTTAAAAAATGTTAAAATGCAAAATCTGTAGCAGTGGTTCGGGACTTAGGTCTTGGGTAAAAGTCTCGGACCATGCATTAAAACAGGCCGAGAGTTCATAAGCCACTCTGGTCCGGGACTTAGGTCTTGTACTAAGACCCGGACCACCCCCTGATTTACCCCCGAGAGTATCTGCCTACATTGGTCCAAGACTTAAGTCCTGTATGAAGTCCCAGACCACTACCTGAAAACAACCCGAGAGTTTTACAAAGACTAGGTCCGGGACCTTAGATGAGGACCAAGTCCCGGACCACTTAAAAAAACTTAGTTTAAGGTTAAATAATGATGTCTAATGATGGGGATTAGTTAGTAATGATGTTATAAGGTTGTCTAAGACATGTTAGGTGTGTTGTAATGACAATTTAAAGGGTGAGAGGTTATAACAAAGTGTGAAAATAAAATAACAAGATATGTGAAGTAATAAGTTAACAACGGACTAGTACGTTAATTAACCGACGTTACTAAATGTGTATAGGATTCTCCAACGGTGGAAACCAGTTGAAGCAGAGACCAAGGTATGGTTTTCTTGCAGTCTGTTGCCTACTGGTTTACACCGGCTTGTGTGTTTTTTTTTTGTGTGTTTATGACTTTATGAGATTAAGCCATGAAATGAGTTTACACTTGTTATGCTATTGTGGTGTGTGCGCACCGATACCGGAAACCTCGAAATACGTACTAATTGCTAGCTAACCTGTGTTAGGGTACACACCGAGATCGGTATACGGTTATAACGTTCCGCCTAAGAACGTACTAACCTCGGCTATGTAGAACTGGTTATGGGTTGCATTTACGCTTTATATCTCTCACCCTTATGGTGTCTAAACTAGACTTTGATACCTGTGTGGATTGTTGTGTCAAGTTCCCGACAATGGGACTTCTAACCATGTACTGGGGGTAGGAATCCGGTTGTCCGGTCGCGCGCGTGTAGTATAAGAGTTATATATCTGCACATATTCGACTCTTTATGTTAAGGTCGTTCTCCTTTTGGCGTTCGATTTCCCGTTAGCTTCATCCAAAGCTTACCTGTTCTGACTTATTCGGTCTAGGGGGAAATGTGTGGGTTGTGGTGTGTTCGGATCACAATATCCGATCCATCTTGAGTTAAGTTACTCTTCGACTAACAGAATGGTAAGTTTATGTAACAAGCTTAACATGGGAGGTGAATCCATTCTCTAGGCTTATGATGTTGGCTAACCATTTTGGTTCGTTTAATAAGTGAATATTCTCACTATGTATGTGTTGTTGTGCTAAGCAATATTTCTTGCTATGCTATATTGTTGTATGCTTGGTTTTAAAAGCGCGCATCAGGCGCCTGATGCGTTTTGGATGCGATGCGAGCATCAAAACGCATCCATGGCAGCGAGGCGAGTTTTCAGATGCGCCCGTGATGCGCTCTCCCGATGCGCCCGATGCGCTCCGATGCGCCCGATGCGACCCACGATGCGCCGTGATGCGCCTTAAGCTTGTTTTTACCATATTTTCTTCGTTTGAAGTCCGTTTTTATTCCTGTTTGTTCCTACATACTCATATATCAACCTAGTTTGACCCTATGCACTTATTGATTGGTTTAAAGCACTTAAAAACTCAAGAACAATCATAAATGACCTTAAAGCTTGAATGAGTCTTGTGTGTATGCTTAATGTCTTTCTTGTGTACAATTGGTGATATGATGATTATTAACTCATAGGGGTTAATTTCCACTCTAGAAAAACTATATCATTAAGAGGGAAGAGAAACAATTCAAGCTCTAAGGAAAAATTGTTGCTTTTTCATCTACTTATACTAGGACGACTTGAGTGAGGAGGAGAAAACTTGAGAGGAAATTGGCTCTCCTAATGTTGAAGATGATTTAGTTGATCTTGTGTTGATGACATCCAACATGTTCATGTAGTGATATCTAAACGTAGTCTAATCATAATTTTGTTATATTAAAAGTTAGTATTCTCTTGTGTGGATTGATGACTTATACTTGTTTTGGATGTTTTTTGTTCTCTTATGTTGTTTGGATTGAATACTTTGACACTTGATTACTTTAGACTTGTTTTTGGAAGTTTTTATTCCATTGTGTCATAATATTACTTCATATGTATAAAATGTTGTCTACAAAAATTTAGATGTTTTTTTAGTAACATCGCATCATAAACGGGATGCGCTCGCATCGACGCCTCGCGCATCACGCATCACTTATGGAGCCTAATCGCATCGGAGCGCATCACGCATTTTAAAACCAAGGTTGTATGTTAAAATCAATGTCATGTTATCATGACAAATAGTTACGCGTATCCCGTAGCCGATGGGCTGCGCGTTAACCATACCAGCCAAGGGTTGCTGACCCCCTCGGGGGCTCCATATTTATTTGCAGGATGAGGATCGAATAACCGGAATGGCTGTAGATCTTAGGTCATGAATTACTTTTGATACGTTGGGATGTTGAGCCCGGATGCGCCTGTGCTCCCGTGGCGTTATATTTTGGCATCGTTATTTTGACAGTGGCGGTTGTTGATAGTTTACAGTGGCGGTTTATGGTTTACAGTTTACAGTGACGTTGGGATTTAAATACTCGGTATTGTTGATTATGTATATATATGGATGTTAGTACCTAACGCTCGGGAGTCTGATCATCAGACCGGTACACTTGTATTTATTCTGCCTTGTTAACCACGTGGGTGGTTAACGGCGTTGTGACACCGATTCGATTAGTTACCGTTTATGTTATGAATTTCCGCTGCGATCTAGGTTATTTGCTAAGTACGTAGTAGGGGTGTTACATGTAGTTACTGATCAAGGTAAATCAAACACAAGGGGCGATGAAACAATTCAAGATTCATTGGTGAAAGGCTTTAGCTCAGACCAGCTCCAGCAATTGGTCGCATATCTACAACAGCAGAGAGACCTTGGTGGAGCAAGCAAGCAGACAAACTTCTGAGAATTCTCAGGTAACCCAAAAGCAATTTTTAGTTCCCTGCCGTATTTAATTTCTAATAGCAACTCCATGATTTGCAAATTGAAAAACCTGTGGATACTCGACTCTGCGCTACTGAGCTAATAAATCCTTGCTTGCTGATTATGTGAATATTGAGAAGGGAAGGGATATAACCCTCCCAGATGGAAACAAAAGATGCGTTGTTTCTGTTGCTAACTTGCGTGTGAATGGAAAAATTTACCTCAGAAACATCATGTTTGTTCCATCGTTTTTGTTCAATATAATTTCAGTTTCTAGATTAATAGAGGAGTTGAATGCGTCAGTTGTTTTCCATGGAAACATTTGCATCTTGCAGGAATCTAGGAGTAATTTTTCTCAGCTTATTGGAAGACAGATTTGTGGTCTGTATGTAGTTGATATAGATTGTTTGTGCAAATTCATATTGAAGAGAAAACATGTGTCTGTATGAATGCGAAAGTAGAGCCATGTAATGTTGAACATCCACAAAATATTGCTTTGTGGCATACTAGATTAGGACATATGTCCTTAAAGAGAATGAACATAATAATACAAATCCACACATCTAAACATTTGGATAATGATTTGTCGCCGTGCACAATATGTTATAAGTCTAAAGCTAAACGGTTGAAATTTCCCATTTCTAGCATTAAAACAGTATAACCTTTCGAATTAGTGCATGTAGATATTTGTGGTCCCATGAGGACACAAACTTTAGATGGCCACCGATACTTCCTTACCCTCGTTGATGACCACACTAGGGTGACTTGGGTAGTTCTCCTCAAGCTCAAATCTGAAGCCATGAATCACATTAAAATTTTCATTAATTTATTGAGAAGCAAATAAACAAACACGTTAAGGCTATTCGAAGTGACAATGCACGAGAACTAGGAAAGTCTCAAGAAGGAACTGAATACTTTGCTCAAAATGGCATCATTCACCAGACAAGTTGCTCCAACACACCCCAGCAGAACGGGGTTGTGGAGAGAAAAAAGGGCAACCTTATGGATGTTGCCAGAGCTCTCCTCTTCCATTTCGGTCTGGAAAACCACTTCTGGGGTCATTGTGTGGAACATGCGGCATACTTAATTAACAGGATGCTGAGCAAAGCCATATGAAACCTAACCCCCTTTGAAAAACTCCATGGTGTAAAGCCTAATTATAACGAAATCAGAAGATTTGGATGTCTTTGCTACATGACCAACGTCGAGCCAAATAAAGGAAAACTAGATCCCAGGTCATCCCCCTGCATATACATTGGAAATCCCAAAAACACCAAAGGGTATAAAGTCCTTACCCTAGAGGACAAATAACTGAAAGTCACACGAGACCTAACCTTCTTCGAGGACATTTACCCTTGACCGATAAAAAGTGGACATCTCCTAAAAAAATCAACACAACCCTGATATTTTTCCTCCTTCTCCTTGTCACAATGACATGTGGAGGATGACACTTGTACATCCCAGCATTCTGGGATAAGAGAAGATTATCATCCTCCCAACACTAACTCAGGTACAAGCCATCCTCCCATAGACATTGATCACCCAAGGGACACAAAAGATGTCCCCACACAAGCCACACAGATTGGGAGATCCACCCGAGAACACAAATTTCCTTCCAAATATGATGATTATGTGGTCTCTTCCAGCATGAGTCAACCTTTTCTCTTCCATTCTCACACAGAGACTAAAAAATGCCAGCCCTCAGCCACATCAGCAAGCCAGCCCAACACATTCACTGATCACATACCTAACAACACCATTCTCTCTTGTTCCCTTCACCAAAACACCAACAAACTCTTATCCCAACTCCATGGCCTTAGGGAGCCCTCCAATTATAAAACAACTAGCAAAGATATGGATCCACACTATGGCTGAAGAGTTTGAGGCTCTAAAACACAATAAGACTAGGACCATTGTGGACCTGCCCAAAGGCAAACGTCCTATCACTTGCAAATGGGTCTACAAGGTGAAGCTTAAGGCTAATGGAGAGATAGAAAGATTCAAGGCCAGGCTGGTTGTGAGAGGCTTCACACAAAAACATGGGCTCGACTATGAAGAAACTTTTTCTCCCGTAGTAAAGCTGACCACCGTGAGAGCCCTAATAATAATGGGAGTAAAAACGGGATGGATCTTGGATAGTTGGATGTCAACAACGCCTTCCTACATGGAGATCTCCATGAAGACGTTTACATGACCATCCTTGAAGGACTGAAAGTTGATGGAGAAAACAAAGTGTGCAAGTTACACAAGTCTCTTTACGGCTTGAAACAAGCCTCTCCCAATGGTATGAGAGACTTACGAACTTCCTAAAGAATCTAGGATTCCACCATTCACGGAATGACCACTCCTTGTTTGTGAAAAGAAAGAAAACAACATTACTTTGTTGGGTGTGTATGTGGATGATATCCTAGTAGTGGGAAATGACACCAACGAAGTAAAATTTCTGAAAAACAACTTAACAAGGAATTCAAAATCAAAGATCTTGGAAGATTAATTTTTTTCCTTGGGATGGAATTTTTAGAAACCAACAACGACATGATCATGTCACAACAATGTTACATAAACCAAATTCTTCACGACTTTGATGCTCAAAACATTAGGCCCTCAGTCTCTCCTCTCCCAGTCAACCTGAAACTATATGAAGACAGTGGCTTCAAACTAACAGACCCCACAACATATAGGTGCCTCGTGGGTAAGTTGAATTTTCTTACTAACACAAGGCCCGACATATGTTATGTTGTTCAGTTTCTGAGCCAATTCCTTCAAAAACCCACCTTAGAACATCTAAAGGTCGCCTTACATACTCTTTCTTATGTTAAATGAACTTCAGGTTTTGGCTTGTACTTTAACAACGAACCCAAATACAAGTTAAAGGCTTATTGTGATTCCGATTGGGCTTCTTGCTCAATCACACGAAAATCCATATCTGGTTATTACATTCTTCTAGGTGACTCCCCACTTAGTTGGAAATCAAAAAAGCAGACGTCTGTTGCCCTATCCTCTGCTGAAGCGAGTATAAAGCATGCGGCAAGTAACCGGGGAACTCAGTTGGTTAAGTGACTTTTGGGCGAAATTGTCATTCCAGATATTACACCAATACCACTCAAATGTGATAACCTAGGAGCCATACATATTGCTAGGAACCCTGTTTCTCACGAACGCACCAACCATATAGAATTAGATTGTCATTTTGTGCGTGAAAAGCTGCAGGGAGGACTTATTCAAGTCCAATATGTGCCTAACACACACCAATTGGCGGACATGGTGACAAAATCACTTACAAGTAAAAGTTATCATAATTCAATTGAAAGTTTAGGCTTACATGAAAAGAGAAAAGGTAGTTCTTTCTTATTTTGTAGGTAAACAACACCAACCTTCTTGACAATGGAAGCAAAAAGCACACTTCCTAGCTATCTCTCCAGACGCACAAAGATGTACTTTGAGGGGGGGGGGGGGTGGTGTTGGAGTGTATATTGTATCTAGGAATATGTCACATGTACATTTATAATGTGTATAATAGGTCACTTTATGTGGTAATTTTCCGGTCGTGTGTCTACCTGTAAAGGCACATATAAAGACCTTTCTCATTTCCTTTCACTCTAGACAGAGCTTACATTTTCTTCCTCTAATGTGAAACTATCAAGAACTCTCTCTGTTTCTTTTCGTAAAAGTGAGTAATAAAGAAAGTTTTGTTCTGAGTTAATCAAACTTTGTCAGTTTCATCCGGTGTCGTATTAATAATATCTAAACCATAAGAAATCTCATGTTCAAAAAGAGCTAGATTAAGGACTTTGATATTTGTCTCCTGATAATAGATCATATGACACATGATGACAAAATGGATCATCAGAAAGTGACAAGATGACACCAAGAGTAAGTGAAAATGGAGGGGAAAGTAGATGAACAATCAACATACTCGTAACCTTAGAGTAGTTGGAAAGTTTTTTTTATCAGGGGTGTTGTAACAACAAAAAAAGTTGTGTTAAACACAACGATACAGCCGAAGCCAAGATAGTAAATACATCCCTACATAGTCATTAGCTATGTTGTCAAATGAATAAAACAGATTGAGGATCTACATTAGATCCCGTAGATCAAAGCAGATCATTGCCATTGCCAACCACTATTGAAAAAACGGTTTTCTTCTTTACCCATACTAAGACTCAGTTTTTTCAGTTGCAACACCTCACTCCATCATGAAATTGGATACACGGACATTTAACTATTTCACCAATTGACATGCCTCATATATATGCAGCCAAAGAGAACACCACCAAATTGTCCTTTGTCGCTAGCCTATTGTGAAGGAAATCAACCCAGTAATCCAATTCGTAGGAAACGCTTATACTACAAAAAAATTTGTGCATGAGATAGAGGAGGGACAGGACCTGCGCATATTACTTCATCTTTCCAACCTTTTGTGATCGAGAAGCCTTCCCATCTCGCCGCAAAATACGATCAATGTTAGCTAGTGACTTGCTCGGGTATGGATACTTAATGCCCAAACGTTGGCCATATTTGAAACATTTCCTAGCCTCAAATGATGGACTATAGTTCACCTGCTTGTTCTTTTTCACTTGGTGCATAGTTTTTCTTGAGCCTGGTGCTTTATTTCCTTCAGGAGAGATCACAACTTGTAGCTCTATCTCTTTTAGCAAGCTGAAGTCAACAAGAGAGAGGGGACCATTGGGCTGATTGACAATCCAATACCAAAGAGCTGGTCTCTATCAATGGCATTAGAGCCTGAAAATGTTATGCTATCGTTTTCTAACTCATTTGTAGCACAAATTTGGGATGTATTTAAGAAGAGGTCGTCCTTATCCATAAGATTTGGTGGCCTAGGTGTCCCTTGCTCCTTAGTAAGACAAATCTTTCTACAATAGCCCCCTGTGACTGACACACCCTTTTGAGGCGATTGGAGTTGGCTGGGCTGAGCTAGAGAGAAAGGATTAGCTTTTAGCAGGGGAATGAAGCGCCCTTCAGTAAAAGAGAGAGTCTTGAAAATCGTAGGTGAGGTTGGGGTATCGATTGGTTGTGGTGGGGAATGGAAACACTTTTTGCTTTTGGGATATTTGAAGCATTTGATAAAGGTTTCAATAATTGTGTTAGGAATAACCGTTTCCAACTTTATCGGGATTGGATGAAGAATTGAAAAATGGAAAGATGTTGTAATGAAACGACATCCTCGTATTCCCAAGTGGGAAGGTGTGACAGTTGGGGCCGAAAAAAACATTCATTTATGGTGGGCGGCTGACAGACCATTAAAATTCCTTCTCGTGCTGAGGGTGCGGGTGCATTATCTCTTACCGGCGCTTGAGAATCAAGTGGATCTTCAGATTCTCTCTGATGGTGGTGGTTAGAAAGGAGCGACCTGAGAAGGTGCTACCTAGGAAAGGGTTACTTGAGAAGCAGACTGAAGCAGCCTAGAGTGAAAACCGCTCAAAGTAGACAAACGAGGGCATTGGGACTCAAAGAGGAAGACAATGTAACACTTCTACATCGGGAGTGAGTGGGGGCTTGATAGTGATTCTTAAGCGCTAGTGGCTCTTCCTCCTATTGGACCGGTCTTCTGGGTGGGTTCTCCACTTGGGCCACTACTGAGTCTCGCAACAAAAGATTTAAGATTTTTACATTGAAGAACTTCCCAAGAATATTTTGTAAGTAAAATATGTTTTAACTTGATGAGACAAAGAAGACCAATACCTCTTTCGTCTAAAGACTTACACAAGTCCCCCATTTAATTAACCGGATGAGTACAATTAATGTGAGAAAGGAGCTACTTCAAAGAAAACCATGATTGGGATTTTCAACGTGATTAATGGTAGCTAGTGAGTAGCTTGTCTACATAGCATCAAAGGGGTTTGTGGTTGTAACATATTTGATGAGAATTGTACGAAGAAAAAGAGGTTACCATTTGAACAACCATCTAGTACTCTTTCAACAATATGCACAAACAAGCCATTTCACAATCTCTCACAGTGAAACTGCACACCCAAATAACTTCAGTTGAGTTTTCACACCCAAATAACTTCGCTGACAATATAACTGTTGAACTCGAGCATCAGAGTAACCAATTATCAGTAAATGGGGAGCTACATAATACGATGTCCCGCAAGAGATGAAAGAGAGAAAATTATTAACCCTGATAGAGAAGCAGATGAATGTGTTGACTTACTATTAAATCTGGGATGCAAAGTTCCTAATCTAAGTCTAACAAAGGCAAACATTCTTGCTCAAATCCAAGAGATGCAGGAGGCCCAATTGAAGTAACGGGCCGGGTATTAATCGCGAAAAAGTGGATGGAAGCTTAAAATGATGGGGTAAAGACTTCTTAAGAAGCGAATACTTGTCCTGCGCATGGAGTATTGTCTAGGACGGTCAGTCTTGGGTTATGTTGATCTGTGTCCTTGGAAGGTGTGGAATATTGGTGGGTCCGTGGTTGGGGTGGGAGGAGGTCAGGGAAGACTCTCTTAATTTAGTTCAGGAAGGCTTGTTTCTGGGTGGTGATTATAGTGTGGTATTTTTGACTGGAGAGGGTCACGGTTAGATAGTTGTTTGGTCGATGTGTTTGTCTATCGGGGTATAAAAATTAGACTACACTGTTTGATGCAAGCTGTAATTGGATGTGGTGGGCACTCTTTTTCCTTCCTAAGCTTTTTCCCACTGGGTTTTGCTTAGAAAGGTTTTAATGAGGCCCAACGCAACCCATCCATAATTTTATTTTAATAATACGGCTATATGCCCAAATTATATATAAAAAAAGAAATGTATACAATCTTTGAAAATAACCTATGCCAACAAGAAAGTTTGCTAGATACCGGGAGACTGGGAGAATACGTCGTCAAAGAAGAAAAAGTGGACAAGGAAGCGGGCGAAGAGCAAGTCAGCAAGTGCTGTTAGTGGTTAAGCATATTATTGTGAAACGAAACTCCGTCTCCCAAGTCCCAACTGATGTAAAAACAAAAATAAAAAAATAACTCCGTCTCCCAAGTCCCAACGAGCGTTTGAGTTCGTGCGGAAGGCGAATAGTGGCCACATCCACGTGCGCCTCTGGCACGTTTTAAACCACCAGCTGTTTTGAAGTAGAGAGAGAGACGCCCAAAACTTCTTCCTCCATAACTCTTCTTCCCGGGAAAAATAACATAGTAACGAAAGATCGTGGACGCCACTCCACGGTGGAGGAGATCCATACCTCTCACTCCTAACCACGCGCTGTTACGCATCAGAACTTCACGCGCTTGAATGAGCGACTAAAGTAGCGCCTTCGTAAAATCTCTTATCCGTGACACGATGGTCACATAGAGCAGTCAATTAACGAGTCTTCTTTACTGCTGAATAAAAGAAAAACAAAAAAAAGAAAAAGCGCATAATCATCAACTGCTTCACTTTGGCTGCTCCGGTTTGCGCTTTTTGGGTGTTGTGGACACATTCATAAGTGCGCTTCCCAATTTCCCTCTTTCAGGGTGGGAAAAAACAATCATTGTTTCTTTCTTCATCTCTCTTTCTCTCTTAGGAAAACAGAAGACGAGCTAGCGCACCAAGACCCAAAGAGGTGAGAGTATGAACGAGAGGAAGAAATTCTGGGTTTTCTGAACCAACTCTGTTCTCACCCTGTAACTCCACTTGCGCCTTAATTTCTGGAAAAGAAGAACCGTCACATACATCTGAATACTGTACTAGTAGCTGCTTAAGTACCTGGGTTCGATTAAAACACAGAGATGGGGGCGTGTGCATCGAAGCCTGAAGGATGTGTGGGGAAAGGATTTGGCAAGAGGTACAGGAAGAGGAGGAGAAGGTTAGTCAAGACATTGTCTGAGAAGATGATCATGATCGGACAGATTAGCCGCTCTTCTTCTGTCTTAAACGACAAGTCTTACCTTAACCCCACTTTCCGAGGTAAATAAATTCATCAATTACATCTTCTAATGTGGGATCTCTTTCTTTTGATGTTGACAGAAAGGGGAATTTGTTTCATGCAATGTATCACAATGATTGTCCGCAATGTGATTAATTCATCTCTGTAACTACCTGCAATTCATCTGCCCTTACTTTCTTTTCTGTAACAGCAGCAAGCTTGGATGAAGCATGGTTTGATTCTCATCCAGTACTGCTTGACGAATGGGAGGACGATTTCTACAGTATTCAAGAAGGTAATGGTTATAAACAATCAAACAGCTGGCCCTTTTTTCAATTCCTCTTGATGATTTTCTACCGTAAATCAAAATTTAAACTCATGAAAACTTTTCTTCTCAGATTCCATCGGCTCCAGAAGCACGTCTTCCTCCTCGATTCCCTCACCAACTCACCACGCCAACGCCATGGAAGTCTGCAGCAGTGGAACTTCCGACCCATTTTCCAGTTTCCGACTCTGTTCCAGCCCAACACCAATCGATTTCCTTACCCCCGACGCCGTAAGTGCTCGAATGAGCCCAGTACTCCCTTCCCTCACACCATCCAACACCACCCTAATTATGGACGACGACACTAGTTCGTTTACAGAACCCAACCCTTCCTCCGAGGAGGAACAAGAGGATCAGCATGACCCAGAAAAGCTCTCATCAGAATACTTGAAATGCAGTACTGATTCCTCAAATACCCCCACTACTACCATCCCTAATTTCACTCCTCCTTCTACAGCTGCTGCTGCCGCGGTTTTTCCCACCGGCGATTGGGATTCAATCCGGGTCCCACTACCAATCGGCAAGTTAGGTATGAGAATGATCCGATTGTTGCGATGAAGACTTCCGTTCTGGTAGTCAGACTGTGTTCCCATGTTGAACATAACAGCAACCCACGATCAAAGGTCGTTGCTGTTGGTGATGATCATGACGATTCAGCTGGATTGACTCTCACCCGTTCCGGGGCTAACTGTTTGCCCCGTCTCTACAAAGGACTGCCTAATAATGATCGGATGATGAGAAGATCAGTCAGTCCAAGCCCACCAGGAACAGCTAAGAAAAACGGTGTAAAGATGCTTCATTCAAGTTCAGAGATGATACCGCCACTAATACTCCCTTAGGTCTGTTTTGTTTTCTTCTCAATCTTTCATCTAAGTTTATGAGATTTGGATGTGAAGTTCAAATAGTCAGATGAGTGTTATTTTTCTGGTCCTTCTCAGTATCACCGCGCACCAGTGCGAAGACCTTTAGCAGGGTCACAAATCCCTTATTGCCCTTTGGAGAAGAAGATGTCTGATTGCTGGTCAAGGATCGATCCAAGTACTTTCAAGACACGGGGTCCAACTTTTCTTAGGTAAAACTGAAAGCTGCAGATTTAATTTCTTCTTGTATACTCTTGACATTATTTTGATTTTTTAAACTTAGAAGGGAAGTGGTGATCTGAGGAAGATATCATCGTTCAGTAGCGCTACTATATATATACTTATAGGTTTTATAACTAGTTCGATCTTCTTTTTGTTATGGTATTGGTAGGGACAAAAGGAAGGACTTTGCCCCAAAGCACACTGCCTACTACCCTTTTGGTGTTGATGTGTTCTTGTCTCAGAAGAAAATCAACCACATAGCTCGTTTTTTGGATCTTCCACCTTTTACTTCATCACAGCAGCAAATTCCACCTCTTCTGGTTGTAAATATCCAGGTAAAATTTAAGAAGAATCTAGTCAGTAAGCTCTTTCTTATTGATTGACAGAACTTATTTTCTTATTATCTTTTCTTTAATCCTATACATGATTCGTCATTGCAGTTACCCCTGTACCCTGCTTCCATCTTTCAAAATGAATATGATGGAGAAGGTGCCAATGTTGTTCTCTACTTCAAGTTGTCTGAGAGCTTCTCTAAGGATCTTCCCTACCAATTTCAAGAGAATATTAAGGTCTATATAATTTTTGTTTCTTTTCTGTTGATCCAAAATTCTGGTTGCTTCTCTATAATTTTGTTTGTTCTTAATTGTCACAACAGAGACTAATAGAAGACGAGCTTGAAAGAGACAAGAATTTCCATGGGGAGGCTGTTGCACCCTTCAGAGAGAGACTGAAGATACTTGGACGAGTCGCCAATGTGGAGGATCTCAATCTTGGCAAAGCAGAGAAGAGAGTATTGACCACTTACAATGAAAAACCTGTGCTTTCACGTCCTCAACATGAATTCTTCAAGGTGAGGCTCCTCCTGGTAGCTTTTAGTTAGATCTTATTTACCGTTGCAAACATATTGGTCTACAGAAGAGGTGTTGCTCTTCACCAGATGTAATTTAAACATTCACTCTCAACTCCCTCTAGTGACATGTCATCTGCCTCTGGAAATATGATATTGTTGCAATTGTATCAGTCATTTTTTTGGTCTGTAATTTGTTTTCAGGGTGAGAACTATTTCGAGATTGATCTGGATGTGCACAGATTCAGCTACATCTCTCGGAAAGGCCTCGACACGATTAGAGATAGATTGAGGAACTTTACCTTGGATTTAGGCCTCACAATTCAGGTAATGTATTACTAGTTTACTTGATTGATGTCTTTTTACACAATATCTGCTGCAAAAATGTTCTTAATTACTTCCTCCGCCCTGAATTGACTGTCATATTTACTATTTGGATATATTGTTTGACTTCAATATTTAACATAAAAGATAAAATAATTTTAAAATTTTAAGTTTTACATATGATTCCTCACATAATAAACTATATATTAGACAATTTAGTTTTATAAAACTATTTTATCTTATATACTTAATATTGAAGTGGAAAAACGTATCATAAAACAAACAGGACGGACAATTCAGGACGAAGGGAGTACCACAATACACATTTGAAATTCCAAACACACAAAGTGGTTCTCTGTTTCAGTTCAGCCATTGTAACTTGTTGTTTGTCACTTTTTTCTTTTGGTGATATATAATCAGGGAAATAAACCTGAGGACTTGCCAGAGCATCTAATTTGTTGTGTACGGTTGAATGAAATCGACTACAGTAACTACCGCCAACTAGCAATCTGACATGTCCATACTACATCAGTCAACAATTTGCCCCAAACTCTACCCCTCCTCCCGCCGACATACATCCTGAATTCCACCCCCTCAGGAGGTGTTGATTTTGAGAAAATCATTGCTCCTACTGTGTGCTCTTCTTCTGCCCCGATCTTTTTTGTTTTTATCCTTCTATTTGTTTCAAAAAGTGTATGTACTGCCTGCGTGCAACTATTCTTTAATATCTCATATCTTGAAGCACAAGATGTTGATATATGTATTGCATGTATAGTTCTCAGTCATTCTTATAGAGCTGAGAAAGATAAAGACAGAGCCACCAAATTTTCACAACCATGGCAAGATTAACCAAATCATCTAGTGTGTGTAACAACACAACATACCATTATGTTTCATCACTCCATTTATTCCTTCGTTTCCATAGAATGATGTGCTGAAAAAAAAAGTTATCAAACATATATTCATTGTGAATGGGAAAAGAGGAATGTGTAACAAAAATATAATCAAGCAAGTCGGCTACTCAATAGTGAGACAACTAAAGATGTGAAAATATTATATTGAGTTGTCTTGCTCATTACAACTATAGAGTATACTATTTTGAATGATAGATAGGGATTCTAGGAAACATTCTAGACATGGACTATGTTTCTTATGGACCTTATGAGCCTATATTCTATTATTCAAGAGCTGCTCATTTTGTCCGAGTTGGGAACAATTTGCCATTGCATTTACCGATGTCCAATGATGTTGGAACCCAATGTAAACAACTAATGGGCTTATAGGCCTGTGAGTACAAGAGTAGAGTTAAACCCATTTGGGTTGAACTATTACATGCCCTTGTATCCCTCTCGCATTGAATGTGGATTAACCCTTGATGTCGAGCGAATGGTGGCGAGTCAAGCCGTAGAAGCCGTTTTTTTAGGATGTCAGCACGTTGGTCAATACTAGAAATGAAGGAGACTTTGTAAAACCCGGTGATTGTGAAGTATTTTGTCACGCTTAAAAAAAAATCTAGGTAAACATGATTTATCAGCGAGTGTAGAACAGGGTTGGTAATGGCATAAGTGGCGGCAACGTCGTCACACCAGATGGTTGGTTGATAAGAAAGTGAAAGACAAAGGTCATGGAGAAGGTGTTACAGCCAAATCAGTTCATATGCTTCATTGGCAATGACACGATATTCCGCATCGATGGATGAATGAGCAATGACCAGCTGGCTTCTTGAAGGACCAACAAAACAAATTGTGATCCATAGTCAATAGTCGAGTTTTGATCTTCAGGCGAACTAGCCTAGCCAAAATCTGTGAAGGCAGAAGGGTACAAAGGAAAAGAAGCATAAACTAACTTGTGGATCTTTAGTGCAGTGTAAGTAAAATATTATCATCTTTAGTGTTGTCCAATGTGATATAGTAAGGGAATGCATATACTGGCATGGTTTATTGACAACAAACAATATCCGACCAAGTTAGGGATAAGTTGTAGGCTCCCTAAAATGCTTTTAAAAATAGTTGGTTAAGCAAAGGGGAGCTATCCCGAGGAAGGATAGTAGTGCCACTAACCATGGTATAGAAACTACTTGTTGCGTTCTAGACCGAAGCAATGAACTAAGGGGGTGTTTGTTTTTGGGTTGAGGAAACAAAATTGAATTAGAAAAAGGGAATGAAAGGGAATGGAGTAGAACTCTCTTTGATTCTCCCATATGTTTGTTTGTGTAGGGGAAAAAGAAATGAATCTCTGATCAATGATCACTAACAAACAATCAACGGCCTCCAAGCACCACAAATGACCACCAATTACTGGTCAACATCCATTGGCTACTGGTCATTGGTCAATGGAAATCGGTCACTGGTAAAAGAGTAATGGGGAAAAAGGGAATTGCATTTCCTAGTATGAAGTGAAGAATCAAGTTATAGGGATTTGGGGTAATCCTATTCCCTTTTTCCAAAATTGGGAAAAACAGCTTAAACAAACAAAGAAAATAAATCATTCTTATTCCCTTTCCTGACTCCTCCAATACAAATATCCCCAAAAATCAAATATATCTTGGATTGACTTAGGTAGAGACCAAGCGGGGATTGTACAACTTCAAATTCAACGAAGTATTTTAGGGTTCCTACATCTCGCACAGGAAATATAAGATATAACTTAGAAACTAACGAATCAATATAGGATATAACTTAAAAACTAAAGAACCAATCGAAGTATATGAGGAACCAACCAATGACCAAGAGTAGCTTCTAAGACTATCAGGATTGTTGCGGCGTAAGCGAAAGCAGACTCACTAAAGTTCTAGCACTTCAAGATGTGAGAGAAGCGGAGAGATCGTGAGAGGCAGAGGGAGCGTGTGAGGTGTTTTTCACGGGAGCCAGGGTGGAAGACAGGAAGGTCAAGGCGGTGCGAGAGGTCTAGGAGTGGCTTTCAGAGGAGATGTTCTTGGAGGGAGTCTTGTTTGCCATCGAAGCAAGTTGGGAGGCCATCGAGTTTGACACGTTCGAAGTCCAAGTGGCGGGATGGTTCTTGTCTCTCCTCTACACGAGTTAGGAGACCGGCGAGGTCGTCTTGTAGCTGACGTGGTGGGTTAGAGACACTAAGTTTGAACCCTGTTTCTCAAGGACTAGTGGGAAGTTAGAAGGTGGCTGAGGGGGAGGGTGATTTCTATTCTGATGCTGAAGGATAGGGGTGTTCCCTGTTCATTGATAACATCAGCAGGGAGGCTGACTCGAGAGATATCCCTGGCTTCTTCGCATGGACGACAATATTAAGGAGATTTTTATCTCTAGAAAGCGTCGCCCAAGCAACAAGCTCACTTTTGCTCTTGTCAAATTGGAGAGCGCTTCATGAGTTGATAAGGTAGTGGGTAGGATCCATGGGAGCCCCTTCATGGGGCACAAGTTGTTCGCTCGACGGGCTAAGTACGCAGCGAATAAGGGAAGCGGTAGCTTGTCTCATGCTGATAAGGGGCAGCGCCGGTCTATGCCTCTTTCGGCTGGAGTTATTGCGTGCACAGAAGGTAAGGCAGATGACCAGTTCAAGAGTGTGGCTTTGTTCGGAGCAGGTTCGAAGGTTGCGTAGGGGTATGTTGGTGGCGAGGCTAGCGGGTTTCTATTGCTGGCGGTGGTGACGGGAGGTTGGCTTTCCCAGTCAATTTGGAGGTGATGGTTGACGTAGGGTGCGCCAAGGTGGACTATATTTGTGTGGAGGGGGTTGGAGATCCCAACCATCATGCATGTCTCAAGATTGTGGTCAGGAGCTGTAGTCAGGCCCACTACCCTACACGCGAGAAGGCTTTGTCGGGAGAGGAAGAGAAGTCGGCGCGTTCCTTTCCCAAGGTGAGGAATTCCGAGGTTTACTGTGGAAGTGATGCAGGAGGGAAGGAGTGTCTTAGGAACTCAGCTTGTGGGGCGTATTCTTCTTTCTTGAATGGTGTGCGCCGGGGTGGGTGTACCCAACTCTTGGGTATTGGCAAGTTCTTCAATGCCAAGCGTTGATCACATGGGTGGGGTGGGGGGGGGGGGGGGTAAGGCTATGGATGAGGAGTGAATATTTCAGGTCGTATGATTCCGGTGTTGGTGGATCCTTCTTTGGGCGTGGGCAACCCAACCAGCCTTTACCCCTTCAGAACATGCCCGGTGGCCCCGCGCGCGCTACTTATATCGGGGCGGTGGGGAATGGTAACAGGGTGTCAATTTCCATCCATGAGTTATTGGTTGGTAGGGGCTCTACAAGACTCGGTTGTGGATGATATTGTTAGGAATGAACGGGTAGGAGCTGAGGTAGAATTAAGTAGTATGATAAGATTGGTAATGGTAGCCTTGAGGTGATGGGGGCCGATTTTGGTTCCAGCGATGTGATTGCAGATTTAGGACCTAGTTGGCCGAGATCAGAGCAATTTCTCCCCCAGGTTGAGCCGGTGAAGGAGAGAGTGGATGGTGGCGACCTTAGGAGCCTCTTCGAGGATCCCGAGTTTCCCCCAGGTTTTGAGTCGGGTGGAGATGCATCTAGGCCGGAGATTGACCCTGATGATGTCTTTGTTAAGGAGGGAGTGAGGCAGACCCTTGAGCTAGCAAAGGATATTGGTTGCCAAATCCTGGACGAAGGACACACTCTTGGCAACCTTGAAGATATTATTCGTGATATAAGAGTTAGCTTCCGTCAGAGATGTCAGGTTGGTAATGGCTGGAAGGGCGATGACATGGATAGATGTTCACAGAACTCTTCTAAAGCTAACTCCAAAAAGGATTCGGGGTCTAAGAAGTCTTTGCTAGGCTTCAGTAAGTTCTCCCGGGTTAGTAAGGTTGATAGTAAATGCAAGAGTAGAGTAAAATCTAAGAGCCAGGGATGGGATATCCACAACTTGTTTGTAGGGGTAGGACTAGTAAGGTATGGGAGATCTTGTAAGTTCAGTTCTTTGCAGGTTTACTGCTGTTCCGCTCTTGCAGTTTATCTGGCCTTGTGCCCATAATTATCAAAATAAAAGATGAAGAGCCAATGATAATGAGCTACATCATGGTTCTTAGTTTGTTAACCTTGGCTAAAAACAATTAGTAAATAATATTGAGTGAGATACTTTGGATTATCGAAAACGGTTTGTTTGATAATGGAAAATGATACTTCATGCATTCTAAAATAAGTCATTTTAGTATTTAACTTTTTTAAGAAATATGAGTCACTCTAGTTCTTTTGGATATTACTTTCCAAATTTGTCTACAGATTTATAGTTATTAGTTTATAGGGTACAAACATCATGTTTTTACCTTTCTAAATAAGTGTGGAATTTTTAAAATGACTTGTATCTTAAGGCGGAGCTAGTCAGCTAGTGTTAGTTCATAAATTAGAGGCTAAACCTTGAATTAGTGGTTGTACATATGTGGGGGGTGGCCTAGTCGTGGTTGTTTACAAATTAAATTTATATTTAAGTTAAAGTTTGATTTGTATATTGAATAGCTTCGGCGTAAGATAAAAGATTGATACAGTAGCTGACCATTATATCTCAACGAATAAGTTAATGAATACCTTGACTTAATGAAATGTTTAGTGATAGGATGGACCGTTGTATTTAACGTGTTTTTTCTTAATTTTCTTATATGTTACACTAAAAGTTAGATAGTTGAGAGTGAGTGTTGAAGGTGGATGTACAAGCTTGTTATATGATAACATGGTAGACTTACCAGACTCCAGTTGAACACAGATAAAGAACATGTAGAATTCACATTGACACATCAAAATGAGTGAGAAATAAAGCGTCCTTGTACGCAAACTAGGTGCATGTACAAAATTTCCTCTAACAAAAAGGTTGCACTATACTACAGGTTTTGTCTACTCGTACTAGTGATAGACAATTGTTATGAAACTTAGTAGTTGCTGGTATGGTTGAGGGTTTAAAGGTGGGTTAAGATAATTGTTAATTGCACAGTTACATTAGCTCTCAATATACTGAAAAGGGGCTTGGAGGAATTAAATAAAAAAGGAAGAGGAGAGTTGGACTCGTGTTCGATACTTGTTCAGGTTGAAAACTGTGATAAAAAACAAACTTATTTAATATAACTAGTTAAAACCCTAGAAGTTACAACATTTCTCCCCTCGACGGGATTCACCCACCAACTTCTACCCCGGTGGGCCATTAAGTTCACCTCCGAGGTGCCAATCCAGCTTCCTCTCCGCACGCCCTCCTCCTCTCCAACGATTGTTCCCCCATGTGCTGTGACAATTTACAAGGTTCTGATAACCTGCAAACATGTAAATCATTTCCTGTCTTTGGGACTAGGGGTAGGACATGCCCCTTGTCACACCATGTTTGCTCAAATCTTCCTCGACATTCTTACTTACCCTCCCCCCGCTCGTCTCCCCCGCCCATGGAACATTCCTCCACTACTAGCCCCTGCCTATTACTGCATGCTAACAATTGAAAGAAGTATGAATGGCCATGCCAAAACTTCTCACCTCGACATTCTAGGAATCTTACCTTATATTCCAATAACTAATAGGACTTGAGATCAGCTCCACTACCGTTTCTTCATATGCACCCATCCTCTACACCCACGTAGAGCATTGCTGGAGCGGTTATGGTGGGTTCAAGTTCTGTAAGGTGGGGCAAATCCTCATCATAATTGAATTTGAAGATAAAAGTGCGATGAAAGAGGTCATAACTAGAGGGCCGTGGACAATCAAATGATTCCTCTTCGCCATTCAAGCCTTAGAGCAGGGTAAACCCTTAGAGAGTCACATCTTCTACTGGGTTCCATTAGGGCTGCCCAAAAAATTTCGAAACCGCGGTATCCGACCGAAACCGAAGTGAACCGTACCTGTTTTCAGGTTAACCGTATTGATTCTTGCAGTATGGTTAACCGAACCGTGTAAATTTACCGGTTTCGGTAA
Organism: Limonium bicolor; assembly: GCA_023374045.1. Classification (NCBI taxonomy): domain Eukaryota; kingdom Viridiplantae; phylum Streptophyta; class Magnoliopsida; order Caryophyllales; family Plumbaginaceae; genus Limonium; species Limonium bicolor. The sequence continues at coordinate 257,943,229 of CM041777.1, read as the reverse complement.
CGGTACTGAATTTTCCAGATCAGTTAACCGATTATATGAACAATGAAAAACTTCAGATATTAATGCTCACCTTATATAATAATTAATGCTAGCAATTGAGGGAATATACATATTATTATATTTTTTGTCACATATGTTTGATTTATCACTCATGATTTAGGTGAATGATCAATGTTGTACTATGATATTAATGGTATGGGTCTCATCAATAAAAAAATATACGGCTAAAAGGTTAACCGATAAAACCGAACCAAACTAAAGGTTAACCGGTCTAAATGGAATAATAATGGAATTGAATTTTAGAAAACCGAATTAGACGGTTAACCGAATCCGGTTAACCGATCTAAATGGAATGGTAATGGAATTGAATTTTAAAAAACCGAAGACCCGGTTAACCGCTTACGGTTAACCAAATAAGGCGGTTAACCTACTTGGTTAACCTACCGTGGGCAGCCCTAGGTTCCATGTTGGATCCACGTCTTTGACATCCCGAAGGTCTAATGCAATATGGCTCTTGCCGAGAAAATTGCAGGAAAAGGTTGGACTATTTCAGGGCTGATGGAGGATACTACCTCCCTTGGTTATAGCTTCCTTCACCTCAAGGTTTAAATGGACATCCAAAGACCGGTATGGCGCTTGCTCCCGCTGTCTATAGGGGGATTAAATCTCAACTTTACAATAACCTATGACAGTTTGCCTTTGATCTTCTCAAAGTGTGGTTTTTTCCTTCTCACAAAAGACATATGCCCCCTGATGCCATTCCCTTTGAGCCCAGTCTTCTGTATGAAATGTGGCTTAATACAAAGGAATTCCTGGCTCGGTCACACCCAAGAGACATTCTCTCTGACCCTTCCACTTGACCGACCTTAACTGGTATCTCACGACCTCCTGGCTCAAAGATTTCCTAACCTTTTTTAGGCCAAACTCTCGGTCCCAACTAGCAATCCCTTCGTCACCCCTCGAGGGGACCTGACACATATGATCGACCAGTCTTTAAAGGTTTAAGTTCTAAAAAGAGAACCTTTAGCAACCACCTGGAACATGCCACACGTGAGGAGTTTTAGGACCTTTGGGATGCTAGTAGGAAAGGTACGAAACCTGTTGTGGTAGACTAGGCTGACGAATTGGGTAAGTTCAATTGTTCTAGGACTAGTGACCAAGCCACTTTTGCGGCATCGGAGTCACCCGGGGCCACGATCAAGAATGAGCGTGTTGCTGCTCAATGACGTGGGTTTGGGTTCTGACCGTGCGATTGAGCCATCTCCTCTTCATAACTACTAGGCTTGGATGGTTGTCTTTGGTAGATTTCTCGGTTATGTTATTCCCTTGTCTTTGAAGTTATACTTTTGTGTGGTTTTGTATATGAACTTTTGATTGTTCTTTTGGTGGAAACTCGAACATGGATTTTTGCTTTTGCTTTCACTACTATAAATATGATTAAATAGGGCAATATTTAAACTATTAAAGAGGGCAATATAATACATGTCCTTAATATTGATATAAAATAAGACATAAGAATTGTGTTGTATTAGACTATATTAAAAAAAACAATTGTATATATTGTTGTATTTATTCAAATCAAACATAACATTAATCTTTTTGTTGCTTTTGATTGAAATCAATTAAAGCAAAACTTAATAATGACCTCCTTTCGTGAGTCAAATACAACATACAAATCATTTTGTTTCATTTCATTTTCCACGTACTTGAGTGGTTTTTTATATCCTTCATCCCTAATCGGCTACCTTCCTCATTCACTCCACTCTCTCAAAAATAATTGCAACTGGAACGATGGGAAATCCATACCTAGGGCGCGTTCGATACCCAGATTTATGGGATTTTTGTACTTTTAAGTAGCTTTATACATAAAGCTAGTGCCACATGTATGTGTTTGATTTGTTAAACTTATTTATTAGGTCCCACACTAGTACATTTGTCAAACTCTAATTAGTTAACTAGACTAACAAAAACTAACTAAAGCTGGCTTTATTCTAAAAGCAGCTATTGCTGCGATTTTCGAACGGAGCCCTATTCTTCAGTCTTGACGGAATCCAAAGTGAGAGCAGTGCATCTGCAATTGGTTTGTTACCGTCCTCGTACCAAAGTCGAAGAGCTCACCATCATTGTACTTGAGCTTTGGCCAGACATACTTGCTCATTGTTCTACTCCAAATTTCTTCAAGGTACCGTCACTTTTATTGTTGAAATTGGCCGTTCACATCTTCAACTTGCTAGAATTTGAATGTCGTCTGAATCTCTTCGATCTCCATAGCTAGGGTTCTTCGATCTCCATAGCTAGGGTTCTTCAATCTCCATGTGAAACAGAGACGAGCCGTAAAAATGAGCGGCAAGAAGTTGAAGTTCCTTTTTCCTTTTTTTCGTTGCTTCCTTTTCCTTTTTCTGGATTTGTTCACGACTGACAGTCAAATGAGCACGAGTCAGCCGTAAAGCGGGAGCTCTCGTCGCCACTATGATATCCAATTAACATACTTCTTCAGCTTTCTTATCCTGCGATGAACAATTAATGAAAAAGAAAATCATGAATGAATACAAACAAACCAAAAAATGAGCCAATTAAAATCTATGTTAAAATCTTGTTCACACATTTCTGTTTATGGTGCTTCTTAGTAAGCTTGCGAATGTTCAGTTTGAAGAGTTTCATAATCATTCTGGGGAAATATACTGGTGTCCTCTCTAAATAGTGTGGTTCAGTTTCCGCATAAATTGTATTGCTTGTATTTTAATTTAATATAAATTGTTGGATGCAGTGTACACTAAAGTCACCTAACATATGAGGTAATCTAAACTTTTCTCATTACATTCACATTTAAATTGGTTGTTGATCTTGGATTATGGAGAAGCACCGACGCATAATGGAATGTAAGTTAAAATATGTTACAACTCTTAGCAGTTTTGTTGGTGAAACATTTGCAATATCAATTTCTATAAAGGCGTGGGAATTTCAGTTTACTGTGTTAACCCTGTGATGTTGTTTTTATTGTTGTTGTTTATGCATCTGATTTCTTACTCGTGGATGCTACCAATATGCTTAGCAGGTTTGTTGAAGGAACATTTGCAATATGAGTTTCAACATGGCATGGGTAAATTAGTTCACTATATTAACCATGTTATGTTATTTATTGTTTATGCATCTGATTTCAATTCACTATATTAAAACTGTTATGTTCTTTCTTGTTTATGACAGTCAGGTTTTCTAAATCAGGTAGCAGTCTTGTTGGATAATGCAATATCAACTCCTACAGGACAAGGGTATTTAAGCTGACTGTGTTAATGCTATTATGTTAGTTCCTGTATATGCATCTGAATTATTGTCAGTTGATGCTAATGAGAAGTTTCCTGGATTATGGAGAAGCACCTACTATATTATATTAATAATACGTTGCTGATCTTGTACAGCTGGAAATGCAACTCGATGATTAATGCTAATTTTCAGTCGCTAGCTTGGCTCCCTATTATTTTGTAAGTTTACTACTCATCTTTTCCAATTGTTGTGTAGTTGAACTCCAATGAACTGCTTGCATGTTTCTAGATAGATGACAATTCTGTTGTTACAAAACTAATATGAAACTGGTGGGAGGAAGGGATCTGCTCGATTAATTTATACTTGATAACAATCATTTTTTCACTCTCATGCTCCATGTACAACCAGTATTTTCCAAACCTTTCTCACCTTGCAATGACCATAGATAAAGAAACAATTTAAAATAACCACATCTGAGAGTATAAAGGAAACATTTGTTACAGAGCCATACAAGATTGTAAGATTGTAAAACTAAAAGATCTGCTATGTTTTTTACGTGGAATGAAATGATTGAAACGTTGGTTTTGTCTTTTCATTGTAGGATGGAGAAATGAAAGGTTTGAGAACACCCATACAAGCTCATCGAACTCTAATGCACCAACATAAATGAATTTGAGTGAGCGCAAATACATCTAGTTGGGGATGAAGATATAGAGGTCACTATCCCTGATTCAAATGTGAATAAGCTTCTCATTGTTAAGCTTCTCGCTACTCTGCTCCGCCCTCTACTTAGTTAGTGAAAGTATTTTATTCCCACTGCTTAGTTAGCTTTGATGTTAAGCTTCTTCTTAGATAATGTTGAAAAATTTCAAGTGTCAATCTTAATTATGCTATAGCCTCATTAGTTGATGGACTTCTGATTGTTATTGAGTTGTTGCTTAGATAATGTTGAAAGATTTCATGTGCCAATCTTATTTATGCTAAAACCTCATCATTTGATGGATTTTTGAATGTTATTGAGCTGCTAATTAGTTAATGTCTAAAGATTTCTTGTGTCAATCTTATTTATGCTATATTCAGCCGCCGTAGTTGATGGATGATTCTGATTGTTTTAATAGAAGGTTGTTGGGGGCTTACTATTATATGCTTGTTGATTGTTGTTTGTTGCAGTGACTTTTATCTTTAAGATTTATTGTTTCTAATATTCAATTCATTCGCTGTAACAGGTGTTGGAGCTCGATAAAAGGAAGATATTAATGGTTGTTGGTCATCATTGTTATTTATGAAGCATTTAAGGATTTGAATGTCATTGGACAACATTGTTGTAGGAAGGATTAAAGGATTTTAGGGTCACTGTATAACAATTCACATTTCTTGTACGTTACTTGATGTGAAAAGGAGAACATATAGGACCATTATAGTATGTTCAGATGTTCAATTTTGTACTTGACTAATCAGGTTCAATCAATAGAAATCTTGGTTTGATGATATTTTAGATTGCTTTAACGTCGAATATATATGAATTTGTAATTAATTTACTAATATAGGCAAAAACATGAATTATGTTGCCATTATATTGGTTAAAAGAGGACAAATAACATCTAGTTAATTGTTATATAAAAAGGCATTACGAAATGTTGTTGTGGTTATTATAGGTCAAATAGGGCAATTATAGTAGATTTGCCTTTCATAGATTACATCAAAAGAGGGCAATTTAAAAGTATTGCCATATTTAATACAGGTTAAATATGGCAATGTAGTAGATATGCCTCATTTGGTATTATCAATGAAGACAGTATTTTTTTTGTCTTATTTGATAATAACAAAAGACATCATAACTTTTTTATCTTTTTAGATGCTAACGAAAGACAACAATATTTTGTTTGTTGTATTTGATACTCACCAAAAACAACATATATAATTGCCCTCTTGGACATTACCAAAAAAGGCAATTAAAAAAAATGCCTCACTAATCTACCACAACAAGGCTAATAGGGCATTTTCAAGGCAATATTTATTTTGTCACCATATGTAATTAGGGCAATATATTAATCAAAAAGGACATCTTTTAATGCCCTTTTTGAACAAGTATGTAGTAGTGTTTGTGGTTGCGCTGTGGGGGTCTTTACCCCGAGTTTGTGCTTCTGTTCGTCCAGGTTGGTGTTGTGATAGAAGGGTTCTATGAGATCACCTTCTACAATACGTGTGTATTTTTTTGTCTTATATTGATTGCTTTCGGTTGTGGGCATCTTCTTAATGTAATATGGTTTATATTAATCTAATCTTAGTGCTTGAGTTAAAAAAAAAAATAATATAACTGTGTCATATCTTCTTCATCTCTCCGACGCTCGCTCCCAATCTATTGAATCTTCTCCGAATGTGCTGATTGCTGTCAAATTCAGCTTAATTCTTGCTAATCGGTGAGCCTACTTCTCTTTCTTTCTTTCTTTTTTTTTATTGAAGTGAATGATAAACTTTTTTTCCAAAACAGAATTTAGAATTTCTAAACTTTGTTCCCTCTTTATTTCACAACCCTAACTTGCGTCATTGGTTGTTAATTAACTTGGGGGTCGGACTAAAGTACTCCATGTATGCATTAGTGTTAAATATCTGTGGTCATCTATGTCCCTTTTGGTTAAGTCTAGCTGAATTCATTAGTTGCATTACAAAGAAGTTTTAAAATAAATTATGGTCATTGTACACTTTCTTCCGGTGAGTCTATTCAAATTGGCCAGCTTGATTGAAACAGAAAGCTGGAAAGAAACTATGGTTATCTTTCTGATTGAATTTTTTAGTTACATATTTGAGTAAAAGCTTAGAATAAGAAACTTATATGGTCAGAAAAAGAGATCCGTTTCTGATCTCCCGTGCACTCAATTTAGTTTACACATTATCATAAAATACAATGTGAGCTAGTACTGATGCACGCATGCAACAGCTAGTCATAGGACCTAACATGAATCCACTTGGTTGCAGACCACTTTTCACCATAAATGACGGGGCAGCTACCATGCAAGCTGGTGGTGTCAGTTGTTGCATCTGGATGAAGGTTGAAGAAGAGCAGAGCATCACCCTTTGAAGGTTTCACTAGAACACAAAAAAGTTAATGATGAAACTAAAATTTCATGAGAGAATATTATAGATGGTTAATCATTTACAATAGTTGTACACAAAGTATATATTAGGAAAGTGATCGATCGACAACTCAACAACGATATATAGATAGCTAATCAATAAGTACCTGCATAACCTTTCTTTGCACACTCAGACCAACTATCATCCTTAGGCTGCTGATCATCTCCCTGCGTATGCAGATCAAGGTTATAAGAAATTGGCTAAAGAGTTAAAAAAAGGTCATGAAATCTTCATTGATGAGTACCGCTTCTGCTCTAGGGAATACAGTTTCTCCACCCTTGTGAACATTTGAAAGGTACATAAGTACAGTTGCAATACGATGACCACCAAGCTGTTGGTTGACAACATCGATAAAGTAATCAACGTGTGGCTCATATTTTTGACCAAGCTCGTAACGCAGGACTTGAATAGCCTCACCGTTTTCTGGTAGTAGAGCAGGCAAGGCAAGCATAATGTATTGGATCAAAGTTATCAAACGAGGAGATCGACTGACGCGCGGCGCAAAGTAATATACATACCTACTGGAAGAAGAGTCCAGGCAGCGATTCTTGCTTCAATTCTAGCAATAATCTCATCCTATAATAATGATAAAGAAAGGAAAGCGATATGAATTGGATATTTTATAACAAAATAAAAATGAGTTTAATTAGAAGAAATTATGTATATATGATGATAGCATGAAAGAATGGAAAAGAAGTAGCTAGCTAGCTTACAATATATATGTAGAAATTAAGAAGATTTGAATATGCATGATAAATTTGCTCTCCTTTATTTCGTTGTTGGTAAGCATGCAATTTCAGGATTCATGTTCAAATATGACAATTAATTTATCTATTTATAATAAAGGAACCAACCAACCTGAGCGTTGTCAAGAAACATCCCAGAACTGGTGCGGTGCTCGCTCTCTATGGCATTGCCAGTTATATTATCAGCCACCATAGACTTGTGTAAGTTGTCCTTTGCCTAGCAATGAAAACACATACGATCGGTTAAACCAAGGAATTAAAAGGCTCTCTACAGGTTTATCTCAACTCACTGTGCAATATTCATCACTTAAGAGAACAGAAAAAAAGAGAGTAGTAGATGTAATAAATCACAAACAGACCAATTCGATCAAATGGTCACATTCCTTATCAGTCAGAAAATTCTTGTAAATGAACGCCCTGCATCAGAACGCGACCCCGAATCCGAGTTCATGATTAACATTAATCCAAACTATATATCACACAAATCAAAATTCATCATCTAAACAAAGCGAGCCGAGCTAGTGAAGAAAAAGACTAATAACGTACCTCGGCCTCCAAGAGAGTTGCTTGACACGTGTTGGATCAAAGCGGAAACCAGATGTATCATCACTCTTCTTTATTTTTAGAACCGAGTCTGATCCACTATATAATCTCCAAAACAAGAACAATTAATTAACTTCACTCTCTTATTTATTCAACGGGGTATGTGTAGTAGGAGTTGGAGAAGCGTACCTGGCATTATTAATCAATGAATCAACCTGGCATCGACCGATCAAGAGTAGTAAGATAGTACAGCAGAAAGAAACAAGGATGAGCTTCATGAATACAGCTAAAATGTTCATCCTGCTGCACCCACCCAGAGAACGCGCTAACCTCTACGTACGTACGCTTGCTTCCTTTTTTCTCTTAGCTAGCCATGAATATATCAAATTAGTCATTGGTGACTGTCTGTCTACTCCCATACTCTTTTCTGCGGAAGGGATCGATGACTGACGATCAACCTTCTTGACTACTGAGCCTCTTTGTTGACGAAAAAAACACGGGGATTCTCATGGAGGATGCTCTCATGAATTGTTTTTTTTTTGTTTTTTTTTTTATGAAACGAATCCCCCGTATGACTCTTAACCTTCCCAAACCACTAGTATAACGGGAGGGTGACAGTTTCCCATTTGGTTTTGTTGCTAACCAGCGTGGTAATTGAACCAATTTAAGCATTTCTTTTTTTAACTTAAACCAATTTAAGAATTTCGATTGATTTAAATTACTTTTACTAATAACACATTTAACAGCCACGATAACATAGCGACTCAGTACTGGCCGGCCTCATGTTATTGTCAACTCAACCATGCATACTTGCGCGTATAGGTTTTTTTTTTTTTTTGATAATTTAGGCTTTCGCCATTTGATTAATAAAAGATAGTCGGACCGGTATTTCGGGTCTCATTAAAACCTCCTCAAGTAAAACCCAATAGGAAAAAACTTGTGAAGGAAAAAGAGTACCCACCATGTCCTTAGTACAAGCCTGAAACACCAAAACTCAAGAGTGGGATCCAGCCCCCAACGAAACATAAGCTATAAAGCAAACAGATACTTGCGCGTATAGGTATAACTAGTCCATATAAAAAACCGTATACGTTATTTTTAATGGGCATTATATTATGAAAAAATACACTTAACTAATACTCCATCATTTACGAGAGGCAACAAAAATTAATAGTTTGAATTTTATAAAAACTTAGTTGCACGCCTAGAAAAATCTGTTGATGGAATCCCGATTCTTCAGCTCTCTGTTGACCATACATACATACCAGTAGCTAGTTGGGTGTAACTATCTTCCTTGCCTCCCCCTCTTTCCGTTGTTCTCACTCCAGAAAGAAAAAAAGAAACGAACTAACTCATCCGAGACTTGTGTTGCCTTTTGACCAATTCAGAAAATAACCATCAAACGGTAATTATAATTAAAAAATAACAGACAATAAATTATAAAATCACTGAAATAAAAAAATTAGTACTTATTCTGTTTTGAATTAAAGCAATAACAGTGATGATAAAAAAAAAATCGTTACGAATGACAATGGTTTGCGGGTGAATCTATAAAATTGGGCCTGGATCGATGATCTGTTAATAAGTTAGCACTTGATACCTCCACCCCCTTCTGATGTACTAGTATGATGTAAAGAAAAAAGCACTTACACTCGTTATTCTATAACCTCTCGATTGACAGGCCGCCACCACGCTCAACTTCCGAAAGCCTTGAGATTCACGGTGTCGTGGCCGTGGGGTTAATGATCGGAGCGATCTACTACAATATTTAAATATAAAATATGATACTATAATTGAAAGATGTATTTATTGTTTATTAAAAAATATTATAATATTGTTTAACATATTAAAATTAAGTATACTTTCTGTATCATTTATTACTAATCGTGTAATTAAAATAAATATAACACTATATATATAAGAACATTTCATCATAATTATTAGTTAAGGTCACTATTATGATAGACAAAATTAATAAATAAATTTTAAAAGTTAAATTACTATTATATTTTTGGGTCGATCAATAGAATAAACTCTTATCATCAAGTTTGTTTGGGATCTCTTTTATTACAGCAAGCATATTTGATTCTATTATATATCTGTGTATTTTTGTGAGATGTTCATTCTATCTTCATAATAACAGTGATATTTTATTTATTATTATACTGGCGGAGAAACTCTCATAAAATTAGTATGAGAGAATGTTAGAAGAGACAATATGTTCAAAATGTACTACTATATATTACAGTTAAATAACGTATTACTATGAACTGTATTGTGAATTCAGAAAATACGAGTTGAGGTTGTGACCGATTTTAACGGTTTTTTTTTCTTTTGTTTGTGAAATATCGTAGAAACGTGGTTAGTTGTTAATTGGTTTATTTTTATTTTTATTTTTGATCAAATTGGTTAATTAATTTTTAGAAGATACATTGGATTCCGTTTTCGAGTATGAAAATAGTTAAGGAGTGAATTTCAGAAAAATAAATACTAAGCATTCCTTAAAAATATCTATTAACGAACTCCGCTTCTTCCGTTCTCTGAGCGACTAGATAACTGCCTTCCCTCCCGCCATCATCCTTCTCTCTCCCTCTCTCTGTGTGTGAGTGTGTGGCAGTTTGTAGCAGTTATTTTGCGCAAAGAAAGATCCTCTAAGTTTGTCCTCCTCAAGTCTTACAATTGGTTTAAGAAAAACAAGGAAAGCAGTTTATAAACCACTAGTCAATTCACCTGAAGGTAACTCTCTCACTCATTTTTGTACTTTCTGCATATTTATCGTTCAATGATATATACACCACTGATACTGAGAATCTGAGCTTTGACCTCTGTCCATTTGTTGTCTCTGTTGCTTACAATTCTTGTCCACTTAATTAATATCAGCAGCCATGGCCGTGGACGTGCAATTCGGGAATGACTACTCTTCTTTTCTTGGAGACTTCATTGATGACGACTGTTCTAGTTACCATCATCCTCTTGACCAGTATTTCTTTCATTCGATGAACAGCAGCAACTGCTTTTCCAGAATGATGCCATTGTGGAGAGCAGTTATTACGACCTTCAACAGCAGCTCCAGGCTGATGATCTTGAATCCCTAATGTACATGGATATACCTCCTTCAGCTAGTCTTTTCGAAGACCTCTACAAACCTGCTGCCGTGACAACTACACCAGCTCAATCGATAGAGAATCACTGCGCTAATTTCTTACTCGATCATCAATTTCTACCAAATCACCACTACGACCAGCTTCTAGCTAACTCTCATCAGCAGATTCCAATAAACCCTACTGTTTTATCCCGATTCCCGCCAGTGAAATCATCACAACCAGCAGCTCCTAGTTTCGGACTGGATTGCGTTTTGACCGCCCCTCCTCCAATTTGGTTTGATTCTCTCCCTGCTACTACTGATTTCACTAAGCGCCCAAAGTTCACTCCTCTACAGCCCTGTAACACCTTCATTGACCCAACTTACCGCTACCACCACTTCCAGCAAGAATATTATACTGATCATCTGAATAATTTCCACCACTCTCTCACGGGATCAATGGGTGCTGCTGATCACATCATTATCCAACTGGCGGCAGTTACTTGGGCGGCATTAATTCAACACTCCAAGATGTTATAACTCATGTTCAACACCATGATGAGACGAATCAGACGTTACTGAATTCGGAGGTCAATTCTCTTCGGTTTGCGCCCGGAATTACTACTCTAGTCAGCACGAACAAACAAGAATCATTGATTGTTGATCGAGGTGAAACTGATCATCATCATCATCATGAAGTGAAGTCCTCTACTTCTTCGTCAACGACGGCGCAGAGTAGAGCGGCTCGTGAGAGAAGGAGGAAGATAGCACATAAGATGCAGGAGCTTGGGAAGCTGCTTCCTAGTGGCAAAGGCGGTGGTTGTGGTATCGGTGGTGGTGGGAAGATGAACACGGCGGAGATGTTACAGGCCGCGTTCAAGTACGTTAAGTTTTTGCAGGCCCAAGTTTCTATTCTTCAACTCATGAAATCTCGGACGTCGTCGTTGCAGGTACTTTTTTATTTTTATTTTCCTTTTCTTTTCATGTTGCACACTCGATCTTATTGGGCTGGTTCCGGTTCTGGGCCGGGCATATAGACATGACTCGGAAATAAGTAGATACTAGTTTTTTGTTTTCTGGAAAAAAGAACAAACTGGACACTATTAGAACTAGTTGGCTAGATACGATTGTTGCAGTTACACTTGATAAGATGCTCCATCCTATATTGTCCTATATATATACATATATAATTTCTAATTGTGAAGTACGCGTTGGACAAATATGATAGAAATTGTGGATTGTTACTGATTGGTTTTTGTTTTAACTGAGATTTGCTGTATAATACTGTAAATGTGTTTCCAGAAAATTGGAGGTAGTGATGCAACAATACGTACCACCGAAAATTTAAGGATTTTGGGTTCAGAGGCGGTTCAAGAGATGCTGTACATGGAGGAGAAGTGTTTGGTTCCAACAGAATTCCTCACCCAACTGGCTGAAGATGAGAATCTAATTGAAATGAATCCAGTGGCAGCTTCCAATCTTAAGCAGCTTCTAATGTCCACCAATGCATCATCTAGTAGTACTCAAGATTGTTGAATTGAATTCATTTTTTTAGGGAGAATTACTTTGTATGCCGTTGTTGTTTGTTTGTTTGTCTGTTTGTTTGGAGGCAGTGTTCATTTAGGTAGAATTAGAGGAATTGAGTTCATGAGTCTTTTGTCAATAGTTAGTTAACCAGCTAGCTAGTAATAGTGTAGTGTTTTTTGTTGTTTGTTGTGTCGTTTTAGGTCGGTGTAAGTAAGCATCACCATAATCATTTGTTTGATTCAATCTAATTTGATTTCCTGACCCAAAATTGAGTGAGCTATGTCTTTATGTTACAGTGACCATTAGTACAAGTATGCTGTGAAAATTCAGTCACGAAACTTCTAGCCCCATTATCAGGTGACTGTAAATTAAGGTCGTTGTTGTCAGTGATATTGAACAAAGAATTAAGTCAGATTATATTCATCTATTCATGGAACGGCAAACAGAGAAGGAAAGCATCTGCTGCTGTACAGAAAGAAAAAAAGAAACGAATCTCTGTTATATGCACAGCATAAAAAGCAAAGGAAAAAACAACAAGTCCAAAGCAAGACACAAAAGCAAAATAAAAAAGAACTTTTACATGGTAAAACAGAGACAACACAAGATTGGATCTTTGGTTCCCATAGCAATAGCCAGACAGAGAAAGCCAGATTCAAAGACCAAACAAGTCAAGAGTGTGTGCACAACACATATTTGTATTGTATTGTGTTGTATCCTCGTGTAAAGGTGAGTTACTTTGCTTTTGCTTTCTCATGGTCTGATCTGAATTGCTTTTTCTTTTCACTACTTTTCTTTCTTCCTGATAAACCCATTGGTACAGAGTTGAGAGAATATTTCCCAACCCACAGCAGAGGATTGTAGCAGCAGCAGCAATATATAGTAGGATAAGACAGATGATGAAGAGAACAAGTGTGAGTCAAAATGAACAGGTTATTCTTGACGAGATTACATACTTCTAGTACTGATGACTAAAACCTAACCTCCCCTGCCTCGGTTCATGTATAAAGACTGTGATGAACACACAAACAGGAGACACTAAAGTCGTGATTATTGTTGTAAAGCAGTACGGAAGATCACATCATCAGGCCAGTGGTGAAACTCGAGCAAAACAGCAGCTTCTCAAACATTGATCTGTTGTATTGTACTACCAATCAAAATGGTCGTGTAATCTTGTCGTAGAATCCAAAAGAGAATAAGTGCATATGGGACAATGGCAACCCAGATTAGACATAACACAGCAAAGTTTTGAGATTGGAGCCTAAAAGGACATGTACATGGGGACGAGACAAAATGAAAATAGTATTTCAGGGCCACACTACCTAGCCATATATAGCCTTTCAAAATCAAGTGAGGGAGAAAAAAAAAGGAGGGAAATGAAAAAAAGTTGTGGCCCGCCTTAGCATAGAGAAAGGCAAGTAAGGAATTCAACCAATTCACATGCAGCAGTGGCAATAGCATGAACAACCAGTCATTGGTCATGGGTCGTTGACATATACAAGAAGATTTTTTTTTTTTTTTTGCCTTAGATAAAGAACTAGAAGCTCTTCATAACTTAAAATTAGATTAAATGCACAAACAAAACCTACAAAACTGCCTCCCGTAATTGGAGGACCAAGATCTTCAGTCATCTATTTATATAACTTCCTAACAAAGTACCAAATTCAATCAGAAAAATTCAAAATCTAGATACGGACTACCAGAACCCCTATCTGACAAATCACTCCCACCACCACCACCACCTTGCTTACTACCACAACCCGACTGATCACTCACTTCTTCCCCTGATTTCACATTATTAAACACACCTAAATCAACCTTTTTCGGTATCTCCGGCGGCACTGTCCCTCTAATCAACGCCCAATTCACTTCCGCAAAGAAAGGATGTTGCTTAATCTCAATCGCACCACGTTTATATCCTAATCTCTTTTGTGGATCCTTCACTAACAAACCTCTAATCAAATCCTTCGCTGCGAAACTCACTGTCCCTGTTCCACCTCCAACTTCTTGAAACTTTAGCGGTTGGGATACCACATTCAACAGTGTCTCCCTATTCCCATTCCCCTTGAATGGTGTCTTCCCGTGTAACAACTCGTACAGAAACACACCGAATGTCCACCAATCTACAGCACTCCCATGCCCATCACCACGTATTATCTCTGGGGATAAGTACTCGTGTGTACCCACAAATGACATTGACCGTGCTGTGGTCGGTTCGACTACGACGACGGGAAGTGAATCCGGTCTGATACTGTAACTGTTTGTGGTTTTCTCTGGTTTTGATTCGGTGGAACCATGATGGTTTGATGATTTGAAGGAGTTTTTGTGTTTGGTGTTGAAGAAACGACGGGGTTTGATGAAACAAGAAGGTTGGAGACATGAAGGTGGTTGGACACAGCTTGTACCGGGTTGTAGACAAGATGGTTCGATACAGTAAGAGGAAGTACCAGCGCAGGATGGTTTTGTGGTTGATTTGAGGAGAGTTGGGTTGACACAGCATCGGAGTGATAAGTCGAAATCGGAGAGCATTATGTGTCCGTCTTCTCGGACAAGGACGTTTTCTGGTTTTAAGTCTCTGTATACTACTCCCATCATGTGTAGATATTCCAGTGCCAGCAATACTTCTGAAGCGTAGAACCTGAAAGCAAAAACAAACAAGTGGGGATGAATTAAAACAGGAAATGGAACAGAGCCGGAGTTAATTTTGTCGAATTTGATCTTGGTGGTGGGGTAGAGGTTGGTTGGTTGTGGGAAAAAGACAAGGTTGATGTTGATGAATCGAAATTATTCACTGATTAGACAGACAGGTAGGCAATAATTGTTCAATAATTTCAAATTGTACGACGACTACTACTACTACTACAGATGGATAACTCTCTGGGTTTTGGTCAATCATTCAATCAAAGTGTTGTACTTTGATTATTCATCAATCTAATCAAATTCAAACCAGTCCAAAAAAACCCCAGATGCAAACAAATTAAAGAAAACAGATCCACCTGCACAGAGATACGTAGTAGATTCATTGAAACCAGTTCACCAACCTCGCCGCTTGTTCGGAGAAGTGTTTCCCAGGCTGCCGTTGTCTCAAGATATGTAGATCCCCACCATTACAAAACTCCATTAAAAGACAACTAAACTTCTCCGTCTCAAAATGAGAATACAACGTCGGGAGAAACGGGTGATCCAACAAACCAAGTATATCCCTTTCCGTCTGTGCTCGTGTCAGCTTCTTCCTACCAGCTAACATCCCTTTATCCATCACTTTCATTGCAAAAAACACCCGCTACCACTTCCCCCACTCCCTCTAAGCTCCGCCAAGTACACACTCCCTATATCCCCAAACCCAAGTTTCTTCAACAGCGGAAATGTCCCAGCCCCAACTCACAACCGGAACCATCCTTCGTCTTCACCTGCTGTATCGCTTCCCACCGCACGTCATTCCCCTTGTGCGGCTTGTTTAATGACCTGAAACTGTTGCCAGCAGTTGGGGTTGGTGTGGTTGTCGAACCCTCGTTGCTGATGTCCACGCTGTCGCTATAGTAGCTAGCGGAACTCAAGCTACTCTTTTCACTCTCACCGCCGGCGATTCTGTTCACACTGCCGGAAATGGGCGCGGCATTGTTCGCATCTACTGAGCAAGATCCGCTACTTGGGTGGCTTTCGACGTTTCCGCCGCTGGTTTTGACTGTAAGCGAGCTGGAATCGCTGCTGTGCACTGCGACGACGTTTTTGATACGGAGATCTCGGGAGTGAGGAGCTGCCGCATTGGGGGTGGTTGGTGATTCAACATTGGAGCTTTGTTTGAGCTGCTGGTTATTCATGATTGGGAAGAAAAAAAAAAGGAAGGTGAATGAAATTGGTGTAAGGGCGAAGTACAAATAATGAGATGTCTGAAAAAGAGAATGCCTGGTGTTTTGGGGCGTTTTTTGTTTGATGATGGGGGAGAGGGAAGGAAGGGGGCGGTCAAATGGTGCACCTTCCCCGTCGCCGAGGCAGTCAAAAAGGAGGGGATGGGTAAGCGACACAGAAGTGAGTAGGGGGTTTAATAATTTATGGACTGAAAAACGAGGCACAAATTAAAAGAAATTGATTGAACTAGTAACAGCGGCAAGCAGTTTTCAGATTTGAAGTGTGCTTATTTCTTTATTGGAGTAGTTTTTGTTTTTTTTTTAAATAGAAGTGTATTACTATTTCTTTATTGAACTCACTCACCAGTTACTAGGAAAACAACAGGTGTGGGTGGGTGGGGGTGGACGGATTGGCCGTGGATCTTGGCTGATGGGTGCGGGTAAGAGACAGAGAGAGAAAGAGAGTGAGGTACACAATGTGCAAGGAAGGATTGGAATTTGCGTTGAGCTGGTTGGTTAGAGTGTCCAGAAAAGTTGCAGCTTGCTGACAGAAAAGGGAGAGAAAAAAAAAACGAGGGAGAAAGAGCTCCCATTATTAACGAAAGAAGAAGAAGGGAGAAAATGCTTTGGGAATGAAATTACAAAAAGGAGTTCGCATTTCTGTAAAATGGAGATTAAAGAAAACTAACAAACAAAATAATTCGGGCAGTGACTTGGATTATGCGTTGGGTTAATTGAGTTTCACCAAGTCCTTTACATTAAGTAAACCTTAAAAGTTCTTTCCAATAAAAACACCAAATATAAGTTTTTTTTTATGTAGATAATCTATATAATCACTCTTGTTAGCATGTCACTCATTAATAAAAAAAATTAACAAGAATAAATGTATGATCTCAATAAAAAAAAGTTTTTTTTTTAAACAAAGATCAACTTATATTAACGATTGAGGATTACAATACCTAGAATTGACACCAAAACCTGCCACGACTGTCTATTCGATAGAATGGCGCAATGACAGTCAAAGGCACGACAACCTTCAAAGGATATCGACGAACAAACCATGTCATCATTATAAGAAAACCAACCAATAAAACAAAGGTGTCCAACCCAAACCAACATAGTAGTAACAGTTGCTAGCATAAAGACTAAACATAATTCCAACATAAAAAGTGTAAGATCTAAAGTACGATCCAGAAAGAGTAGTAGTAAGGAGCATAAGAACATTGGCATTAAGCTTATACACCATGACGTAACTGTCGAGGAAATGCCTACACCCAAACAGTTAGGTTCCAAGAACTTCATTCATCATTGTGGTTGGCCTCAAGACCCCGTTAAGGTTTATATGATGACTGTGTCTATCTGAACAGCTACCAACACTTGTGCACTTACTAATATCCCTTGGACCATTGTGGGGCTTCATCCGCAAGTATGTCACCGGCTTCTCCCATTTGTGTTTGGCTTCATTTAGTTTCAAATCCCAGCATTCTGGTCGAGAAACATAAGTCACCATCTGACTAAACGTCTACTTCCTAGATGAGTAACTTCGCTCCAAGACCAATGGCTCTTCCCAATTCCATATTTGCATCACACACAAGGGGTGAAGCTGGCAAGGTAACTGATGTCCCCAAGAGCGGAAAGTCAGGCGGTTAAGGAAGACTTTGCCCCCAACAGATTATAAGCAATACCTTGTATAGGAGTGGGGAGTCAGCAAAAGAACCTGGGACCCTGAATCTAGACTGAGCAAGATACACGTCTGTAGCCAACCACATCCCCAAGGATGCACCACTTCATCTGAGAGAACCATAAGCAGGCAAATATTACAGGTGCAAATAAACAAACCATATTTGCGACATATTAGAGGCATATTATCGTAAGTAATAGTAAACACTGAGTCAATACCCTCAATAGACAAAGTGAGAGAGTGCCAAACCAAAATCCGGATATTCAACAAGACTTTGATACGTAAGCAGTCAAGGCCAAGGTGAGCAGAGTCCTTCATTATACCAGTAAAGCGACCCGCCTTGGAAGCTACTCGTTCAATGAAAGCAATGTTGTGATAAGCCTTTTGGAATATCAAATACACAGATCCAAAAAGGGATTCATTTAAAATCCTATCTTTCCAAAGGTGGGTCTGGCTCAAACGTTTGAACCGCAAAGAGAATGCGGTTGATAGTCCATGGCCCTCTTACTAGTAAAGCTTGCATTTTTGTAAGGATATAATACATAGATACATAGTATTATATCTCTGTTACATATGACGCGTGTTATGTAAGTACTAAGTATAAGGGGCGCGGATATATATAGGTATTCTCTTCTGTAAAAACCTAATCTGTAATAATAGTACAGTGCTCTCTCTTCTCTCGAGAGTCCTGTTATTCTTTTCAATTAGTAAAACCCGTCTTCTTCTCTGGTGCTTCTGTCTATATGGGTTCGAGTTGATCTGCTCTCACATGGTATCAGAGAATTGAGAGCTCTTCCAAGAAATGGCAGACCAGGTTATCAACGAACATCAAACTGAAGAAGAATTGGAGAATAACAACGACAACGGCTTAAACCCAGAAGTTCAAGAAACTTTGACTAGCGTAAATGGCGACTACAATGATCCCCTCTGTTTACACCCTTCAGATCAACCCTCACTCAGTTTCGGAATCAAATTCAACGGGACTGGTTTCGACTCTTGGAAGAGGGCGGCCATCATCACGCTCAAGGTGAAAAATAAGTTCGGGATGGTTAATGGTCAAATTGAGGCACCGCTTATCACCGACGAAAGATATCCAAGCTGGGAAAGATGTAATCACACAATAATGAGCTGGATTCTCAATTCTATCGCCAAGGATATAGTAGAAACCATTCTGTATTGCGACAATGCTCATCGCATGTGGACCGCCCTCTGCAAACGTTTTGAACTCACCAGTGGACATAAGGTTTACTCTATTCAAAGAGAGATTATGCAGTGTCGGCAAGGAAACGAGTCAGTCCGAGTTTACTTCAACAAGCTAAAGGGGTTATGGGATCGTCTGGATGCGGCGAGAAAAAACCCCGCTGTGTGTGTGGCTGTAAATGCGGAGCCGATGTGGCGCAACATAAACTCAAGGAACAAGACCAGATTATGAAGTTTCTTGATGGCCTCAACTCTACGTTCAACGGCGCAAATCGGATGATACTCCTTATGTCTCCTCTCCCCGATCTTGAGCAGACTTTTTCGCTGATTAGTCAGAATGAAAAACAAGACCAACTTTCAGACGACAAAGGTACGGAGGAACCCATTGCACTCGCAGCCAAGGGTTTCTCCAATGGAAAGAAATTAAACCCTAAAAACAACAACGACAAGAAATCGCCAAACCCTAACCCCAGCTCAAGGAAGAATCAGATAAAATGCACAAATTGTGCGAAACTCGGGCATACAAGATCAGAATGCTGGTGGTTGATTGGGTTTCTTGATCAAGATGGCACTCAGATCTCCAGACAAAATTCTCAATCTCGTTGAATTACGGGACCAGTTGAAAAACAAGATACAAAGGCCAAATCCAAGCAAGGCGACGAACACTCCCCGGTTGCTGGATTCACTTCACACTAAATCGAAGAATTGGCAAAATTCTTCGAGAAAAGATACATAAGCAATAAAGATCACAGCACCCAAAACGTTGGTAGTTTTTTGGTATTCTCTCTCAACCCTGGGTTTATGCAACTAGATTAATTAATCCATGCGATGATAATACTACTTCTCTTTGGATTATTGATTCTGGTGCATCGGAGCATGTTTCTGGTAGCAAATCTTTATTTCACAATTTCAAACCCTCTGCAACTTTGCATAACATAACTTTACCTGATGGAAAACATTGCAATGTTGACAGTCTGGGTACAATACAACTATGTGAAGATTTTGTTCTGAAAAATGTGCTATAAGTGCCTAGTTTTGCTTTTAACCTAGTGTCTATGAGTAGATTAACTGAAGAGCAAAATTTCAATGTTTTGTTTGTACATTCTCATTGCATCTTGCAGGATAAACAAACACAAATCAAAGCTGAAATTTGCACAAGGAAACATGGTCTTTACTTTCTGAATGTGACTGCTTTAAGACAGTTTTTGAATAAACTGAGAAACTTTCATGTTGCTGTTGTCTCTGTTAACATTCATAGCCATACAGATGTTTTAGATAAGAACTTTCTTCTTTGGCACTCCAAGCTAGGACATATTCCACCTAGAAAGTTAGCTTTATTGGATCTTGGAATCAAATTACCTGTTTCAAATATTGTTCCCTGCACAGTTTGTTTCAAGGCCAAGGCCAGAAGATTAAAATTTATAAATTCTGAAACAAAGAGCCAAGCTCCTTTTGATATTTTGCATGTTGATGTGTGTGGCCCTCTTAGAGTACAAACACCAAATGGACATAGATATTTTATAACTCTCGTTGACGATTACAGCATGTACACTTGGGTAAAACTGTTAAAACTAAAATCAGAAGCAATGAGTACTATAAAGGATTTTGTTTGTCTTGTCCAAAACCAATTCAACAAATTGATAAAGGTAATTCGTTCAGATAACGCAAAAGAATTTGGAACATCTAATGAGGGCTTAGATTTCTTAAAACAAAAGGGGATCATACACCAAACTTCCTGCCCACACACACCCCAACAAAACGGGGTGGTTGAGAGGAAGCAGGGTCACTTAATGCAAATGACTAGGAGTTTTATTTTTCAATCCGGCCTTCACCCAAAATACTGGGGATACTCTCTCAGTCACTCTGCCATTATAATAAACAGAATTCCTTCTAAGGTTATGGGGAATTGCACACCTTTTCAATAGTTATACGGGAAACCACCAAATTATGAGGAAATAAGAAATTTCGGGTCTCTATGTTTCATTACAAAGACTAACCCTAGCAGAAGCAAACTAGAACCTAGGTCTAGTGCAGGGGTTTATTTAGGAAACTACAACAATACCAAAGGGTATATTCTACTTAATTTAGACATTAAACTTAAACAAATTGGAAGGGATATCACTTTCTTTGAAAACATATACCCCCTCCTTGATGAGAAATGGAAAAATCTGTGGAATAACAGCTCTAACATCTTCAGTTCAGAAACTGCCAATTTTGATGACCCAGATTCTCTGTTCCAATACTCCAATGATACCACCACAGATCCTATTCATTATGACTCAAACACACCACAAATCATTGTCAGATCTGGAAAAACTCCACATACAGCTTCCCCTCACCCTGAAAATGATCACTAGCCAGATCTCAACCTCACTTCAGGAACTTCTTCTCCCACTCTTGAACAAACAGAGAATCTTCCTCTTTACCCTCTGTCCCAGATACTGAAGCAACCACTTTACCAGACAACACAGAATCCGGAATTGACATTTCTAATCAGAATCAATTGCTAAGGAGATCTCTTAGAACACA
This sequence comes from Limonium bicolor, assembly GCA_023374045.1. NCBI lineage: Eukaryota > Viridiplantae > Streptophyta > Magnoliopsida > Caryophyllales > Plumbaginaceae > Limonium > Limonium bicolor. The sequence goes on along the minus strand of CM041777.1, from coordinate 257,921,680 downwards.
TAAAACCCTATCTCATTTCACTGATTATGTCATGCATTTACAGAACAAACCAGACTCATTTTTTGATATCTTAGCCCATAGACTCTTTGAAAAACCCCCAATCCTCACCACAACAACAACTCTTCCTCTTGACACACTCACCAACACTCTTCCCAACAGAAGTATCACTTTCTTTTCTCTCACCTCTCACTCAAACATTCTTTACAGTCAAGTCCTTTCTTTACAAGAACCCAATTCTTATGCCCAGGCTGTAAAAGATCCTAGATGGGTAGAAGCTATGAAAACTGAGTTCCAAGCCCTTAAAGACAATGGAACGTGGTCCATAGTGGATTTACCCAATGGTAAGAAACCAATTAGTTGCAAATGGGTATATGAAACCAAGCTAAAATCTGATGGGAGCTTAGAACGTTTCAAAGCTAGGCTTGTCCGAGGGTTTACCCAAAAATATGGGCTTGACTATGAGGAAACTTTTTCTCTGGTTGTCAAACTAACCACTGTTCGGGCTTTAATAATTATTGGATTTAAAAAAGGTTGGATGATAGATCAGCTAGACGTTAATAATGCATTTCTTCATGGCGATTTACATGAGGAAGTGTACATGCAAATCCCACCAGCTCTTAGCATTACCGGAAATAACAATAATAATAAGGTCTGCAAGCTGGACAAATCATTATATGGCCTTAAACAAGCTAGCCGACAGTGGTATGATAAGTTAGCAAAATTTTTAAATAACATTGGCTATCAGCAATCAAAAAATGACTATTCTCTTTTCTCAAAACAGAAAAATAGGATTTGTGTTTTTCTTGGTATATATGTCGATGACATGCATTCTGGTTACAGGAAATGACAGCAGAGAAATACAAGATCTGAAAGCTAAACTAGAATTAAGGACCTCGGTAGGTTGCACTATTTTCTTGGGATGGAATTCATTAAGACTAATGATTATTTGATTATGTCCCAGCGCAAATATGCGTCTCAGATACTTACAGATTATGGCATGGACAACTGTCGTGCAGTAGTCTCTCCCCTTGCGTTGAATCAGAAACTCTTAAAGGATTCTGGCCAGCTTCTCAAGGACCCAACTCCATACCATAGGCTTGTGGGCAAACTGAATTTTTTAACAAACACCAGGCCCGACCTTTCTTTTACTGTACAACACCTTTCACAATTTCTACAGCAACCAACTGATCTTCATTTACAAGCTGCTTTCCATACTCTTGCCCATCTCAAAGGCACTCTTGGTTTTAGGCTTGCATTTAATAAAACCTCTAACTATAACTTGCTTGCTTTTTGTGACTCGGATTGGGCATCATGTCCAATAACGAGGAGATCCATTTCAGGTCATTACATCTTGCTTGGCAGGTGTCCTCTCAGCTGGAAGTCCAAGAAGCAGGCTTCAGTGGCTCTTTCCTCTGCCGAGGTTGAGTACAGAGCACTTCGACAAGTCACCAGCGAGCTGAGTTGGCTGACCAGACTGATCGCGGAGCTTGGGGTCGCAGACATCACTCCAATACCACTGCATTGCGATAACATTTCAGCAATCCACATTGCCCGCAACCCAGTCTCGCATGAGCGCACGAAGCACATCGAGCTTGACTGTCATTTTGTACGAGAACAGCTCCAAGGCGGTTTGATCGATGTCCAGTACATTCCTGCGCAGCCAGCTAGCTGATATATTGACGAAGCCCCTAACAGGGAAGGTTTATCAAGCTTCATTGCCAAGCTGGGCATGCTACCACTCTGTAACACCAAGTCTTAAGTCTTCTTCTGTTCTACGACTTAAGTCTTCCGCGAGGGGGGGGGGGGGGGGTAAGGATATAATACGTAGATACATAGTATTATATCTCTGTTACATATGACACGTGTTATGTAAGTACTAAGTATAAGGGGCGCGGATATATATAGGTATTCTCTTCTGTAAAAACCTAATCTATAATAATAGTACAGTGCTCTCTCTTCTCTCGAGAGTCCTGTTATTCTATTCAATTAGTAAAACCCGTCTTCTTCTTTGGTGCTTTCGTCTATATGGGTTCGAGTTGATCTGCTCTCACAATTTTACACTTTGAGATTCGAATTCAAAAATGTAAAGGTTAGTAACTACCTTGTAGAATTGGAAATTACCAAATCTGTTCCCTGGGTTGGAGATGAAAGCGCAGCGAAAGCGCTTCGATTTCCTGGGAAGAGAAGAGTTTAGCCAACAAGCTGCCGCAAACAAGACGAACTCCTAGAATGTCGATAACCATCATGGCTAAAAGCTGTAATTCGGTAGGTATATGAGGATGGAAGATTGGGGTGACGGAAGAAACTGGTAAACCGAGAATAAGATAGGAGAATCGAAGAAGACCGTGGAGATAGCGGAATGGAAAAGGCCTAGACATTTTAAAATATAAAGCTCGAGGAGGAAAAGGCAAGGGATAGACAAGAGGAGGGGCAAGTATGACGGACAATGGACGATGCCTAACAAGAGAAGAACCATGCAATATCAGAGGTGTAGTCTGAGGTTGAAGGTGAAGGCAAAGTGTCACACTTGTGGCTAAAGATTGTGAAGTAGAAAAGAAGACAGGAAACATGCAACATAGTATACACAAACAAAGATTTGTACGATTTGCAAAGAAGACAACAGGGCAAAGTGAAGGCAGTAGTGCACAAAGCAAGGTACAGAGCTGAAGCAAAATCAGATCCAGTTTCCGAGCGAGCAATCATGAATATTCTGTTTAGGTACATTGTAAAACGAGATCAACAAGGAATGAAGAGAAAAAGAACCATGCAATGCAGCAGTCAAATGAAAGACAGAGAAGAGGAAGAGTCGTGCCCTTGTTCCTACTTGGTCGCTCTCACTTCTCTCTATGTTTTTATTTTTCTTTTTATGACACATACATCAATGTTATATTAATTTTGTATTTCATCTTTTACATATTTTCTTTTTCAAGTTTAACTAACAACTAACATCAACTATTAGCAGTCACTTAGCAAAAGAGTTGTCCTATATTATAGATTGATTAATAATTAATGAAGTGTCTGGTTCCACTCAATTTTCTAGTTATAAACTTGCAATGATATTTTGTTTACGTAATCAGCACAAGTACTTCGAAATCGGAATCGCCAACTTTTACGGTTTAGTTAACTAATTGTTTCTTTCAGATTGGTACTATGGTTTCAAGACAACCTTGGTTGCGGCAGTCAATAGGTCCAAGGACCATCTCAATATATTAAAATATGTCATAAAAAATGTTTAGATATTGCTTTTTCTCCCCAGTCCAACAAGTTGCCAACTCATAATTCATGGTTTCTATTGCTTTTTTTTTTTGGCGCTTGATTAGTTGGGGTGCTATAATACTATTACTCTGTGAACGATCTAAGAGCAACATCACCATGATCTAAGAGCAACATCACCCGAATATTACTTACTTGTGTTCTCTTTTTGGATGAAACTGATATAATAAACCATCATCTGTATTATATAAAAAATACTAATCCCTTCGGCTCACAATAGCATTTTCTAGGGAGCATGTCTTGCCTACAACCAATTGTAGCCAGACATGGCTACATCTAGCACCCTGCAGCGGCGCGACTTCATTTTTCTTTTTTCCTTTTTTTTTATCCCACGCTATTTTGTTTTTTTTTATTTTTTTTCAAAATCTTTAAATTATTGTAACTTTAAATATATAAGTCCAAAATGAAAAAAAATTATATCATTGTTCTCTTAAATTCAAGTTCTTCAAAACAAGATCAGTCATGCATATATTTTGACAACTTAAAAAAAAAAAAATTTTACATGTATAGTGCACAGAACGTAAAAGAAAACTTGTACAGATGGTCATACAAACATGTACAAATGTTCACTAAAACATGTACATTCTCACGTAAAACATGTACATCTCATATTAAAAACATATAGATAGTCATATAAACCTGTACGAATAGTTAAATATGTACATCCTTAAATTAAAACCTGTACATATAAGGAAGAACACTTGTACAGACGGTCATACAAACATGTACAGATGTAATTAAAACATATACATTCTCATAATTGAACATGTACATTCTCACATTTGAACATGTACATCGTCACATTAAAACATGTACATTCTCACATTAAAATATGTACATTCCCACATTAAAGTATATAACGGTTTCCAAATAGATTACCCTACCCCCCAAAAACCCCACAAAACCCACCCTAAGATAGCTAAAATGTCGAAGGCAATTTTAGGGTTTGTAGTGGCGGGTTTAGGGTCTAATGACCCTAAACCCGCTACCACAAACCATAAAAAACCTATCGAGTTAGTTGCTACAATATAAAGTACGAAACAAATTCCAAATAGATTACCCTACCCCCCCAAAACACCCCAAACCCACCCTAGGATAGCTAAAAACGTCGAAGACATTATTAGGGTTGTAGTGGCGGGTTTAGGGTTGACCCTAAACCCGCTACCACAAACCCTAAAAACCTGTCGAGTTAGTTGCTACAATATAAAGTACGAAACAAATTCCAAATAGATTACCTACCCCCAAAACACCCCAAAACCCACCCTAGGATAGCTAAAAAACGTCGAAGGTATTTTTAGGGTTTGCAGTGGACCCTAAACCCGCTACCACAAACCCTAAAAACCTGTCGAGTTATTGCAATGAAGCACAAGTTTTTACGTGTGGATGTACATGTTTTAATGAATATTTGTACAGGTTTGTATGACCATCCGTACAAGTTTTTTTTACGTTTTGTGCACTATACATGTAAAAATTATTTTTTTAAAGTTGTCAAAACATATCCATGACTGGTCTTGTTTTGAAGAGCTCGAATTTAGATGAACAATGATATAATTTTTTTTCATTTTGGACTTATATATTAAAAGTTACAATAAGTTAAAGTTTTTATAATAAAAAAATAAAAATAATAAAAATCTGTTTCAAAAATGAAAAATGCAAAAAAACAAAACGATACGCGCGCGCTCTCCCCCTGCTATCTCTCATCTCTTTTATTTTTATTGCTATAATTTGACTTCAATACCCTTGAATGTAGCTATCTTGGCTACACTTAGTTGTAGGCAAGAATTTGCCTTTTCTAAGTGTTAGTCATTTTCTTTTTCAAAATACAAGATGTTTTGTTCTTTTCTATTACTTAACAAACATGATATATATATAAACCACACATTGGTCTGGAGAAGGCTAGCAATACTATTATGTTTGGTAGAAAAATATGCCTCGTACAAATTAGTGTCTTATATTGTCATACACTACTAAATGCATGTGTGAGGAACTAGCTTAATGAAATTCGGGTGAATTGCAAAGAATGGGAGTTGTAACATGCTAGGTCAATCAAGTAACACATGTTTCGAATCGCTCCATAACTATCGAAGAGGGAAATTTTCTGGTCAAAGGGCGTTTAACCAACTCATTTATCTATTGGGTGCCTTTTACACCATAATTCCATAACAAGTGTGATTTTTATTTTTTCATGTGAAGGAAGCGCACAACAAAAGTCAGCTTGTTGGGTGACTGACTTTTATTGTTCGTCTCCTTTGCAACAAAAAAAGAGCCGTTGGCTCATGTGCAAAAGAAGCGCACAATAAAAGTCAGTCGCTTCCTTTGCAAGGGAGTCACATCCCATTATTAATCGAAACAAATATTTGAATTACGTTAATGACTAACAACGTTTTAGGGTTTTGCATTTTGCAGTCATTTTTTTAGTATGTGCCGTCATAATCATAATTAATTTTTTTAGAATACTTAGTCACAATAAAAATATTTTTAATAATAAATATTGTTATTACAAATATTTTATTGTTTAATAAAAAAGGTGTTGGTTTTTATAGTCAAATTTTTAGTTGATGTAGTCATTATTAAAAATATGTAATCACTTTTCTAAAATTTGTGTACAAAAAGTTATAAATAATTTTTAATAAATTAATGTAATATAAAATATTTTTAGTGTGCGGTGATACTTATTTTTTAATTGTAAAATAGGCATCTCTTAACTGAATAACGAAAAATTTATTTTTAATTAAATTCTAGCAATGGTGTGAGTAAATTTATATAATTTATTATTATTTTTAAAATTGGCTATAGATAGATGACTGACTTAACCAATAAATTGATTGTAATTTTTTATTATTGTACTAATTAAAAATCGGACTGTAAAAACTAAGTGAATAAAAATATATTTTTGTTATGACTACATACCCTAAAAAATTAAGTGTGATTATGATTTCAGATTTTAAAAAATTGATTGCATACTTTTTATAATGACTACGGTATCTAAAAACTGACTACAAAAATCAACACTCTTTAGCTTATTATAGTTAAATTTATTTGACGTCCTTTAATATTTATATAATCAGAGTCAGGTTTACGAATGCAGGTTAATAATATATAATTGGACTCAAATATTTAATTATAAATATATTTTGTCTATTTATAACTAGTTTGATTGTTTAAATGTAATTAGTGTTTCGATTAATCATTTTTAACTAAAAATAATCTATTTAACTAATAATTTATGTCGAATAATTCATTATAACTAGCCTGACTAATGTATTATGGTTTTTATTATCAAAATTCTGTATTATTAATACGAATTTAAGATTCTAGCGATCGTACGGGACGCTCACACATTACTCGGTGCAGTCAGGTTCCACGCTGGAAAAAAAAAGACATGTCAGCACTTTTTGAATTAAGATTAATTAAAATAGAGAGCCGGAACAACAGAGACGCGTACTTCATAAATAATTAAAGAACAAACACCATTTTGTTATCATTAAATAATTGTAACTTTTAAATATAAATTCAAAATGTAAAAAAATTATACCATTGTTCATTTAAATTCAAGCTCTTCAAAACAAGACCAATCATGAATATGTTTTGACAACTTTAAAAATTTATGTTAGTTACATGTACATATCAGCATATATCAACGATATTTATGATTCACCACATATAGTTTAAAATACATCATATAACCTTAATAATACACCACTAAACAATAATGATTCAGTATTTGTTCAGAAGTTTATTATCTAATTCACCACTTATTAGTTAATGAATCATAATATCAAATTTAATGAATCATAATATCATTTTAGTGTATCATCAGTAACATACATAGATAAAAATTTAAAACAATAATACAACACAAAACAATATTTGATAGTAAGAAAAATACATGATTAATTATATAAGGTTTCAAATACACCATGCAACAATAAATAATGCACTACAAAACAATAATGATTTTTATCGGTGTTGAACTTTGTTATCTAATTCACCACTTATTAATTAATGAATCATAATATCAATTCTAATGAATCATACCTTCATTTTAGTGTATCATCGTAAACATATAATAATAAATTTTTTTACACGATAATACAACACAAAATATATTTGGTATGCATGAAAAATACACGATTGACCATATAAGGTTTAAAATACACTGTACAATAATAATAATACACTACAAAATAATAATGATTTTTATCAGTTCCGAAGTTTGTAATCTAATTCACCGCTTATTACTTAATGAATCATAATATCAATTTTAATGAATCATAATACAAAATTAATGAATCATATTATCATTTACTGTATCATCGTTACATGTAAAAATATTTTTAAAAAAAAGTTGTTAAAATATATCCATGACTGGTCTTGTTTTGAAGAGCTTGAATTTAGGTGAACAATGGTATAATTTTTTTTTATTTTGGACTTATATATTAAAAGTTACAACAATTTAAAGTTAATATAATAAAAAGACAGTCCAGTCAGCAAAACAGTTTAGTCAGCTGCTGACTGGACTGCCAAATCACTTCTCACTCCTAACTCTAGTGCGGACGTTCCGCGGCATCGAATTTGCGTATGAATATAAACTTATGCAATCTATATTAAATTAGGTTACTTTTTAAAATTCAATTAGCAATTCGATTAATTATGGTTGACTAAAAATAACATAATTAATTAACTTATAATTTATGTCGAATAGTTAATTACAACAAGTTTGAGTAATGTATTATTGTTCATATGAATTCGGTTGTTTGTATAATGAATTTGTTGATTTCTTAATTCAAATTAGATGAATTGAACTAAAATTTTAATTATAATTATAATTATAGTTAATTAGAGTTATTTAAAGTATGGTTAGTTAACCGAATCAACTATAATAGACAAGATTTATTTTTTATAGATTTAATTATGTGATTTTCACTTATAATAATTTTATAAATATTTGTTTTATTAATAGTTTGTTTGGACTATTAACGTAATCCAATTACATAAGTTAATTACGGGTTATTTACTCAATTGCAAAGGAAGCGCACAATAAAAGTCAGCCTGCTAGATGACTGACTTTTGTTATGCACTTCCCTCACAAGAAAAAGTAAAAAACGCACCTACCATGGAATTATGGTGTAAAAGTCACCCGATAGGTAAATGAGTCAGTCAAACACCCTTTGACCGGAATTTTTCCATCAAAGAGAGAAGTGATACGCTCCCTTTTCTTCTTTGGCGAGGAGTCTCCCTGGTGGGTATACAAAACCCATTACTTTTCGCCTCTGTCTCTCTACTCTATGGTTTCTTTCTTCATTGTACATAACCATTCTAGCAACCTTCCTCTTGGAGTACGTTTGGCTTAATTTCTCTCTTTTCTGGTTGGGTTAAATTGGTTCAATCAATTTCCATGTTGCTTCCCCCTGATCCTGATCTACATCCAGTCACGTTACATACTATATGTGAAATACAAAACAGGTATTGTTATGACCTTATCTAAAACTAAAATGTTTTCGTACTATGGATTACATTTGCTTCTATGTGGTTATATCTTAATGAAGTGTGACTGAATACGTATCAAATAAGCTAGCCTAACTATAAGGTTCCAACCCAAATTATAAACTTGCATTTTAATTTCAACAAATCATTACATTTTTAAACAAAAACCCAAGCTCAATTACTTACTTGTTTATAGGATTTATAGACGGATAAGGAGACTGGAATGGTGAGGGATGAAGGCGGGAAAAGACAGAGGTGGTTCGCGGTCTGATATGAACCTGATAAAGAAAATTTTCAATTATCGTTATCCGTATCCAAAGACAACAAATAATATTAGCTACTAAAACATTTTAAGGAAAAAATCGGCATGACTTTTGCATAATTTTACCCATCCCATACTTATTATTAAGCATTCACCAAAGTCATACAACAACAAAAAATTTCAACAATTGGCACAAATCAAACTATAACCAAATTCATTCATCAAACCAAATTTCAATAATTTACGGTAATCAGATATAAGGTCAATCATAAAAGAGAAGAAGATAAGTTAGATTATATTACCAGTTCTCAAATGAATTGTTTTCAACCTTGTCTTTTCAATCTGGCATGCAATAGTTGAGTAGTTCCTTAGGTACTTCTCCGCAGAGACACAAACACAAGAGAATGGAAAGAAACTCAACAACGTATGTATGTTCCTTGTTCGTAGTTAGGATTGCAAAATTATAGTGAACGAAAAGAATGAAGACATAAGTTGAAGTGTATTACAGGTGCCCAAATGAATCGTTTTCAACCCGTATGTCTTCAATCTAGTGCCAATGGCGGATCCAGAAGGTTTGTCTGGGGAAGGGTAGGGGGCCCATTTGGATCCGCCCCTGTCTAGTGCAACTGTTCCAGTGATTTCTCTCTACAAAGGCACAAACGAACAAAATAACAAAAAAAATCGCTCAAATATTTTATCAAGCACCTTGTGTGCACATGTAATTCTACTGTTTTGATACAACATATATACACACTTTACACACTACTAGCTAAATTAATCATCCATACTACTAATTAATTGTGGGTTGAAATCGGGATGACAGATCAAACCCAAAACCCACCCAAGTTTTTAATAACTTAACCCGAACCCAACCCAACCCAACCCAAAAATGTTTTCAGAAAATTGTAACCCAAACTCACATGTTAGGGTGACGATTTTTAATCAGATTTCTGATTCGTATCAAGATTGACAGCACTATCTACTAGGTGAGACAGGATCACCAGACCTAAACCATATCTAATGAATAAATCAAGGGAAATTTCATAAAATGCCACTATATTTTTGCCTAATTCATGAAACGCCACTAAAAAAAAGAAAGTCACGAAATGCCACTATATTTTCTGAAAAGTACATGAAATGCCACTATAGATAGAAAAAAGAAAAAAATACCCATACTAGTTAACAAAGTACTTTTAAAGTTCATAAAATGCCCCTAAGTGTTAAAAATTAACAAAATTAATAAAAATATCAAAAATACAATAAAAATATAAAAAAATTTAAAAAATTTAAAAAATTAGGGTATCAATAAATATTAAAAAATAAATATTTCATTTGTTAAAATTTATTCAATACCATAAAAAGAATATTGAGTTCTAAACAAATAACTTATACCAAATTTTCTACCAATTTAGTACCATAATTTATACAAAAAAGTACCATAATTTTTATCATACATTATTTAATTATTATTTACTATTAATTTAGATTATTTATTTCTTAAAGTAAAGAATTTTTTTATATTGCTAATTAAATTTGAAAACTGAAATCCTAATAAGTTGCATATTATTATTCTGAAAAGGTTTTATTCTACATTACAAACAAGTTTTACAATTATATATATATATATTCTCAGTCACTTTATTTCCAATAAAATTATTTGATTTAAAATTTTTAGTTTTTAAAATTTATGAGCAATGTAAAAATATTATTTACTTTGAAGAAATAAATAATCTAAATTGATAGAAAATAATAATTAAAAAATGTATGATAAAAATTTTGGTACTTATTTGGTATAAATTATGGTACTATATTGGTATAAAAATTGGTATAAATTATTTGTTTAGAACTCAATATTCTTTTTATGGTATTGAATAAATTGTAAAAATGAAATATTTATTTTTTAATATTTAATGATTTAATTTTCTATTTTTTTTTTTTTTTTTGATTTTTGATTTTTAAAAATTTTTTAAAATAAATTTATTTTTTTTTAAATTTTTAAAATTTTTAAATTTTTCAATTTTTTCAATTTTTTTAGTTTTTTCATTTTTTAATTTTTTATAATTTTTTTATATTTTTTATTGTATTTTTGATATTTTTATTAATTTTTGTTAATTTTTAACCCTTAGGGGCATTTTATGAACTTTAAAAATACTTTGTTAACTAGTAGAGGTATTTTTGTCTTTTTTCTATCTATAGTGGCATTTCATGTACTTTTCGGAAAATATAGTGGCATTTCGTGACTTTCTTTTTTGGGAAAATTCACGATATACCCCTGTTTTCTTTTGTAATTCACAATATACCCCTATGGTTTTTGTAATTCGACTTTAAACATGCTTAAATGTTGTCCAAAATTGATGGAACTTTTTATGACAATGCTAAAGTGTTATATTTTGGCCCAATTCTAAATTTGAAGTTTTTTAAGCTCACCTGTAACCTGTGAGACCCAATGAACGTGTGGCATATTCATTGGGTCCCACATGTCACATGTGAGCTTAAAAAACTTCATATTTGATTTTGGACAAAATATACCATTTTAGCATCGTCCATGTAAAGTTTCATCAATTTTTTTAGACAACATTTAAACATGTTTAAAGTTGAATTACGAAAAACACAGGGATATATTGTGAATTACGAAAGAAAACAATGGTATATCGTAAATTTTCCCTTCTTTTTTTTTTAGTGACGTTTCATGAATTAACCAAAAATATAGTGACATTTCATGAAATTAAAATCAATTTGAATATAGCTTTGCTACTTCCCCGCCTATCTCGGAGCCCTCTCTACTCTCGGCGGCGTTTACCAAATAGGTGAAGAGACCAAGGGCTCGGCTACCGTCAGATCTAGGGTTTAATTTGTTTTACCCACACTACAGAAGTGTAAAACTGCTAAATATTTTCACCCAGCTTCTTTTATTCGGTGTTACTTCTCGTCCTCAATCATTTTGGCTCCCTAAAGCAATTTCTGTATCGAGTCTTTTTCTTCTGATTGGTGGTTGCATTTGTTGTTTGGTCGTAGAGCGGTCATCTGATGAGAAAATAACTGCAACAATATGATGGAAGCAACCCCTTCCGTGATTCCTTTGTATTTAAGTCTCTGATGATCTCTGTATTGATCTTGGCTTCTCCTCAACAACGAAACGCTTTCCAATTATAATTTTAATGTAAATCTTTGGAAAATGACGGTGTTTGATTTCTAAAGACCTAAAGCCTAACGTTTTCTGAATTTAGGTAGTGCTATTGCATTGTTTTTTTTTCCTTTGATGAAGGATTGATATGATGAATACAAATTGGTCCGTGTTTCTGATTTTATCGTGACCGAAAATTAATTAACCACTTCTGATCCTCCTCTCATCTCCTTGATTTTCATTTTCAAACTGCTTTTTATTGCAGAATGAATTCAAGTAGGCTATGGGTTTAGTCCGTTCATTTTTTCTCCACCGTCAATATATGCTGGTCTCATTGTTGACAGTTTTGACTTTGAAATTGTGAACGGGAGATCCTGTGCTTTGCATCCCAAACTTTTGTTTGCCCTTTTTTTCCATCTGACCTGAATATCTGTGGGCGGCTCTGCTGGTTTCCATTTTGTTTCCGGCTCTCCTTGTTTCCAGTTGGCGTTTCCGGCTGTTGTTTCCAGTTGGTGATTCCTGCTTTGATGAAGTAATTGATATTTTCACATGTCAGACTTCGGAGATTCTCTTTTGGACATCTGAGCATGATTATTCCATAATCTCACTGGTTCAGAAGCCAAAAATAGCATCATTCACTGTTGAACATCTGATAGACAGTAACTCGAACTTGACCAGTGCGCGCTCTCTCATTGGCAGCAACTTTGGCACTCTACAATCATCAAGTATACCCATTGTGTGTGTTCTTTTGGCGCCCTGGGTGACAATGGAGAGCACAAGACAGCACTCTCAAGTAGAGTAGATTGGCCAAACTTTGGCATGTTAAAGGGTAGATTAAAGCTAAATGATTGGAAGTGGTAGTCCGTGACTTGATATAGGCACACAATTTCATGATGTTTTTGTCAAACATCAAAGTCTATTATAATTGACAAAAGAAGAAAATTCAGGTTTCACCAAAAGTTAACATAATAAATAATTGGTTGTTTGGATTAAGGCATGACACACCTGATGCATCTACCACTTCTTAAAATTGCAATCATATATGCATCATTCAAAATTTCATTTATCTCCCTCCTTGAATAAAATCTTAAGTTATATCAATAATGGCTTGTTAAGCACGAGGTGGAGCACGAGGTGCTCACCTAGGAGGAGGAAGTAAGCACGAGGTGCTCACCTAGGAGGAGGAAGTACGCACGAGGTGGTGACCTAGGAGGAGGAAGTACGCACGAGGTGGTGACCTATATATACGAGGTGGTGACCTAGTGAGAGGCAACATGTGTTTGAGGTGCTTAGTATTTTTATTATATGGCCAACTTTTGCTTAGTCATTTATGTGTTGTTATATTCTAGAACCATTAATAGGTGTCACATGGTCATTGGTTTGATGATTTAGGTTTCCTTCACATGAAGAAAACTAACCTTAAACACTTATATATATATATATATATATATATATATATATATATATATATATATATATATATATATATAAAGGGCGCAAAGACAAGGAGGTAACCAAAAATATCTTAACCTTTCGTCATGATTAAGTAACCTTGGAACATCTAGCCAAACAAGGCCTAGCAAAAGGTGGCTAGACTTGGCTAAACAAAGTCTTAAGATGGTGGCTACATTTAATGCTCCTTTAATGCCTTGTTCAGCCCATCATTGATATTGATGTTTCCGCCTCCATTATTGCCCAATCACCCTTGAAGTTTCGTTATCTTATTCAGCCAAATCATGGTCCAATAGGAAAGAAGAAGATCTTACATGAGGTGTCACCTAAAGTAAGCTTTCCTAGCTTTTAAGTAAGCCTTCATTTGCCTATTTTTAAAGAGGCCATTGGCTAGGCCTTCTTCCTCACACCAAACCATATTTCCATCCTTATATTGCAAGTAGAGAAGTAAGCTAAAGAATTAGAGCAATCAATTAGCAAGGGAGATCAAAACCAAGACCAAAGGATGGTGAAAACTAAGAGGAAAAGAAAAGAAGATCTAGGCAGATTGGTGCTAATTTTTGGAGGAGTTAGGAAGACATTTAAGCCTAGTTAATCCTATGAGAGTTGATAAGAAAAACTTCTAGGAGAAGTCAGGTAATTCTTGTGTACAACACTTGTTTGCTTAAGGTCACTTTTTGGTGTATTTTGATGTCTTAACTTTGGAGTAGGTTATGTGGTTGTTTTCCTTGAGAAACCCTTGGGGTTTTAAGCTGGAATTCATGGTTATTTATCCACCTTTCATTGGTCAAGTTCATGGATATTTTCTCATAAGGTCTTGGTGTTATGTTGGTATGAAGGTGGGTCGAAAATACTCAGTGGTTAGACCTTAATCTAGGTCTTGTTTTAAGAGTAAATTTTAAGTGTTTAAGTGGATGAATAATTTGGTTATTGCTTATTTAGTGGTGGCCGAATATTGTTGTCTTCTTGATGTGTTATGTGGTTACCCAAGCTGAGATTATGGTTTGATGTTTCTAATCACTTGTTTTTATTCATGGTGTTATGGAAAAGAAAATTGATAAGCCATGGTTGGCAAAGCTCTACACTAATTTCCTCACTACCAATGTATTTTGGGTATGCCACTATGATCTACTCTATGTGAAATTAACCTATAGGGGGTGTGCACACTTAAGGATATAGGGTGAAGTGGTTATAAGTATCCGAGGGGTCGAGGGTCTTAGTGCCTTGTGCCCGAGGATTGGTGGAGAAATAAACTGAGATAAGTTCTGGTGGAATTATCATGGTTGTTTTATGGCTTATGTGAGCATATGTTATTGTGTCTTGGTAAGATTATTTGTGTGGTTTCTGATGATATATCTTGATGTGATTCATTGTGATGTTACTTGTGATGTCTTAAAAAGTTTTATAAAGCTAAATGAATTTTACAGGTTGTAACAAGAATTACTTAGTTTCTCTGACGTTATATGTGACCCCTTTCTTTGTGTATGTGATTTATGGTTGCAGAATGATTGCTTTTGGTTGGCTCTATGAGAGGGAAGCGAAACCACCTTCAACTACTTCATAGATGTTTACCTCGTGAACTCACTAGGACTTGTGGCGGGAGTTCAAGTTGTTGTTATCAGGAAGTCCATCCTAAAAGCTTTAGTGTATCGACATCTTTCAAGGTAGGCTAGGATGAAGGTGTTATCAATGTCACAAGTGAAGAAGTACTTTACGTATTTCTAGTAAGAAGTTGTAAAAACCTATCACATTTTGGTAGTAAAGGTGGATGATGTAAAAGCATGATAGTAGTAACTTTTGGGTGATGGGATGAAAAGTCTAGAAAGTGATTTTGAAAACAGATTGTAAGGAAGCCGATAACCATTTTTGGGTAGGGGTGTGTTCTAGAGGTTAGCCTTAGCATTCACTAACGTGAAAAATATCAGCTTCTTTCCATCCACTTTAGCACATCTTCTTACTTTTTGTTATCAAAACTAACATTAACTTGGTTGTTGAGCTGTTCATAACTGTCTGAAGTGACTACCAGATGCCTATGTGGCCTTCTTTTGTCACTAAGATATATAAACTATCAACTTCAAAATATTCTTCAAAACCACTATTAATTCTTTCTACCTATTTGGAGTTAATACTCCAACCCCTTCTATCACTTCCATCCTGTCTACTACACAGCTTCCTGGTGGCAAAAACTGCTCGATAATCCTATCTCCCACCAAATCGCTTCTCAACTTGACCGAGAGCTAGAGAGTTTTTGTACAGACAATTCCAAGTGTTCCCATAACATTTAGTATGCATCTTCGTTGTGAGTATGCTGGTTTCAAATTAACTAGTCATAACACCCAACTTCAAACCACCGTCCTCACTCGGCATGCATCATCATTTACCTTCAACCAATTTGGATACCCATTACATCAAGTGTGTTTGTGGGAAATTCTTGCCTTTTGACTTCCGAGGTTGAACTAGCTATGAAGCGTTTGTGTAGTACTAAACTTCTTTTTCCAACTTTTCAAATTGCTTTTGGTCAACTTTTATGTTTAGAAGAAAAAGACCTGGTTTACATCTTTGGATGAAATTTGGGCATTCAATAAATTGATGACGTGCAGGTGTTTTAAAGCAAATTGATGATACCTATAAGCTATAGTCTATATGCTTATAGGTTTTTTCTTGCGAAAGAAACTTAATTTGATTCTAAACAAAACAATATATGATATTTGGATATGACAGTATCTCTATGGGACCTAGGCATTGATAAACTCTATATGTTGTAAATATGTCACAAATATAGGAATTTAGGATTGGTTTTTTTTCTAACATGAAAGATTGGTTCTGAAATACCCACGAATTTTGAGTTAGGATAAGTATAATGTATAGTCGACGTAAGTAAGTTAATCGTTATGTTAGAACAATATATAATAATGGCTAGTCCGAGGTTAGTATATTAATGGCTAGCGAAGTCAAAAACTTTTATCTTATTCTTATTTTCCTTTCTCTTCCTAAATTGATTATAAACATACATACTTTCCTTTCTCTTCGATGTTATTATTTAAATCATTATCTCAACATTCTACAGACGTTACAACGTCTTCCTAATCCTAAGAGTTCAATTCCAGTTTTACTACTTCTACATTTATTATAGGTTGGTAAGATCCTTATTTTTCCTCCGATTTATTTAAATTATTATTAATCTAGTTTCTTACTAACGTAACAACATATCCTTTTTGTTGGAGTCGATGATTTATTCTATTTCTATTCTCTATTAAACCAAAATAAATATTTTATCCTCTCCTTAGATATTTGTGCTCGTCGTTATCTCTTCCTCATTTTATTTCAAAACAATAAATTACTTTTTAATTTCTAATCGGTTGAATCTAGTCATCTTCCAAGTTACTTACAATCTAATTATTTATCTTGCCTTTCAAATCATTTACAACACTAAATGTATAATTCATTTTTCAAACTACTTGCGACGATTATTATTTATTTCTTTTCTTTTCTAAAACTGGTTACGTTTTATCCAGCACTAACTGTGTGGATTCTCTTTGAATTATTTACAATATTAGTTATTTTCTCTCCTTCAGAATGGATGAATTTTTATTTAATTAACAATGTTGATCTTAACAAATTAACTATTTTATTACTTATCTTTCTACTAATTATTTTATTCCTAATATTAAATTATTTAACCTTATCATTATCTACTCATCCCTTAATTACCGATCATTCATCCTTATCTATTAACATTATTTCTTCTTTTCATTTAATTAATTAATTCATACCTATCCACATCCTCTTCTTTCTCAACTTAATTTATTTATTAATTATCAAATACATTTTGGTTCCCCCTCACTCAAAATTTATTCCTATAAATACCCACAACTATTCTTCTTCCTTCATCAATATTCATGTTCATCCTTCCCAATACAAGATCTCTAGCTCTTTCTTTATTCCTTCAAGTTTCTTCAAGGCTTCTCCCCTGGTGCCGAGTTAGGGTCGTTCGAAGGGTAAGTGTAATTCTACTAGTTGGGGATTACAAAGGTTATGATTCTATTATATTCTTATTGAAGGATTGTTGAAAATGTATATTTTAAATTCTAGATGTCAAGTTCATTAATGGTGGATGCTATTAGTAGTGGGCGAGATTCGTTCTCGACTGGACATGGATTCCAGGTAAATGTTGTGCTCAACACTCTCTACCTCGGTGTTTTTACGAATTAACAATGGATTGGATTATTGTGATTTGATATTGTGAAAGATTGGGAACTATTTCTCCCTTGTGATTTCTGGTGCGATGTTTTGGAAAAAGGTTTGGATAAATGTTTTGGGAGGCTTCCATTGGATTGGTTATTGGCTTGTTGGTACCGTATGGTACTCCGTGTATATTGTTGGTACCTCTTGGTGCTCCGTGTATGTTGGTGCCTTATTGGTGCTCCGTGTAATTATTGGTACTCTGTACCCCGTGGATATTGTATTAATTTTGCCTGCAGACATTACTTGCAGTTAAGCTCTAATGATCTACTCCTTTGGGTCATAAGTTACCTTCTGGGGGGTGTGCACACTTAAGGACGTAGAGTGAGGTGGGATTCTAATTGTTGCGACCCCGGATCGGGTGTCGTCCGTGTATACCTTTAATTTGATTCTCTGGAAGTTCTCCCCCCTATGTTTTGTGGTTGGTATTTGGAATTGGAGTTGTGGTTTACGTTTCTGTGCAAATTGTTTTATAAACGCAAATGAGTTTCAAAATGTATTTTACAAGTTGAGGCAATGTTTACTCAGTTTTGCTGATTTGCGCGATCCCTTCGCGTTTTCTATTGTTGTTTTATGATCGCAGGTACTCATGGCTGAATTGGGGAGTGGGACACGCTATCACATAGCTTAGGATGACTGAATAACTACTTCACATAATTTCGAGTCGAGTTATGTTTTGGAATTGCATTGTTTCACAAATTTTTGGAAACGTTTGGTCTTTTGATTGATGGTTTTTAAGCCTGAGCACTCAATGGGTGTTGAGTGTGGCGGTAACGCCCTGGTTAAATTTATTTCCGCTGTTGTTGAGTTAAGTTGTCAGTTATTGTGTTCAGGAGAAAGTCCTTTGACAATTATAAATCGTTTGAGATTATCATATGTCAATTTCAAAGTTGTTTCCGTTGTACTTCTTTGGTACATATTGCTAACTATGTTTATTAAAACATTATCTCATCCCTTATTAGTTTTGAGTTTACTTTTGTGTCTTTCTAACTCTGTTTTCAAACTGATTTTCGCAAAGTATGGAACTGTCCGAACGTCCGTCCGGACATCCATGTTCGGACAGATCCCGAAGCGCATTTTATTTTTCTGTCTTTAGCTGCGTCCGAACATCTGTCCGAACTTCAATGTTCGGACAGCATGCGAGGACGAATCCAACTTGTAAGTCTCGACTCATGTCCGAACTTACAAGTTCGGACCAAAGTTCGGACCAGAATTGTTTTACACTTTTAGGACTCGTTTGAAATCCGTTTTCGAAACCGTTTGCGCCGTTGGACTCGTAATTTCATAAGCTTTCATTTAAGGCAAAATCCAGGGTGTTACAAGGTGGTATCAGAGCTAAGTTTTCGAAATAAGATAAGATTTGATGGAAAAGGAATAAAATCTGGAACAAGCCGTCGTTGGGGGTTGCATTGGGTGTCATGATGTGTGCTTGATTATTTTATGCTGAAGTGTGTTGAGTTACATATTCCCGTGTACTATGAGTTATATAAGAATGAGTCGTTATGGATATCTGACGGTATTACTTGCATATATTTTTATCAATATACTATATGGGGAGTGCTTATGCATATTGATGTGTTTGATTCTCTATGATGGAGTGTTCAGAGTTTATCTACTCCCACGTAGCATGAGAGGTATTAAAATTCAGAAGATAATGTTTGGTTAGCACTATATAATATATTTATATGTAAATTTATGTTAGTATATATTTCTAGTATTGGGTTGTAACGTAATGGGAATCAATTATGGGGAATGCTGAAAATTGATTGCTTGAACAAGGGCTGGAGGTATTGATTGTGATGATATTTTCTAGGATGATTTATGTGGACCTTCTGGTGATTCCTGTTTCTCCCCGATATTACATGTTTCCTAATCTTATATGGATGAATTTATAAATCTACGCATACTAAGGTGTACAATATTATCAATGTTCATGGTTACTGGAAGTAGTGTTCTATGTGATGTGCCAGTCGGACAATATAGTCAAATGTTTGGTTTTGTTCTTCCCTTGTTTGTGAATGTGTTATTATGGTAACTACTTATAAAGGATTTTTGGATGACAATATATTGACTAATTTTGCGACATATACTCGTAAGGGAAAGGAAAATAAGGGACATATATATTATACACTCTAGCAATGACTACCGAGTATTATAATATACATACACGTATATAAATAATAATTAGAGAAAGAAATTGGTATATTATCGGTGTTAACTCTGGGGAGATTTGGAATGATAGTAATTTCTAGTTGTATTACAGGGGGGAATGTGTTGCTTTTTGCCATCATGGTGTGTGTAAATATGTTTGTCTATGTATTTGATGTATGACGAGCCGTGTAAAAGGAGTTCGGCATCTTTATTTAATGTTGACTATTCAAAGTGACTGTAGTTATTATATTAGGTTAACTAAGGTTATAGCAAGTCGTGAAATCTATTATATTAACTGCGGCGTAAGAGACGAATTGTTAATTTTAATTATCATTTATGTTATTTGGCGGTTGGATTTATAAGTTGTCTTCCAAATTTTTATGTTTGGTCTAAATGGATTTAGGAGTATTCAGTGAGTGGTTATGTGTTTAACCAGTTTCTCAAGAATATTATATATGTAGCCAATGGAGTGTGTTTGAAATTATTTCTAGGCTTCTTTAAAAGTAGATATTTTGCAGTATATATATCTATGTCTTATTCAATACGTTCTTGAACAATAAATTATGGCAATTGTTTCGTTGGCTAGAACACTAGTGTAGTCTTGTATATTTTGAAGGGATTGTTGTGATTAGCTAGATAAATAAGTATAGGAAGTGTGATTGCGAAGTGATACAGTTAGGATTTTGTAAAAAAAAAAAACGTGATAAGTGCAAATGATTTCGATATGTTTGGCTGCGGAAAGTAAAATGCTAGTGTATTTATGTGGGTGTACATGTGTAGATGTATCTATTTTAATATTAATAGTTGATTGCCTTGTTAAATGACCGTGTTGGTGGGATATGAACAATGCTGACAAAATTTGAATATGTGTTAAGACATTTATGCAATTTAGGATCATTATACTACTCTTGCTGATTAGGTCCCCATGTTGTTTGCTATCAAGATACTAGGGAATGTTACATGCTTTCTAAATGATAGTATATTCGTAAACTTCATACCAAAGTAGAGTGTAAATGTGATATGTATTATGAACATAATGTGCGGTTGGTCTTTTAGCTAGGTTCTGTTAACTTCTTGATGTTGGAAATTTATTATTAAGATGATAGGTTGGCTAATCCGGGTGCTAAGTTGGATAGACGCTAGTATTACAATTTATTGTGGATTATTTTGTTAAATATTGAAATTGAAATTGAGGTAGAAACCCCTGATTAAGTTTCATTTATATGTTGACGAACTGGTTAGCAGTACCATATTAGGTAATAGCATGAAATGTACTCAGTGATGAAACATTTTATTGTCAGCATTAAAAAGGGTTCTTCTAGTGGTCTTGAAGTATAATCGGTTGGTTAGAAAATGATTTGTGGGTAAGATTCTTATAATGCGGTAATTGTTGATGGAGCTAAAAATGAATCTGTAGTGGTTAGGGTTAAGTTGTGAGTATGAGGTTTATAGTTAGGCAAAGCATATGGAAAATTATTTGTTTCTTTCCGTGTATTTTTGGATGTATATATTAAAGCGATTGTTCAAGTTGAGTTTTTCAAGAAGTTTTGGGATAAATATTTACAATGTGATAGTATTTTTGGTGAATCTCATGCTAAGTATTGAAGAGACCCTGGTGTTCCGATTTATTGAAATTTATTTTCAAAATTGGTTGTATTATAAATCTTGATGAATTCTCATAGCCTGTTACAAATTGATTAACTATGTCTTGTTGTACAATAGTAAAAGGGTAGTATTTAACTGAGCATTTGGTGTTTGGAAATAACTTAAATTTGTAGACTAAATAGAGGAAGCATTAAGTAGATAGAGAAAGGTTTAGAATTATGATCCTTGTAACTGTAGATTTTAGTAGAAAGTAGTGATGAAATTATTATGTAGGTCTTATCAGTTTTGTTATAAGTAGAGAGAGAGAATATTTTCTAGATGAGGTCTAAATTGTTGTGAACTCATTCGTTATTAGCAATAGGGGGGAACTTAGAATTGATAATTGTATGATAAGAGGTAAATTGATCTATGAGTTGAGTCATATTTAAGGAGTAAGTTCTAGGCTATAGATAGTGTTATGACTCTTAGGCGTTACGATTATCATTGGCTATTTTGGTGTGACTAATAATTTAATTTTATTGAGTTAAAAGATATGTGATTGATCATTGGGGAAATAGTATTAGATTTTACGGTTGGTGTTAGGTTCATGTTACGGTAGGGGCGGGAAGAATAGGTAAGACATCCTTGTGGGACTGTGGATATCTGTATTCTTTAGGATTTCACGATTTCAATTGGGAGTTAGGCATGAGGTTACCATGTCAGTATAAATTTTTTTTTTTTGATATTATGGGATTTATGGCTATTTATTTTGAAATGGGGAATTAGATTAACTTATCTGTTGTGAACCTTGGTTGTATGTTTTGATAGGAATCATCTGAAAATATTGGTGGGAGTATTGATCACCGAGAACTCGATCTAGAGATTTAGGTGGGATGACTTAAATATGCTTTGACTATAAAAGGAAAAAAATTTGAGTAATAGAATTATATAGATTTCATAGCTCGTAAGGAGATTTGATTTTGGAATGAAATTGTTAGAAAATGTGTATTGTGATTGGATGTTTGTGATGTATGGATATCTTGTGCGGTGTATATGAGTATTGGGTAATATAGAAACTCTTATTTAAAACCTTGGATGTAGATGTTCCTTTTTACTAGTTGTGGATTGCGTTCTTGGAATGCTACTGAAAGTTCTAAGCTGGGTGTTGAATGTAAGATGAAGAACATGTCTTAACGAAGAAAAGTAAGGGCATCTTTTAGGTTACATTTACAAGATGGAATTTGTAAGGATCTAGAATTTTAGTTCAAGAAATTACATTTGGATTTGGGGAAATATTTAGAGGGAGGTTAAGGGAAGTTTTGAGAAGGAGCCTAATCTTTAGTGAATTCGGTAGTGGTTAAAAGATGAGTGGGAGATTAATTCTATGAATTCTTTTAAATGTTAATTTTTGTTTGGTGTGTATTGAATTAATTTATTTATCATTCTCTGTAAAAGGATTGGAATCTTGATACCTGAATGTTTAGGTGTTGCACCTAATTTCGTGGAAGGCATGAGATATATTAAGCGTTATATTATAGGTGGACTTAAAATGGGAAATCTCATGGTAAATGCGGGGATAGATATGATGTGTACTGGTATCAAAATTGGTGCTATTAATGTGATGTGATGAATATGGAATGGTTGAGTTGATTTGGACTTCTGTCCTATGTATTGGATTGGTGTAATGTTCTGGACTTCAATCTATGTGGTGAACCGTTTAAATTGGCTTGAATTTTGGTTTGTGTATTGAAATGGTTGTCCAAGGGGGCCGAGAACCACGCCGTCCTTTGTCTTTCGACTGATGTGCTTTATATTAGTTTCAGCTTCGAGGGCGAAGCTTTATTTTAAGGGGGATGAGATGAAATACCCACGAATTTTGAGTTAGGATAAGTATAATGTATAGTCGACGTAAGTAAGTTAATCGTTATGTTAGAACAATATATAATAATGGCTAGTCCGAGGTTAGTATATTAATGGCCAGTGAAGTCAAAAACTTTTATCTTATTCTTATTTTCCTTTCTCTTCCTAAATTGATTATAAACATACATACTTTCCTTATTCTCTTCGATGTTATTATTTAAATCATTATCTCAACATTCTACAGACGTTACAACGTCTTCCTAATCCTAAGAGTTCAATTCCAGTTTTACTACTTCTACATTTATTATAGGTTGGTAAGATCCTTATTTTTCCTCCGATTTATTTAAATTATTATTAATCTAGTTTCTTACTAACGTAACAGCATATCCTTTTTGTTGGAGTCGATGATTTATTCTATTTCTATTCCCTATTAAACCAAAATAAATATTTTATCCTCTCCTTAGATATTTGTGCTCGTCGTTATCTCTTCCTCATTTTATTTCAAAACAATAAATTACTTTTTAATTTCTAATCGGTTGAATCTAGTCATCTTCCAAGTTACTTACAATCTAATTATTTATCTTGCCTTTCAAATCATTTACAACACTAAATGTATAATTCTTTTTTCAAACTACTTGCGACGATTATTATTTATTTCTTTTCTTTTCTAAAACTGGTTACGTTTTATCCAGCACTAACTGTGTGGATTCTCTTTGAATTATTTATAATATTAGTTATTTTCTCCTCCTTCAGAATGGATGAATTTTTATTTAATTAACAATGTTGATCTTAACAAATTAACTATTTTATTACTTATCTTTCTACTAATTATTTTATTCCTAATCATTAAATTATTTAACCTTATCATTATCTACTTGTTGGGAAAATTACATACATAGTAATTGAACCTAGCTAAAATGGGCAAGTGCACCCAATTCGTTGCAGTAAAACAAGTGTCGTATCCACAAGGAAATTGGTTTCTAAATCCCAAGCTTCGGTATAAAAGTTCAGTGCAAAATAACAGTTAAATGGGGGTTTAGCCAGAGGCAAGCTTGATTGTTGTTTTGTTAACTAAAATGCAATAAAAGCAGTAAAATGTTTGTGAATGGGATGGATGGAGAGAGAGTACCCTAGGATAGTGGGAATCACCCAATTCACTCAAAGAACTTCAAAACCACAACTCATCAACTCAGTGCCTATTAGAGTTTAGCTCATGAATTCCCAAATCATGGGAAATCCAATCCTTACCTAAATAATCAAACCCCTTAATCAAAGGGGGTTCAAATCATCAAATAGCATTAAGCAAGCACTCTTAAACAATAGCCCCAAGCATTTACTTCCAAAATCAAGAAAGCAAAGGTTAGGGTTTACTCCCTTCTTGGTCTAGTTCCAAACTCAAGCTCAAATATTGAATGGAACCACCATAAATGCAATAAGAGATCAATTTAGTGCATTCATTGATATTGAAGGAAATAAAACAAGAGTACTTAATGAGTTAGGTTTCTAGCATTCAATGAGCAAAATGGGTTCAAACCCTCATCCTAGGATACAAATGGAGCTACTCAGACATAGCTAGAGGAAAGAGCAAGGGAAAAGAAGAATTAGCCATTAGAGGAGCTTCCAAGCTTCAATGGAGGTAGAAATCTTCACTTTCTTCTTCCTCCTTTCTTCTCTTCACTTCTCCTTCTCTTTTCTCTTCTATTTTCGCCTCCTCTCTGTCTGTTTAGGGTTGGAGTCGGGTGAAATTGATAATGAGGAAGGAAGCCCCAAAATCAGCTTTTAAAACCGCAGATCTGGGCAAATTTTCTGCCCGACCGACCCAGACTGGGTCGGTCCCGTGGGTCGGTCGGTCTTTGAAGAAGAAAGCACGTGAGACATTTTAAGTGTGACCGACCCAGATCCGACCCAGGCTTATGGGTCGGTCGATTCCCGAAACTTGGCATCCGGAAAAACCAGTCCGACCGACCCAGAGTGGGTCGGTCCTGTGGGTCGGTCAGGCTCCAGAGAGTTGCTCTAACTTGCACGGGGTCTAGCCTTAATTACCGATCATTCATCCTTATCTATTAACATTATTTCTTCTTTTCATTTAATTAATTAATTCATACTTATCCACATCCTCTTCTTTCTCAACTTAATTTATTCATTAATTATCAAATACATTTTGGTTCCCCTCTCACTCAAAATTTATTCCTATAAATACCCAAAACTATTCTCTTCTTCCTTCATCAATATTCATGTTCATCCTTCCCAATACAAGATCTCTAGCTCTTTCTTTATTCCTTCAAGTTTCTTCAAGGCTTCTCCCCTGGTGCCGAGTTAGGGTCGTTCGAAGGGTAAGTGTAATTCTACTAGTTGGGGATTACAAAGGTTATGATTCTATTATATTCTTATTGAAGGATTGTTGAAAATGTATATTTTAAATTCTAGATGTCAAGTTCATTAATGGTGGATGCTATTAGTAGTGGGCGAGATTCGTTCTCGACTGGACATGGATTCCAGGTAAATGTTGTGCTCAACACTCTCTACCTCGGTGTTTTTACGAATTAACAATGGATTGGATTATTGTGATTTGATATTGTGAAAGATTGGGAACTATTTCTCCTTGTGATTTCTGGTGCGATGTTTTGGAAAAAGGTTTGGATAAATGTTTTGGGAGGCTTCCATTGGATTGGTAATTGGCTTGTTGGTACCGTATGGTACTCCGTGTATATTGTTGGTACCTCTTGGTGCTCCGTGTATATTGTTGGTGCCTTATTGGTGCTCCGTGTAATTATTGGTACTCTGTACCCCGTGGATATTGTATTAATTTTGCCTGCAGACATTACTTGCAGTTAAGCTCTAATGATCTACTCCTTTGGGTCATAAGTTACCTTCTGGGGGGTGTGCACACTTAAGGACGTAGAGTGAGGTGGGATTCTAATTGTTGCGACCCCGGATCGGGTGTCGTCCGTGTATACCTTTAATTTGATTCTCTGGAAGTTCTCCCCCGCTATGTTTTGTGGTTGGTATTTGGAATTGGAGTTGTGGTTTACGTTTCTGTGCAAATATTGTTTTATAAACGCAAATGAGTTTCAAAATGTATTTTACAAGTTGAGGCAATGTTTACTCAGTTTTGCTGATTTGCGCGATCCCTTCGCGTTTTCTATTGTTGTTTTATGATCGCATGTACTCATGGCTGAATTGGGGAGTGGGACACGCTATCACATAGCTTAGGATGACTGAATAACTACTTCGCATAATTTCGAGTCGAGTTATGTTTTGGAATTGCATTGTTTCACAAATTTTTGGAAACGTTTGGTCTTTTGATTGATGGTTTTTAAGCCTGAGCACTCAATGGGTGTTGAGTGTGGCGGTAACGCCCTGGTTAAATTTATTTCCGCTGTTGTTGAGTTAAGTTGTCAGTCATTGTGTTCAGGAGAAAGTCCTTTGACAATTATAAATCGTTTGAGATTATCATATGTCAATTTCAAAGTTGTTTCCGTTGTACTTCTTTGGTATATATTGCTAACTATGTTTATTAAAACATTATCTCATCCCTTATTAGTTTTGAGTTTACTTTTGTGTCTTTCTAACTCTGTTTTCAAACTGATTTTCGCAAAGTATAGAACTGTCCGAACGTCCGTCCGGACATCCATGTTCGGACAGATCCCGAAGCGCATTTTATTTTTCTGTCTTTAGCTGCGTCCGAACATCTGTCCGAACTTCAATGTTCGGACAGCATGCGAGGACGAATCCAACTTGTAAGTCTCGACTCATGTCCGAACTTACAAGTTCGGACCAAAGTTCGGACCAGAATTGTTTTACACTTTTAGGACTCGTTTGAAATCCGTTTTTGAAACCGTTTGCGTCGTTGGACTCGTAATTTCATAAGCTTTCATTTAAGGCAAAATCCAGGGTGTTACAGGTTCCATACGTGGTTGAGAAAATAAAATGAACCAAGAGAGAAGGGGTGGGGCTGATTCTGACAGTTGTTCGCGGTCCACCTCTAGAATTAGCTCAAGAAGGGGTGAGGGGCCTAAGAAGTGTCTAGTAGGTTTTAGCAAATTCTTTCGGGTTAGTAAGGTTGATATTAGAGGCAAGAGTAGAATTAGAGCAAGAAAGTAAAGGTTTGGTTAACCTCTTTGCAGTAAGAATATGTAGGCTAGAAAGGTATGTGTGCTTTTGTTTTTCTGGCCTTGTTGGTTGTGCTGTTGGCCCGCTTATGCGGTTCTTTAGGCTTTGTTCCACCATTTAGGCCTCGTGCCTCCAATTATTCATAAAAAGAGAAGACGAAGTCTGTTCTTATATTGGCCTTTAATAATTGTTTTAAGTCTACAAGTGTTGGTATATTGTTTTACTTCGGACTTTCTCTATGACATAGCATTTGATTAACTATTAGAGAGCTGATAAATGGCTTTAGTTAGTATTTAAGTGAAGTCAAGTTATTGGGTCGGTTTGATGACATCTGTCACACGAAATGCTAGAGCAATATAAAAGGAAAAATAAAAAGAAAAAATTGTTAGAGAAGCAATATTGTGAAAAATAACATCCACAAATGGAGCCAATTAAGTTTGACAAATAACAGAATGATCTTTAGGGGGCCTTACATTCCAAATGGGACACAATGTGTAAATACATGCAAGATGGAACCATGCCAATCTTGAATAATGTTGTGAAATGTGTCTATATGACAATTTGTGAGGGTCTAATGCTTTCAAAACTGAATAGGTAAAAAAGGCGCAAGTAATCTCCGATGCTATACTGAGAAAGTATTACACTATGCGGTAGTATGTTAGTATTGTAACACCCCAACTTAATCCAATCGTGGTTATCGCAACTATTATATATATATCATCGCAGTGGAATTTAATACACACCAGGACCTTGCCACGGTCTGAACATACAGAATATACCGAACTTAATAACTACACTTATCCAAAAGCACCAACCGAGTTTAAGGTATTCTCCAAGTCTAACAAGTTTACCACAATCTCAAATATCAATAGACGGGTGTACATGCACATCCCGTACTCAAAATAAAACCCATCCTAAGTCTACCCGCTCCTACTCTTAAGGTGAGTCTTCTGCGGGCGCTTACCTGCAAAATTTAAACAATTGCCCCCGAGGGGGTCAACACCTTTGCTGGTACGATTCTCTTATAGCTCCCAAGCTAAAGGGGCTACGACGACTACTTGTCGATAGCATGCAGTTGATTAATAACACAACATAAATAAGGAGTGCAATAAACATCAAACCACATATGAACAATCATAGTTCAAACACAATGAACGACTTAAAAGTGTTCCTTAAGTAAAAGAGTTAACTCTCAACTCCTTATGTTATGAATTCTCTTAATCTCACTCCATTCTTATCTTATCTCAAGTCTTATCTCCGCTCTTATCTCAAATCTTACCTCAAATAAGATAATCGTTCTTTAATTAGAATGGTTGTTTCTTAATTCATTGTTTATCTTGTTGGGTCAAAAGTAACCCTAGCCAATGAGTTATCAACTCCATTGGTTTAAATAAACAATATTTCTTAGAATTAGTTGGGATTTAGGTAGATCCCACCACACCATCTTAATAATGCCTCCCACCACGAACAGAAATCGAGGTGACCGAGTCTATATGTCGACTCTAGGGGACAAGTCCGAAGACAAGTCATATTTGGAAGTCGGAACCTGATAAGGATACCAACCTCCCCTTCAAACATGCATGACCGGACCGTCCCGGATTCCTCACTCCCCCAAGTTCTAGTTAGTAGGAAGTCTCAAAGTCAATGTTTGTTAGTTAAACCTCTTTCAGTTATTAACAAACTAATGTTAGGAAGTGTTCCTTGTTCTCACACAATTGTTTACTAAACATTGGTTAGTAAGTTCTCAAGGGTAGGTTGTGTTAGTGCATCACAATCACACAACAAACACAATATTCTGGTTGCATGCTTTATCTTGTTTAGTAGAAACATTTAAACAATTAGCACACAAGCCGAGGGACACCTCGTTAGCAAGTAGGCTACAAGAAAACCATACCGTTCACCGTTGACGTCGGTTGTCTATTCTCCTCCGGTGTTCCACTTACTCAAATTCTAAAACATTAATCGAATCGGGTGGTTAATTTCTTTTAATTAACCTAACTCATATCATCACTAATGATTTCCAACTGAACACCACTAAGTCATTGTAGTTTATTCTTAATCCCATAAGTCATTTACTTCTCATTATTTATTAAGCTTGTTTATGCCCCTAATGACCATTATATGTCATTAATTATGTCCTAACAATCTTATAATATCATTACCAAACAAGTCCCAACCTTAAAACCCATTTTTCAACTTTCTAGAGTCTTTTTAGAGTGGTCCGGGTTTGTGTCCAAGTATTCTTGATTAAAAGTTTTATAACATTGTTAACATATTGATCAAAGTTAATGATTTTGTCTTAGTGATTACTTTTTTTAGGCTGTCATATTCGCTTACATAGTTAGTCCAATGATCAAAACTGAGTGTACCAACATGTCATACTTTTAGGGTATAAAACACAAGCAAACTCTTTGTGTACGTATGTGTACATCAACCATATTATGCTAATACTTTTTGGTTACATTACATGAGCCTACCCTTATTTAAGTATACAACAATCAATTGTACAATGATCTTTTATAAACAACGTAAGCATAATACACCTCATCTACCATGTAGGTTGATTTTGGCTTCACCGCCTATCTAATGAATATCTATAACACCCCTAATCCTAAACCTGTATTAATATCGCAAGTCGTAGCATAACAGAATATAATTCGCAACGGAAAATAAAACTATCTAACGTTGGTGTTACACGCCATTACTCACCCATGTGAGTAATAAGGCAACCTTACTCCATCCATCAACTTCAACTCCTCACCGCTGTGATGAACAGATACTGAGCACTCTTAATATTACAAACCAAATCCAAACTGAGCAACTAAACCAAATACAACAAACTCCTTAATACAATACATAATAAAACTAAAGGTGTTTAATGAAAACACATTAGCTACCCTGTGCCCCGCACTCCGGCTTGTGTCTTCAATCAGTAACCTGAAATGTTTTGCCCATTGAAGGGCTCAGCAAACGATATGCTGGTATGCTAAATGTAGTCCTAAATCATCTGGATTCCTTAAGTCGTTTAGCCATCTTGATATTAGATTCATTACATGCTATACCAGTTTACAACAATAATAATAATAATAATAATGATAATAACTGTAAAAACTTAAATAAACACAATACAGTTCACCTAACAATATCATCTCATAATAGTAAACAACAACCAAATAATCAAACACCAATAATCCACAACAGTAACCAAACAAGATACGCGTATTAATTAACTGTACTTGTTAGTTGGCCACATGGCCCTTATCCTTTAAACCAATCACTTAAACTTTCCAATTAAATTCCACCTCAAGCGTCATGTTAGGACAACCCTTAATAACTTATTAAAGGACAGTAGTCCCCTGGGTTCCAAAGGAATCGTTACCAGCTGACCTTATGGCCCTGGATAATTTATTTTCCTGAAAGGCGACCGATCCGGTCTAAACCTGTGCACCAACAGCAGTGCCCTCTGCCATCATCCAATGTGGATAATGGATTCCCTTGAGTGACTCTTGATATAGTCCCTCGTAGTGATCACAATGCGCAACCAGAAAGTCGAAACAGTCTGGATTCCTCTCTTTATAAGTTAGCCCTTTAGTCAGTGATACAATATCCAATCCTCGAGTTAAGACTATAACAGTTGACCATCAGTTAGGTTCTTGTAATACCTAAAGGTCATCTAGTCTTGTTCCAGTTTAGATGTATAAACTTCCAGTCATAAGACGTTCGCGCACAAATAAAACGCAATGGTGTCGAGCAATACAGTATACAACATCATATACATAAATCACAGATATCGCTCTTAACAATTAAACACATAACGTCTGGACCTCAGGAAAATCCTTAGGACATTCAGACCACACAATTAACATACCGTTCACCGTGATAACTGCTAGCTTGACAATTCACGCTTTAATAGTTTCTCCCCGTACGCTGTTATATTTACATGCAATACCGGGTAACGTTAATACAACTATTCACCAAGTATTACAGTACTGTCACTATAGTGCTAATACTCGTAGTATACTAACCCCGTATGTTCTTTATTTTCCCCTGTCATTTTACAGTGGTTCGAGGTAGTTTAACAGTCAATTATTTTATGTAGTAACCACATGTGATAATGAATTTCCATTTTATGGTATATCTTCATCTCATTAATTATATATTCATAATTGTTTTCACTTATTCTATATGTCAATATGATTAGGTTATTTTTATTATAACCACAATTATTTTATAAACTTTACCTTATACTCCAATATATATTATATTACTTTGTTTTATTTCCTTTCTTTATTAAATTACAAACCAACCTTATAAATTCGGTAATTATATAATGGACACATTAACTTTTATAACTTACTAATTAACCACATTACTTTTATAATTTACCAAATATCTATATCAACTTTCGGTAATTACAAATTAATTATACTAACTTTCGCAAATTACCATATGGCCACATATATATTTCGGCTTTGGCTACAATGTTCTTATAATTGCATTTTAACCCCAAAAAACTTTATATAAGTTACATATTAACTTATAAACTATAGTTTTAATATTTATTTTCTTTAAATACCGAAACAACCCATATAATTCCACTAATTAAGTTTTTGCCCTAAATTCAATTCGGTTTTGTATCTAAACTTCCATAAATTACATATTCACCCCAAAACTTTTATAAACTTAATATCTTATGTCATAAATCATTTTAACCCAAAGTTTTTGGTCAACACTTTGACCAAGACTTAATTTCATAATTAATACTTTAATATACCCAGAAAATCATTAGTAATTCGGTTATACACCATACTTTCCATAAATTTCAAAATAACCCCAAAACTTTATAAAATGTTATTTTAACACTTAAACACTTGTTTAAATTCACCAAAATTCATAATATTAATTCCTACCTTATATTATACCATAATTATGCTAATAGCCTCCTTAACTCTCGGCAAACATATATATTACCCCATACTTTTCAAAATTTACATTTTAGCCACGTAAATTAATAAACTAGCCATTTAAATACTTGTGGCTATTTTTAATATTCACAAAATTTATATTATAAGCTAATACACTTATATACTTCAAAAATCACTAAATGAACCATTTTACTCTCAGCTTTAAATATATTTTACCATATGGTTTTAAAACTTGATTTATATCTTATATAATAATATAAATGTATATAAGCCATATAACACTTCTAAAAATTATGCTAATGACTTAGAATGATTATAAACTCAAAATAGAACATTTAACTCCTAGAATATTCAGCTTGAATATTTATGTATCATAATTAATTTTGTGACACAAATTTATACCTTAAGGTAATAATCTTACCTTATATGTTATAAATTATTTTCTTGACATTATAACCTATAGTATTTCGGCCTTAATATTACTAAGGGTTGTACATAATTTTTGTACTAAAGTTTGAAGCTTAAATCAAACTTAAACTTAATAGATTTAATTATAGAAACTTACTCCTTAAATCAAGATGATTCTTGTACTTGATTTCTTCTTGAATTCCAAGCTCTTCAAATGCTATTTTGATGAAGAGTATTCGGCCTCCATATGTAGATTTAGGAGATCCATGTGTTAGACTTCTAACAAGGATTTATAAGTAAGATTTGGAGTAGTTTTACAAGAGTTTACCTTAGGTATTTTTCAAGGAATTTTCGGTACACCTTGGGATGATTGTAGATACAAGTTTCCTTCATGAAATGATGAAGAGAACATTGATTTAGAAGCTCTAAATTTTCGGACATTAACTTAGGAAATCATTAGGATTTTCAAACATGAAAATATACCTTAACTTGATCTTGTTGTTCCTTGTGTTGTTGTTGAATCAAGGCAACCCCTTGGAGTACTAATTCTTGGCGAAACTTGTATAGTTGCTAGGATGATTCTTGCTTCAAGACTTAGTAGATTTAGCTAGGAAAATTACATAGAAATGGTGTTAGAACTTAAAACACCATTAATGGAGCTTGAAGCTCACAAGAGTAAACTAGCTAAGGAAGAAAGAAAAGAGAGAAGAATGAAGCTTACCAATTCGGTCAAGTGAGGAGCAAAGGGTTGCTAACTCACGTAAGGTAATTTAGAGAAGGCAAAGGAAGGAATTTTCTTTTGACAAAATAATGTCAAAATTGTCTAGCTTTTCTTTGTTTATTCATTTGACCTATGGCTCCATAAAATGCTCTCATTATTACAAACTTTCGGCTGAATGACAAGGAGATAGGATGGCTTTGTTTGACAATTTGAAACAAGAGGACAAGAACTAAGGTAGGTGCATGTTTCTTTTGATTTTTCTAAGATGATTCCCATGTCAATTGTTGTCTACTTTCCTTTGTAATTTATGGTAATTAAGGGCTGTAGCTAGTCTTTGATTTTTGTCCTTTGAAACATGAGAACATGCCTAGGTTGGTAGATGTTCTAGTTTGATTATTTTACAGCAATTAGACCTCCTTTTCCTTGCTTGATTTCGGTAATGTGCTGTATAGATATCTCTTGGTTTTTGTTTATATTTGAAAAGGGAACATGCTTAGTTAGGTGGCTGTTTTGTTTGACTAATATTCAGCAATCAATCTTGCCTTTCCCCACATAAAATCGGAAGCCACATGCTAGAGAATAGGCTGCTCAATTATCATGAATTAAACTAGTACAACATGTGCATAAAGTAGATCTAATTTGTTTGTTTAATTTTCTTACTTTTTCCTAACTTATTCCTTGTTGTTTCCTTGCAGGATTTTGGTAATGAGGAGCTTCATTTGACTGGGATTATTTAACACACTATCACATGGCACATGGAAGATGAGTCACCATTCCATAAGACAATTTACAAGCTAAAACTTAGTCAAATTCACCCAAAAAGATGCCCCCTTTGGTAGTCACATGGGACTGATTTTTAATTTGATTCCTGTCACACTATATTTTATTAAGACCATATTGTAACATGTTATAAGTCACAACATTTAATTGGTACATTTATACTAAGGTAAAAGATGAAAGTTTCTAAGGTAAAATGCTGATTTTATACTACTTTTTGATCATAATTTCGGACCTGTTTGTCCTATGAGTTTAGCACTGGATTTAATTTATTTAGATGTTAAACTTATCCCCATTTAAGATTCCCAACTCGTGGCTCCTCAAAAACTTCAAGGTAATAGCGTAGAACGCGTTTTTATGACATCCGAATGTGCGTTTTTGTGCTTTAAGGATGTTCTGGAAAAGAAGTAGTCGCTATGAGTTCCAAGTGTTTATAAACATTTTTTATAGTCAATAATGATATATTAAGGTGTTACATTGAGTTATATGGGGTTATATCAACTCATGACACAATTTCCGGGCTACCGGGACACTCCCGAGCAAAATAGGAGCGTTAAGAAATTCCCCCGAGCACTTTGTGTATTTTGAAAAATTAGCTCGAGCTTCTCTTTAGAATGGTGAATAATGATGATAGGAACTCTAAGAATGATTTATAGGAGTTCGTGCCCCCTCGGCACTTCTCCGGGGCATTCCCGAGGGTTTATGGGGCCCCCAACGAGAACCTCCGAGCACTTTGTATTTAATTGAGAATTTAGCAAGAGAACTTCATATTATATGTTTAATAAAGTGTTATGATGCATTTGGAATGAAGTGTAATGCTTTCTTTCATCTTATAAAGTATTTCCGGGACTTTCGGGCCTTAAGGGAGGTGTGTGACTCTCCCTGGCATTTTACATTTCTACTATGTTCTAGCTGAGGACCTGTATTTTAAAGGTCCTATAATGATCCTTAGTTGACTTAGTATGAGTTTTATAGTTCATATACCTTGGTTAGCTTAAGGTCCGGCTTAACGCTCGTTGTTGACCTTAAGGAGTTTTGATGCATTTTTAACGCCTAAGTGTTTATATACTTTCTTAGGGTTTTATAATCCTCCAAATAATATATATTTCCCTTATTTAATTGTTTAAAGGTTAGGGGTATTTCAATATCAGCATGAAAAGAAGCAAATTTGCTAATGTACTGAACTCTTTGATCGCTTTGTTTTTGAATTAGTTAGATGCATGTTTGACTTAATAGTACTTTTATGTTTTGCGAAATCAGTTATATTTATGAACATCTTAATAATATTTTCTTTTGTGATGTTTGGTCTTTAATGTCTACCCACCAAATCGTCCTCAATTTGTCCTTTGTAATGCAATTAAAATCCTTCTAAAACACTTTTTGGCATGACATGATCATTGAGGGTAGCAAAAACAACCATCTCTAGTACTTTTTCTCTTTGATATCATGTAGATTATCAATCTTTCTTGCCTTAATCAAATCAGTTTTAATCAAATTCGAGCAATCATTAGTTAATATGAGTGATGAAAAGGACTTTTCTCTAAACTTTACCGGTGTAAAATGCTAACACTCATGATAACACGGTTCTTAGGAAAAATAGATTAACAATAAATGTGATTATTTATCATTAAGTATTTAGTTACTAATGTTGATGTCATGATAAAGCTAATGTTATTTTGTGCAAATGTAAACACTAACTGGCAATGGTAAGTCGGAGCTCTCTTAGCTCTTTCTAGTAAAGAGATCTCTCCCTCGAGTGTATCGAACAGGGAGGGGGTAGCTTCACAACCGCACTCCCTGGCCACTTCCTCCCTCCATCGTCACCTTCTTGCCCAGTCACCACAGATCCATTTTGTTGTTGTTTTTCTTTTTCTCTTAAGTGGAGGGTTTTCTTCTTCCTCACTTGTGCCTTCACCATCTTCGCCACTTTGTCGATGCCACTAGCTCGTTGTCCAAGCACCGGTGACCACCGCATCTCAGATCCAGTTTACCTCTGGTTTGCTGCGTCCAGATCTAGTGTAAATTTAGTCATTGCCGTGTTTAGCGAGATCTGTTACTATTTGTGGCAATTTTCTCTGGTTTTTGTGGTGCGAGCGCCAAAATTGAAGAAATCTTTTAATTAACTTCTCCGTTCTAGCTGGTCCGCATGCAAGGTTTCAATTGGGTAGATAGGGATGTCTGCACATGCTTATAGGAGCACATGCACCTGATATTTCATGAGGTTGGATTGCATGTCAATGATTCTTGTAATAGACGAGTGATTAAAGCACCAATTTTTGGGATATATGCGTGAAGGTTCCTACTAGGTGAGTATAGGACTAATAGGACAATGAACCGAAACACTGGAAAATTCTGAAAGAAAAGTATTGACTATAGTTCACATATCACACTAGATACAATATTCTCACGTTAAGAGATCCCTCTCAACAATCACACGAGAACTCACACTCACTTTCTCTTGACACGTTGGGAATACAATCCTAACCTTACAACTACTCAAGAGCACACCCAGAATTTCTTTCCTGTGTCAAAATGTCTGCGGCAAATCTTTCGTCTCTTTTACAAAGGATTTCCTAGAATACAATCTAAACACTCACACTTTTGCCTTTGTTGTCGTAACCCTAGATTCTGAACTATCGTTTCACTACTAAAAAGCAGCGGTTTAGAGACGGAAAAATCCGTCCCCATTTCGTCTCTATCAGGTTTTAGCGATGGAATAGAGTCGGAATGTGTCCGACTCATAACGCCTCCTAGCTAAGTAAATAGAGTTGAAATTAGCATTCCGACGCAAAATGGCGACGGATTTGAGTCAGAAATATCTGTCTCTAGCTTAAATTTTGCGACGGAATAGAGTCGAAAATATTCCAACTCTATCTAGCGACGGATTTTTGAAACTTACTCATGCTTTTAGAGTCCGGACATTCTGTGTCTATTCCGACTCTATTTAGAGTCAAAATTATTTCCGTCTCTGTTTCTACAACCTAATCCTTTATTAGAGTTTGATTTTTCCGTCTCCATAAATATATTTTTTATTAATACTTACTTTAAAATTATATTTTTCAAACTACAATTAATACCAAAAATACCTGCTATTAAACATAAATTTTGATTACATTTAGATCATTAGAATTTGTTACATCATATTAGTAAACAACTTAGTACTACATTAAGAAGTCAATCATTTACTAAACAAACTTCGAACATCTATATACCGCTACATAGTATGTTCCAACAAAAGCGACATATTGTATTCAAAAGTATATAATCGAAGTTGCCCATCAAATCCCTACTTCTATCCACCTCATGCAATCTCCAAAATATCTCTCTTAAGCACCATCTTGTGGTCTACTTGCTCCACCGCCTGAACTACCTAATAACCTACCACTCTGGATTAGGAAAGCAAGCTGCTCCTGGATCATAGCTTGCATCTCATCTCTATGTACCTCCTGACGCAATTGCTCACGCACCTCTTGGCGAACCTCAGGCGTCGATCTCCTGGAGAATCTGCTTCATCACCAAAGCAATGTATTACAAAAACCAAAGTGTGACTGTTTTGCTCTCTTTACCATTTTCTTTTGAACTTGTAATGTTTAAACTACCTACAACCTGATGTCACATGTATATTTTTATGACTTTATAATCTCTGTCAATGGGTCGCATGTATATTTTTTGCTGCAAATTTGTCTAGGTGTGAGAAGAGTTGTAGACTAATATGAGTAAACTACCTACAACCTGATGTCAACTCGACACATACATAAAACAGAGTTAACAGTAGCTATCAATAACAAATGATGGACTGAATGATTCAACTCGAGAAAACACAAAGTTCTAAACTTTATGGCCTCTCACTTTTAAATTTTATCATACAAGGGTCCACCGCCTATAAAACTATTCTCTTTTATGATGTACAACAAGAGGGAGGAAAGCTAATCATGCCATGGAATTACATGGAATCACCACCAATCAAAAAGAAAAACAAAGAATATATATGTCATTTGTAATGTGTGCACATATGATAATTAAAATAAAGAATGGTGTTGATCTCATACCTCAAACAGAAGTTTTAATTGCGGTTTTAGAGGACACACACTAGCCTGTAGTGGATAAATTAAATAGTTATCTTACTGAAAAGAATCTTACATGATGAATATATACATAAAGGACAAATGAGTAATACATTTATGCTGCTAGTTTCTTTCTTGAATGATAGCATGTGATGGTTCTTATTGTAACAGCAACGCATAATGACTACCAATTGATCTCGTTCCTATATCCTTTTAAAAGGCCAGTATAAAACTTTTTGGTCAGATGGACTCAGCTAGAGCGCTTTCAGCAAGAAGTGACATATATGACAATTAAATGCTCAGTAATACAACAATCCACCAAGCTTAAGCAACTCACATGAACTCCTTCAGATTGAAGATAATCATACTATTTTTTATCTTCTCGGAAAGTGTGTGCCTAAAAACCATAAAAAGTAATGTCCATGATTTAGAGAAATAGTTAGCGGAACAAAATCAATATAGTTCCATGAAACCGTGCCATTCATATTATTACCTCTTTCCCATGCACGATTGACATGCAAAAATTCCTAATGGTGTGATAATCAAAAGAGTAGTGAGCAAACTCCAAACCCTTTGGACCAACCTGTTAAAAAAAATCACAATTAATCATGTTTTGATGCCAACCATCTGCGTGACAATGAGAAGGATACTTACAATGTTTAGAATGAACGCTAATAGATTTCCAGTGAACCTTGGCGCTGGCTGAGATGGACCTGAAGAAAAAGACAACAAAATTAGCTTTACACTCTTATCATAATTAAAACTATGGGGTGCATTTGGAAGCAGAGGGAGAATTTGATAATCAGCGGAGGAACTCCCTCTCATGACCCAAGAGCAGTCGGTGAACAATAGTTCCTTTCACAAAACAAATAAATAGTCAAGCAATCAACAAAACTGTCACTTCCAATCTTCTGCTATATCAACTTTAATTTAAAAAAAAACTACCCCTTTATAATTCGAGACAATTTTAGAACTAGGATAGTTGTCCTGCATATGCACCGTAGTGTGAGAACTGGGGATGATATTGGACAGCATAATGAATAGGCCAACCAAAATGTATTGATTACTAATTCATCGTAAAGACAAACAGCTTGAGTAAAAACTCATTGTCACACATGAAGTAAAAATGGGAACCATACAAGGACATAATATTATGAAACAAACTGTTGATAAGGGAAAATTCCTAATCACTCCACTGTATTACTCTTCATGGACCTATGGAGCAAGGAGAAATTGGTTCAATACCAAACTAAAAAAGAAATGGACATTGATGAATAAGACAATAAAAATATCTAAATCAGAATGAAAAGGCTATCCAAGTCCAACATATGAAGAAACTGACATTTGGTATGCCGGCCAGCCACCGAGTCAAAAATTGGTCATGTGCTAAAATGAAGGATATATATATTTATGGAATGAGAAACCAACAACTCCATAAGTAACAAGTCTTAAGGATTAGTTACTTACCAAACATAATTATACATATGTAATAATTGTTTAAATCATAACTGAGTCATGACAAGTCGTTTACTTGGCTAGACATATTTATTAACTAGTTCCCTTCAGGTTATATGATTTAAATTAACCATTTGAATAGTTTCTTCTATATAATTTTTTCTGTTTTGGTAGATTGATGTTTGAGATTTGAAATATAAGGGAAATGTTACCGGATATTGTCTAGGGATAATACAACTAATCACTCGTTCTTAAGTATTAAATATGTGTAGGGTGTGAAGCATCCTCACTGTTTGTGTTAAGTATTAAATAAATCTGGGGTGTGAAGCATCTTCACCGTTTGTACATATATTAAAGAGGCTGCAATTGGAATTTTTTTCTGGAGTGATCAATATCAAATGACAACTTTCCACGTATTATAATAATGAAGCAACTCTGATCCATCAACCGAAAAGGTGGAGCCTTAATTACATGGAATCAAACTTGTAAATTCAAATTACATCAGTAAGGCGAAGCTAAATCGGGAAGAGTCGTGTAAGAATGCAAGAAAATCTGTGAGTAGGTTGAGAAGATAAGGAAGCACTAGCGCAGAGCAGCCTGTCTCTTGTTGGGCAGTCAGTGATGTAAAATTACGGTGAGTGAGTGAAGTGCGAAGAAGATAAGTGACACCAGCAAAACAAAATTACAGTGAGAAAGTTTTCGCTAGTTAGGATAGAAAATTACCGTGAGTGCAGCTCAAGAAGAGGGCGCAGAGCAACGTGTTCCTTGTTCAACAGTCAGTGATGCAAAATTACCGTGAGTGACTGAATTGGGAAGAAGATATGTAATACCTGAGTTGAATCCTTGTTTGCTAGTTAGAAAATTATCGTGAGTGGAACTCAAGAAGAGGGCGCAGACCAATGTGTTCCTTGTTCGCCAGTCAGTGATGCAAAATAACCGCGAGTGAGAGTAGTGGAAAATAGGGTTAGGGTTAGAAAAAAAATGGTTAAAAAAGAATAAACGTTTTACTTTTGTCCAGATTAAGGAACAAACGTTTTTTCTGTCTGGATTAAGGCATAAACGTTCTAATTTTAGAGATATTAAGGAAATTCACTAACTAATTATTAATTTTCTGTCAAAGTTATCTTTAATAATTATTATATTATCATTATCACTAATTACTACAAAATTAGAAAAAAAAAAGAACAATGGAAGTGGAAGAGTTGGTATTACTGCTCGCTCCGCTTGTACACATAAAAAGAAGCTCGCAGAATGTGTGAATTCGGCGCCGCGCAACACTGATCGTTTCTCCCAAGTAGGTTATTTCAGTCTTCTTTTCACCATCTGTTTGCTTTTGTCCAAGTTGGCGAATTCAGAGCAAGAAGAAACAGATTCCTGCTCATTTGTTTCACGGCTGAAGCGAGCAGTATAATTCTCCTCAACATATCATCTATTACATATTATCAGGGTGTGTTTGTATAATTATCCCTCTGTACATCACGATCAGTATAATATACAAATATGTTTCTATTACACACTTTGATTTCTTTGAGATGCTGATTTTATTATAATTTTTATGCGTAATTCTGTTTTTGGAACTTTACCAGCACTGTTGCAGATACCGGACAAGCCACTATCAATGAGAAAATTTTAATCGGTAAATTTGATTTTTTTTGTGTTAACAGAGAACGCAAGTTACCAGCTTTATGGATGAAGATGAACCGTTAGTTACTCCATGGCTGAATGGATTACGGGAAGAAGAAATAACTATTCTTGTGTCACAGAATGATGCAAATAGATATGATGCTCTTTCTACACCGGTTAATATTGGTATTACTCTTGTATCGATATTCTCGTGTCAAATAATAGGCCATTGTTATTGTTGGCTTTAATGTAAGCTGATATGATTCAAAAATAGAGAATATCTTATTTTTGTGATTTTTGTGGTTGTTATGTATTATTTGTAGTGGTCCGCAAATTGATGGAAGGGAAAATAAGGTTCTATTCGAGGAGGGAGATAATGAAATTTTGAGTGATGACGGATTTAGCACCGATGATGAAGAGCTTCAGGAAGTAAGACAAAATGTTAGAAGGGTTCGGATTTGGAAAGGAAACTATTGGATATGAAGATCCTGATGCAGTAGATTCAGAAGAGGAGTACTGGAATGAAGAATACCCACCTAGCCCACCTCAATACAACTCAGAAGAAGAACTTGGAGCCGACATTAAGGGAAGATCAGCCATTGTTGATTTAATCTTTCCGTCTTCAACAACAGGCTAGAGCGGATCAAATTCAAGTAGAGATTGGTATGCAGTTTGAGAACAATCATGAATTTAAGAATGCAATTGATGATTATGCTATCATGAATGGTTATGATCTCAGGTATACAAAAAACTTTCAACTATTGTAAGCTAGTATGTGATGGATTAAGTGCGGAAATAGACCATGTCAATGGTTTATTTCAGCTTCATGGACGCAAAGAAAAGAATTTCCAAATCATTAGCTTAGGCCCTGAGCATATATGTAAACGTGTCATGCATAAGAATCAAAGATTAAGTGCCAAGTGGCTTGCAAAGCACTATGAGGAAAGAGTCAAATTGACTCCAAGTTGGCGTGTGAGAGAGTTTAGAAAGACTATATGGGCTGAGTTGAGGTTAAATGTTTCACTAGATACTTGCAACAATGCATTAAAGCATGTAAGTACAAGTTGGAGGGGGATTTTAGGGATCATTTCAAGCCCCTTTGGGATTATGCCGCTGAGATTAAGAGGGCAAATGAAGAAAACTCAGTTTATCTCATCTTGAAAGAAGGAAGTAATGTATTTCAAAGCATCTACATTTGTTTCATGCCTTGAAGCAAGGATGGAAGCATGGTTGCAGACCAGTCATAGGTTTGA
Source organism: Limonium bicolor (assembly GCA_023374045.1). Taxonomy (NCBI): domain Eukaryota; kingdom Viridiplantae; phylum Streptophyta; class Magnoliopsida; order Caryophyllales; family Plumbaginaceae; genus Limonium; species Limonium bicolor. Next base: position 257,878,906 of record CM041777.1, on the reverse strand, counting down.
TGGTTGCTTTCTGAAGGTAACACAAGGATGAAACATAATTTGTAAAACTCACTTTCTCATCTAAATTTTGGTGTAAATGTTATTTGATTACATTTGATTTTTTAAATGTTACAGGGTTTTTTAGAAGGGCAAATCCTTTCAGCTGTGGGTATGGATGGTAACAATCAAACGTATCCAGTTGCGTGGGCTGTGGTGCCTAGAGAAACAGAAGATACATGGACATGGTTTCTACACATGTCATTACAGATTTGGAGTTAAGGCAAGGTCAAGTCTGACTGTGCTAAGTGATAAACAGAAGGTAACTAAGTTGTTTAGGATTTGTTTTTGTGTGTACACTTCCTTGAGTATATAGTGTGAAACTAAGACTATTTGTTACTTCTCCAGGGTCTAATAAATGCAATTTCAAGCAAATTACCTAATGCTGAGCATAGATGTTGTGCTCGACATGTCTATGCTAATTTTAGAAGGAATTTGGGGGCTTGCAGTATAGATCTTATTTTTGGTCAATGGCCAACGCAACCACTCCTAACATGTATACTGATAGGTTGAAACAGTTGAGAGAGTTTGATCCTAGAGCTACAGATGATTTGGAGAGTAGAGATCCGACTCAATGGTCTAAGGCATGGTTTTAGTGTCAATAGTTGTTGTGATAGTGTTACGAACAACATCACTGAAGTGTGGAATGGGTCAATACTTGAAGCTAGAAGATTGCCAATTTTAGGTTTGTTGGAGCAACTTAGAGAAGCCCCAATTAAGAGAATGAATGTTAGAAGGAAACTTTTTGATGGAAAGGATATAAATGTTTGTCCTAGGATCTTGAAGTTGCTTGCTTCGAAAGAAGAAGAGGCTGCAAAGTGGTCATGTTTATACACTGGAAGAGATGGGTATGAGGTGAAATGCAGTTCAAACCCATTACATGATAGATATATTGTAAGCATAGAGTCTAGAACATGCAGTTGTAGATCTTGGCAATTGAGTGGGATTCCTTGTGTTCATGCCATTTGTGCAATTTGGGAAGTGAGGGACAAACCAGAAAACTATGTTAGTGACTGGTACACGAAAGAGGCATACATGAAGGCATATAGTCAATGCATTGAGATGCTTAATGGACCAAATGAATGGCCTAGGCAAGGGAAACCGCAAGTTGAGTGTCCACCATTAAAGATTTGGCAAGGGAGGCCAAGAAGAAGAGAAAAAGGGAGTTGGGTGAACCTGTTAAGAATTCAAAGGTATCTAGAAAGGGACAACTACAAGTTTGTAGAAGATGTGGAGTTTCCGGACACAACAGATTGAAGTGCTCTAATGTTGCTTCATCATCGACAATGAAGGAAATGGTAGGGTTTCAATGTTGTTTTGTACATTCATTTGATCTTTATTCTTATAAGTGATGATGTGAAATTGATTATATTAGGCATCAAGTGGTAGAAATACTAGAGGAAGACATGGCGGTCAAGGAAGAGGACAAAGATCTATTGAAACGGGGGACACAAATATATTTTCCAGCCAGGTTTCTATTACTATGGATGCAAGCCAACCTAGCTCTAATGTCAATGCCGATGGATTTGCTGATCTGAGAAGTTGTTGAACTAGTCTTACAATTTCTGTCATATGGGCAAATTGTTAAAACTCAATTTAATTTTTTCCTTCACTTGTTAAATTCCACTGTATGTTCTGATGTCATCTACAGTGAGAAGGCTCTAAGAGATTTATTGGCTACCTTGCGGTGACTATGACAATTATTTTGGCTGGAGAACTTTGAAATGATAAGCTAATTTCATACTTACTGTCTTATAATGAAGACCCATTTAATTTTTCCCATTACTGTAGATGCTGTTTTGGAGTATTTGTTAAAAGAAGCCACGCCTCTGTCATTCCAAATTCAGTTCTGCGAATGTGTATGCTGCAAGCTGCGAGCAGTATAAACTCTTCCACTTCCATTGTTCTTTTTTTTTGTTTTCTAATTTGTAGTAATTAGTGATAATGATAATATAATAATTATTAAAGATACTTTGACAGAAAAATTAATAGTTAGTTAGTGAATTTCCTTATTATCTCTAAAATTAGAACGTTTATGCCTTAATCCAGACAGAAAAAATGTTTGTTCCTTAATCCGGACAAAAGTAATACGTTTATTCCTTTTTTAAACCCTTTTTTTCGTTAGGGTTATAAGTTAAAGACAAATATTCTGTTTCTATTAGAGTCAGATTTAAAATTCCGTCTCTATTAGAGTTGGATTTAAAATTCCGTCTCTATTAGAGTCAGATTTAAAATTCCGACTCTATCCGGCACTCAAATTTAGTTTCCTCACTGTTTGAGACGGAATATTTCCGACTCTGTTTTTTTTTGTAATATAGAGACCCAATTTCCATCTCTATATCTAACACCAAATATAAATGTCCTGCCTGCACTAATCCATCTCCATTCTTACTCTATTCGTCTCAATTATTTTAATTTCCATTCATCTCTAATCCGTCTCTATTCCACCTCTATATAGAGACAGAATTATTTTCGTCTCAATTTCCGTCTCTAAACCACTGTTTTTTAGTAGTGAATTTCCTTTTATAAGTAAGGACTAAGAGAATATCTATCTTTAACGATTTTCTTATCGTTAAAGATTTGGTGGATATTTATCTTTTCCCGGTTGTGAGTTTCATAATGATCCCATCGTGATCTTCAGTATTATACTGAGTTTGCAGATCAAAATAACATCCACAATGCGGCAGCCAAGGATGACAGCTACTAGTTGCTCAGATTTATAGGAATTGTTGATCCTTTCCTAGCTTCTTTTCTTGGCATCATCATTTTAAGCATTAGTAGTTTTGCTGCTCTAAGTGGGTTAAATAATGTGTGATTAGCTTTTAGCTAGTGGGGTGTTGTAATCTTGAACTCCTTATGTCGTGGATCCATCTAGAGGACCATGGCTATGTTGGTGTGGGTCCGGAGTATCCCTACTTTAGCAATAACTTGTTCAGTTGTGGGTGATTTTGGTTTCACTAGGTCTTTGTCGTTGTATGTTCTTGCTACGTTACAATCCTTTGTTAGATTGTTCATTTCTTTTCATTTTGTCGGCTGCTTCTACAACCTTCTTATAAGAAAGATTGGTATTGTAATTGACTTAAAATTCTATTTGTGGGTTGGGCTTATTACAAGCAATCACAGGGGGGCCCATCATTCGGGGGGGGGGTTGGGGGGTATAGTACGGTTTGGGCTTCGGGCCCATATCGGTTTTTTTTTCTTTTTTTGAGATGAGACTGTCTATATATTAGATAGGTGTCTTAGGGTTGTATTGTGGCTCTCGCACTTACGAATACGAAAACCCTAAAAGTAGTTTCCTCACATCGCTCTTCTTCTCCTTCGTTCTTCCTCTTTGTTTCTGCTGCTCGATTCTACAACAACTGGTATCAGAGCTCTCTGGTTGCGATGACGAATTCTATGAAGTTCAAAATCTCACGTTTCGATGGAACTGGGAATTTCACCCTTTGGCAGCGGCGAGTGAAGGATCTGCTTACGCAGCAGGGAATGTAGAAGGCGCTTCGGGATAAGACCAGAAGCCACGAAACAGGAAGATTGGGACGAGATACAGGAGAAGGCGCATCGATAATTCGTTTGTGTCTTGCAGACGAAGTGGTTTACCAGGTAATTGATCTAAAACTTCTAAGGAGATCTGGGATAAACTGGAGAAAACATATTTGTCGAAGTCGTTGTCCAGCAAGTTATATCTGAAACAAAGGTTATACGGGTTGAAGATGTCTGAAGGTTCAGATGTGGTACAGCACGTTAATACTTTTAATCAGATTATTGGGGATTTAGGGCGTGTCGATGTAAAAGTGGATGATAAAGACCAAGCCATGATCTTGTTGTGTTCGCTACCCCCTGCATACGAGACTTTGATTACAGCCCTCACCGCAGGGAAGGACTCGATAAAACTGGAGACGGTAACTGCAGCGCTCGTTGCCCAGAACGATCGCAGACAACATACCAGTGGAATAAGTCTCAAGGTGATGGGTTGTACGTTATTAACAACCAGGAAAGGGGTAGACAGAAGGACAAAAAATTTGATGGCAAGGCAAGGGCAAATCTAAGTCCAGAAGCAGGAAACATGTAACCTGCTATGGATGTGGTCAGAAAGGTCACTATAAGAGAGATTGTCAAATAAGAAACAGAACAGCGAGAGTTCAGAAAGCTCTTCGAATCTGCAAATGTTGTCCAAGAGATGCTTCAGATAGTGGAGATTCAGACATGCTTTCAGTAACCACAAGTAGCACTCCAGACTCCTGGATTCTGGACACATGGTGTACGTTTCATATGACTCCTAACAAGGAGTGGTTTAATACCTATGAGGCGAGAAATCAAGGATCTGTTCGGTTAGGAGACACAGCCCGTGTGGTGTTGTTGGTATTGGGCAGATCAAGATTCGTATGCATGATGCATCATCAGACGCTGACTGATGTAAGACATGTTTCGAATCTGAAGAAGAATTTGATTTCTATTGGTACTCTGCATAGAAATGGGTTTAATTACAAGTCTGATGATGAATACTTGAGGATAACCAGAGGTTCTATGACAGTGATGAAAGGAAAACTTACCAGAGGTAACATCTACCAACTGGTGGGGAGCACTATAGCAGTGAAGTAGCTGCTGTTATATCTGAAAGTGATAACACTGCTCTGTGGCATATGCGTATGGGGCATATTGTGAGCAAGGTTTGACTGAGTTGCACAAGCGTGGCCTTCTGGATGGTTTGACGAACTGTAAGATGGATTCTGTAAGTTCTGTGTGATGGGAAAGCAGTCAAAAGTATCCTTCAAAACTGGCCAACACACGACAAAGGGTCTTCTCGACTATGTGCATTCTGATGTATGGGGGCCAACTCGGGAGCTGTCTCTAGGAGGTTCCAGGTACTTTGTTATATTCATTGATGACTATTCCAAGAAAGTCTGGGTCTATTTCATGAAGCACAAATCTGAGGTCTTTGACAAGTTTAAGATTTGGAAAGCTGAAGTAGAAAATCAGACAGGAAGGAAGGTAAAGTATCTGAGATCTGATAATGGAACAGAGTATACTGATTCGAGGTTCCAGAAATTTTGTGAGGAGCATGGTATTCAAAGGCATTTCACGGTGAGAAAAACACCTCAGCAGAATGGCATCAGTGAGAGAATGAATCGCACAATTGCTGAGAAGGCCAGGTGTCTAAGGCTGAATGCAGGGCTCCCAAAGCAGTTCTGGGCAGAAGCAGTAACATGGCAGTCTATCTCATTAATAGATCACCAAGGAGCTCCTTGAGAAAAGGTTGCTGAAGAGGTATGGAATGGAGTAGATATTGATTTATCTAATTTGAAGATATTTGGTTGTCCTGCTTATGTTCTGATTCCTAGTGACGAACAATCCAAGCTGGACTCCAAGTCCAAGAGGTGCATCTTTCTGGGGTTTGAGAAAGGTGTGAAAGGTTTCAAGTTATGGGATCCTGTGGCTAAGAAGAAGGTCCTCAGTCGAGATGTTTGTTTTTGATAAGCAGTATATGCTGCAAACAGACAAAGTTAGATCAGGAACCGACTACTACACTTGAGACTAATGTTGGTACCATAACAGATCTGGGGAACGTTTTTAGTGAGACTACCACTAGTTCAGAAGCTACAACAGATAAACAGACAGATCAGAATCATCATCAGGTGGAGTCCCTAGCTTCTGGTAGACAGAAACTGTCATTAAGCCACCTCAGAGATCGGCTATGAAGAAGTGGTCAACTATGCTCTTGTAGTTGGTTCAGATGATCCATCCAGTTTTCGAGAGGCCTATATCTAGCCAAGAGAAAGAAATGGTTGGGTGCCATGGTGGAGGAGTCTGAGAGTCTAAGAAAGGGGAATCAGACATGGGATCTTGTTCCTCTCCCAAAAGGCAAGAAGCCAGTTGGATGCAAGTGGGTTTTTAAGAAGAAACCCGGGGCATCAGAAAAAGAAGGGGTGAGATATAAGGCCAGACTAGTAGCTAAGGGCTACTCTCAGCAGAAAGGAGTTGATTATGATGAGATCTTCTCTCCTGTTGTCAGGCACACCTCTATCAGAGTTGTGTTAGCTTTGGTGGCTAGCTGGGATATGCATCTCGAGCAGATAGATGTGAAAACAGCGTTTCTCTCCATGGATATTTGGAGGAAGAAATCTATATGCAGCAGCCTGAAGGGTTCATTCAGCCTGGAGAGGAGAATCTTGTGTGTAGGCTGAAGAAATCCTTATATGGCTTGAAGCAAGCTCCAAGGCAGTGGTATAAACGTTTTGATTCTTACATGCTGCAGATTGGCTACAAGCGATGTGAGTATGACTGCTGTGTTTGTTAAGCATACTGAAGATGGCACCCCCATGTTTCTACTATATGTAGTCGATGATATGCTTATTGCTAGGAGGAATATGAAAGATGTTGACGAGTTGAAGATTCTTCTGGGAAGAGAGTTTGATATGAAGGATCTAGGTGCTGTTAAAAGATCCTTGGGATGGAGATTCACAGGGACTGGAACTCCAAGAGATTGTAGTTGTCTCAAAGGAGTTACATAGAGAAGGTGATTGACAGGTTTGACATGACATACACCAATTTGTAAGTACACCTCTGGCGAATCACTTTAGACTTTCATTATCTCAGTGCCCAAACACTGAGGAGGAGGTTGCAGATATGGCTCGAGTTCCCTATGCGAGTGCAGTTGGATGCTTGATGTATGCTATGGTTTGCACGCGACCTGGACTTGGCCCAAGCCGTTAGTCAAGTGAGCAAGTACATGTCCAATCCCGGGAGAGATCACTGGCTGCAGTGAAATGGATTCTCAGGTATTTGAAGGGTACAGCTGACTATGGACTTATGTTTGGAGTCCAGAAGGTAGGTTCAGCAATTGTGGGGTATGTGGATTCAGACTATGCTGGTGATCTGGATAACAGGAGGTCTACTACAGGGTTTGTATTTACTCTTTCAGGAGGCCCCATATGTTGGAGATCTGTGCTACAGTCTGTTGTTGCGTTGTCTACTACTGAGCTGAATACATGGCATTAGAGAAGCAACTAAGGAAGCACTATGGGTTCGAGGACTTGTGACTGAGTTGGGTGTTGAGTAAGGTGGAGTTCAGTTGCTTTGTGACAGTCAAAGTGCTATACACCTGGCTAAGAACCAAGTTTACCATGCCAGGACGAAGCACATTGATGTCAGGTTTCACAAGATTAGGGAGCTGTTGCTTCAGGTGAGATCTTGTTAGATAAGGTTCATACTTCAGAGAATGCAGCTGATATGTTGACAAAGCTAGTCACCACAGAGAAGTTCAGACATTGTTTGAACTTAGCTCAAGTCCTCAAGTGCTAAGAAATCAAAATCCCCCCTCCCCAGCTAGTAGTTTATTCTTGTTTTTTGTAAAGCTAGCGGAGATTTTTCGTCAAGGTGGAGATTATTGTAATTGACTTAAAAATTTATTGTGGGTTGGGCTTACAATCACAGGGGGCCCATCATTCGGGGGGGGGGGGGGGGGGGGTTGGGGGTGCGGGGGGTGAAGCCCCCCGCGGTATAGTACGGTTTGGGCTTCGGCGCCCATATCGGGTTTTTTTCTTTTTTTGAGATGAGACTGTCTATATATTAGATAGGTGTCTTAGGTTGTATTGTGGCTCTCACACTTACGAATACGAAAACCCTAAAACTAGTTTCCTCACATCGCTCTTCTTCTCCTTCGTTCTTCCTCTTTGTTTCTGCTCGATTCTACAAACAGATTGTTTGTCTATTTGCAGCTTGTTGGGGCTAAGATCAATGGTCTTAGTTGGGTGATTACTATATGCTAATATATGTTGTGGTGTTTTGAAAAAAAAAACCGCTAACCGATAATGGCATGGTACAAAAAAAAAAGGAAGTCCGTTGCAAGATGCAACTACGTTTCATGATCATTATTAATGCACAAGTTTCATGATGGAGCTCATATCAATTTTGTGTTTTGTAAACGCTAGAAGTTATTGACAACTAATGGTGGCCATCGGGTCCGGTTCTACCCGGAACCGATTGGAACCGGAACCGGCCGGGAACCGGTGGGAACCGGAACCGAACCGCCTCAGCCGGTTCCGAATACGAATACATGTTTTGAGATTCGGGCCCGAACCGGGCCCGGAACCGGAACCGCTCGAAACTGGCTGGAACCGCTTGGAACCGTCGTCGGATTCGGAACCGGGAACCGAACCGCAATCAGTGGAACCGGAACCTAAACCGCCCCGGAACCAGTTGAAATTACCGTTGGAATCGGGCCAAAACGACGTCGTTTTGGGTCTCGGGCGCGCACACTCCTCTGAAGAAAATACCGTTAGATCCCAAGCACGCACATTGCAATATGAAGGCCAACATGATGATTGGTATGAGATGAATGGGGATAACACCACTTAGGACTTCTATCTTGTAATATTTTAGAATGTATTAGTAATTTAGTATTACTTTCTTTCCATGTAATTTTTTTAAAGACTTGCAAATTGAAATCATGTAACCTCTTAGTAGCTGTACTCTTTTGCCTTATTAAGGTTTTCCCAATGGGTTTTTACCTAATAAGCTTTTAATGAGGCAGTGAATCATATAATAAAATTCTCTTTGTTCCTTATTTTTTGTAAATTCAATAAAAATTCCTAAGTCTTGTTTTTCTTACACATTTAAGATTATAAACTTGAAGAATAACCTACCTAGGAGTAAAGTGGATGAAAAGAGCAACGTGTGCGCTCAAACGGATCTCAAATCGGAGCTAAAACGAAGCAACTGGAGTCAATCGAATCTTTCGGAACCGGTCAGAACCGATCAGAACCGACCGAACCGCCGAAACCGGTTTTTTGACCGAATCCGAAGCGAATCCAGATTTCAGAACCGGAATCGGAACCGGAACCGGAAACCGCCCAGACCGGTTCCGAATACGAATACACATTTTCCGGAACCGGAAAACCGGTGGAACCGGAATCAGAACCGGTGGAACCGGACCCGTGGCCACCATTATTGACAACGGTTTGGTAACACACAATGGGCAAATTCGTGTGTACGGCGGTTTCGTGCAGAACAGTGTGCGAATTGGTGATATGGCAGTTCCAGTTAGTAGCTGACTGGTTGATTTGCTGATTTGGCTGTCTTTTTATATCATTGTTAATCTAAATTCAAGCTTTTCAAAACAAGACTAATCATGGATATGTTTTGACAACTTTGAAAACAACTATTTTTACATGTGTATGATGATATACTAAAATGATAATATGATTCATTAACTTTTATATTATGATTGATTAAAATTGATATTATCATTCATTAACCAATAAGAGGTGAATTAGATTACAAATTTCGAACTAGGTAAAAAATCATTATTGTTTTGCAGTGTACTATTATTGTTGTACGATGTATTTTAAACCTTATATGGTGAATCAAGTATTTTTCTTACGTACCAAATATTGTTTTGTGTTGTATTATAGTTTAAATTTTTTTCTTTTTATATGTGACTGATGATACACTAAAATGATGTTATGATTCATTAAATTTGATATTATGATTCACTGAAATTGGTATTATGATTCATTAACTATAAGTGGTGAATTAGATAACAAACTCTGGAACCGATAAAAGTCATTATTGTTTTTAGTGTATTATTGTTTTATTGTAATATATTTTAAACTTACATGGTGAATTCTATATTTTTACGTACCAAATATTGTTTTGTATGGTATTATTGTTTAAATTTTTTAATGTTATATGTTACTGATGATGCACTAAAATGATGTTATTATTCATTACATTTGATATTATGATTCATTGAAATTGGTATTGTGATTCATTAACTAATAAATGGTGAATAGATAACAAACTTCAAAATAAATATTGAATCATTATTGTTTTGTGGTGCATTAATAATGGTATATGGTGTATTTTATATTGTATGTGCTGAATCATGTGTCATTGATATGTACATATAACTAACATAGAATTTTTAACTTGTCAAAAATATTCATAACTGGTCTTGTTTTAAAAAGTTTGAATTTAGATGAACATCGATACAAATATTTTTTATTTTAGACTTATATTTTAAAAATTATGACAATCTAAAGTTAATTTAAGTATTACTCAATTTATTATGCCAAATAATCAATCCACTAAACTGCCATATATATAACCGCTTCTTGCTAGGAATAGGATACCCGTACCATCTATCGTCTCCACACAAAGATGCGACTACGTATCCTTAACAAAAAGATCACAAATCATGAAATCTTGAAACTTCATCTTTCTACAATTTCAGCAAGGTAATAATAATAAGCAAAGTAAATCACGACTAGTGATCTATGAGTCGAGACTATGACCAAAGAGAAAATATAGCGTTTTAATATTTTTTTTGAAGCAAACGATTATATTAATATTAAGAGCACAACGTGAGTACATAGGAAGGGAAGTCGGTGGACTTCCAGCAACTCGCCGGAGTTGATGCTTACTAGCATAAGATGCTAGGTTGTGGGCATTAAAATTATATAGTCTATTAACGTGAAAGCATAGGAAGTCGACAAGTGGTGCTAAAATTGCTATGGCCTCATTGAGCAAATGCTGAGTGCAGTCTGGGAGGCTCGAGGCCCAAAGGCTGTCAGGTGTCAACAACACTTTTACAGTCTGTTAAGAGGCGAACGTGGGTAAAATGAAGACGCTTAGCAAGATCAATACCCAGAAGCAGGGCCGCTGCCTCCATATGTGAAGGATCTTGCGTTGTATGACCACCCATAACTGCGGCACCAATAATAGAACCATGTTGCATTGCCACTGCTGCTAAGCCATAACGACCAAACCGATCAAGGCCTGCATCCACTGATATTTCCACCCAGGAAGGATGGGAGCTTCTTGCATCCACCAAAGTGGGCAAGTGAGGCAACCTGGTCGCAGCTGAGCTTAGGCGAAAAAAACTGTCTGCCTGAAACCATCCTCCTGCTTCAAAAGTGGTCACACGCACACACGCCCATGCGAAACTGACAGCGGGCATACCATAGACGCCAAAGGAGCGACGTGAGCAAGACAGGCTGGTCCGAGACATGGTAGCGCATGAGTGAGTGTACCAGTCGATGAAAACCGCATCGGGCCCAGCGGGTGGAGCGAAAGGCATGCGTAGACGGTCCCAAAAGGGGGTGGCAGATGGGCAGTTAAAGAAAGCATGGAGGAGGGTCTCTTCGCCACCACAAAGTGCACAAGCTGCCAAATCAGGACGATGCAACCGATTAGCCAACACACCCCGGCAAGGTACTGCTCTCTATTCAACAGCTTCCAGCCAAACAAACGGATGCGCGGAGGCAAGTCCAGTGCCCAAAGACGCTTAGTGGCGAGACCCTGGGTAGAAGGACTCGATGAAGATGTAGAGGACGAGCCTGACGAGAAAGCGCAACATCACAGTGATAAGCACTCTTAACCGAGTAAAGACCTGAACTGGTCAGGCCCCAGAACCACGAGTCAGGGAGAGCACATCAGTAGGCAATGCACATTACAAATATGCTGAATATCCTCTGGGTGGAAAATGGTCCGAAGTAGAGGAACATTCCAGGCAGAAGGAGAAAGCATCAAAGTAGACACAGAAGCCTGTTGGTGACATGGTGGAATGGACCAAAGAAAAGGCATGCCTCCCTCCTTGGAAGGAAGCCATCGATCACTTATGGCAGTAGAAAGACCATTACCAATTCTGCGCCTGGCCCCAAGCTGTATCAAATCCCGAACACCAAGGAGAGCGCGCCAGACGGGGCTTGCGGTAGATAAAGGCTGAAGAAGCTGAAGAGGGCCGTTGCCCAGATAACGGGCCGTGTAGAACTGAGACAATAACGACTCACGGTTGGTTAAGATGCGCCATAGTTGCTTGGCAAGAAGCGCACGATTAAAACTGCGCAAATCACAAAGACCCAAACCACCAGAGGAAAGAGGAAGACAAAGAGCCTCCCACTTCGTCCAGTGGATACCTTTCGTAGTTTGTGAACCACTCCACCAGAAGCGAGAAATCATACGCCTAATGGATTTGAGGACCGACTGAGGTAAAGCGTTTTAATATTAGACTTTGAATAAAACAACAAAGAGTAAATAAGCAAAACTCGGTCCATGCTCTTTCAATTGGGCGTGGATTATGTGACGGAACTGTATTCTCCGTCGCAACGACGGAAACTTTTTTGTTTTTTATTTTATTTTGTTTACACAGAGAAAGACAACTTTTACGTAAACTTGTTTATTTTTTTATAGTGAGAGTGTTATTCATGGGTATATTTTATCAATGTTTTTGTTTGTTATTGACGTCTCATTTTTTATAAAAAATTTGTTTTTGTTTTTTATTTTAAAAATGTTAAGTGTAATGATTTTATCCTTTTAATAATACATTCCATAATAATATAGTTGTTAATAAAATAATTCACTAATTATATAAAAAAATTAGTTGACTATATTCATATATGTATGATTATTAAATATTATTTATTAATTGATAATATTTGTTGATGTACATATATCCTGAAACTTTTTAAAAAAGTTGAATTAATGAAAAAACACCAAGTTAAATATTTATACTTTTTTAAAGAAAATACTAATGACACCGCTTTGTATTATAGTTTTCTAATCTTATATTTGTTGTCGATACGTATATGTAAAAAATGGAGTATAAAAATTCATAATACACCAATTAACTGTTTAAAATTAAGAAAGTTGATAATATAGAAAATACCAAACCAATATTTATATTATTTTCACAATTAAAAAAAAGTGATGTATAATATTTTTAAAAAATATTGCACGTTAATTTTTTAATTTTCATGTTATAAGTTATCGTGTAGTGCATATATAAAAATTAAATGTTAATAAGTATGTAAAGTCGACTCCAACAATTCAGTTTAGTTGTATGGTAAATGTTATGCAGTATAATCATGGTGTGGAAACGTTTATATATAATAAAAGAATCGTAGAACGTGGAAACATTTATATAAACACGTGGAAACGTTTATATAAAAACATGGAGACGTTTATATAAACTCGTGGATACGTTATGCATAACGGTGGAAACATTATACTTGATTGTGGCGTGAAAATGTGTCGTAGAAACGTTATATTTAATTGTGGCATGGAATATATAATTGTGTAAAACGTATATATGTAATCATGGCGTGTTTACGTTTATATATAAAATCGTGGAAATGTATTGTGGCAGGGAAACATTCATATATAATTATTGAAATGTTACTCTGTAATCATGTCATGGAAACGTTATATATAATCATGAAACTGTAGAAACGGGAAAGGTTTAAAAACGTGGAAACATATATATAACAACATGGAAATGTTTAAATAAAAAGGTGGAAACGTTTAAATAAAAAGGTGAAAACGTTATCTGAACTCGTGGACTCCTTTATGTATACAGAAAACATTATAAATAATTGTGTCATGGAAACATCACATATAATTATAAAAATGTTTATATATAATCATGCAGTGAAAACGTTTATATGTAACCGTGACGTGGAAACGTTATAGATAATCATGGAATTTTAGAAACGTGAAAACGTTTATCTAAATTTGTGGACACCTTTATGTAAAACGTTGGAAACGCTATTTATAATTGCGGTGTGGAAATCTGTCGAGTCACTAAAGACAATAAAAAGTATAGAACAACTTCAAATAGATTACCCTACCCCCAAAAACACCTCAAAACCCACCCTAGGATAGCTAAAAACGTCGAAGGCATTTTTAGGGTTTGCAGTGGCAGGTTTAGGGTCTAACGACCCTAAACCCGCTACACACAACCCTAAAACCTGTCGAGTTAGTTGCTACAATATAAATACGAAACAAATTCCAAAAGATTACCCTACCCACCCCCCCTACCCCCCCCCCCCCCCCCCAACAACCAAAAACCCACCCTAGGATAGCTAAAACGTCAAAGGTATTTTTAGGGTTTGCAGTGACGGGTTTAGGGTCTAACAACCCTAAAACCCGCTACCACAAACCCTAAACCCTGTCGAGTTAGTTGCTACATATAAAGTATGAAACAAATTCCAAATAGATTACCCTACCCCCCAAAACACCCCAAAACCCACCCTAGGATAGCTAAAAACGTCGAAGGCATTTTTAGGTTTGCAGTGGCGGGTTTAGGGTCAACCCACCCTAGGATAGCTAAAAACGTCGAAGGCATTTTTAGGGTTTGTAGTGGCGGTTTAGGGTCAGACCCTAAACCGCTACCACAAACCCTAAAACCCTGTCGAGTTAGTTGCTACAATATAAAGTACAAAACAAATTCCAAATAGATTACCCTACCCTCCAAAACACCCCAAAACCTACCATATGAAAGCTAAAAACGTCGAAGACATTTTTAGGGTTGCAGTGGCGGGTTTAGGGTCTAACGACCCTAAACCCGCTACCACAAACCCTAAAAAACCTGTCGAGTTAGTTGCCAATATAAAGTACAGAACAAATTTTAAATAGATTACCCTACCCCTAAACACCCCCAAAAACCCACCCTAGGAAAGTTAAAAATGTCGAATCACCAATTATTACTTAATGAATCATAATATCAATTTTAATGATTCATAATACAAAATTAATGAATCATATTATCAATTTAGTTTATCATCGTATACATGTAAAAAAAAAAATTTAAAAAAGTTGTCAAAACATATCCATGACTGGTCATGTTTTAAAGAGCTTGAATTTAGGTGAACAATGATATAATTTTTTTTCATTTTGGACTTATATATTAAAAGTTATAACAATATAAATTTTTTATGATAAAGAATAAAAAAGAATAAAAATTAAAAAAAATGGAAAAGAAAGAAATTTAAACACAATTAAAATCATAAAACATAAAGTATTAGTCGTACTCTACATGTTTCTTGTCTGTCGTTTCACATCACCCCCTTATCAAGTTAAAGTGGAAAAAAAACTAAAATAAATATCATTTCGGTACGGTACAGCTCCCATGTCTGACATTTACCATTTTACATCATTTATAAATCAATGGCTCAGATTAGAATTTTATATTTAAAAGGGACGACTGGGATGTAATCCGTCTGGGACGGAAATACATCTTCCGTCACAAAATCCCCCGCGATTTTCTTTTTAATCTTCGGCTGATCAGAGCAATCTTCTCAATAGAAAATTTTGACTGAAAGTATGGGTCATATGAGGGCTTGGATGACGGACATGACATACACGAATTTGAGTTGTGTGAGGAAAATCTATTATTTTATACAGTATTCAAATCTAGTATTGTTACTAATCTATTCCCTCTACTTGTATTATTTTTGTTCATTCACCAAAAAGTTTCAATTCTTCAAACACCCGGAAATCTATACTCTATTGTTATATTATAATATCCTTTTGTATTTATTTACGATGTCTAAATAAGATAATTATTCATATGTATTAATAATGTAATTTTTTTTTCTAGGATGACTACACATGCTATTAGATAATATTTCTTTAATCAAATAATTTGTTGTTTATGTATATATGAAAGAAAAAAAATAAATAAATACATGGCTTAACTAAAATAAATTATAAGAAAATAATTAATATAAAAATACTAAATTTTAGATATTTATAATTCTTTAAAAGATTAAAAAAACTACATAATTCTTTTAAAAACCCGCCACAATAAACTTAAAACTGTCGGGTTAGTTGCTATAATATAAAGTACAGAACAAATTTAAATAGATTACCCTACCCCCCAAACACCCAAAACCCACCCTAGGAAAGCTAAAAACATCGAAGGCATTTTTAGAGGGGCCCGCTACCACAAACCCTAAAAATATGTCAAGTTAGTTGCTACAATATAAAGTATAGAATGACTTCCAAATAGATTACCCAAACCCCACACACCCTAAAAAAACCCTAAAACTTGTCGAGTTAGTTGTTGCAATGTAAAAAACAGTAATATTTTAAATATACCATGCTTTCTTAAATTGTGAGAGATTTAATAAAATTTACATATGATGTCAATCTTTGGATGTGTGCAAAGAAGAAACTGCTGTCTATGTGGCACAGGGACGAACGAAGGAACACTATTTGTTAAAATGTAGGGAAACATGAGGATGAGATACATCTATAAATAAGATAATATTAATTATTTATTTAACAATAAATACTACCAAAATAATTGCTAAAATCATCTTCTTAGATATAAATGTGAAAGTAAACCGTTTAACTCGTTAATATTATCAAAATATAATACTAAATAAAGTAGTTTTTAAATATATAGTAATGTGGTAGTAATATACCACATATGACTTGTCCTTACTTTTAAATCCTATTGCAGTTAATGACGTAGATGTCATTTTTTGGTAAAATAGTATTATAATATTAGATATTACCATATAGACTTATAAATATACAACAATTTCCGGTGTTTCCTCTTATCATTTATAAATGTTTTCATCAATAGTTTAAAATGTGCACATGACAGTTGATAAATGTTTTTAACACTAGGTTAAAGGTGTATCCATAATAATTGATAAATGGTTCCATAGAAGGTTAAAAATGATTCGTCACTGTCTACAAACTTATCCATCACTGTCTACTAACGTATTCATCGCTGTATACAAAAAGTATCCATCACTGTCTACAAATGTATCAATCACTGTCTACCAACGTATCCATCACTGTCTACAAACGTATCCATCATTGTCTACAAACGTATCCATCGTTGTATACAAACATATCATACACTATATACAAAAGTATCCATCATAGTCTACAAACGTATCCATCATATCTACAAACGTATCCATCACTGTCTACAAAACGTATCCATCGTTGTATACAAACGTATCCATCGTTGTATACAAACATCCTACACTGTTTACAAAAGTATCCATCACTATCTACAAACATATCCATCACTGTCTACAACGTATCCATCATTGTCTACAAACGTATCCATCACTGGTCTACAAAAGTATCCATCACTGTCTACAAATGTATCCATCATGTTTACAAACGTATCCATTACTATCTACAAACGTATCCATCACTGTCTACAAACGTATCAACATCACTGTATACAAACATATTCTACACTTATACAAAAGTATTCATAATTGTATACAACGTATCCGTTGATAGCTAAAGATGCATCTATGACTGTGTATTATTGTTCATCAGTAGTGCAAAAAACGTACACATGATCATTTATAAATGTTACCGCATAGCTTAAAATGTACACATGATAGTTGATAACATTTCCAACACTAGGTTAAAAATCTATCCATGCAAATTGATAAATGTTTCCATAGAAGATCAAAATGTATTCATCATTATGTATAAACATATCCATCAATAGCTAAATGCATCCATGACTGTGTATTATATCTTCATCAATTGTGTAAAAATGTATACATGACCATTTATAAATGTTTCCATTAGTTGCGTAAAATGCGCAGATGCTAGTTGATAATGTTTCCAACAATAGCTTAGAATGTGCAGATGATATTTGATAAATTTTTTCAATAGTAGCTTAAAATGTACCGTGATGGTTGATGAATGTTTCCATCAAAAGTTACAAAATGTATTCATAGTTTTCTACAAACGTATCCATCGATAGCTAAAGATGCATCCATAATCGCATATCGATACTTTCATTAGTGGCGTAAAAATTAGGGCTGCCCAAAAAATTCCGAAACCGCGGTATCCGACCGAAACCGAAGTGAACCGTACCTGTTTTTAGGTTAACCGTACCGGTTCTTGCGGTATGGTTAACCGAACCGTGTAAATTGACTGGTTTCGGTTTCGGTAACGGTATTGAATTTTCCAAAACGGTTAACCGCTCGGTTAACCACGGTTAACCGATTATATAAACAACCAAAATCTTTAAATATTAATGTTCATCTTATATAATAATTAATGTTAGTTATTGAGGGAATATGCACAATATTATATTTTTTGTCACATATGTTTGATTTGTCACTCATGAATTAGGTGAATGATCGATGTTATACTATAATATTAATGGTATGGGTCTTATCAATAATAAAAAATACACGGCTATAAGGTTAACCGATAAAACCGAACCGAACTAAAGGTTAACCAGTCTAAATGGAATGGTAATGGAATCGGATTTTAGAAAACCGAATTAAACGGTTAACCGAATCCGGTTAACCGATCTAAATGGAATGGTAATGGAATTGGATTTTAGAAAACCGAAGACCCGGTTAACCGAAAGCGGTTAACCGAATAAGGCGGTTAACCTACCATGGGCAGCCCTAGTAAAAATGTATACATGATCATTTATAAATGTTTCCATCGATAGTTTAACGTAGACATGATAGTTGATAAATATTTCTATCTAGGTATTAAAGCATATCCATGAGAGTAGTTAAATGTTTGCCGAAACTATAAAATATTGTATCTAAGAGAGTATTAAAAATGTCCTTCAATAGTTCAAAGTGTATCAAACTCAACTTTTTTGTGCATCACTTAGTAGTTTAAAACGTAAAAAAAATAGTACATAATATTATCATCAGAGGTTATACTCTTACTATATTAGTACAATATTAAGCTCAATTTTATAGATTTATTATTATTTATTTGTAGAACTCCTGTTTTATTTTTGCTATACTATTTTTAAAACTTTAATCATATATAAAAAACTTAAGATTTAAAACTATAATTTTATAGAAGCACATATTAATTATTTTAGTTAAGCCAAAGTATTAATAATGTTTTTGCTTATTATTCTTTATTACAGACGGAATATTCCGTATGTAAAAGCTAAATTTCTGTATGTAATGACAATCACAGACGGAAAATTCCGTAGGAAAATTCCGTCTGTAATAAACGGGTCGGTAATACTATTCCGTCTGTGAAAACAAATTCCGTCGGTGATATTATGAACCTTTACAGACAGAATTTTCCGTCTCAGAAAACGGTTATCACCAACGAAAAATTCCGTCGCAGATAATGGTTATATCACCAACTGAAATTTCCGTCTCAGATATTATACCACGAAATGTTTCACCTCAGGATTACTTATCACCTACGGAAATTCCGTCTCAGATATTACCTACGAAATATTTCACCTCAGGATTACTTATCACCTACGGAAATTCCTGTCTCAAATGATCTTATTACCTATGAAATCTTTCATCTCATAAGTTATATCACCTACGAAATGTTTTGTACCTAATAATTTCACAAACAAACACATATAACCTGAATAATATAAACAACTATTAACATAACTGAAACACATGTGACATTTTATAATGTGCTACATAAAGTTGTTACATCCATAGTCACAATATTCCCAAAATATTCTTCATAACTAGCTAGCAAATGTTTCCATAAGAAAGAAACTATAAGATGTTTCTCATAAGAATTCGAATACTACAACACTCATATCCTACCAAAAGTTTACAGTCTCAAGTTTACTGATCACTATGACAATCATTTTCAGATTTGCATCATAGAAGACACATATTCTTAAGTTGAGAGCTTCATGTCCCTCCAGCTACTTCCAATTCTGTAAATGAAAACACATCTAGTTTAACAGAAGATAAAACTACACTATACAAGAAGCTACTTCAAAAAGATAGCAAATATTCAGACCATAACCCAGTCATAACTGATATCTTATTACAGGTCTGGTATCCAGATTTTAAACACTCAAAATATGCATTATATAACAACTAAAAATAGAAGCAAAATGCAGCTTAAATACTGTTGTGTAGTAACCCAACCCAGAGAATATTCCTCACTCTAGTGCATATTTCATTAAATATTCACACCTCACTCTACTGCAGCTTAAGGGGTCACAAAACTAAGCACAAGTGCTGGTCAAAATCAACCATGGCAACAGCAACATACAGAAGCAAAAATGCTAAATTACAGCAGCATAACACTTACAAAGAAGCAGTGAGACAGTAGCAGCAAGCAGGTGATGTGTCAGCTTAATTCAAAACAGATACACAAGGCTTAATTAAGCCCCACGGAAGCAGGTTCAACCAGCATTGAGAGAATGTATCCCTACAAACCAACATTGTACAAGGATGTCAGTTTCCTTAAAAGACTATATTAAAATTCATAGAACCAAAAATGACTGAGTTCCACATTTCCGAAACCACCATATGAATATGCATTGATTTCATATTAAGTTATTATTTCCCAGTAGCACCGAAGACTGTTGACAAGATAATCAGAAGATAAGAGGATTTCTGCATGATTTATGTTGAGATATAGAGGCAAACGTTAATGGAAAGTTCAAAATAACAAGATGGTCATTATATATTAACAAAATGTATGTTTCATTTAAGTATGGATTTTCTTCTAGAGAAAATGTCTTCATTGTTTGGTCATGAGACAATTTTTAATAGTAGACTCGATCGATGTGTATGAGTTGTACAGAAAAAGTAAGCCCATTCCTAGTACTTTTAGAGCTCTATCATTCGTATTAACTAGAGTCTTGCCAAGGTCAAGAATGTGCTTTATGATTGTATCTACATTCATAAACCCAAAACTGAATTGAGTTCCAGATTTTAATAATTTCCCAGTAGCACAAAAGCCTGTCCACAAGACAAGAGGTTCTCTGTATGACTTACTGGAAGATATATAAAGGCAATTATTATTGGAAAATCACATGACCACTCAAAGTAAAAGTTACCTCAAAAACAACCCGCCTACAGAGATCTCTGTTAGGTTTCTAGAATCAGCTCCACTGCATACACTGGCCTGAAATTTGCAAGATCAAAAACATTATTACCCAGAGCACAAAAAAACAATCTATGAGGTCAAAATGAAGAAAAGATGATACAGAGTTTAATAGAACAACTTCATTATTAACACAAGATGAGCACTTACCCTGGAGAAGAATAGTGATTGCATCAGAAGTTCCAGCCGAAACTCTATCAGCAACTAGAAACAGTCAGAAAAATCATGAGACGTTCTTAAAAGTGTGTCATGTTAGCCATAATTTCCAAAAAAGTAGAAAGATTGCACCATGTTCATTCATGCATTTGAGAAGCACAATATCAAAAATTCAGAGGCATAGACTCTTCTAGCGAGGTTCTAACCCATGTCTTTAATGCAGAAAAATAGGTGCTCCACGGCAATAGATATCAGAGAACAGCCAGCAGCTTCTGTGGATCGCTATGAGATGACAAAACATGAGAGACTAAAAAACATCTGAAGCAGATGATAGCAGCAGTTAGAACGGAAGAATAAAAAGGCACAAAGAATTTGCCAAAAAAACTTATTATAATGAGTGTTGTGACATATCTAAGCGGCACTTACCAGTTAATTAATCAAATGGTAGCGTATAATGAATGTTGCGACATATCTAAGTAGAAAATTAAGATCTCGACTAAAATAGTAGTCACAAAAATAGAGCTAGATTGAACTAATCTGATCTTTTTCTAACTGCTGCATCTCTATTAATAGACGACTACAAGAATTATACGCTAAGTGGTCATTTAAAATTTCCTGTTGACTAGCTTTCCTGCCTCCCCCTTTTTTTGTCTTTCAAATTACCCCATTAATAAAATTATTGTAATTCATTTGATAACAACCACAATTAGCGTGTTCTTAGATGCATTAATGTAGGCTAATAGTTATATAGTAATCCAGAAGGTCTCTAATTCTCAACATATACCAGATCAAACTGTATAGGCGCGACACCATTACCACTGAACTATGACCATATATCAGATTATAACCAATTTGGCTATACGGCTACATTCTATCTTGTTGTAGCTAGCTAGAAGGCAGCAGCAGGTACATAGCTGCAGCTAAGATTAATGTAATACTCCCATATATAGTACTAGCTAGCTATTCAGAGATGATGAATTAGAATTTGTGTGTTTGTCCCCTTTGACTCCTCCTATATATTGAAAGAATCAAAAATGAAGATGATGATAAAAAAAAATTACCCACAAGAGTAACATGAGTAGATATCATTGTTCCATGAGTATCTGTAGCAATTGCTGGTGTCTTTTTCCATACACCTAGCTTGATTAAATAGCAAATAATAAAGCAAAACAAGAATATAAATAAATAAGATTGAACTAAAACAAGATGAATGATTTACATCAAACCAAGATAAATAGCAATCTGATCAGGAAAAAAGAAAGACAAGAACATTTGCAAACAAAATCAAGAAGGAATTAGTGAAGTTACAACACAAACAGTAATCGAGGAATCTAAATCAGGTTGCTTACAACACATAGTAATCGATTATTGGTGAAGTTTAAAAGACGAGGGTGTTTGCCAACAGAGCCAAGAATCAAACCCTTGAGAAGTAAGTGCAAAACCTGGATTGTCATTCCATTTATAAACCTTTTTCCAGCTCCGTTTATTGAGTTAAATGACTAACCGAAGTTGCAGCGAACTCAAACAACAATCGAGGAATGTATATCAGGTTATTTACTCCACCTTGTTAAACAAAGGAAACTACTGGAATATGGTCTGATTAATAGTCGGTTAAACACGCAGCATTGGCGAAGCACAAGCAGTTTTTCTTTCTCCCCATTTTCTTTCTTGCTCTTTTTCTTTTTACTCATCTTCACCAACAAATTAACACTCATTCGCGCAACAGGGGACAAAGAAACTGTGTATAAATGCACAAAAACGGAAGTAAACACATGCCCAAAGCGAAACAGAGCCCAGGTACACGTTACGCTAGCATACAAGTGGATATCAGCACAGAGATAGTGAAAACAAAATGATTTACAGCTACTTGGTGGGAGATATAGATACCAGGAATAGAGGCACATACTCCCTACAAAACAATGCACGAGGAATTGAAACAAAGAAAACAATAAACAAGCGGAAGTTAGTTCACATGGTTTTAAGCTCCATCAAGCAAACGACATGAAGAAACGGTAGACACATTTATAGACATGATAGAGGCAATATTTATGATTAAACGCATCAAATCTGAACATTGGAACAACCGCGATAGCAGTGGAGTAGCAGATGTGATCAAGTTATAGCATCCACACAAGCTTAAGAAGTAACTAAAATAGAGGATCAATACCGAGAGAAGAACAGGGAGACCTCCTGCACATGAACAAAACAAAGAAGAAAAAAAAATGGTAACCACAATCAATCGTTAGGAGAGTTTGTTAGGAAAGATGAATTCAATATAGAGCAAAAGCTCACCCGCAAGGTTGACCATTTCACCATGTACCGATTCAGAACCATGTAAACACCCCAGAACCCTCTCAAATTTCAGTAAGCCCGACTGAACAGACAGTTGATATCTATCAAGACCGAAGTCGATAATACAAAATCCCTGCGCTCCCATCTTAGGTTATTATAAACTAATCTGTAACAGGGCAATACGAGATCAAACATAAGGGAAATCGAACACATCTTTTAACCGACTGCAAGGAGCAAACCTTTTCGGTGGTGCAGTTTTACAGAGAAATGAGACTAAACAAAATTGTAAGCAGAGAAGAAGAACATAGGAATGGGGTGAGGTATTCAGCACTAGCAACGGACACGTTTCTGATGAAGTTGAAGATTCGACCCTGACCATTTTAGGTTCACCGGGTGAGATAGACACCAAAAGCAATAGAAAAAATTGAAAGCGAGGAGGAAACCCAAAACCTGCTTCTGTGACTTGGAGAGAGAGAAGGAGGCACCGAGTGAGAGCGTTCTTAAAGTTTCAGTTGAAATCAGAAGGAGAAGATGGCGGGTGTCGTCCGGTAAGGAAGAGTCGATTGGCTTTCATGTGTTTGGACTGGAGTTTTTCGGTCGAAGAAGAAGGGTTGAGGAAGAACGAAGAAGATGGGAAGGGTCTGAGAGGAAGCGGTGGAAGATGGTTCTCGAGAGGAATTAGTGAGCGTGTGTATGGGGAAGCAAGAATTAGGTCTCTATGTTTACTAGTGAACTTTTTCCGACCAAACTTTTAGAACACCCGCGGGTAGAATTGTGCAATAGTTTTACATACGGAAATATTTCCGTCAGTAATGAGTTAAGATTCCGTTGGTAATAATGTTTTTTACATACAGATTAATTTTGTAGGAAATTTTCCGTCTGTGATACTACTGTTTTTTTGTAGTGACGGTGGAAACATTATACTTGATTGTGGCGTGAAAATGTGTCGTAGAAACGTTATATTTAATTGTGGCATGGAATAAGAAATTTAAAACACAAATTAAAATCATAAAACATAAAGTATTAGTCGTACTCTACATGTTTCTTGTCTGTCGTACATCAGCCCCCTTATCAAGTTAAAGTGAAAAAAAAAAACTAAAATAAATATCATTTCGGTACGGTACAGCTCCCATGTCTGACATTTACCATTTTACATCATTTATAAATCAATGGCTCAGATTAGAATTTTATATTTAAAAGGGACGACTGGGATGTAATCCGTCTGGGACGGAAATACATCTTCCGTCACAAAATCCCCCGCGATTTTTTTTTAATCTTCGGCTGATCAGAGCAATCTTCTCAATAGAAAATTTTGACTGAAAGTATGGGTCATATGAGGGCTTGGATGACGGACATGACATACACGAATTTGAGTTGTGTGAGGAAAATCTATTATTTTATACAGTATTCAAATCTAGTATTGTTACTAATCTATTCCCTCTACTTGTATTTATTTTTGTTCATTCACCAAAAAGTTTCAATTCTTCAAACACCCGGAAATCTATACTATTGTTATATTATAATATTCCTTTTGTATTTATTTACGATGTCTAAATAAGATAATTATTCATATGTATTAATAATGTAATTTTTTTTTCTAGGATGACTACACATGCTATTAGATAATATTTCTTTAATCAAATAATATTTGTTGTTTATGTATATATGAAAGAAAAAAAATAAATAAATACATGGCTTAACTAAAATAAAATTATAAGAAAATAAATTAATATAAAAATACTAAATTTTAGATATTTATAATTCTTTAAAAGATTAAAAAGAACTACATAATTCTTTTAAAAACCCGCCACAATAAACTTAAAAATCTCGGGTTAGTTGCTATAATATAAAGTACAGAACAAATTTAAATAGATTACCCTACCCCAAAACACCCCAAAACCCACCCTAGGAAAGCTAAAAACATCGAAGGCATTTTTAGGAGGGTCCCGCTACCACAAACCCTAAAATATGTCAAGTTAGTTGCTACAATATAAAGTATAGAATGACTTCCAAATAGATTACCCTAACCCCACACACCCTAAAAAAACCCTAAAAACTTGTCGAGTTAGTTGTTGCAATGTAAAAAACAGTAATATTTTAAATATACCATGCTTTCTTAAATTGAGAGATTTAATCAAATTTACATATGATGTCAATCTTTGGATGTGTGCAAAGAAGAAACTGCTGTCTATGTGGCACAGGGACGGAACGAAGAAACACTATTTGTTAAAATGTAGGGAAACATGAGGATGAGATACATCTATAATAAGATAATATTAATTATTTATTTAACAATAATACTACCAAAATAATTGCTAAAATCATCTTCTTAGATATAAATGTGAAAGTAAATTGTTTAACTCGTTAATATTATCAAAATATAATACTAAATAAAGTAGTTTTAAATATAAGTAATGTGGTAGTAATATACCACATATGACTTGTCCTTACTTTGAAATCCTATTGCAGTTAATGACGTAGATGTCATTTTTCGGTAAAATAGTATTATAATATTAGATATTACCATATAGACTTATAAAATATACAACAATTTCCGGTGTTCCTCTTATCATTTATAAATGTTTTCATCAATAGTTTAAAATGTGCACATGACAGTTGATAAATGTTTTTAACACTAGGTTAAAGGTGTATCCATAATAATTGATAAATGGTTCCATAGAAGGTTAAAAATGTATTCGTCACTGTCTACAAACGTATCCATCACTGTCTACTAACGTATTCATCGCTGTATACAAAAGTATCCATCACTGTCTACAAATGTATCCATCACTGTCTACCAACGTATCCATCATTGTCTACAAACGTATCCATCGTTGTATACAAACATATCATACACTATATACAAAAGTATCCATCATAGTCTACAAACGTATCCATCACTATCTACAAACGTATCCATCACTGTCTACAAACGTATCCATCGTTGTATACAAACGTATCCATCGTTGTATACAAACATCCTACACTGTTTACAAAAGTATCCATCACTATCTACAAACATATCCATCACTGTCTACAAACGTATCCATCATTGTCTACAAACGTATCCATCATTGTCTACAAAAGTATCCATCACTGTCTACAAATGTATCCATCATTGTCTACAAACGTATCCATTACTATCTACAAACGTATCCATCACTGTCTACAAACGTATCAACATCACTGTATACAAACATATTCTACACTTTATACAAAAGTATTCATAACTGTATACAAACGTATCCGTTGATAGCTAAAGATGCATCTATGACTGTGTATTATATGTTCATCAGTAGTGCAAAAAACGTACACATGATCATTTATAAATGTTACCATCAATAGCTTAAAATGTACACATGATAGTTGATAACATTTCCAACACTAGGTTAAAAATCTATCCATGCAAATTGATAAATGTTTCCATAGAAGATCAAAATGTATTCATCATTATGTATAAACATATCCATCAATAGCTAAAGATGCATCCATGACTGTGTATTATATCTTCATCAATTGTGTAAAAATGTATACATGACCATTTATAAATGTTTCCATCAGTTGCGTAAAATGCGCAGATGCTAGTTGATAATGTTTCCAACAATAGCTTAGAATGTGCAGATGATATTTGATAAATTTTTTCAATAGTAGCTTAAAATGTACCGTGATGGTTGATGAATGTTTCCATCAAAAGTTACAAAATGTATTCATAGTTTTCTACAAACGTATCCATCGATAGCTAAAGATGCATCCATAATCGCATATCGATACTTTCATTAGTGGCGTAAAAATGTATATATGATCATTTATAAATGTTTCCATCAATAGTTTAACGTAGACATGATAGTTGATAAATAATTCTATCTAGGTATTAAAGCATATCCATGAGAGTAGTTAAATGTTTGCCGAAACTATAAAATATTGTATCTAAGAGAGTATTAAAAATGTCCTTCGATAGTTCAAAGTGTAACAAACTCAACTTTTTTGTGCATCACTTAGTAGTTTAAAACGTAAAAAAAATAGTACATAATATTATCATCAGAGATTATACTCTTACTATATTAGTACAATATTAAGCTCAATTTTATAGATTTATTATTATTTATTTGTAGAACTCCTGTTTTATTTTTGCTATACTATTTTTAAAACTTTAATCATATATAAAAAACTTAAGATTTAAAACTATAATTTTATAGAAGCACATATTAATTATTTTAGTTAAGCCAAAGTATTAATAATGTTTTTGCTTATTATTCTTTATTATCATTTTTTACTAAAAGGAATTTATGTTAAGAAATGGTACCTTTAAAATTTATATCTAATAGTTATTAGAATGATGCTAAAAATTTATTACTTTATTTTTATATTAAATATTATTAAACCACATCAGCATTTTGAATTATAAAAATAATTTTAAAATTAAAAAAATTGATTGATCGCGTTACAGCTACTTAGTTCTTTCTTCCATTCATATATGTATCTCATGTATATGTTCACCAGTGAAATTTGAATAATAACTACCGTATCATAGTCATCTTTAGTTATTGAAAAAGAAGCCGATCACCACTTACAATAAATTATTTTTTTCATTCTTGTCCATGAGATTAAAATATCATAAAATTAAAATCTATCAGATTTGAGTCCGTCACTGACGTAAATTATTATTACGTCACCAACTCCCCTTCGCTTTCAATTAGTATGCAAGTTAGAGGGATAAGACTTGTCTTTTCATTTCTGTACGCTTCGTTAAGATTCAAATGGTACATTTAAAATGCAAAACAACTTTAAGCCAACACCATCATAACTTTTTTTTTTAAAAGGTTGTAGTTCTTCATTAACATATCATAACATAATATGAATACATATATCTCGCATAAAAAAACAACCAAACTGAGTCTAAACAAGTCGACCACCTTGACAACATTTCGAGACCTTAAGTCACCTTCAGACTTTTAACCGCGTGAGTAGAATCACTATCAGTCACAAATTGAACTAGTTTCTGCATAAGTAGTAAGGCAAAGGGTAAAACGTCACAAAGTTTAAGAGACAAAATTTGTGATATAACAAGTTTAAGAGACAAAATTTGTGATATAACAAATAAGCTAACACAAGAAGATGATGGTTAACTCCCTCAAACTGTCAAAACATAAGTTCATGGTTTCACTCGACTCTAAGATATCCCCTAAACATGGTTGGGAAATGATGACCTTACTGCCCTTTGACTGTACTTGGTCATTAAAGCACTGCAACCGATTGTGCTTTGTTAGGCCCAAGTTCATCATTGCAAAAGTATTCTTTCTCCAGGTGCAATTGAGAGACACAAAACAGGGCTTGGCTTAAGACCTGGTCTCACAAGCAATCCAGATTTTTCTGGATGTATTCTCATTGGTGGAATGCCTTTTTTTATTATATAAATGATTAGTTGTTTTAATTATTTGGTAATGATTGGTGTATTGGAAAGCCAAAAAGGTATTTCTGTCATAAATTTTTAACTATATTTAAATCTGTCCACGTTTTCCAATAGTATAGAAGTAATAATTATAGGGTAGTTTAATAGTCACAAGATATTTGGTATATGATTGTAAAAGAAGGTAGTAATTCAACATATTGTTATTTGTAATTGATATATTAATGATTTAGTATTTCAGTATATACGTTTTGGGAAACTAAAAAGTTATTTAGGACATTAAACAAATTATTATATTAAAATTTTTCACGTTTTCCAATATCGCAGAAGAAATCATTATGTGGTAGCTTAACAGTCACCCGATATCTGGTATATGAGTGTAGAACATGTTAGTGTTTAAAAGTATTGTTATGAGTACTTGAACTAGTACTAATTTAGTATTTTAGTGTATATGTTTTGAAAAACTAAAAAGACACTTCTGACATAAAAAATTTGTTATATTTAAATTTTTTCACATTTTCCAATATCACAGAAGTAATAATGATGTGGTAGCTTAATAGTCAAGTGATATCTGGTATATGAGTGTAGAAGGCGTTAGTAATTAAATATATTGTTATAAGTATTTGATATACTACTGATTTAGTATTTGAGTGTAAATGTTTTGAAAAACTAAAAATGTATTTTTGTTATAATTTTTTTAATATATTTACATCTTTTCACGTTTTTCAATGTTGTGGAGTAATAATTATGGGGTAGTTTAATACTTCTCATATCTGTTATATGATTATAAGTGTACATGGTAATTTAAGTAGAACTCACTTAGTATTTGAAACGAAAAGTAGTATCCAGTAAATGAATTTAACACAGACTAGTATTCGAGTAAGGCTTTTTATAGTATATGTATAACTGAACTGAGGAATTGGTAGATGAATAGTCAAAACAATAATAAACATAATATATATGTTTCTCACATACCATACCAGAATTACTTAATGCTAGTTAGCTTCTTCTTCCTCATTCCACTTCACCACCATTTACGCATGATATAGTTTTTTCCTGATTCTTGGTATCATATCTACATTGTATGGATTACTTAAGTAAACGACTGACTATATGTTAAGTATTCGAGTAAAGGACATATACTTAAAAGTGACCGACTGTATAAATAGTGTACATAAGTATATGAATAAGGATATCGTAATGGTACGAATGTGAAAGTGTTAAGTATACATATATTTACAAATTAAGTATACCAATATTTTAACTATAACTATATTTATAAGTTAAATGTACGAATGTTTAAACATATTGTTATATGAGCATAGAAGACGTGAGTGCTTCAACATATTGGTATACTTAATTTGTAAACATTCGTATACTTAACACAATCACATCTGTATACTTAATTTGTAAACATTCGTATACTTCCCACTATTACATTAGTATACTTCACACTATTACATTTGTATACTTCACACTATTACATTCGTATACTTCACACTATTACATTCGTATACTTACTTTTGTAAACATTTTGTATACTTACCACTATCACAAATTTTATGCTAATGATCTAATCAGTCAAACACTATTTTTTGTAACGATCATACTTATTATACAATAATGCTAATACCTTAGTTTTTGTTAAAAGAAACTTAAGTATACAATTATATACTATATACCAATATTCATATACTTGAAATATGAATATTCGTATACTATATGAACCAACATCATACACTTTATATAACTACATTCGAACACTTTATATCTGTATACTTAATTTGTAAAACTTTCTCGTAGGACCACCAGACCCAGCCTTTTTTTAACTACAATCAAACACTATTTTCGTATACTTGATTTGCAATGGTTTCTCACATGACCACCAAACCCATCCTTTTCTAGAGCTTGTTCCTTAAGCAACCTCATTGGATCACTCTTCAGTCCCTGGATTAAGTCAATGAGACGAGCAGTTGAACCTCGATAAGCTGACATAAACGACTTCGGGTCATTTTCTTGTACCAACTGTTACAAAAAACAATGGTATATTAGAAAAAGCATTCTAATTATATATATAGTCAGTCAAATACATGTAATATTCGTATACTTAATTTGTGAGAATTCGTATACTTAACACTATCACATTCGTATACTTAATTTGTAAATATTCTTATACTTAACACTATCACATTCGTATACTTTATTTATACTTAGTATCTAAACAGTCAAATACTTTATTTTTATAGATTTGCATACTTAGTATCTAAACAGTCGAATACTTTATTTCTGTAGATTTGCATACTGAGTATCTAAACAGTCGAATACTTTATTTCTGTAGATTTGCATACTTAGTATCTAAACAGTCGAATAATTTATTTCTATATATTTGAATAATTAGTATCTACACAGTCGAATACTTTATTATACAGATTTTATACTTAATGTCTAAACAGTCGTATACTTAATTGATACCAAAACAGTCAAATACTTAATTTTTAAAAAAACTGTCGAATACATTAATATATTCGTATATAAACACTCGAATACTTTATTTATATTGCTTCGTGTGCTTAGTATACATACCGTCGAATACTTTCTTTCTGTCGGTTTCTATTCTTAATATCTAAGCAGTCAAACACTTAATTTATAAATAAAATCGAATACTTAACTTAAAAAAAGTGGAATACTTTATCAAAACAAAAATATGCTCATTTTAGTATGAGAACAAACTCACCCTTGTTTTTCTCTTGATTTGGTTTTACCAACGTGCTGTTCCAACTCCATTGTTTTTATTGGTGAAGAAAACTGGACATAATTACCAGCGAATGAGTAGAAAGAATGGATGAGAGAGCAAAATAAGTGAGAATGAAGAAAACCTTGAAAGAGCAAAAAATGGTGAGAGAGAAAATTCAGAAAGTGTAGAGAGAATGAATGGAAGAGCAAGATCAGACAAGATGAGAGAGTGCTTAGTAAATAAAGATGAAATACTAGGTTGTTTGACGTCGTCGAACAGATTTTGAAAGCGGTGGTTTCCCTTCTACGACGTCAATGATTAGTGAAGGCGATAATGCAGATATCGTAGAAGTTGAAGGATGAGTAGTTAATGGATTTGAGGTAATTGAATTGTGTGTACGTTGGTGAATGAATTTGAGAGGGAATGGTTGCTTTCAAAAAAAATTGAGAGAGAATGGGGAAAGAGATGAGCGGCAACAAAATGAATGAAGGTAGAAAAATTGGTTTTGGTAATTTTGGTAGTTATTTATGGAATTCTAAGAGTCTAGCAATTATTATAATCTATAATATAGGTGTCATAGGCTGTAAAATAGGTCTGGTGGGCTTTAATTGATGTTGTTTTATCATTTTAAAAAAAATAAAAAATGTCAGAAAAATAGTTACATAATCTTAACCATTAGATTACTTGTCTCCTAGATCTAAAGGACTAAATTCAATCCAGAAAAATCAGGGACCTCAACTGTCCAGACCCTAAGCATATTCCACAAAACACCTCAAGCCTCACCACGTAGCCCCACCATAATTCACCACTTGTCCGAATGTTATCACAACATGCACGGGATGAGGAACATGAGAATGGAATGATGACATTGCGTTGACGTCGTGCCTCATGCCATCGCCAACCTACGGAAATATCTCTAGGAAAGAACCACTGTGGGCAGATGATTTGCATCTAAGGTAAGCAATGGGAAGGAGAGTCATAGCCTGAAACATAAGGGGGCAGGAGCAATCAATCGTTGAAGAGGGAGAAGCTGCCTTTTTTGGGATGAGAACACTGTCATAACTTTTGGCCATGGTAAGGCGCAACCGTTTACAATAGTTGCACTTGAGTAGCGAGACCTTTAATCATTGTTGGAGAAGGTTGCATACATAAATTCAACGTATCCTTCGCACCCTGACAGGAAAGTTTCCCAGGTTTACTCCCATCATTGATGAAATGTCATATAGGGAATAGTACCAAAGCGTCCAATAACTACAATAGTAAATTGTTGGGAAGTAAGAGGAGAGGGTTATGGTTGGAAAGAAGTACCATGAAATAACTCACTACTAGAGAAACATCTATTTAGCGACAGATCAGCTATGGGTGAAATTGGCGATGGATATGTGACAGAAGAAAGGCGGGGTGAGTGGCGGGTATTTCCTATTCTGACACCAATATTTGCAACAGAACAATGATGGTTACGTCATCACCAAATTAGTAACAGATTGGAGACATAACATAACTATCAGTCGCTTACCCTGTTTTCTAGTAGTGACTGTAGTATGAGATAGAGGTGTCACTTCTACTACGACCATGAAATCTAACAGGAAATTAACTTAGTTGGTTTAAGATTGAAGATATTGACCCAAAAAGATTTACGCGTAGGGTGAGGGTAGTGAAATCCTCATCAACCACTCCCTAAAATTATAAAATAGAAGATTCATAAAAGTTAATGACTAATCAGGTTAACAATTAAATATTGTAAAGAATAGCTCGCCAACTTCGCTATCTCACCTTCCAAAAAAAAGTTAAAAGTTAACAACATGAGTTTACATGTATTAGCTTAAATTATTGTCATTGAACAGCTCAATCTTTTTTTTTTTCCGCATCAAAAGTTGAGGCAACACATTGTAATGTATTTTTTGATATGTTGTACATTTTATTAGGATTGCTTGATGCTTAATTAGGCATGGGCCACTACAACATATAAGTTCAATTGGGGCAACTTTTGTTGCCCCAACAGATTAAATATTTGCTCCAATTGGGTAATAGGTGCAAGCTTTATGTCGCTCCAACGTTGCACCAATTGATCCGCACCAACCGTCAATTTGGTGCAATTTTAGAAATTGCCCTATTAGAAATACTCTATTAGTGCAACTAAGTTTGCACCAATTGAACAAATACTAACAGGGCATTTAAATATCGCACTAATTGATGCTACTCAATTAGTGCAAGTTTGGTCAGACGCACTATTTGATTACTAGCAAAGGGAGCGAATTGATTTTTTGCCCCATTTGATCTTTTTTTACTACATCCAACTAACATCACAAACGGGGCAATGGAGAGAGGTTGCACTATTTGGGTAGTATATAATAGGGCGACTTCTAATATTTGCACCATTTGGTATTTAACTAATAGTGCAACAACTATATCTTGCACCATTTGACATTTAACAAACCGTGCTTATATAACACAAATAGGGCAAACTTGAAAAGTTGCACTAATAGATATAGAACAATAGGAGCATAATGATATATTGCCCTATTTGATATCCATCCATTAGTGCAAATATAATTTTTGGCTCTTTTTGATACCAACACTTGGTGCAAAAAAACAATGCCCTATTTGATCGTCCATATTTAAAAAAAAATAAAATCCTAAATTCTTTATTATACAATCCCATTATTTATTTTCAATTGGAATCTATTAAAAATTACAAAGGATCATTCAAATATATTATTTATTATTATCAACAAATATACAAAACCTAAAATTTTCAAAGCAAATAATTTGATTTTATTTTTATATAAAAAATTTTACAACCAAAATCTATTTACATAGATCAATCTTATAAAACAAAACCTAAATTTCTAGGATCTTGAATCTCTTAATTCATTTACAATTATCAGCAAATTTCTCCTTCTTTGATGGAGTGCAATCGTGCAACTTTCTCTATCCAAGATTTTTACAATTATCATCAACTCTGTAGAAAATTCACTATGCTATAGGTGGAACTCCTTGGCTTTGCTGATATCCAGTTTCCTCTTATGAGGTTCATCGGCAGTGTTTTCCGGAATGATATAGTCGCACTTGGATCAATGGTCTGCTTCACTACCTGTTCATGATTTAGAGTGAAATCAACTTCTAACCTAATACTAAGACATTCCAATTACCAGCACATTTTGTTCTATTTAGATGAAACCATCATTATTAGTAAGGAGGAACAAGAATTGCAAATTTATAGAATGGTTGATTACAATATACGCACCTCTACAAATTCCAACATGGTGAATTTTCCTGGGTTACCAAGGTTAAAAGGGCAAATGTGTTCACCGTCCATTAGTGTTATGAGGCCATTCACCTGTACACACTAAACACAACACAAAACATCATCCACAATACACCTAACCCAAAGTCCGTGATCAGCACAATCACAAATTCAGCATACCAAAAAATTCAAGTGTATGATTCTGATATTAGTAGAGAGGGTTCCCCGTAGCAGAGAGGGTTTATACAGACCTAGAAGCCTGATAGCAGCAGAGAGGGTTCCCCGTAGCAACCAAATCATCGATGATCAAAGAGTATGATTCTGATATCACCTTTCCCTAATCATCCATCACTGATTAATTTTCAACTCCAATATATATATATATATATATATTCAAAAGTATTTAGATTACCAGCTACTAAATTTAATTACCAGGTAATTTGCGAGGCTTGCGTAGTGGAACAAACTTAGAACATGAATCCTCTGGCTTCCACTCCTAATTAACAAACATCAACATTATAATTTAAAATTACAAAAAAGTAAAGCATCATAATTCTAATTATTATACCACCACCGGCACTGGCACAGTGGCACTGGCACCGGCACCAACTATAGAACGAAGCGAACAGGCCAAACAATCCATCCAAAGTCCAGGACTCTGTTTCATGCTCGCCAAGAGCATGCAATGCAACCACCACCATGCAAATGTTCAAAATCGAGGAGCAAACAGACAAGATAACAATAACAACTAGCATGCAGATGTTCAGGAACAAACCCGCGACAATAGTGATACCCATGTCCTTGTATCTCTCGATAAAGATGTCAACACTGTGCTTGAATGCCTTCGGGTCCAACAAAAGTGTTGTTATGTCTTGGAACATTATTCCTACACCACCATTACATCAAATCAAACAATGCCTTCAGTTTATCATATATTATTCATTAATCTACATACACATGACTCGATAGGAAAATTAATGCTAACAACCACGCGGCAGCAGCATGCCAGAACAAAAACTACAATTCAACATCAAAAACAAAAATCTACTACTACTACTTCAAAGCTCAAAGGAAATCGCAACAAACCTGGTTTTGGGAAATCAGGGATCACCCTGATGGCATCTGAGATGGCTAGAAGCCTTGGATCTCCCTTCAGACCATTCTCAAAAGCAAACATCTTCTTACTTAACTGTGTGTTTCTTTCTTGCTATTAATACTAGAAGGAAAGAAAACACTTAAATATAACAACAGAAAATTAAAAAAATGAAAAAAATGAAACACTACTAGTACGTTACAGTAGTAGTAGTTATTAATTTGATACCTTCACGGTTTGGTTCACATTATTCTAATTGTATGGTAGTAGTAGTAGTAGTATAGTTTAAACAGAATCATGCAATTGGTCAAGTGTATTTGAAACAGCTAAATCACAGGGAGAGTTTAATTAATTATAATACATCATAAAAAGAGAGTGAAGAAATAGTAGTAGTAGATGGTGTGACTTACATTGGTGTGTAGAGAAGGTACTTTAAGAATGGTAAGGCATCAAAAATTTGGTATGGAATGACTTCCACGTTGCAGCTGCCTAAACATTTAAGGAAATAGAAAAGCAGTAGATAGGCATAAACCAATCCAGTGGAACCGTATCCAATGAAAGTAGTTCCCAGTAGAGGAATAGCTATGATTGGAATCAGCAACATATGCTCCAATAAAGTGGCTTGTTCAGCTGTGTGGACACCAATATTTAATATATAGTTAATTGAATTGATGCATCCTTTAAATATATATATATATATATATATATATATATAATATATATATATAAAAGGAAGATGTATTGAATTGAATGTGTGTTACCTGTGAACGGCTGAGGATAGGTGAAGAGTGATGAAGTGAGTGATAGTGAGAGAAGAGGAAATTTCCATGTAAAAGTCTGTGAAGGCAGTAATATAGAGGTTCTGAGATGAACACGTGAAGAATCAGAGTAGTAATGATTGCTATAGTGTAGTGAAAGGGTGGGAGGTTTATACACTCAATTTGCGTAAACAGCAGGTAAGTTTGGAGAGTCATCAGTCTTTTTACGGGGAACAATGTCTATACAGAGTTAAGACTGATCAGGAAGAAGAAAAGATCAGATTATAAAGCAGAAGCCTCTCGGTAGAGTCTTACAGTATATAATGTGTTCATAGATTATGACTTCAATTAATCCTAAAACAAAAGAGCTGGCTTACCTGTTGGAGTAATAATCTGGAAACTCAGTAAAAGGTAGATGCTCTAACCCATATTCCACCACCTACAAACATCACAATTTCTTCATCAAACCCAACTATTAACATTAAAGAGAATCTCATACAGTAAAAGGTAATAATCTGTTTCTCAGTAAAAGGTAGACGTCTTTACCCAACGAATTAGTCGATCAGCATAGAATACAAAATCTCATTCCCCGTATCTGTATCAAGAACAAATGCAAAAGGTTGGTTAACCCAGCTTAAAACTGTTTTAAAAGATTTACTACTCATAATATAGCTGAATGGCCAACAAGTTTTACCTGGAATGTTGATTGCTACGGTTAAAACATATAGCTGATAATATTACTTTAGAGACTTAGTCAAAACATTAATGGCCAATACACAGAGCAGGCAGCTAGAATAAAATTGGTAGAAATTATGCTTTTTTGTCCAATACCCAGAGATGAGATTTGAAGGAAGCTATACAAGGTAAAGAGGCAAATAATCCACTAGAAGATAATGCAACATTGTTTGAGAGAGCAATTGCAACGGTATAGTATGGGTCAGAATATGTATGAGGTTAAGATTATATCAATGAAAGCAACCTTTTTAGGCTATACAGGAGAATAACAACAATGA
The DNA here is from genome assembly GCA_023374045.1 of Limonium bicolor. Classification (NCBI taxonomy): domain Eukaryota; kingdom Viridiplantae; phylum Streptophyta; class Magnoliopsida; order Caryophyllales; family Plumbaginaceae; genus Limonium; species Limonium bicolor. The sequence goes on along the minus strand of CM041777.1, from coordinate 257,841,542 downwards.
AAGCAACAATAAAAGCAACATATGAAATATACTAATCAGTCAAAGTAAGCTCTTCACAAAGAGGAGAAAGGGTAACTAATTATACAGCTTAGAGAAGTATGCTCTTCTTGGTAATGACTGAGTTTAAAGAGGTAATTACATCTTTTCTAAATTAGCTGCGAATCTATCATCTGGATCACTGAAAAGGAAAAGAAACTTATATTTAGAAAACAAGCAAACTATGGCAAGTTAAAGCAATCTTTCATCTGGAAGCCGCTAACCTCAAGATTATCCAAATGGAGGTGTTGAAACTACTGTGTACATAGAGGATATTCCTGCTAATAGAAACTTGGCTTCACAGGAGTGGAAAATTTTATCACCACAATGAATTTTACCAGACATATATGATATATATATATATACATACTTTAGATCAGCTAGCAAAGTATGTACTCAAAATCATCTGTAACAAAATATGTATAACCGTGAGAGAAGTGAAGGCGACCGCAGTGAAGAGAAGAATACGTCCGAGTGTTTTCAGCCCCGCCTTCAATCTGGTGTGCGAGGAAGAAGACGACCGTGTGTGTGTTTTCAGCCCCGCATTTAATCTGGTGTGCGAGGATTCAAAGACGACCATGAGTGTTTTCAAATCCGCCTTCAATCTAGTGTGCGTGGAAGAAGACAACCATAGCAAAGAGAAGAAAGCGACCGTAGAGAAGTGAAGAAGATGACCTTGAGTATTTTCATCCCTGCCTTTAATCTGGTGTGTGAGAAGACGAACGGGGGGAAGGGGAAGACCAGAAGAATTGAAGAAGAAGAAGTAGGACGATGGGGAGCATAGTTGCATAGGTCGAACGGGGCGAGTAGAAAGAGAAGTCAGAAATTAAGTGCTTGAATTAGATGACCAAATTACTAACGGGGCGAATAAAAGCAGCTACTATTTGATGGATCAATTAGTGCAAGTTCATATTGTGCACTATCAGACTCACCCTAATAAAGCAAAGTAAATATTCGCACCCATAGACACATGTTCAATATTTATATACTAAGAACAAGTGGTGCAATTGTACATTTTGCACTATTTGATACCATCAAATAGGGCGAGAAAAGAAATACACCAACAGAGTAACTATGCTGATAGAGTGAAATGAAAAAGTGCACCAGCTGGTAGGTCTATTAGTGCGAGTTAAGATTTTGCACCAATAGATGGTATATATATTTAGAGCAACATTTTCTTTTGCTCTATTTAATGTCTGATAGTTACACACTAGCATTAACAAGTAGAGTGACATATATATTTGCTCTAATTGATGTCATCTATTAGTGCAAGTTTGACACTTTGCACCTTTTGCTATGTTTAAGTAGTGCAATGCTAAATTGCTCTATTTGCTATAACTTTTTTGTGCAACTTTTTAGTTGCACTATTTGATAATCTACAAATTGCCCTAACAGAGCAACATTGTAGTAGTGGGCTTAGGTTTTCGTGACCTTGCATGTTTTAATAGAGCCCTTCTTACTAAGCAGGCCTGGCGGATCCTCACATAGCCGGACACTCTTGTTGCTAGTGTCTTGCGTGCTTGCTACTTTCTTAGAGGTTGTTTTCTGAGTGCTAGTCTTGGATGTCGACCTAGCCCTATATGGCGTGCAATTCATGGCTCCTTGGGTCTTTTGAAGTGGGGGTTGCGTAGGGGAATAGGGGATGGAAATGATACTCATCTCATGGACTGTTGGTTGAGGAGGAAACCGGGTGGACGACCATATTCCTTCTAGTTGCCAAGGTTTGCTCAGGCAGAGGGATGTGTTTCATGGCTTATTGATCCCATTAATCACACTTGGAGAGAATCTCTAGTTAGACGATGGTTTAATGACAAGGATGTGCAACATATTTTGCCTACACCTTTATTAATAGATGAATGCAGGGATTGGTGGTGCTGGGGGTTTCTAAGTCTGGAGCTTTCTCGGTCCGTTAAGCTTACTACCTTGAGTTACATCATAAGCTATCTATGGTTCGTAATACATCCGATCTTGGTCGTTTGGTGAGGGCGATTAAAAGGCTTTGGAAGACTGATCTACCTAATTGTATTAAGTTTTATGGGTGGAGACTTCTACATGGTTTCCTTCCTATTCAGACTATGCTATCTTGTCATTGGAAGAAGTTTTCCTTAGCTAATTGTTTTTGTGAAGATGTGGAGTCTTTTAGGCATATCTTTTGTACATGCATGAATGCTTATGATTTATGGAATCAAGAAGGTTTTGAGTGGCCCTCTGAGGTTTCTACGGATCGAGGTTTCCTTGATTGGTTGTTACATATCACGTTGTCTTCTTCTTTGGTATATGTATTTCAGAATCTTTGCTTCTTGTGGAAGTTATGGTTTTCACGTTGTCAGGTTGTTCATGGTGTGCCTAAAGATTTAAGGTGGGGATGGAAGCAAGCTGAATCTTTTCTTGGAGTGGCATGGCGGTGACGGGTGCATGAGGAGGTTTCTTTTCCTGCACTCACATCCAACTGCTTGCGGGTTTACACGGATGGTAGTAATGACAATGGTTCAAGTTACAGCTTGGGCTTGGCTTGTAGAAATGGTAATGGTGACCTGGTGGCGGTTGCGGTTGGTGGTGGATATGGTATAAATCATCCACAAATAGTGGAGATAAAAGGCTTGCGGTTGGGTATTAGTTGTGCTTTTCGGATTCTAAGAGTAATAGACTATGTTAATGGTATGGGTAATGTAGATTATGATCTACGCTTTTGTTAGACGGCTTCGGGCTTTAGTACGAAGCAATTTTGATATGGTTGAATGGTGTATGTACCAAGAGCTGAAAAGTCAAGTGCTCATATCTTGGCCACGTTAGGTAGGGGTGGTAGAAATGAATGTGTTTGGCAGCATTGTATTCCAGAAAATATTGTACGTTTATGTAATGCTTAATAGAATTGAATGTTTTCAAAAACAAAACATACCTACCTTGGCTCACGTACACTACCAACCTCGCTATAACCTCAAGAAGAAAACCAAGTAGAACAAAACCCCAAAAGAAGTAGTGTTGGAAATTGGAACTATACAAATAAAAAAATTATAAAAACTCTACGATACTCATACATTGTAAGGTATTAAGAGTGACTATGTAAATTAAAAGTCATGTAGAGTGGTGGGTAAAGCTTTTTTTTTTTTTTTGTCTCAACTCCAAATTCCGTAGAATCGCTATCATGTAGAGTATTTGTACCAATAAGTTGAATACTCATACTTTTTCTTAGGCGCAAGCAATTAAGGTGTAGAAGGTCTTTTATTACCTTTATCCCATCTTTATGTTCCGAATAATGTCATTTCAGTCATATAAAGGTCCCGTTCGATAACGGATTTTCTAGTTTAAAGCTGAAAGATTAATGTTGGAGATACAATGATGCCGTTCGTTTCGAAGCTAGCTAGTAAAAAAAGAACTGTTTACATATTAAATTACTAAAAAGGACCCATTCCTCCAATACCATTTCACCACCGATCAACCATTTTCGAGTTTCTCTCACCATTTACTTTATTTTCCTCTAAAACTTACATGTGTTTGCTAATCTGCTGAATCGCAAAATCGATTCCTACATGTAGAAGCGATGGTCAAAATCAATTCCTCTAGTGTGCAGGTCACGATTAGAAATTAGGGTTTTCATTTGATATGAATTGTGACTTACGATACTTGAAGGGATAGAAGGAAGAGTATCTCTGGAACTACCAGATGAGATACTTCATAGCATGATGCTGCTAATTCGTCTGGGCTGCGGTCCATGAAGTGTGTGATGGTTCACCGGTGAATGGTGGTGTTTGAACCTTAGCATCTCTCACTGTAATTAATCGCTGGTGAATGACAAAAGAGGAGGATAAAAGAGTAATTATCTAGAGATAAAGCTGGTAGAAAACCATAAATGTTTCCAAACGCGGGTTATAGAACATTTATTATAAATGTCGTTATAGAGTTTAAAGAGGGATATAAAGCTGGATAAAGCTGAAAAAAAGAGGGATAAGCCGTTATCGAACGGAACCTAAGGACATTTAAGATAAATGTTGCAAAACCTTTGTTTAGAAGCATTTATCTTTTACTCCAACTTTATTTTTCAGATTGTTACATTTTTCTACCCTCACATATTCCACTGCCTTTTGTTGCTTCGTTTACAGTTGTCAATGGAAGATCTCATTTGCACCAACCATGGCAGCGACGGATTTCCCAGCAATTACATCCAATTTTTTTCAATTTCGTGGAAGTAGTGTGTCTTTGTTCCTTTGTCTCTGCCTTAATTGTTTCGTTGTGTTCAAATTTCTCAGCACTTAATATTAAACTCGGTGGTTTTGCGGAGAGAGAGAATGTTTGAAGATGTCTGGGGTTTGATTTTAGATGAGTCTTGGATCTTTTGTCCAATAGATGGAGAGAGAATGTTCGACACCGGTCTTATACATACACAGATCTCAATCCAAGTCTAGGAAATTCGTCCTCTAACTTGGAGAAGAAATTATGGTCAAGAGTTAGAGATTTTAAACAAAAATATGAGAGATGAGAGAGGGTGTGGGAGGAAGGAGATAGGCCCTTTTGATAATTTGATATACTAGTAGCTTTTCTTTTATGAGGTTGTAAACGAACAAAGGTTCTTAATTTCTAAGATTAATGTTTGAACTTTAATTAAAAAAACCAATCTTGAACGAGGCCTAAGTGGGATAGATAAACAAATAAAGGCTTGTTAGGAATGAAGTTTGTTGTAACGTTTTAGGGTAGCTTACTGTTCTGTAACATGGCATTATCCTCAATTCCCGACTTGTATGATCAAGAAATAACCCTGGAGATTAGTGTTTGTGTGATTGTGTTGGTTGTTTTAGGCTTCTAGTGGTTGTCTTAGGCTCTGTTTGTCTTTGACATATTGATAGCATATTTGTAGCATAAATGGATGTGTTCTGTGTGGATCACACGTGAATCCTACATTCTACTCCAATAATATACTGTCACATATAAAATAGCTACAAAACAATCAAATCAAAATTACTATAAAACAACCATGTTGAAAGAGCAAGCTACACGGAACGATATTGACTAATACTGTTAGTGACGAATGAGTAAATGCCAGACAATTATTCATTCGTGATATTTGTGAGTTGATATTTTGTTGGTTTGTTCAAGCATCCTTATCATGACGCTTTCAGACATATTAGTTTGTCCATCACCTCTGTTCGGTGTGGATCTGACTGTTTTATAATTGTTATATATTTTACAGTATATTATTGGTGTAGAATATAGATATCATAAATATCCAATCAATCAAGATAAGTCACAAGACTCATGTCCAATAATTGTTCCAAAGCACATCAAGCTAGTTTTTGATCAAAACTTAAGTTGATACTCCTAGGCCTAGCTACAAGTAATTCTCTTAGCTACAAGTATATATAATATACAGTTTGTATATAATAAATATATAGACTCTGTTCGGCATGGCTGTTTTGGCAGCATAAATGCAGCATATTTGACAGCAAGAAAAAGCTGGCATAAATACAGCATATGCTGGCAGGAATGTGCTGGCATAAATGCAGCTGTTTTGAAAACTGTTGTTTGGCAGTGCAGCATATATGCAACATGTTTGGTTCAGTTAGTTATATGTAGTGCGTTTACCGTTTTCGTATTACAATTATAATTTATTATATTACACTACGTAACTTTATTTTGTTAGTAAAAATAAATAAAAAATTCACAAACAATAAAATTTTTATTTCTATTATTTAAGCAAAACTGTAACTCCTAAACAATATATTTTATTATCTAAATTTTATAATTCTTACAATATAAAAACGTAAAAAAAGAGAAAAAACATTTTAAATTTTCTGATAATGTTATGTGAATTTATTTAGTGAAATTATAACTTTTAATAATAATAATATTTTTGTAACTTTATATGTTAATAAATTTATATGCATTCATATTTCTATATACTATTTTAATATTTTAATTTATATATCAACAAGTGTGTATATTTATTCGTTTTTTTAATTTTATTAATCTATGTGGTATTACAAATAATATATTATAGATTTATATTATAAATGTGATTTTTTGTAAACTTGCCTAAAGATATAGTATTATTTTTTATAAATTATTTAAAGCATTATGTAATTTGTAATAAATAAAGTAACTTGTAAAAAATTTCTTTTTTTTTAAAATCAATAGTCACAGTAATTGCATTATGATGTGAGTAAAGAAACGGAAATGAAAGCACGAAAACGAAAAAGTAGCATTTGCTGCGGGTATTTATGCTGATATTTATGCTGTCATTTATGCTGACATTTATGCTGTTTTAGGCGAACACCAAAAACAAATAAAAGAGTCCAAAACAGCATATGCTGTACATTTATACTGTCAAAAAATGCGCAAAAAAGATGAGGCAAACATCCATAGATTTTATGATTGTGGTATAGTTTAAGAAATATATATATATATATATATGATTTTAATAATATCAGAATGTATTTTTATATACATCCATATGATTTTTATATAATTACAGCACCTATAACTACCTTAGGATTTATAGGATTAGCGACGAAAATATCTGCATCAATAGTGATTATAACCGAAAAAGAGGTATAGGCCGCTGATAGGAGACTAGCGGGGCCGCGCCGCTATTAACTATTTTCGCAAAAGGCAGATTATCTGCAACACCAGCCGGTCACCGCATCCAGAAGAGAAAAAAGAGCAAAAAATGGTCCCCATATTCGATTGTTCGTTAATGATTACCCGGCAACAAACACGACAGTGACACTGATGTTAACATAACCTCAGCTAAATAATTGAGGACCCACCCCACATACCCTGCTCCCTGCAAGAATGAAAATGAAAACAAGCGATTCCTTCCGCTAGTGGAATACACAGCATATCATAATCTATAAACAGCAGCTCGTATGATATAAACGAGAGATACTCAAGGGCCACTTCTGTTTTGTACAATAAATACGTGAAACTCATAACCCAGAGAACCAAACCTTGGACACACCATGGAATTCAAAAATCACACCTGATGTTCAGATTAAGCTGTGAACCATAAAGGCCTGTTCAAAGATCTACAGCTAGCCTAGGTGACCGCAATACTTACTTGTATATGCAGACCCTCACACCTTGGAATTTCAACACTAGGCACAACGGTACCAATGCGCCAGACAAGCCTTCTTCAAGAATGAAGATGCAATTAAAAATCTAATGAATTTCAGAGCAACAATCAGTCACAGCAGAATTATCAGCTCATACATACATTTAGCAATGAATAACGGTATATCTAACGAATTCAACTGCATATCTAGTGAATTCAGCTGCATATCCCCACCCAACAGCTCTAAAGCTGAAACAAGTTCACTTCACCTCATCAACAATGGGAAGACTAATCGGTTGAGTACCTCTACAAATCCTGTCCAACATCCAGAAGCTATACTGCACGGTCATTATCTCCTCCATTAACGATCAAAGGAAACTCATTGTACTGATCCAAAAATCCATGGTTCGCAGCCATGCTGTTCAACGATTCATGAGCCTGGTACATAGAGAGCCTATCTTTCGGACGAGAAGCAATGCAGTTACAAGCAACTTGAAGCACCTGAAGGATCTCTTCATCATGACCTCTTCCAATTAATTCCCTGTCAATGGCAGTACTGATTCGGCCAGAAAGAGCCAGCTGGTTCACCCAATTCACCAAATTACCTTTGAATCCTTCCCCTTCACCAACCACAACCTCCAGAGGCTTTTGTCTTGTCACAATTTCAAGAAGAACCACACCGAAAGCATAGACATCCCCTTTCAGTGAAGCCACCATTGTGCTAGAGTATTCTGGAGCCACGTAACCCATCTCACCCAAATCTCCATTCACAAAACTACTTGCATTATCATCTGACGCAGTTGTAAGCGAGGCCAATCCAAAATCTATTATCCTAGCATCCAAATCTTCATCAAGGAAAATAACATTTGAGCTTATGCTTCGGAGCAAGTATGGAGGTTGATTACCATGGTGAAGCCAAGCAAGTCCTCTAGCAATACCCAAACAAATTCTGAACCTGGTAGGCCAATCCAACACAGTTTCTCCCCCATGGAGCATGCAAAATAGAGTCCCGTTTGCCATGTGCTTGTAAACCAACAGCTTTTCCTCCTCGACAACACAGAATCCTAACAGGGGTACCAAATTAGGATGCCTTAGCTTCCCCAATCGAGTCACTTCCATTCTGAACTGCTTCTCGCTCAGCTTGCAAGTGTTGAGCCGTTTCACAGCCAGAGCAGACCCATCTGGTAGCAAAGCCCTATAGGTTGTTCCCGTGCGGGTGGAGATTAAGACATTTTCCTGTCTAAAATTGTGAGTAGCGGACAACAAATCAGCCAACTTCACCTTCACAATTGGCTTCTGGAACAATGAAACCTGAACAAGCCTGTGTGTCCTAAGCCTATCGATCCAATTGCCGTCATCTGTCCTCCCAAGCCCATAACCTTCTCTCCTTTTGTGGCCAGCTTTTGAGAAATACCAGTACCATAAACCAAACAGAAGCAACAAAGACGCAGCTGCTCCAAAAACACCGGCTGCGATAATTATCGTCAAATTTTTTTGTTAAGTCCTTTGCAGCTCCCACCTAAGGGTTTCCCACACAACCCATCATTCCCCTCGAAACTCGATTGGTCAAAGCGGTCCAACCCACTTGGGATTGTGCCCTCGAGCTTGTTACCAGCAACCGTGAAAGTTTTTAAACGATCCAAGCTCAACAATTGGAGAGGGATGTTACCAGATAGCTTATTGTCAGACAAATCGAGCTTGTTCAAGTACTTACACTCGCCCAGATCGGGAGGGATCTCGCCCGATAGCTGGTTACCGGATAAATCAATTGAGACAAGAAAAGGCAACCATTTGCAAATCTGAGCGGGGATTGAACCGGAGAGAGCGTTACCAGATAGATCGAGGTATTGTAGATAAGTTGAACAGAGATGGAAAGAATCCGGGAACTTTCCGGTAAGGCCGAATTCGGGGAGCTCCAGTTTGAGGAGTTGGTTTTGGTTCATGTGTTCATTCCAGCAGTCAACGCCATCGAATAGGCAGATGAAGCCGGCGGAAGTGTTTGAGAAGTTCCACGAGCTCAGCCGTCCCTGTGGATCCCCTACGGAGTTTTTGAACTTTTGCAAGCACTGGGCGTCGTCGGACATCGCAACTGAGGACCGGCAGAGTGACAGGAGAATGAGGAAGAGGAGTGGATTCAGATCTGGAGCCATTGCCATAGCTTCTTAACTTTCTCTCTCCACTATGAGAAGCTAGAAGGAGGGTTAAAGAGCGGGGTCGAGGGTCTTTGGAAATTAGGTCAGAGTAGCGAAAAGATCTCGGTTGACTGGAGGGGTAAAGCGAAAAAAGCGGACGATTTTGACATAATTTGTCTGCTTAGGAGGTCGTCAATGGGCGCGGATGATATGAAGACTAATTACAATATGGTATGTCGGGACTCGGAGGAGAAGCCATCGGACATGAAAAGCGGCAAATGGCGATGAACAAAAACTGCTATTCTCGTTGAAATGAATATCATGGGAGGACAGTTACGCTCGGAAGACGAGGGTTATGTTATGATGAAATGACCGGACTGTTGACTGGTCAAGTTGATAGGCTACTGTGTCATTTAACTACAAAACAAACACAGCTGTACGTCAAATATTATACTCCCTCCGTCCTGAATTGACCGTCCTGTTTGTTTTATGACACGTTTTTCCACTTCAATATTAAGCATATAAAATAAAATAATTTTAAAAAACTAAATTTTGTAATATATAGTTTATCATGTAAGGAATCATATGCAAAATTTAAAATTTCAAAATTAATTTATCTTATATGTTAAAAATTGAAGTCAAACGACATGTCCAAATAGTAAACAGGACGGTCAATTCAGGACGGGGAGTAGCATACTCGACTTGTTAATTTGAAGAAATTTACCTTCATTACTTATCACAAAGATTCAGTACAAATTGAGCATTGGGTTGCCGGAAAAGCTTTGGTGACGGATGCTCATTTTCCGGAAACTATCTCAACCTTTCGTTTTATTCCATCTAATTTCAGCCATTAACTTATCTTTTTAGTATATAGTACGTGCAGGGGTGGAGCCAGAAATACAAGTTGAGGGGGTCAAAGACAGAATTATAAAAAATTAGGGGGTGTTTTTACTAAATTTTTCTAAAAAAAAATTTTTTTACACTACAAATTTATGTAATTTAACAAAGTTAGGGGGTGTTTTGCTCCCTCCAGGCAGGCTTTGCCTCCGCCACTGAGTACGTGTGACTATGCCTTCTCGTTGTGTAGTGTACTTTTAGGAAATGAGGAGTCGCTTTACCATGGAAAGTCGGGAGAGAGAGAACTTTAACAAAACATTATATTTGAGAAAGTACTTCCTGATTGAGTATTACAGAGTATCTGATTACTTACTAAACTAGCTATCTGTGCGTACATATATATGCATAACAGAGGCGCACACATACACTAAACAGACGGTTACATTTAGTAAGGGAGAAATACTAATAATAAACTATAGTGGAAATAATATAGAGTATAGTATTTCAATACTCCCCCTCAAGATGAAGGGCAGTTGGGGATGCAACTAAGCGAATCTTGGTTATGAGACAGTGTCAGCCACGGTTGTCAGGTTGTGCAGATTCTGACTCTTTGTGACTGGTTCTGTCAAGGAAGAACTTGTAATCTTTAGTTGTTCCTTGTTTGGTCAGAATGTCTGCAAGTTGGTGACTGCCAGGAATGTATTGAAGGGTTATCAGTCCTTCTTTTATCTTCTCACGAACGAGGTGGCAATCAAGCTCGATGTGCTTCGTTCGTTCATGGAAGATTGGATTTTGTGCAATGTACATTGCAGCCTTATTATCACAGTTGACTGTGATTGGTGTTATTCCTTCGACTCCTAGCTCGTGGAGTATGCGGGAGAGCCAGGTTAACTCAGTGGTAACTCTCCTATCGACCGGTACTCAGATTCGGCAGTGGATAAGGCGACAGTGTGCTGTTTGTTGGACTTCCAGCTGATGGTTGTCCCTCCCAGCAATATGATGTATCCACTGGTTGATCTTCGAGTTAACGGGCAACTTGCCCAATCTGCATCACAGTAGGCAGATAAAGTCAGATCAGGGTGATTGTTAAAAATATACCTTGGGTTCTTGTTCCTTTAACATAGCAAAGGAGGTGCAGAGCAGCCTGCATATGTTCTTCAGAAGGTTCCTTGAGGAACTGGCTGAGATAGTGTACAGGATATGTCAAGTCTGGTCTAGTTGTTGTGAGGAAGTTCATCTTCCAACTAGGCGCCTGTAGCTAGTAGGATCATCCAACTATAACTGTTGCTGCGTTTTTTCTGTGTGTGTGTGTGTGTGTGCTCTTTCTTTCCTGTGGGTAAAGGCACAACTGCAGGTTTAGAATTAGGAGCTAAATAATCATCTAAAATTTCTTGAGCATATTTGGATTGGTTTAGAATGACTCCCTGTGGAGTATACAGAAACTACATGCCAAGAAAGTAGCTTAAGCTACCCAGATCTTTGATTTTGAACTGCTGGTTGAGTGCTTCCTTTATTCTGTCGATCTCTGCTGTGTCATTCCCTGTGGCGATTATGTCATCTACATACACACCTAAAAAGGTTCTTGACATGCCATTGAACTTTATAAAGAGTGAGTAGTCATTTTCAGATTGTACATATCCATGAAATTTAAGGAAAACAGAAAGCTTGTCATACCATTGGCGTGAAGCTTGCTTCAGCCCATATAAGGATTTGTGCAATCTGCACACCTTACCCTTGTAGACATCTTTCATTCAATCCGGTACTTCCATATATACTTCTTCCTGCAAATCTCCATGCAAAAAAGCATTATTTATATCTAATTGGCTGATATTCCAGCCTCTTTTTACAGCCACACTGACAAGAGTTCTAATGGTAGTCATCTTGACCACCGGAGAGAAAGTTTCCCAATAGTCCTCACCGTACTTTTGGGTGTATCCTTTGGCAACTAACCTTGCCTTGTACCTTTCTATCTCTCCATTAGATTTGAGTTTCAGTTTAAAGACCCACTTATTTCCAATCACATGTCTACCTGGTGGTAAGTCTACAATACTCCATGTCTTATTTTCCTTAAGAGCTTTAAACTCTTCTTTCATTGCTTGTACCCAACAGGGTGTTTCATAGCAATTTTGTATGACTTGGGCTCCCTTATAGTGTGTAGCTGTTTGTGGACAGAAAGGGATTGGGCACTTAAAGCTGTAACGGGGATGGTTTTATCAGGTTTCAGGCTGACAAGACTTTCATTGGCTGGGCTGGTATTACTCTCACTTCTTTGTAATCTGTCGCACAGGATTTGACTGAAAAAATCATCAGTTTCATTTCCTATGTTAGCTTCTCCTAGGAAATAATCTCCAAGGTAGGCTGGGGGGGTGAGTTTCTCTACTAGATCTTCTTAGAGGTGTAGTACTCTCATCAGGAGTGGCAGTTTGAGTCACTTGTGTGGAAAGAGTAGTACTCTCATCAGGTGTGGCAGTTTGAGTGTCTGTTGAGGTGGTGTTTCTAATGTGGATGTTTTCAGATGTGGAAATATCTTCTTCACTATCATACAAAACATTTCCTTGGTCAGTGGAAGAGTTGGGTTGGTGGTCTGGGATCTCCTTGATGTGCAGTGGGAATTCAGTCTCAAAGAAGGTAAGATCCCTGCTAATAGTGACAGTTTTGTCCTCTAAACACAAACTTTAAAACCTTTCTTATTTTCTGCTATTCCTAAGTATACACATGCAGACCCTCTAGTATCAAATTTTCCTTTAAATTTCCTCACATTAGTCTTATAACAAAGACAACCAAAGGTTTTCATGGATTCATAAATCAGGTTTCTTGTTGTATAACAGCTCGAAAGGAGTTAACCCATTTATCACTCTTGATGGTAACCTATTAATCAGGTGAGTAGCATACAGGATGCACTCCCCCCAAAAACTAAGGTCGAGATTGGATTGATAAAACAGGGCACGAGCTGTTTCTAACTGATATCTATGTTTCCTCTCCACAACTCCATTTTGTTGTGGAGAGTGAGCACAGAAAGTCTGATGTATAATTCCACTATCTCTGAAAAATTTAACTCCTTCATTACTGTTTCCAAGCTCATAAGCGTTATCGCTTCTAACAATTTTAATTTTTGTTTCAAACTGTCATTCTATGAGCTTAATGAAACATGTGAGAAAATAAAAGGCATCAGATTTAGTAACAAGCAACTGCACCCATGTACACCTGGTATAGTCATCAACAAGAGTCAAGAAATACTTTTTCCCATCATGTGTGGGAACCTTGAAAGGTCCCCATACATCCACATGCACAAGCTCAAAAGATCTTTTTGTTTTTATAGAAGAATCAGGAAAAGGTTTCCTAACAGCTCTGGCTTTGTGGCAAACATCACAAGATATACTACCTTGTACACTATCCCTTTTTATTAATCCTAGATGAACCAATTTGGAATAGGGCACATGTTCTAATCTAGCATGCCACAACCTAGGACAATTCTTGCTCACTGTACTATTACAGGTAAACTGTGCACATCGTTTAGCATTAACATCATACAAGAGATCTAAGCTGTCATTCTGCAAAAAGTACAACCCATTATCAGTCTTGCCTATGACCCAAGTGTCTTTGCTCTCATGGTCCTGTACATAGCATGAATTTTCATGGAATATAAGTGGCAGTTTAATCTGTCTGATTAATCTACTAACAGATACAAGATTAAAACCAAAAGCTTTGACAAACAGAACATTCTCCAGAATGAATTTCTTTCCTAGCCTAACTCTACCATGTTGATATACTTTCTATATGTGTCCATCAGGCATGGTAATATCACGAATCTCAGGCAGGTTAACATGATCAATGAAAAGACTCTTATTTCCTCACATATGTTCAGAAGCTCCTAAGTCTACGATCCAAGAATGCAATTGTACATCTTGTTGTTGGCTAGTTAGACAGACGGAGCAAGAAGGTATATAAGAGTACTTACCTGCGAAACTGCAATATTCTCCTGACTGAAGCGTGTCAGTTTGGTTCTTAGCTAGGAGAGTTCTCAGCTGGCTTAATTCTTGCGCTGTCAAACTCGTTTCTACTGGATGACGCATGCGATTTGATCCAACTTTGTCTTCTTCAATGGTAGCCGTTCCAGCCAGAGTCCTCGTTTTCTTTTTCCACCAGTCTGGGTAACCGACTACCTCGAAGCAGGTTTCTCCTGTATGTCCTCTTCTTTGACATTTTGTACATTGCTTACTCATATCTTTAGTGGGTTTTCTCGCAGATTGGGGAGATCTGAATTTGTTCTTCTCGGCAAGGAAGGCTAGGGTTTCCTGTCCCTGTTCATTTCTTGAACCCACTTGTCTTCGCCTTTCTTCGTGGCTAACTATGGCAAACGACTCTTCCACAAAGGGTAATTGCTCTCGAAGAAGAATGTTGGATTTAACAGTGGAGTAAGTCTCGTCTAGTCCCATGAGAAACTGAATCAATTTTTCTTTCTGGGCCTTCTTCGCGTACTCTTTCTTGGTGTCACATGTGCACTGCGGCTTTTCATCCATAGCATCCAATTGATCCCAAATCCTTTTAATCCTAGTGTAAAACGCTGCGATTGTTTCCCCATTCTGTTCGATTTTGCTGAGATCTTTCTTTAACGAATATATTTGCGCCGAGTTGGATTGTTCATATCTTGAGCACAAATTTTCCCAAGCATCCGCCGCGGAAGGGAAGAAAATTATGCTGTCTCCTATACTCTTCTCCAAGCACTGCGTCAACCACGATATGATCATGCTATTGCATCGGTGCCAAGATTGGAAGTTCGCATCGTCTTTGCCAGGAGCAGTGATCGTCCGATCGAGAAAGCCGACTTTGTTTTTAGTCGTGAGTGTCACGAGCATTTTCTGTTTCCAGCCCGCAAACCCTTCTCCGCCATTGTAGACATATCCCAGCACTAATCCTGGATGGTCACTGGCGTGGAGATAGAACGGATCATTCAAGTCGGTATTTGTTTCTCCTGCTCCAGTTTCGACTCCCTTCATGTTTTCGCCCATGGTTGGAGAAGACAAGAAAGACTAAAGATCTACAGCTTGAAGGCGAAGCGAATCGAAATGTGGCTCTGATACCATTTAGGATGCTTGGGAGTCGCTTTACCATGGAAAGTCGGGAGAGAGAGGGAGAGAACTTTAACAAAACATTATATTTGAGAGAGTACTTCCTGATTGAGTATTACAGAGTATCTGATTACTTACTAAACTAGCTATTTGTGCGTACATATATATGCATAACAGAGGCGCACACATACACTAAACAGACGGTTACATTTAGTAAGGGAGAAATACTAATAATAAACTATAGTGGGAATTCTATAGAGTATAGTATTTCAATATCTCTTTTTTATTTCTTTTTTTATCAGCCAGTTACACATACCAACAAATAAATGTAATTGGTTCCAAAGTAGGAGGTAACGTTCAATTAGTTTTTTGTCTATAACTTCCCTTCTTTTATAAAACTTCAATAATATAGTTGCTTACATTTATCATAAAATAAGTCACCGATTATGTAGTAGTAAATTATAGAGATTACTATATGCACACACACACACATATATATATATATATATATATATATAATTATGTAATAATATTATCTTAATCTAATAATAGTACTCATCTTTTGTACATCTATACAAAACAATTAAGTGTATATCAATTCAAAAATTAATATCATGATATTATTAAAAAGAGTTAAACTAATATAAAAATACGAATTGAATATGTGTAACTTTTTCTAAGTTCAAAAGTGTCACATAATTTACTTAAAAAGGAATAAACTTTAAAGTCTTCTTAAAAATGAAATACAAAGCAAAAGAGTTAAAACCAATATTTTAGATAAAATACAATTAGCTAACAAGATAGATATCAAAATAAAGATAATTATAAAAATGAACTTTGAATCATAGATGTGTGACGTTCTTTCAGATTACCAGGTAAGATCGACTAAACTATAAAATAAAACGTATTTTAACCTTAATCTTGATATTAAAAAACATATAAATCTTAAAGGATGGAGTACGTATTCATTAACCTATGGTTTACATTTCCACGATAATTTATAAACTTTTTTTACTGATGACTAGAACATATAAACAACCTTCTATAATTGTTTACATCACTATTGTAAAAAAAATGACAATAAATGTTACATATCTCTTCCTTTGATCATTTTATCGAATCATTGCGTATAAGAATATTTTCTTACCATTTTATCATTTTGAAGAGCTTGACTGATTGATAAACGTGAAGGCTATAACGTTTAGAAACGACAACTTAGCTGTTGGAGTTGATTCGATGTATTCATTAAACCTTGATTTTTACGTATCCACGATAACTTATAAACGATTCCACCGATGATTTGAATATAATTGTTTCCATCACGTACAAAAATGCTCACACTAACTATTAGTTTATATTATCCTTTGGCTACTTATTGAATCATGATGTATACAAATATTTTCTTAGCATTTATCAGTTTATAGAGCTTGACTGAATGATAAACTGAATGTTATAAACGTAAGGAAACGATAAAGTAAGTTGTTGATTGATTACGTATTCGTTAACCTTGGTTTTACGTATCCACGATAAAAACGTTTTCATGGTACAAGATTAGAAACATGTACACAACCTTCTATAATCGTTTCCACCACTATTATAAAAAAATATGACACTGATTGTTATCTATTTTTTTCTTTGGCCGTTCTCATCGAACAATTGTGTATAAGAATATTTTCTTAACATTTATCAGTTTATAGAGCTTGACTGATTAACAAACCTGAAGGTTATAAACGTTTGGAAACGATAAACTGAGTTGTTGGATTCAATTTTACGTATTCAATTTAATCTTGGTTTTTACGTATCCACGATAATTTATAAATGTCTCCACTAATAATTAGAAACATATACAACCCTCTATAATCGTTTCCATCACTATTATAGAAAATATGACACTAACTATTATATATCTTACGCTTTGACCGTTCATATCGAATCATTGTGTGCAAGAATATTTTATTAACATTTTTCAGTTTACAGAGCTTGATTGATAAATAAACCAGAAGGTTATACATAAAGGAGTCCACGAGTTCAGATAACGTTTCCACCTTTTTATTTAAACGTTTCCATCTTTTTATTTAAACATTTCCACATTGTTATATATACGTTTCCACGTTTTTATTTAAACGTTTCCCGTTTCTACGATTCCATGATTTTATATAACGTTCAATGGCATGATTACATATAAACATTTTAATAATTATATCTGAATGTTTCTATGCCACAATACGTTTCCACGATTTATGTATAAACGTTTACATGCCATGATTACATATATACGTTTACACAATTATATATTCCATGCCACAATTAAATATAACGTTTCTATGACACATTTCCACGCCACAATCAAGTATAACGTTTCCACCGTTATGCACAAACGTATCCACGAGTTTATATAAACGTTTCCACGTTTTTATATAAACGTTTCCACGTTTCTATGATTCCATTATTATATATAAATGTTTCCACGCCATGATTATACATAACATTTCCAACATTATACATAAATTGAATTGTTGAAGTCGACTTTACGTATTTATTAACATTTGATTTTTATATATGCACTACACGATAACTTATAACATGAAGGTTAAAAATTAACGTGCAATATTTTTTTAAAATATTATACATCACTTTTTTTAATTTCAAAAATAAATAATTGTTAGCTTGGTATTTTTTATATTAGAAATTTTCTTAATTTTAATCAGTTGATTGGTGTATTTTGAATTGCTATACTCCATTTTTTACATATATGTATCAACAACAAATATTATAAGATTAGAAAACTATAACACAATAGATGTCATTCAGGTTTTTTCTATCGAATCATTGTGTGTAAGAATATTTTATTAACATTTTTCAGTTTACAGAGCTTGATTGATAAATAAACCAGAAGGTTATAAACATTTGGAAATGACAAAGTGAGTTGTTGGATTCAATTTTACGTATTCATTTAATCTTGGTTTTTACGTATCCACGATAATTTATAAACGTCTCCACTAATAATTAGAAACATATACAACCCTCTATAATCGTTTCCATCACTATTATATGACACTAACTGTTATATGAGCTTGAATGATAAATAAACCAAAAGGTTATAAACGTTTGGAAACGATAAACTGAGTTGTTGGATTCAATTTTACGTATTCATTTAATCTTGATTTTTACGTATTCACGATAATTTATAGACGCCTTCACTAATAATTAGAAACATATACACAACCCTCTATATTCGTTTCCATCACTATTATAGAAAATATGACACTAATTGTTATATATCTTTCTCTTTGACTGTTTATATCGAATCATTGAGTGTAAGAATATTTTATTGATATTTTTTAGTTACAGAGCTTGAATGATAAATAAATCAGAAGGTTATAAATGTTTGGAAACGATAAACTGAGTTGTTGGATTCAATTTTACGTATTCATATGTAGCTATCTTTGACTACATTTAAAGTAATACACTTTGTATAGTGTAAAAGTACAGGTTTTATAATCTTATTGTACAGTTTAAAAAGTTGGTATATACATCTAGTAGAATTTCAATAACATTAAAATTTAATGTATAACTTTACATATATATTCGTATAATAAAAAAACCAACACAATACATACTAGTTTGATTTAGAAGCTTACCAGCTAATTGATGAGATTGTTTTTATGATTTTTAGAATAATAGTTATAAAATAGAGAATGTGTTGTACGATATCATCATTACACAAACAAGTCCATCATGGACTCGGACACGGACCAAGATTGATATTTCAACACGCCCTTACAAGTGCTATATATATATATTAAAAAAAATACCTTTCCGTCAGAGACGGAGAATTTATTTCTGTCACAGGATCCGCGCCCATTGGGTTGCACCAAAAACCATCATCATTCTGCCCTTGCCCTAAATTAGATAGTATAGTTTTCATCCGTTTGTACATATTTCCACATCACCGCATTAAAAGCATTAGCTATCACAAGGATATAATCTAGAATTAACTTAACTTCTAAACAAACATCATTAAACTCATTTACATAGTCAATATTAGGCTTACGATCACTACTAAACCCAGCTTTAACGCCTATAAACAGTCTTCCCTTTTATGTTATAGCTTCAACCACAGCTTGTTGGTAGCACCCTCAACCTCCCTTGATCAGCAGCCACAATGTGTCCTTCATTATCCCGATAGACCATTCCAATGCCAAACAAAAAGACTCCTTCCACACTTGTGTCAACTTAAACATCAACCATATTTAAGTCACGACATGCTGTTCTTGAAACATCCCCCATTGTTCGTCGTCCATCAGTAGCTAGCAACCACAACAAGGTAAGCTCCTGCTTGTTGCTATCCCATCTCACTAGAATGCACTTCGCCATGCTGGAATTGACACCTTACAACCAAATTTTCCACAAGCAGACAACAAGACGTTCAAGCATTTTTAAATTCATACTTAATTATTGATTCAAAAACCAATGAATAAAAGCACCATCAAAAGTAAGATAAGTTAGAATAGGTTGTTGACCTCGAGGCCAAAACCAACAACATTTGTGCAATATAGGAAAATATGACAGATACTCACGAAATTACCTGTGAAGCATGGCGAATCATAACCAACTCCACATCTAAAAGCAATTAGCCCTGTTACACGGAATAAGACCATGTAGCAAACACCAAACAAAGATTTTAACCTGATTTGGAAAACGATTTCTCCAGACTCTGGTTAAGGCTATACCAATCCAGTTCACAGTTGAGCTGCAACAAGCATCGTGATTCCTAAACTGCGAAGCGAGGAAATAAGTAGATCGTGTTGTGAAATTTCGTGATTTTGTAAGCCGCTAGGCCCAAGTATCTTCTGATGAGTAGTTGTTCAGAGGAAGATTAAGATTTGCTCCATATCTTCATCAACAAACCACTGTCTAATTAGATGTTTCCTCCAAGTTCTTCCCTTTTCTTCATCAGCCAAGAAACCTTCTCAACAAGCTTGTTGTGGCAGATAACTTTCAAGGATAAGGTAACCCCCTTCTTTTGACATAATCCATCAAACTCGTCGTCTTCCATCACCAGATATCTTCCTCGCCCCTTTTTTTATTAAGGGCCCGTTCTTTGGCAACATTAAGTTGAGTTTTTGATGATTAATGTACTTTTGTTTAAAAGTGATGTACAAATGTCAATTTTTAATTAGTCCACAACTAACTATAGTACACATGTCAAGTTAATATTTGTTAACTAGAGGGACATTTAACAAAAAGCTAGGAAACCTAGCTTATTGGGCAAAAGTCAGAACGCCCCCTAAATAAAATTTTGATTTAGGGAGCGCTAACCGGGCTTGGTGTACAGAGACGAATGATAAATTGATAGAGAAAGGCCCAACGTAGATAAAAGCCCAATTACACATATTACAGTCCATTAGTTCATTACTCTGTCCATAGCCCTATACACTGTAACTAGGGTAATTGTATGTACTATAAATAGTCACAGGACTGTACAGCCGCACACAACACTGAATACAAGAGAATATTTTACAATCAATACACAGTGTTCTATTATGGTATCAGACGTCTTCATGAGCTAACCCTCCTTGGTCCTCGGGTAATATTCTCCTTCTTCTTCTTCGATTCTTCTTCCCTTATCTCCATGGCTGATCCACCATATACCCAGTCTCAGACCAGCACAGGGGGTAATACTCCCCTGCTCTCCTCTACAAGCTCTTCCTCGACTTCCTCCTCATCATTCTCCCTTCCATCACTTATCTCTACCTCCAGCCACTTCACAAAACTCACCTTTGACAATTATCCTACATGGAAGAAACAACTGGAACCATATCTCAGGGGTCACGACCTCTTTGGTTGGATCGATGGTTCCACACCCAAGCCTCTTTCCGGCACACCTGAAGAGAAGGCACAATGGACACAGTATGATCAGTTGGTTCTCTCTGCTCTCACATCATCTATGTCTGATGAACTGGTGAATCAGGTAATAGATCTAGACACTTCTGCTCAAGTTTGGAATGCTCTACAGAAAATGTTTTATGCACAATCAACCGCAAGGATAATGCAGATAAAATGCCAAATGATGAACTACAAAAAGGGTTCTGACTCTATTACTGAGTTTTACAATAAACTCAAATCATTCTCCTCAGCCCTTGCCGCTGCTGGAGCACCAGTCAGTGACACAGATCTGGTTGCTCACATGGTCACTAGTCTTGGCCCTGATTTTGATTCAGTAGTTACCAATGTCACTATGCGTGCAGAATCTGTCACATCTTTTGAATTTTATGGCCAACTCTTGGTCTATGAGGCACGCATGAAACAAAAACACAGCCATCCTTGAGCAAACTTCTCTCAATGCCACCTCTGTCACCACCTCCAACTACTCCTCTAGTTCTAGGGGCAGGGGCAGATCCTCAAGGAGGGTACAGAGGCAACCAGAACAAAACTCAACAGAAGAAAGGTAGGACAGATGGAAGACTGACATGTCAAATATGTGACAAACCTGGCCACAAAGGATCAGACTGTTGGCACAGGTTTGATCACTCCTATCAATCTAAGGCTCCCTCTTCTTTTGGAGCTAACTACACCTCTAGTGAATCTCTCTGGTATCCTGACAGTGGAGCCAGTCATCACTTTACTAATGAGTTTGGCAATCTCAACATCGACTCTCAATCTTATCATGGGTCTGATGAGGTTTCCCTAGGCAATGCCTCCACTCTTCCTATCAAGAATCAGGGCTTTAGTCTTCTGCCTACACCTAATGGTCACTTTCTTCTCTCTCACTTATTACATGTGCCTCAGTTATCAAAGAATTTAATCTCTGTTCAGAAATTTTGTGCTGACAATAATGTCTTTTTTGAATTTTTCTCTACACATTTCAATGTTAAGGACAAAGCCAAGGGGAAACTTCTTCTACAAGGAGGAACTAGCAGAGGCTTATACACTTTTCCCTCACTCAAGTCCACTCATGATGCTCAGCTCAACACAGTTACTTGTTTTCAGTCTACTAAAACTTCTCCTAAGATTTGGCACTTTAGAATGGGGCATCCCTCTAAGAGGATCACCCAGTTTGTAATAAATAAGTTTTCTCTCCCTGTGAGTAAACTTCGCTTTGACACTATTTCATGCACTGGTTGTAATTTGGGCAAACTTCATTCTATGCCTTATCCCCTGCGTGGGTCTGTTACTAAGGAACCCTTTGAGTTACTGTTTATGGATGTTTGGGGCCCATCCCCTCTTTTAGCTACATGTGGATCTCGTTACTATCTATCTATTATTGATGCTCATTCAAAGTTCACATGGATATTTCCTATTCCTCTTAAATCTTCTATATCTGTTGTGACCTCATTTATCAGTCAAGTTGAAAATCAGTTTGGGGTGACTATAAAAGCCATTCAGACAGATGGAGGAGGGGAGTTCCAACCTCTAAAAGGTCTTGCTACAGCCAAAGGTATCATTTGCCGAGTCACCTGCCCTTATGCCCACTCTCAAAATGGTTCTGTTGAATCTAGACATAGAATTATTGTTGACAAGGGCCTCTCCTCTTGGCTCACTCACATGTTCCCCTAAAGTACTGGGCAGAGGCATTTCAGACTGCTGTTTATCTTTCCAACAGAACACCCACACCAGTCCTAAACATGCTCACACCATTTGAAGTCCTCTACAAGTCCTCACCTGATTACAGTCAGCTCAAGAGTTTCGGGTGTTGCTGCTGGCCTAACCTCAGGCCTTACAACAGACACAAACTGGCATTCCGCTCAACACCATGTGTCTTTCTAGGGTATCCTGCTCACTACAGAGGCTACAAATGTCTAGATCCCACCACAGGGAAGGTATACATAAGCAGGGATGTTCTTTTCAATGAAGATACCTATCCTTTTGCCACTACACCTACCTCTACCTCACACACTTTGCCTGAAACCACTCAGATCACTATACCTATACTACCCTCCTCAAATTCCCTACCTCCAAATCCTACCCTGTCACCCCCAACTCCCAGTACACCTGCACACCTATCATCCTCATCTCAGTCCACTCCCTCTACAAGAAATCCCACACCTAACACCTCAGCCACCTCCACACCACATCCTAGCCCACATACCTCAACCCACACTACTCCCTCTGAACCTACACCTCCTCCCCCACACCCCATGATAACCAGGGCCAGAAATCACATTGCCAGACCTCTGGTGCGCCAAGATGGCACTATACCCTGGCCCACAACTCACACAACAACCTTGATTCCAGAGGAACCCACTCTCAAAGAAGCCCTCAAATACCCTGAGTGGCAGTCAGCTCTTCTAAAGGAATTTCAGGCTCTGCAGAGAACAGACACATGGACTCTTGTCCCTAAGCCAGCAGGGGCAAATGTCCTAGGTGTTAAATGGGTGTTGAGAACAAAGAAAAAACAGGATGGAACCCTAGACAGAAGGAAGGCAAGGCTGGTGGCCAAGGGCTTTACTCAGCAAGCAGGCCTAGACTATCAAGAGACTTTTAGTCCAGTGGTGAAACCCACTACCATCAGGCTAGTTCTCTCTCTTGCAATTTCACAATCATGGCCAATCAAACAGTATGATGTTGAAAATGCATTCCTACACGGATCTATCAATGAGGAAGTTTTTATGCAGCAACCACCAGGGTTTACTCACCCCCTCTATCCTAACTATGTTTGCAAATTGAAAAAGTCCATCTATGGACTGAAGCAAGCTCCCCGAATGTGGTTTGCCAAGTTATCTGATGCTCTTCTCTCCTTTGGGTTCAAGGCATCTAGGGCAGATCACTCACTCTTCATATATCATTATGGGCCTGACACTATATATCTATTGATCTATGTTGATGACATAATAGCAACGGCCAGCTCTGTTACTCTCCTATCTAAGTTCTATCAGAAACTGGCAAGTCTTTTTCCAGTAAAAGACCTAGGGGACTTACACTACTTTCTGGGAATTCAAGCTGTCCGCACCAGCTCTGGTCTAGTTCTCAATCAAGAAAAGTACATCGGTGATATAATCAACAGAGCTGGGTTGTCCAAGGCTAAACCTGTTCTTACCCCTATGGTGACCACTTTCAACAGTCAGGAACAACCTACGGAACCCTTTCCTGATATTACCCTATTTCGGAGTATTCTAGGTGGCCTGCAGTACTTAACTCTCACTAGACCCGATATAAGCTTCCCTGTTAATCGCCTATGCCAGTTTATGCATAAGCTGACTCTCTACCACTGGCAAGCCCTAAAACGGCTTCTTCGCTACCTGAAAGGAACACAAAGACTGGGTCTTTTTCTATCTACACACTCACCTGTCCAGATCTTTGCCTATGCCGATGCCGATTGGGCAGGAAGCTTGGAGGATCGAAGGTCCACTACCGGCTACTGTGTTTTTCTGGGCAAAAATCTAATCTCTTGGTCATCTAAGAAGCAACCTACGGTGGCCAGATCCACTACTGAAGCGGAATACCGCTCCATGGCTCACGCTACTTGCGAGATTCTATGGATCCAGCACCTTTTACAGGATCTAAGAGTCAAATTGCAAAAACCGCCAATACTATGGTGCGATAACTTAGGAGCCACTTACCTGGCTGCGAATCCGGTGTTGCATGCTAGAGCAAAGCACATAGCCCTTGATTTCCATTTTGTGAGGGAGAAAGTGGCGAACGGGACTCTGCTCATCTCCTTCCTCCATAGCCGTGACCAGCTTGCTGATAGTCTCACGAAAGCTCTGCCCTCTCCTCGCTTTCTGTCAATGCGATCCAAACTGGCGCTACTCCCGTCTGGATCGAAGGGGAATACAGAGACGAATGATAAATTGATAGAGAAAGGCCCAACGTAGATAAAAGCCCAATTACACATATTACAGTCCATTAGTTCATTACTCTGTCCATAGCCCTATACACTGTAACTAGGGTAATTGTATATACTATAAATAGTCACAGGACTGTACAGCCGCACACAACACTGAATACAAGAGAATATTTTACAATCAATACACAGTGTTCTATTATGGTGAACTTCCCGATCCAGCATCCAAGATACAAGCCCTTGTATAATACCTGACAATTAAAAGCTTAAACAACAACGAATGTGGATTTGTGATCATTCTTCACACCTGTTTTGCTAAAAAGGCAATCATTGAAAGCTAATAAATCATGAAACCTATAAAACATTTACCTTTATACTTTTGCACAAGTACGACCATTTCTTCCAGTGAAGGCCCTTATAACTTGCGCTTCCTGACCACCAGTATTGAGCAAAAGCTCTATGCGAATCCTTAACCAACATAACATGCGATTTAATAACACTCATGACATAGATCGGTATTGACTACTAAACACATTTAATATGGATACCCCACACATCCTTAGAAACACTTATGCCTCATTCTCGCACCTTGCTTACCACCCAATCTCTTATACAATAAAAAAATTATCTTTTTCTCCTACCAACATAACTTGATAAACCTAAATATAACCCATATCCTGCACCTATATGGTCTGAAAAACAGTAACAATATCCATCCGCATATCAGGAGAAACACCTTTGGAAAACATGATACTAGATTTTGTAGGTTTAAGCACTGATAAGTGCGAAATATATCTATTTTTAAGACTCTAATTCTTTCTATTTTGATAACAATTCATGACATATTTATCAATTATCATATACTTTTCCTTAGATTTATGTTTTGATGTGAAATGATACATTTTATTTGTCTAATGTAGGAAAAAGTCTAAAAAAATGTATAGATTATCTCATGAGGATTCCAATGCAACAAACAGGGAGCAAATTGGAGCTAAAACGAAGAACTTAGGCCCCACTGAAGTTGAGTCCGACATTGTGTTCGAATGTGCAAGGCCGGACAATGGCGCGACTGTCCAGAGGTGATGTCCGGACTTGTGTTCGGACTTGCATGTCTGGACATAAGTTAAAAATAAAAAGAAATGTGTGCGACAGAATAGAGGGGTCCGGACACATGTCCGGACGCGGTGAATCTGGCAGCCCCGAACGTTGCGTTTGATCTAAATCAAGAGATAAATGTTTTCAAATCAATAAATTGATCACTACACTATATTAACGAAAGTTAGGGTATGGAATTAGTAAGCTTTGATGCCTCACCATAGAGGCTTATGCCTCCCTTTCATTCTCACCAATCGTAGCCGTACCACCACCATCATCACTATCAGCCGATCTTCCATCACCTCCACCACGCTCACACCATCACAGACCAAACCTCCATATCATTGACCATAATATCACCACCACTACCATACCACATATCACATATTGGTTCTTTCGGAGGATTGACGTGACGGTAGAGTCGAACAGGGAGCCGGAGTCAACTTGTTAACTGGAGTTTTCTCTACCCTTTCTCTTATTTCGTTTAATGTCGTTCTTTGTTATTTTTATTATTTTTAGAGTCATGTTTGAGTAGTTAGTTTAGCTCTTGGATTGGGGTAGAAAACTCGATCTTTATATTTATTTTGTAATCTTTTCACCAATTCATTAATGCAATAGTTTAATTCTCGTTCTTCATGTGCTTTTATCTTCTGATCAATTATTAAAGTAATCTTTGTAGTTTCCTAATCAAAATGCGGCACTGAGATTAGTTAACATGACATAGAAAGTTAAACCGGATTAACGACTAGAAGCATGGTTTGCCTATAGGTTAATTTGTCTCTAATAGGAATTGGTTATAAAGTGATTGATTAGAATTTACTTGGTCATGGTTTACGCCTTGTTATTTCAGCCCGTTAGGATTCGTTGTACATGGACCGATCAACAGATTAATTAAGATTCCTGAGTTTATTGTAGGATTAGGGAAAAGTTTATCAATAGATTTATAAAGTGAATGTGTGCAGAACAATCCGGGTACTTCTTTAGATTTAGATTTTTAATCTTTATTTCTTTATTTAGTTTTTAATTCTTTTATGTTTGTTGTTGTTTAATCCATATTTATTTAGATTAAGAAAACCTTAAAAAGTGACATTTCCTGTTGTATTAGTTTAATTTAGTTTCTCAAATAGTAAATAAATTGTCAATTCAATTGTATGAGAGCCCTGAGACCAACAAACCACTCGTTCATTAATTCCGCAAAACGATAGGTACACTGCATAAGTAGAGATAGTCACATATTTCTTCTAGTGCCGCATTTTACTTTATAAATCTAAAGAAGCACCCCAGATTGTTTTGCACACCTTCACTTTATAAATGCAGCTCCACATCTTCTTCAGATACTTTTGAGGCTATGTCTTCTAATGAAGAGATGAAGAAACTTATCAAGAAGTTGTTTTCTGAAGAAGAGGTGGAGCAAATATTTAACAATTTGTGTTCCCCCTCCCCTCCATCCCCAACACAAGAGGAGCAACTAGAATTTGAATATATTTTGTCTGCATTTACACGCGAGCCGGTTGAAGCGCCAGTTATGATCGAGTTCATAGAAAAAGAAGAAATTATAGCTACTACCGTAATTGTATGCCAAAACGAATTTTCCAATGAGCCTCGCCAACCGGAAGAGGATATTTGTATCCTCGAATCCGAGTAAAAACACCACCACCAGTTTTTCATTAACTTCAACCTCGTCACCAAGAGTCTCATCCGTAGGAGGAAGATGTTTGAGTCCTTAAATTTGAGGAAGAAGAGCCGTTCGCACCTGGTCTTCTGATAGAACAACGTTACCGACAATATCTCCTCAAACACCAGGTTTTGTGGAGTGTTCATTTTCCTATTTTATTTGCCGAGATAATGTTTTGTTTTGATCCTGAAGGTTTGATAATGATTGCTGCCCACTTTGTTTTCCCGTCGAAGCTGTTGTCTACTTTTATTTTTGATTCGGGATAACGAAGAGGAAGTCGAGCCAAAGTTTATAAAGACGGGCAGCTTATTGGGAGGTAACCCAACAGTTAAATTTACGTTTTATTTTTATTTTCAGGTTTTTTTTTGTTTTCTTATGTTTATATTTGTTTGGCTGAGAAAAGGAACATGGGCAAAATTTTATACCCTGTTCGGGCATGTGTCCGGACATGGACATCCAGACAGGGTAGGAGAGCAATAACGTTGAAAGACAGGAATCTATCTGGACTTCTGTCCAGTCTTGGAAGTCTGAACTCAGTGCAAAACGAGAGGGCAGAAGTAGCGTCTAGACTTGCGTCCGGACATGCTATCCTAGACTGATGATACGTAGAGCTAGAAGAGACGTCCGGACATACAGGTCCAGACACATGTCCTGACAGGTCTTTAAATTGTGTAAAATTTTGCTTTCTCCCATTTTTCAGCATTACTTTGGTATTAGATAGTTTTATTTACTGAATTTGCTAATCTAGGTTTATTTTGTTTTATTCATAAGTGACAGCGGTGCCTGCGCTTTTAATGCAACGCTTTCAGTGTTTTGTGGTAGTTGTGAGTGTGTACAGGTGAAACTCTTTATACGATGTTTGATGTTCTCCAAGACTGGACACTTGCTTGGACGTAAGTGTGAGGAACGCTACTACCCCCAATGTGCAAGCTTAAGTGTGAGGAAGGGAACCTTCTTCAATCTACAATATCAGGGGAGTTTTTGTTTCTTTTAGTTTTAATGTTTATGTTCAACCTACAATGATTTTAATGCTTATTTATTTTATCAGTCTCTCCTGAATGAAATTCTTCATGAGTCTAGCATATTTTCAAAGGTCTTTTAATTATTTTTATTTTTAAACAATGAAGACATCGCTCCTTTCAGTGTGAGGAAGTAGAGATATTTCCCTGAAAATATGCCAGCTGCACTTAAATGTCACACTTGTTTTTGTTTGTCATGTTGCTTTGAAAGAATTGTTTCCTTTAAGTGCAATTAAATATTGAAACTCTAGGTGAAAGTTTTTTCTTAGGTTTTTGATAATGAGCCTGATGACCATATCAAGAATCTTCCTACTTTAGGCTGTTTGCATGTATAGTTTTATTCAAATTATATTTGTTTTCACTAAAATTTGGTGGATTAGCTGATTATGAAAACTAATTAGGCTAGTTTGGAATTTTGGAAATGATGATAAAGTTTGGTATGAAAAGGATAAGGCAAGGTACTCCGCTGATCTAAATTAAAATTTCTTAACCAAAAGAGGCCTCTTCATTCAGTTATTAGGCCCTTGACGTGCCCTAACACCTATCTATCTAAGGTATAAGGATCTGAGATAGTTTGCCCAAAGCCGTTACGTGGATGAAGAGAAAAGTCTGGAGGATGAATTGAATGCGTGATTGAAAGAATAAAATGTTAGAGAAGAAAAGAAATATGGAAAGTTAAATTTTTATGTCATTTTGTCTATTCTGATCATGAGTATGTGACATTGAAAGGTATCACGGAATAGGGCGTTACTTCACATCCTTGTCATCAAAAGGTTAGAGGAAGAAACGGTGGAAGATCCCAAGCTATTATGTGTTCAATTTCGATAATCTAACTTCTCCAAGCTTTTAACTCTACTCTTTTTCCCTGATTGCCAAAATCTACAACAAAAAGGAGAAGTATTCTTTTGATTGTCATTTAACCTGTTTTTCGTCTGCAATTGTTTGTTCCTAAGTTTCGATACTACGATGGTGCTTAAAAGTAGACATATTCTCTATTTGCTTGAGGACAAGCCAAATTTAAGTGTGAGGAAGTTTGATAAGTGTGAAATACATCTATTTTTAGGGTTTTAATTCTTCCTATTTTTATAACAATTCATGTCATATTTCTCACTTATCATATGCTTTTCCTTAGATTTATGTTGTGATGTGAACTGATAAATTTTATGTGCCTTTTGTATGAAAAAAATCTAAGAAATGTATAGATTATCTCATGAGGATTCCAACACAATAAACATGGAGCAAATTGGAGCTAAAATGAAGAATTTAGGCCTTATTGAAGTTGTGTCCGACCTTGTGTCTGAACGTGCAAGGCCGGACAAAGACCGAGACTTTCCATAGGTGATGTCCATACTTGCATGTCCGGACATAAGTCGAAAGTTGAAAAAAATAAAGAAACAAGCATGACGGACCTACAAGTCCGGACACATGTACGGACGCGGTAAATTTGGTAGCTCCGAATGTTGCGTTTGATCTAAATCAGGAGATAAATATTTACAAATTGATAAATCAATCACTGCACTATATTAACGAAAGTTAGGGTATAAAATCAGTAAGCTTTGACTCTATTTGCTTGAGGACAAGCAAAAGCTAAGTGTGAGGAAGTTTGATAAGTGTTAAATACATCTATTTTTTGGGCTTTAATTCTTCGTATTTTGATAACAATTCATGTCATATGTATCAATTATCATATGCTTTTCCTTATATCTATGTTTTGATGTGAACTTATATATTTTATGTGTCTTATTTAGGAAAAAGTCTAAGAAATTAATGGATAGATTATCTCATGAGGATTCCAACTCAATAAACAGGGAGCAAATTGGAGCTAAAACGAAGAATTTTTGCCCCATTGAAGTTGTGTCTGACCTTGTGTCCGAATATGTAAGGCCGGAAAAAGGCTGAGACTATCCAGAGGTGATGTCCGGACACAAGTCAAAAGTTGAAGAAAATAAAGAAACGTGCGTGACAAAATAGAAGTATCCGGACATACAAGTCCGGACACATGTCTGGACATGGCGAATCTGGCAGTTCTGAACGCTATGTTTGATCTAAATCAGGAGATAAATATTTTCAAATCGATAAATCGATCGCTGGAATATATTAACGGAAGTTAGGGTATGGAATCAGTAAGCTTTGACGCCTCACCACAGAGGCTTATGCCTCTCTTGCATTCTCACCGTTTGTAGTCGTACCACCACCATCATCACTATCAGCCAATCTTCCATCACTACCACCACGCTCACACCTTGAGAGACTAAACCCCCACATCATTGACCACGAGACCACCACCACCACTACCATACCACATATCACATATTGGTTCTAACGGAGGATCGATGTGACGGCAGAGTCGAAGTAGGGAGCCAGAGTCAACTTGTTAACTGGATTTTTCTCTACCCTTTCTCTTATTTTGTTTAAGGTCGTTCTTTGTTATTTTTATTGTGTTTTAGAGTCATGTTTGAGTAGTTAGTTATCTCTTCAGATTGAGGTAGCAAACCGGATTTTTATATTTATTTTGTAATCTTTTCACCAATTCATTAATGCAATAGCTTAATTCTTGTTCTCTCATGCTTTAATCTACTGATCAATTATTAAAATGATCTTTGTACTTTCCTAATCAAAATGCGGCGCTGAGATAAGTTAACAAGACACAGGAAGTTAAACTGAATTAACGACTAGAAGTATGGTTTGCATATAGGTTAATATATCTTCAGTAGGAATTGGTTATAAAGTGATTGGTTATAATTTACTTGGGCATGGTTTGCGCCTTGTTATTTCTGCCATTTAGGATTCGTTGTACAGGGATCAGTTAACAAATTAATTAAGATTCATGAGTTTATTGTAGGATTAGGGAAGAGTTTATTAATAGATTTATAAAGTGAATGTGTGCAAAACAATCCAAGTGCTTCTTTAGATTTAGCTTTTTTAATTTGTATTTCTTTATTTAGTTTTTAATTATTTTATTTTTGTTTGTTTAGTTCATATTTTATTTAGATTAAGAAAATCTTAAAAAGTGATATTTCATGTTTTCTTAGTTTAATTTAGTTTCTCAGTTAGTAAATAAATTGTCAATTCAATTGAACAAGGTCCTTGAGACCGACAACCCACTCGCTCACTAATTCCGCAAAACGATAGGTACACTACCTAGGTAGAGATAGTCACATATTTCTTCTACATGCACTGACCCGATGCCTTTGCAAAATCTTGCAAAATTCCTAGAACCCCCCTATCCATGAATACTTAACCAAAAAATATACAATCATCTACAAAGAACATATTATTAATATCACAAAGCATCTCCCGCACTCTAAAACCCTTTAGAATGCCCACTTCTACAGCTATACACAAGCTTGAAGACAACAACTTCATACAACAGATGAAAAGAAAAGACTGAAAGGGGGTCACCCTGCCTCACTCCGCGACAAGGAGTAATTTTTTTGCCTAGGCAACCATTTATAAGCATTGCAATTGTAACTTTAGATATACATTTTACTATAAATTGAACAACACGTGAATGAAACCCCATGCTTCTCATAACCCCACTCCACTCTATCAAAAACCTTGAACATATCTATTTGTAAGCAAAGGTATGCCTCTTAGCAACCTTACACATACACATAAGATGCATGAGCTCATGACCAATTATAATATTATCATTGATGAGTTTCCCAAGACAAAGGTGCCCTGATCCTTCGACTTCACATGGGACATAGCAGGCTTAATCCTATTGACTATCACTTTGGTAATGACACGGTAGACCGTGTTACAAAAAGAAATTGGCCTATAATCCCCATCGAAAGTTACACCTTTTCGTTAGGGATTAAAACTAGATATTTATGGTTTATAGAATCTAGTAAAGCATCTGTATCCAAGAACGATAAAGTAGTTGACAAAAAGTCATCACCAATAATATCCTAGTAGATCGAAAGGAAAATACCATTTATCCTTCAAGTCTGGGCGCCTTGATGTAAATTATAAACTTTGCGTTTGGAGCTGCTTTTACGGGTGTGAATTCTTATTTTCTCCTTTGTTTTATTTTTAACAGCTAGTTTGATAATTGGTTATAACAGTTACCATCAATCAAACTCATTATAGCTGTGTAAGTTTTTCTAAGTTTTAATGGATTTAATCACAAAAATTATGTAAAAAATATACAAAATTGTAACAACTTGCTTTTGATAAATAATACTCTCATGTTCTTAATAGGCAATTTTTGGCCCTTCACACCATTTTCAAAATATAAGATGGTTTGGCATTTTTATTCCTTTCCAACTTTACCCCGTCTTTTCCCTTACAAATTTTCTTTTCTCATCTATTTAGGACATGAGAGAGTATAATTTTTAAATTGATAGTTTTTAGTTTATTTACAAAGATGAACTAACAGATTTACCATTAATGAGATTTGTTGCAGTAAAGTGATTTTAAGGGGATTTACAAGGGTGATAAGTGTTGAGCATTGCTTATTGATAACTAGTGGATGTTGCATTTTATCATATTGATTGCTTTAATTGAATGTGTACTTGTAGTAAGTGATTCATTTGATAACTAATAATTCATAGTCTTTTGTTAATGATTTAACAAGTTGCTCAATAAATTAATCTTTTAGACATAGTATTGATTAGTTGGATTATTATATATGTAATTATTTCTAAAAAATTGGTTGGATTCATAAATAACAACCAAAAACATATGACATATAAATACACTTCAATAAACTAGTGTTTTAGTAACATAGTTAAATGAGAATGGTTGGAACAAGTGTTGTTGAGGATGGACCCAGTCAAAGTCCAGTCGAGTCCATTGAAGGATCGAGTCAATATGACAAAACAATTAAGTCTATCAAGATCAAAGTGAAGAAAGGCCGCATCCTTAAAACATCGATGAGTCAAAGAACTGAGATTATGTGGATTGACTCTATCGCCTTAACAAAGTTTGTTGTTATAAAAAATGTCAATCGACTCCACCTTCGTAACTAACTGTGAAAATTAAGGATCCAGACGTGACTGATAGTTTCCAACGTTCAATATTCAATGGTCAACCTCCTTGGGCCATAACATTCAAAGTCACAACCTCAGTCATCCGAGAAATGAGTCAGTTTGAAATTTATGCTGAAAAATATTCAAATTCCTAGAATTTCAAACAATAGACTCCTTCAACTCCTCCAAATACTTTGCTATATAAAGAGCCAGAGTTTTCAGTTGCAATGTACACTTTCACTACACACTTACGAGTATTTTAGAGAGAATTGTGTCTTGTAATTAGAGATAAGAGTTTTCAGTAATTTTCAGTTAAGATAGTTTGTGCTTTATCGATAGACTTAGTATAGGGTGTCCCTAGGCTTACTACACTCAACAAGAGCTGATCAAATAATCTGTAGGGTGAGTAATTTCCACTAAGTAGATTCTTTCTACTTAGTAAGCAATGTAAGTTGTTTTGTTTTACAAAGAAATAAAATAACTTATATTGTGTATTTGTTTGAGTTTGATTGAGTGTTTCCTCATCTTTAGTGCTTTCACATACTTAGTACAATTAAGTCAAACCATTTCATAGACTCGCACCTTGAAGTGGTTTGAACCAGTTGTATGCTCCTACAAGAATTAATGGTTTGATAGCTTCTAATTAGGGTTTTAAGCCCATCTCTTTAACAACATTCAGTAGGTTTATATTCAAAGTGTTCTAATAAGAAATGTAGATGTTTAACGGCTATATTTATTTTCCTTACAGAAAAACCCAAACTTATACATTAAGAAGTAGGTGTATTAAAAAAAAACATCTACCTTCCCATTATCTTAACATGATATAAGATAGGTACATTGATTCCACCAACCAAAGAATACCAAACTAAGGCCCAGTTCGTTCATCGGCTGCCAAAATTTGTGGCCAATTAATCTATATTAATGCTGAAGGAAAAAGCGTAGCTTAAGGTGGTTTGGGTAATTGGGGCGTTCGTCTGATGGCTTATATTGGATAAAGGAAAACTGGGCAAAGTATCAAAATACCCCTGTGGTTTATTCCCTTTGCGCTTCTCTGTGCATCTCGGTTTATATCTTCTTCTTTCAGAAGTCCTTACCGCTTCAGTGTTTACTTTTCTCCAGCCACTTCATTGTTCCAGCTCTCCTATTGTTTTGCTCTTGTTTCTTGTTGGTAATCTTTTCTTCTCTTCTCCTCCCTAGGCGCGCTGGTTTTTAGTTGACGGATATGCAACCTTCAATGGAGTAATAGACAATTACTGGAACTTTTTGCCGTCGAGAGGAAGAGAGAGAGAATCCATAGTACAGAGAGAAGACAAAAACAGGGAGGGATAAGATGGTAATATGTCAATAAAGCAAAAAGCAAAAAATCCAGCTTAATTTGTAAAGGCCCCGTTCGACCATTGCGTTTCGTGCGCTTGGCAAATAAGGGCCGCATTAATCTTCTAAATGTGCTGCGCTGGACTGACCAAAATCTCTAGATTAATGTCTGCGTTTCGTCTTTTACCACATTTATGATAAATGTAGTATTTGCTGCGTTCAGAAATTAAATCGCGAGCATGTACACCAACTACAGTTATAATTTACATGTTTACCCTCATTTATTATTTAACAATCGTTGAGTTCGGAGTTCCGTATGATAATCAAATTTACCGCACTCAAACCCTATCCTTGGATTGCAGCCCGAAGGAGATAATTTACTCCATCAAATCTAATATCTTGGATTTCTCTGCACCGCCATTAAGTAAACTCTCACTGTTAGCGTGGATGCCATATAAAGAATTCCTTAGGCAGCTTCACTGCTGTTGTTAGTGTCCGAGAAGATCGCCGAAGAAAGGGGAAGAATTTCCACAACAGCGGAGCAGAGCTTCAGCTAGCGGTGCAGGTAAACGTTCGACAGTCCTCCGCTGCCGTCGCCATCTCTCCACGGCCTCCGCGCTACTGCAAGCTGATTTTATGCAGAGGCGGACAAGCGGGCTGTCGACTTCGATTTGTTTTTCGATCGCCATTTTGTTGATTTCCGAGTTCTTCCCCTCTCCTGTCTCTTTCTTTTTTCCTCAGCTAGTCCAGGGTATTAGCGAGTGTGGAGAAGAAAGGGGAAATGAGGATTATTTACACCGATTCTGTTCACATCGTAAGGGTATAATGGACTTTTCAGATAAATGGCATGTCAATTATTAAATGTCACTGACGAACGGCATTGGCTAAAGGTGACGATTAAAGTGCACTATAAATTCTATCAAATCAATAGATTAATCTTGACATTAATCCCCTCTCTTTTTGTAAGCTGTCACCGAACGGCACCAACACAGCAATACCCACATCTATCTTTAAGTCACCCCTTTCACGATTTGCAGTGGGTTTAATGTGGATATGTCCAATCACGCATTAACAAATAAGCTTATTAATGTGACCATTTGCACATTAATGGCACTATCGAACACCCCCTAAGCCTAAGCAAGGCAACTACAATGAGCTACAAAATCCCGTAGAACGTTGCAATAGTAGCTATGGAGGAAGCCAGCTAGACCGTGGCTTTGATAGCATGACCTGCTATGTGACCGTCTAAACCTACCAGAGGTGCGAAAGTTCTTGCACCTACGACCTAGCAACAGAAGCTTACATACCTACCGTTACTAGTACTAGCCCAAAATACTAAGGGGACGTTCACTTTGGGGTAATCAATAAAGGGAAACAGAATCATTCCCTTTGTAATTGTTTGTTTTGTATTTTTAATGATTCCGTTTCTTTTACTTCAGGTTTCAAAAACCCCCCAATTCCCTTTTAGTGATTCTCCTCAATATCCCAAGGAAAGGTATTACATTTCATCCCTCCTACCCCTATCATCATCTTTAACATAAACAAATATTAATATATAAATCTAAATTTATATATACTAATTATTACTAATTTTTATAATATTAATAACATATTTTTATCTATAGAAATATAAATATTTATTTATACTTTATATATAAAATGATATCAATATGATATTATATATAATATAACTGTTTATATAACTTATATTTTCCCCCCTCCCTCCTCTCTCCTCTCTCCTCTCTCCTCCTGGTCCTCTCTACTTCTTTCTTTTCCCCCTGCCCCCCTCCTCTCTCTCTCTCCCCTTCACATATCATTTTACCCTCCCTTCTGCCCTCTCATATCTCTTCCCTTTCTCCTCTTGTTCTTTTCCCTCGCTCTGTACTTTCTCTCTCCTCTCTCTTCTCTTCCTCCTCTTCTTCTCCTTTCCCTTCTCCCTCTTCTCTCTCCTCTCTCTCCATCCTCTTCCTCTCTCTTCTCTCCTCTTCCCCCTATTTCTCTCTTCTTTCCCTTTTCTTCCCCCTTGTTCCCTCCTCTTCTTTCCCCTTTCCTCCTCTCCCCCTCCCCCCGCCTACCTCCTCTCTACGTCTCTCTCCTTTCTCTCTCTTTCTTTCTCTTGTTTCCCGTTTCCCTCCCTCTTCCCCCCTCTCTTCCTCCCTCTTTTTTTCCCTTCCCTCCTCCTCCCTTCCCCGTTCTCTCGCTCCCTTTTTTCCCCCCTTCTCTCTCCTCTCCCTCTCTCCCTCTTCCTCTCTGTCCTTTCTCCTTTCCCCACCTCTTTCTCTCTGCTCTCTCCTTTCTCTCCTCTTCGTCTCTGTTTGCCTCCCACCTTCGCTCCCTCTTCCTCTCTTATCTTCCTCTGTCTTCTCTTTTTGGCCTCCCCCCCCCCCCCCGCCCTCCCTTCGCATTCTCTGTTTCCGTCTCGCCTCCCCGCCTTCTTGATTCGGGGAATCCTTTCCTTTTCTTTCCTGATTCCATTCCATTTCCTCGTCTCCGATAACGCATCCTAAGTATGTACCACCGTAGACTAACAAAGACTGAGACATGACAAGCAGAACATAGACATAGCTAAAATAAACAACCAAACGGTGGCTAATTATTCCAGTTGCCACACAGACGTGCTCTAGAATCTACTGTAGCTCAAGCATGTGCAGTAAGGTACTATACCACTCCACCGTTGAAAACTAACATCGATTTCTAGTGTTGTTGTCTTCCTCGGCCGCACGCAGACTAATTACCACCACAACCACCAGATCTTACTGGCGAGAGTCACTCTCAGAAGTTCCATCCAATTAGCTTCTGTGGCTTTTCAAAATTGAACCAGATTCAGTGATTCTCACGCTTAAAACCGATTCTTTTGCTATCGAACATGTGGTGGTCATCAATCCATGCAAAAAATCCTCGACAAAGGTTCATGTAAGCACCAATTTCAGGATTCCCCAATTTCTTCGTGTCACAGAGGAAAAAGAAGTCATCTGTCCTGATGCACTGATTCAAACATGCAAAAACTCTAAAGACTTACAACCGATTACTGTTCTCAAAAAGCGGTGGCTTCAAATGGCGATGATGGTGGAATAGAGATGGCCAGATGCTCCCGATTCCTTCCACCTTCAGCTCGAGATGTTGAATAAATTACCGCCACACTTCATCAAGCCCGAAGAAGTCCTTGATGATGGGTGGAATGAAGAAGAAGAAGAACACGGCCTTGGAGTCAAAAGAAGAGATATTATTGAGGGATAAAGCTAAACGAAACGATGTAGAGGAATGGGCCATCGAAGTACTACCTCCGTCCTAGTTTAAGTGTTCTGTTTACTTTTTGATACGTTTTTCCACTTTAATATTAAACATGTAAGATAAAATAATTTTATAAAATAAATTTCTACGACATATAGTTTTTCATATAAACTATCTATTGTAAAACTTAGATTTGTAAAATTATGTTATCTTATATATTAAATATTGAAGTCAAACGACATATTCAAATAGTAAAGGAGACAGTCAAAGCGGGACGGAGGAAGTAGTAAACACAACTCAAAGTAAAAGCAGTAACAGTCAAAATTACAAAAACTTACAACAGGATGACTTTTCAGGATGGGAACAATTGGGAAGTAAGTGGCTTATCAAAACCCAAAGAGAGAAAGGGAACCCAAAAGAAGACTTTTCAGTACTATTTGCCATGTGTCTTACTTGTATTTGTTACCTTTTTAGCTGGGCTCCACCCTCCCTCTCACAAATACATCTATTCAAAAGCTGGTAGATGTTGCGTTTCAAAAAACTACCAGATTAATCCTGGCACAGAACGGAGCCTTAGTACTAGATTAAGAAAGTAAAATCACATAGATAGGGTGAAAAATTAAAAGAAAAACTAAAAGCTATAAACAGTGAAAACGGTAGGGCAGAAAGGAAAAAAAACGCGAATTAGAAGGTGGAGGTGGTGCCACCTTACAAGGTGGCATCTATTTTGTCTTTTAGTGGCTTATTATTTTGTAAAATTTTAAAATATTGTATTTTATTATATATAAGTCCAAATAATATAAATTTTATACCATTGTTCATCATAATTTGAGCTCTTCAAAATAACACCAAACAATAATATGTTTTGACAAATTTTATTTTTTTTATTTTTTGTATGTACTTATTTTTTAAAATTCATTGTGACTCTTAAGTTTATGAAAAATGAATCAAACGTTGTTAAAAAGTAAATTGAAGGTTGTTAAAAAGTGAATCAGAGAGTTGCGTAAAAGTGAATAAGAAGTTTTTTAAAAAGTGAATCTCATAAACAGAGATTGTTTAACTAAAGTGATTCAGATTGTTTGACTAGTGTGAATCAGATGTTGTAGAAAAGTGAATCAAAGGTTGTTACAAAGTGAATCAGAGTAATAAGAAAAGTGAATCTCGTAAGCGTAGATTGTTTAACTAAAGTGATTAAGAGGTTTACGAAATGTGAATCAGAGGTTTTTATAAAGTGAATCACGTGTTTAAGAAAAGTGAATTAAATGTTTAAGAAAAGTGATTCACGTAAATCAAGATTGTTTAACTAAAGTGAATAAGAGGTTTATGAAAAGTGAATCAGAGATTGAAGAAAAGTGAATGAAAGGTTTTTTAAAGGTGAATCAAGGTTTAAGAAAAGTGAATATTTTGTTTAATAGTAGTAAATGCCTTCGACGTTTTTAGCATTCCTAGGGTGGTTTTTAGGGTGTGTGGGGTAAAATTCATTTTGCTAATGAATATGGTTCATTTTATTATTAAAGAATATTCATTTTACTAATGAGTAAGATTCACTTTATAAATAACTAATATATACTCATTCTAAAAACATAAAATTTTAAGTTTATCAAAACATATTCATGATGCATCTTGTTTTAAAGAGCATGAAAAATGATGAACAATGATATAATTTTTGTTATTTTTGCACTTTTATTTTGTGAGTTATAACATTTTGAAAAAAATTATTATTTTTCTCTCTCCTACCACATCCACCCTGAATTTGCATACGTATTTTTTTTCTTCCTTTTTTCTTTTTTTTCTTCTCCCATACAGTTTTGACACATGCCAAATGCACCTTGTACCCTGGCGCAAGGGCCAGCGTCTCCACGCCGAAAAAAAACTCACGACAAAGGGAGAATGCTTGTTTATTAAGTATGTGTATTTTGATTATGCTTTCAATGCTCCAATTAACGTTATGTAAATTTTTCCAAAGTTGCATGATATTTTATCATTACTCCCAAATTAAGTAATATTTAGTGAATCAAACCAAAGTTGAGTAACATTATGGATTTATTGTTAGAATAAATGGACATCATTTATAATATTCATGAATATCTATTCTCGTATCTCAATACTAATAGCGAAATGCAACTGTATAGGTTATGAATTACCCTTCATCCATATGTTTATGTGAGATAAAATAGTGACCTATTATCATTATTGCAATTGTTGTTACTAGGGATGTCTATTACCTTACACATTTTTACCTGGGCATTGAAACCAATTGGACATTAAAGTGAGTACACAACCAAAATTATTTATGAAGTATTTTATCCATTACACTACCAATCAATTTATTTTATGTTTGATAATTCTTACATATAAATGGTTCCT
Source organism: Limonium bicolor (assembly GCA_023374045.1). Lineage (NCBI taxonomy): Eukaryota > Viridiplantae > Streptophyta > Magnoliopsida > Caryophyllales > Plumbaginaceae > Limonium > Limonium bicolor. The sequence continues at coordinate 257,800,962 of CM041777.1, read as the reverse complement.
TTTAAACTCTTATTAAAAGGTGACGTGGACTAGGATTTTTTTATATATTGTTAGTAGTTGAAAACAAACCAGGACACAACTACATCAATTGCTGATGCAAAAAACACATAACCACATTTGAAGAGGAAATCAATTGGGGATGCTACTCAAAATTATAGGCCATAAACCTACCCATTACACTCTTATAATGACAATACAGAGGCTGCCTCGCAGAGATTAGAGATGATTAGTACAAGAGGAAAGGAAAGGAAAAACAAAACTGGACTTCTGATTAATTGAATGATAAAACTCTATACAAAGTACTTATACAATCTTAGCAGCAGAAGACTGAATTGGTGCGTTTGACTAACAAATGAACCTATTATAAATAATACACCCACATAATACTTAGGACTATAACATGTCTATAACATATCTTATCACTTATTAGCATCTTTTATATAATTACCTCAAATAAAACATGTACATACAAAACAGTAATTATCCTAAAACACACAACAACCAAATGGCTTTGTTCAAAGAAAATCCACCAAATTATATCCAAAGTCCACTAATGTTTGGATAAAGAGGGGAACACTATATTTCAGTTGTTTTTTACTTGCAAGTTCATTTGATAACAATTGTTCTTAGGTATTATCCTATCATATCCAAAATATAAATCATTTTAGACTTTTTTACAACTTTTAACCTAGAGAATAAAACAACTAATACATCTTTAATTACTTTTATATGGAAAAATAGTAACTATATTTCATTGGGAAAATAAAAGGCAGAGTGAAGTTAATATACTAACTGTGAAGGACAAAAGTATGTAAGTGAATTCAAAAAGTACAAAATGAATATAATTTCCAACCCTAAAAGTACCTAGGATTTAAATGGAAGGAAGTAGATACTAGAGTGATATAGAAAGAATAAAATTGTTAAAAAGTTGTTTTCGAAAAAAAAAAAAGTTTCTTCACAATAATTGTATCTTCCCTGATGTGCCAACTGTTCCCAATTTTGGTTAAGAAATTCCTTTTCTCCCAACGATGGGTCATCTCGCGCTTTCCCTTGAAATTTTTAGCGTTTAACAAGGTTGAAATGAAAACCGTGACAAAACGGCGATGCTTCGTCTCTTTAAGGACGTAAACGACTGAGTTTGCTTATTGGGAGATCGGTTAGTTGCTGAGAGGAACGCGGAGTGAAGACGACCAGCTAGCTGAATGGTATTTGCTACTCATCGGACGTCTTAGTTCATAACAGACAGCAGTGAAGAGACTTCTAAAAACTTTCCTTTCTCTTTTTCGTCACTTGTTCCTCTACGCTGGCGCATCGCTGGCCGCCTGCCTCACTTGCTGCTACGCCCGGCTAAGGAATTGAGCGCTTCTCGGTAATGGCGGAAGAAGAAGCCCTGGTAAGATCAGGAAATTCAAATCAGTTGAGTCAAAACGAGAAAGTTGGAAATTTATAGTTTTATCCATCTTCTCCGTCTACCACCTTCTAACCCTTCTCGGTAATGGCGGAAGAAGAAGCCCTGGTAAGATCAGGAAATTCAAATCAGTTGAGTCAAAACGAGAAAGTTGGAAATTTATAGTTTTATCCATCTTCTTCGTCTACCACCTTCTAACCGCCAGAATCACTTCCCGTCGCTGTCCCCGGAACCGACACCTCTTATACCGCTGCCTTGCTGCTTGTTTTTCTTTTCATTTGTTTTACGATTCTTTGTTTGATATTCAAAAAATGAGGCTTTCATTTGGGGCTGGGTGTGCAATTTCTGGTTCAGCCGTATTTGATTATAGGAGTTGTTTGTGAAATTAAATTTTGAGACTAAAGAGAAGAACCTTTCCTTGGAAAATTCAACCTCGTTTTCAGAGAATGGCGGCCCTGAAGAAGGCGTACGCGGAGATTATACTGAACGCATCAAAGGAGGCGGCTGCCAGGATAATGGTGTCTGATCGAAAGGCTTTATGCCTCGAGCAGGATCTCTTTTCTGTTAAGAAGGATTCGCTTCATATGCTTCTTCGACTAAAGCAAATGCTTGATTGTAAGGTAATCTTCAGAGAGAGCTGATGTCGTGAAATTCTCCTTTGGAATGTTTCGGCGCTTTTGGACTTATCGAATTGCTTGTTGGTTACTTGATGGTGCTGGTGATGATAATCGTAGCTGTGTTCAAGTTTGGTCATTCCAAACGTAGTTTCATGTGCTTTCGAGAGCATCGATCACATCTCATCATCTGTCCCACTGCAGCTGCAGGTTCAGTGTCCTTTTTTTTTTTTTTTTTGATAAGAGGCTGAAAGTTCAGCTTAAAGGTTCAGTGTCCTATTGGTTCAAAAGTGGCATCTTCAATAGTTGGTGTAGTTTATTGAGCATGAATCCGATTCACGTTGCCTTAAATTTAGTCATTGATTGCTCAAGATCAATAATGGACACAATTTAAGGGCTTGCTTATTGCATACTGAATATAAAATAATCCTTCTAAGTGCTTAGGTTGCTTTGTTGGTGCTATTGGTATGTAACTGAATGCAGAGGAGAAATCAACTGTATTCATTAATTTGTAGATAGTATACATATTAAAAAAGAAGCTTAACCTTTCTATATGTTTTAGTTCCCATCCTTCTGATTCTTTCTTGCTGCCTTTGCAATCCCCCATCTCTAACGGAATTATGAAAAGAAGAAAAGCCTTATGGTCTTACTACTTTCTGCTTCATATTTCTTGCATGTACTCTACAATCTTTCCTTGATTTTTTTTTATTTCATTATGTAGACCGCTGAGGTAGAAGTTAAGTCACTAAGTGAGCAAAGAAAGATAGAAGAGCTTGAGGCCCAACTGTCTGAGGCGGAGGGAGTAATTGTGGATCTCAGGGAAGAATTAGGACAGGTACGGGATAAAGTGGAGATGGAAAAATGTAACCTGATTCCTCCTTTCAGTAATCATTATATAAGGAACGAACACACGAATTTGAATGCTGCAGAAGTTGACAAGGACAGCCCACCAAAAACAAAGGTTGAAGCCATTGCCATTACCAATCTTGGCCAATGTCTTACTTCTAAACATTTTTCAAGTGAGGGTCCAGCTAAAGCTGGAGAAACAATCAAATCTCTACACAAAGAAATAGAGCCTCATCCAGGAGAGGCTTTTACCCTGTGCCAGCCTTTAACTGAGTCTGATGATCAAGTGAAATCTAACAAAGAACCATGTTCAACAAGTTCCTCTGATTCTGATGGAAAGGGTGGTGGGAAGACATCTTCACTGGGGATTCAAGTGGAGCCAATGGAAGATGGTAGTGGTGGTTCTTTCCAATCAACGAGGCCCAGTTGTAGAAGGCCTAGAAATAACATGAAATACCATGAAGCAATTGCTGCTCTGCGCAGGACCTCCCGTGGACCCCGTGCCAAAGCTTCTGTCTCTCGATGCTCAACTTTTTCTGTAGACAGTGCCAAATCTGAAGCCAAGGAAGTTCATCCTAATTCAAGGTCTGATGACTCTTCCGTGATTGCTGAGATGAATCACCATAATACAACCTGTGATATAGCAAAAGTAGTCTCTCCAGTCTTGAAAATAGTTGTCGGCGGTGAAGTTGGAAGTGGTGAAGGTTCTAGTAATCATACGGATGTACTGATGACTGAACCTGATTCACATGTTATGGAGGTAGTTGAAGGAGCCAAGGAGATGGCTTCTAGTCGAGCTGCTGATGAAACTTTTTTCAAGTATATCTTCCAAAGGAAGCGCAAGAAGGAAGCACTGTTCAGACTTGATGAGAATACTGTTCCTAGGAAGTCAGTCAAGCATAGCGATCTGGAAGATCAAAAGGACATATCAATGATGAATAGTTCTATTCTGACTGATCAACAGTCCAATGATACTCAGGATCTCCTACAAATAGCTAACCAGGTAGCCCCCCTCTCATTTTGCATGAAACCGTTGTCAACCTGTAATGCCATATGCTGAATCGTCATCTTGTCAAGAAGTGCATAGCATCTTGGTTAGTTGGTTGGATATCTACGGGGTTTAAATGCTACTCCATGTCTGATTAACAGCTGGGGTATTCTTCCAAATTACATAAAAAAATGCAGGATCAAAACTTCCTCTAATGTTATCTGATTTCCCACCAATTGCGTGGTATTAAATAAATATATAGCTGGAATTCATGGACAGAAATCTCTTTTCAATATTTGACTGGTGCAGATAGACGTGATATATCCTCAATATCTTTGCATGTATTACTCCTTATGGTTCAACCTCTGTTCTCAATTTGTATTTATATTTTCATTGCAGCTTGTCTCATTGTCTGAAAATGTGCGGTAATGTAAACACTATCTGTGAAGAAGTAGCCCGTCACTGATCAGGAGAAAAGAGCTAACTGAGAAATGGACCTATTTGTAAATTATTGGAGGACTATGACCTTCTGAGGAACAATCGAATATGAGAAAGGCCTGCTGATGTATACTTGGCGAGTTTTGAAGGCTGGTTAGCCAATTAATTTATTGGCGCGGTTGTCTATAGTATTTTTTTTGGCTGCTATCCTGGTACGCTGGTACCTCTTCTCTTTTTGTATTATGGAAATTTATGCTGTCGACAGTACTGGTTCGAGCGGCGTACCTTTTGTTCAATGACCTCACCCCTGTAATTTGAAGGTCTTGAGAGATAGAGAATTATGTCAAATGTTATCCGCAGTGGTTGCTAAAGAATCTAATGGATTCAATATCCAGAGTAACTTTTGTTTGGTACATGGGCATGACGCTGACGGTATGGTGAATCTTACAATCTGTTGAGTAAATAGAAAATACACCGCACTGTATTGTGTTGTATTACTGAAGTATTTATACAGATTTACAAGAGTTAGTGGTAGCTAGAAAATAGGAGAGTGGGTAGTTACAATCCTAAATAATCTAACTAGTTTAACGCCGCCCCCCCACCGCAGTCGCTGCTAGAGGTTCTCGAAGGCAGAGACTGGAACGAAAGTCTAAAATAGAGGTGAGGCCAACCCTTTGGTCTTTATATCCGCGAACTGGTGAGTGGTTGGGATGTGTAGGACCCGTGCGTGTCCTAGTGCCACTTTCTCCCGGACGAAGTGGATATCGATCTCAATATGTTTGGTCCGTTGGTGCTGGACTGGATTAGAGGACATATAGACGGAGCTAACATTTTCGCAGAAAACAATAGTTGCTTGTGATGGTGGCGCGCCTAGTTCAGTGAGGAGGCTTCTAAGCCAGCAGGATTCGGCAATTGCATTTTCCACGGTACGGTACTCGGCTTCGGCACTGGATCGAGAGACCGTAGGTTGGTGTTTGGAAGACCAAGAAATAAGGTTGGAGCCAAGAAATGCGCAGTATCAGGAGGTGGAGCGACGAGTGTCGGGACAGCCGGCCCAATCCGCATCCGAATAGATAGTCAATTGGTCGGATGTATTGGGGACAATGTGGAGGCCTAGAGTCAGGGTACCTTGATATACCGGAGGATGCGTTTCAGAGCATTAAAGTGAGCTTCACGCGGATCGTGCATATGAAGGCAGCATTGCTGGACGGCGTAGCTGATGTCCGGACGGGTGAAGGTGAGATACTGGAGGGCCCCAGCGAGGGAGCGATAGTCAGTTGGATTAGTCAGTTTGGGTTCGTCAGTGGCACTGAGTTTGGTGTGGGTGTGGACTAGTATTTTGCAAGGGTTGCAGGAATCCATGCCGAACCGGTGAAGAATATCTTTGACGTACGCCGTTTGGTTGAGGTGGAGACCGGTAGAGTGACGAGTAACCGAGATGCCAAGGAAGTAGTGAAGAGGACCAAGGTCGGTCATGGAGAGTTCGGTGCTTAAGGCGGTGATGATTGTGTGGAGAAAGGATTGTGTAAAAGCAGTGAGGATTATATCATCGACATAAACGAGAAGGTAGGCCTGATGTGGACCACGACGGTAAATGAATAGTGATGGATCAGAGCGGCAACTGTGAAAGCCAAGCCGAGTGATATAGGTTGCAAATCGGTGGTACCAAGCACGAGGGGCTTGTTTGAGACCGTATAGGGCTTTTCTAAGTTTGCATACATGGTGGGGATATTGTGGGTGAACAAAACCTGGTGGTTGTTGGCAGTAAACAACTTCATCAAGTGTGCCGTGGAGGAAGGTGTTTTTAACATCAAGTTGGTGGATGGGCCAGGCTTTTGTAACGGCAAGGGCAAGTATGGTGCGAATGGTTGTGGGTTTGACAACAGGGGAGAATGTTTCGTCATAGTCGAGACCTTGTTGTTGAGAGAACCCACGAGCAACCCAGCGGGACTTGTAAGCGGGTGAGGCGACCAGCTGCATCAAATTTATGGCGAAATAACCACTTACCAGAAACAACATTAGCGTTAGGTGGGCGTGGAACGAGGTCCCATGTCCTGTTCCTAATTAAAGCATCGAACTCCTCCTTCATGGAGGCGTGCCAATGGGGTTGTTGGAGAGCAGTTTTGTAGCTTGTTGGCAGGGAGGGTGTGGTGGCATTGAGGTTAAAGACCGGTTTTGGTTTGGTGATGCCGGAATGAGATCGTGTGGTCATTGGGTGGACAGATTTGGTGGGGTGTATGGAGGTAAGGTTTGAAGTGTTATCGGCATTTGGGGATGATGGGGGGTCGACGCAGTGGGGTGGAGATAGGGTATTTGGTTAATTGGGAGGTGTCGACCGTGGATGTGTGTGGGTATGGTCGGGTAAGGGTGGAGTTGGGTGATGTATTACCGGTAGCAGGGCCGGGTTGGGGTAGGTTAGTAGTGTGTGTAGGTGAGGGCTCATGGGCTGGGTGAGTGGGGGGATGTGGAATGTCGGTGTGGGCTGGGTGTAGATATATGAATGGGCCAAGTGTGAGGAGATGGGTTGTCTGGCGCATCGGATGGGGTGGGAGCGGGTGGAAGGGGTATATGAGGGGTATGAATTGTGGGGGGAGTGCGAGTGGGCTGAGGTGGGCCAGAAGTGAACGGGGCCGAGGGAGGAAATTGATACGGGAGTGGAGAGTCATCGGCGACAGTTGATGGGCAGGAGGGCCTGGGGTTGTAAAGGGATATATTTTTTAATGGAAATATGTATTCATAAAATCGGACATGTCGTGAGACAATTACCTTGTGAGTTCGTAGGTCCAGGCAATGGTATCCTTTGTGCTCCGGTGCATAGCCGAGGAAGACGCATGGTGTTGTGCGTGGTTGTAGTTTGTGAGTGGTGACGGAGGCAAGGTTTGGGTAGCATAGGCAGCCAAACGTTCGTAGATGGTGTAGCTGGGTGGGCAGTTGTGGAGTGCCATATAAGGGGTGGTGTGTGGTCTGGTGGAAGATGGTGTGATATTGAGCAAATGTGTAGATGTGGTGAGAGCTTCGGCCCAATAGGGAGGGGGTAGATGACTGTGAAATAGTAGAGTTTGAATGGCATTTGTGAGAGTACGAATGATGCGTTCGACTTTTCCGTTTTGTTGCGACGTGTGCGGACAAGAAAAACACAATAACGTGCCATGTGATGCAAAATATGATCGAAGATTGTGATTGTCGAATTCGCGGCCGTGATCGCATTGAAGGTGTTTAATAGTACGTTGAAATTGTGTTAAAACGTATGCATGGAAGTTTATGAGAATGTCGGTCGTTTGAGATTTTAATTTGAGGGGGAATGTCCAAATGTAATGAGAAAAATCATCCAAAACAACTAAAAAAATATTTGAAGCCGCTGTGGCTAGGAACTGGTGATGTCCATAAATCGCAGTGTAACAGTTCAAAAGGATGGTGAGACAAAGTACGAGAGTGCACAAAAGGTAAACGAGTGTTTTTGCCTAACTCACAGGCATTACAGGGAGAGGGGACAACCTTATTGGAATTTATTAAATTTTGTTGTTGTAAAGAACGCAATGCAGCCGTGCCTGGATGCGCCAACCGTGTGTGCCATGGTGAATTGACATTGGTGGTGGTGGTAAGAGCCGAAGCGGCAGTGGAAGGTGGTGGCGAGGGTGGAGTGAATGGATAGAGGTCCCCGCGGCTATTGCACCGATGGATCACGTTCCTGCTGGCAAGGTCCTTTATTGAAAAACCAAGCGGGTCAAATTCAATGGATCAGTTGTTATCAATGCTAAAACAACGAACGAATATTAAACGCTTTAGTAAATGAGGATTGACAAGAATATTCTGAAGTGTAAAGGGGGGAGAGGAGGGTAGGGTGGCGTTACCAGTGGTGGTGATGGGTAGAGATTGCCCATTGCCTACGACAATATGAGAAAAGGATTCCATGCTATTAGTCGGAACAGGGGAAAAGTTACCTGTATGGGGGCTCATGTGTGATGAGGCACCGTAATCCATATACCACATGGAGTCGGCGGACTGAGGGGTGGTGGCCATATTGTTGAGAGCGTTGACGAGGCTGGTTTAATCCCACGTCGGTGCACTTTTTTGATGCAGCAGGGCTTGTGGTGCGGCGGTGGGGCGGGGACCAAGGACACCGGGGGCGGACCAGGTGGAATTCCATTGGGGTTGAGAGTTGAGTAGCGCCCAGAGTTGCTGCTGGAGAGAGGCGCGGCCGCGACCACGACCCTGACCACCACGATCGCGTCTGTTGGAGCGGTTTGAGCTGGACGACCGAGAATTGGAGGCTGAAGCAATGGTGGTATCAGGAGTTGAGGATGTGGCACCAGTGCTGGGTGGTGGTGGCGCAGCCGAGGAGGTGGTGGTGTGTAGGACAACTGCGGCAGGAGTAGTAGCATTGCGACAGGTCTCCTAAAGGACGAGGCTGCTGCGGACTTGTTGAAATGTTGGGAAGGGACGTTGGAACTGAATAATGGTGCGGAGGTTAAAAAATGAATCATTGAGTCCGCTAATGGTTTGGAGGACGAGGTTTTTGTCGGTGACGGGACTGTCAACGTCGGCGAGAGCATCAGCCAAGGACTTGAGTGTTTTGCAGTAATCGTTAATTGTCATGCTGCCTTGTCGAAGTCCATGAAATTCAGCCTCAAGCTGGATAGCATGTGCCTTCTTATTGTCACGGAATAAGTTTTCAATGGTCGTCCAGATTTTGTAAGCGGTGGGGTTGGGGCGAAGTATAAGACTGAATATATCAGGATGGATCGTAGCATAGTTCCAAGATAATACAGTAAAATCGAGTAAGGGCTAGCTGTCATCGTTTGTTGGAGGGGAACCATCGACATGGCATAGCAGTTTGAATTTGCCAAGAGTTACTAAGAAGAGATGACGCTAGAGGGAATAATTAGGGGGTGACTGGGTGAGCTCGATACGGATGTGATTTGTTATAGAGTTCACATGGAGTGCCTGGTTGACTGCAACAGCAGCCGGGGATGGGGTAGAATTCTGTTCGGGAGCGGAGCGGCGCAGTGGTGATGGTAGGGGAGAGGCAAGAACAGTGTGTTCAGAGAGGGGAGGTGATGGCGGGTTATCGACCATTTTGTGGAGATGCGAGGTGGTCGTGCGAAAGAAGGAGACGGCGGTGTCGATGATTTGGAAAGAAAGAAAGGGAGCAGATTAATGTGTTTGTGTAGATGAGTGAGACGAACGGGACAGGGGGATTAGTAAATAAGCAGAGGTAGTTGTGAGAAGTAGATTCTGGAAAGAGATTTGGCAACGTTGGAGATGCGCAGACCGAGAAATCATAAGAGGAAAAAGTGGATTAGGAAATGGAAGAAGATTTGGGAACGTTGGGGAGGTGCAGGCAGAGAAATCAGAGGAGGAAAAGTTGGATCGGAAAACTGATTAGGCTGATACCATTTTGAGTAAATAGAAAATACACCGCATTGTATTGTGTTGTATTACTGAAGTATTTATACAGATTTACAAGAGTTAGTGGTAGCTAGAAAATAGGAGAGTGGGTAGTTACAATCCTAAATAATCTAACTAGTTTAACACAATCAAATACCCATATATACTGGTTTCCTGTCCCTTCTCTTAGGTCCAATCCATTTCCTTGACGATTAAGCCCCTGTCCCAGGAAAGTAGAGGAATTGTTCAAGCTCAGGTGCCTAGTGCCTATTAGATTGTGCGGCAGAGCCGCGTATGACATTGCATGAACTGTGTCATGTGGCACTGATGTGTCATGCATCATGCTAACTATATAATATTTTTAAAATAATAAATTTTAAATGGTTGTAACTTTTAAAATATAGGTCCAAAATGAAAAAAATTATATCACCGTTTTCCTAAATTCAAGCTCTTCAAAATGAGACCAAATATGGATATGTTTTGACAAATTTGGAAAAAATTATGTTCATATATTTATGATGATACACTAAAATGATTATATGATTCATTAATTTTGATATTATGATTCATTAAAATTGATATTATTATTTATTAAGTAATAAGTGGTGAATTAGATTATAAACTTCGGAACCGATAAAAAATTATTATTATTTTGTAGTGTATTATTATTGTTGTATGGTGTATTTAAACCTTATATGATGAATCATGTATTTTTCATATGTAACACCCCCAAACACTGGCCTAGGAGTTAGGGGTATTACACGCCGCGTATTATTACTTAATAACGCAAGGCTCTAATATTCAAACGCAAATAAGCAAATAAGGCCCAAAACAGAATACTTAAATAAAGTATAATCAAAATGATGTCGCAACATCCCAAAAGTATTACAGAACTCACCAAACTAATATCAGGAGCGGAAGCTAATAAAGAGGCCCAAAGGCTCAAATTCAGATACAAGTCTCAACGAAACAAATAACAAAATGAACTAAACTCCAGAGCTGCAAAGTGACCCTCGCTGATCAATCTGCAATGTTAGATAAAGTAGGGGAATGAGCACACAACTATGCCCAGTAGATGACTAACTTCATCAACCAGCATGCTCAAAACATTTTACAGAATGTTAACAAATCAGAGGGAGTCAAAGGAACCCAAAAGCATGTCAGAAAACAGAACAGAAGTCCATACGATAAAGGACTAAACAGAGTCAGAAGCGGACAAAAGCAGAAAACAGAGTGGGACACTAGCGATCACAGCATACAGACAGAACGAGCAACCAACTCGTGAATAGAACGAGGAAACCTCACTCGTGAACAGAACAGGTGTAAACACCCGTGAATAGAACGGGGAACATCACCCGTAAACAGAAGGATCCTACATAGCGCGCTACGAGACAGTGAAACCAGCCATCCAAAGGCTCAGACACAGGGATAACTAGGTCCCAAAACAGAAGCTTAAATACAGATAAGCATATGTGCACCAAAGGCACCATAAAGCACATAGATGGCTTGGAAATCAGAAGGGGAATCCAACCCCGCAAACGGAAGTCAAAACAGAGCTCAAACGAGCAAGTTATGGTCAAAATAGAACCATGTCCGAACTTGTGTCCGGACATCAATGTTCGGACACAAGTCGAGACTCAGAAGTCGAAAACAGACAGATGTCCGAACATGTGTCCGAACTACCAAGTTTGGACACAGGTCGAACATTAAAACAGTAGAAGAGATAGAGGTGTCCGAACATCAAAGGTCGGACAGATGTTCGGACGTTCTTCGGAAATCAGACACGCGCAGAGTCCGAACTTGTGTCCGGACATCCATGTTCGGACACAGGTCGAGACAAAATCAGAGAATACAGAAGGCTGTGTCCGAACTTCAAAGCTCGGACGGAAGTTCGGACACAGCGAAAACTTCAGAAAATTAAAGCGCAGAAGGGCATGTCCGAACTTCAACGGTCGGACAGAAGTTCGGACACGCCGAAAAACACAGAGAACAGAGGCGATTTTTACACAATCAGAGGCAGTAAAACAATGTCAAAACATCATACAATTGTAAAAACAACCTTGGGGGTTTGTGGCATTAAAACATCATCAAACAACAGTTGCAATCACCATACCAAGACAGAACACAATCAATCGCAGAATCGGAACGAAACTCCCCAAGGCCGAACACACTAATCGAATCCATCAGCCACCTACCTCAATTACAGCAGAGAAGTCTCTGAATCCGAACAGCAGACGACCAACACCGACATAGCAGTAACGCAGACCCAAAAGCACAATGCGAAACCTCTGACTGAACACAATTGCAAATCCCAAATCAGAACGCAAACCTAAACCTGAAACTGCAGTTCGAAACTGAAATGCCATTCTCACCTGAATTCTGACCACGCACTCGCAGAGAACACCGATCACAGCCGAATTCAACAACGGAACGGGCAGTATCTGATTCCTTGTCAGATTACCGAAGATGAATCAGAAAAGGAAGGTTTTAGAAACTGGAGAATTGAAGAACGATAACTCAGCCGCTTACCTAAATCAGCACCGGACTTCACAACGGGGAAGAATTTGACAGCAGAACCCAAATGGCAGAATTACCAACAACAGAACTTGGCTGATTGGAAAGAACAGGAACTTTGGAAAGAGAGGATAAGGAAGGAGCGTAGCGGCGGTTTTCAAACTGAGGAGCAGTGAGGGGAAAAATAATGACGGTCGTGAGAACGTGATTAGAAGGTAGGGGGTTAATGGAAGAAAATAAATTAATAGGGAGAATTAATATGAGATTAACTCACCAGAAAATAAAACGGATGGGAAAAAGACCTCCTCGTCCCCAACTTCTTTAATAAGGACTTCCATGTCCTAAATTCAGAATGGACCAACTTAACGAATCATTGTAACGAAATAAAATATATAACCAAATCTTGGGTTATAACATCACCTCCCCCTTAAAAGAATTTCGTCCTCGAAATTAAAACATACCTACTGCTCGAAAAGGGCGGGGAACTTAGAACGCACTTCGCTTTCGACCTCCCAGGTCGCCTCTTCCTCTGACTGACCCGACCACTGCACCTTCACCAAGGGCATGGTCTTACTCCTGAGCTTGCGGACATCCCGCGCTAAAATCCTCAAAGGAACTGCCTCAAACGTGAAGTCCTCCCTCAACTGAAGCGGACTGAAGTCGATCACATGAGATGAGTCCGGAATATACTTCCTCAGCATAGAAACGTGGAAAACACTGTGCACTGCTGCTAAAGATGGAGGCAAAGCCAGACGATAGGCAACCGGTCCGATCCTCTCTAGGATCTCAAAAGGACCCACAAAACGAGGGCTAAGCTTGCCTCTCTTCCCAAACCGGACGACTCCACGAACTGGGGAAACCTTCAGATACACATGGTCGCCCACCTCAAACTCTAGAGGTCGTCTCCTCTGATCGGCGTAGCTCTTCTGACGACTCTGAGCCACAAGCAAGCGCTCTCTAATAGACTGAATCTTGCCCACTGCATCCTGAACCAAGTCTGGACCAATCACGGCTCTCTCCTTCAGGTCGTCCCAACAGATGGGTGACCTGCATCTCCTGCCATACAAGGCCTCAAACGGAGCCATCCCGATACTGGTCTGAAAACTATTATTATAGGCGAACTCAATCAATGCAACGTGCTGATCCCAGCTGCCCCCGAAGTCCAACACACATGCTCTGAGCATGTCCTCAAGGACCTGATTCGTCCTCTCTGTCTGACCATCTGACTGAGGATGATAAGCTGAACTGAAAGACAACTTCGTCCCCATAGCCTGATGCAAACTCTGCCAGAATCTGGACACGAACCTCGGATCTCGATCAGACACAATAGAAGCCGGAACTCCGTGCAGACGCACTATCTCATCCACATATAACTGAGCCAAGCGGTGCAAACTGAAAGTCTTCCTGACAGGCAAGAAGTGGGCGCTCTTCGTGAGCCGGTCCACGATGACCCAAACCGCATCAAAACCCCTCGGAGTCTTAGGCAGTCCCATGACGAAGTCCATACCGACGCTCTCCCACTTCCACTCCGGAACGGGAAGGGGCTGAAGCAAACCAACTGGTCTCTGATGCTCTGCCTTGACCTGCTGACAGGTCCTACATCTGGATACAAAGTCGGAGATGTCCCTCTTCATATTACTCCACCAGAATGTCTCACGTAGGTCCCGGTACATCTTCACACCTCCTGGGTGTACCGAGTACGGAGCTCCATGAGCCTCCTGCATAATCTCCCGCCTCAAGGCGTCATCTGCAGGCACACAGACACGGTCTCTGAATCTCAGACAACCATCCTCTGAAACTCTGAACTCGGACTCCTGACCAGCAGACAAACTCTCTCTGATCTTACACAAACCGACGTCGAGCTCCTGACTGGCCTTGATCCGGTCGATCAAGGTAGGCTGAATCTGCAACGCTGCCAACATCCCAGACCTCTCTGGACGAACAACCCAGATGCCCATACGCTGTAACTCGAGAGCAGACCTCTGCACACCAGACAAAGCACAAACGGTCCCAGACGGACCCCTCCTACTGAGCGCATCAGCAACCACATTCGCCCTACCAGGATGGTAGAGGATCTCCAGATCGTAATCGTGCAGCAACTCCAGCCACCTCCTCTGCCTCAAGTTCAACTCCTTCTGAGTGAACAGATACTTAAGGCTCTTGTGGTCCGTATACACCTTGCACGCTCCATACAGATAGTGCCTCCAAATCTTCAAGGCAAACACAACTGCAGCTAACTCCAGGTCGTGGGTCGGATAGTTCTTCTCATATGGCTTCAACTGACGAGAGCCATATGCTACTACCTTCCCATGCTGCATCAGCACACACCCAAGTCCCTTATGGGACGCATCACAGAAAACCTCCAGACCCTCATTACCCTCTGGAAGGGTCAGAATCGGCGCAGATGTCAACCTCCTCTGCAGCTCCTGAAAACACAGCTCACATGCCTCGCTCCACTCAAACTTCACATCCTTCTGCAGCAGACGAGTCAAAGGGATCACTAGCTTGGAGAAGCCCTCCACAAACTTACGATAGTAGCCCGCTAATCCAAGGAAGCTACGTATCTCTCCAACATTAGTAGGCCTGGCCCACTCAGTAATAGCCCTAATCTTCTCCGGATCCACGGAGATACCATCCTTAGAGACCACATGTCCCAAAAACACCACCTGATCCAACCAGAACTCACACTTCTTCAACTTCGCATACAGCTCCTTCTCCCTCAGAGTCTGGAGAACAGTCCTCAAATGCTCCTCGTGCTCCTCAGCACTCTTGGAATACACCAAGATGTCATCTATAAATACCACGACGAACTGATCCAGAAAGGGTTTGAACACCCGGTTCATCATATCCATAAACACAGAAGGCGCATTCGTCAGACCGAATGGCATCACTAGGAACTCGTAATGTCCATAACGAGTCCTGAAGGCGGACTTAGGCACATCGTCTGCCTTAATCCTCAACTGATGATAACCGGACCTCAGATCGATCTTCGAAAACACCTTAGCTCCTGCTAACTGGTCGAACAAGTCATCAATGCGCGGGAGAGGATACCTATTCTTAACGGTAACCTTGTTGAGCTCCCTGTAGTCAATGCACAAACGCATGCTACCGTCCTTCTTCTTAACAAATAACACCGGCGCTCCCCAAGGCGACACACTAGGGCGGATGAAGCCCTTATCCAGCAGCTCCTGTAACTGGACCTTCAACTCCTTAAGCTCAGCAGGCGCCATGCGGTATGGGGCCTTAGAAATCGGCTGAGTCTCAGGTGCGAGCTCGATCGAGAACTCCACCTCTCTGACAGGGGGAAGCCCAGGTACATCATCCTGGAACACATCTGGGAAATCTCTGACTACTGGAATGTCCTCCAACTTCGCATCCTTGCGAACCTCAGGGATGTAGCACAGATATCCCTGGCATCCTTTCCTCAAGAAACGAAACGCCTGCATGGCTGAAATCACTGGCGGCGAGCACGGGAGTCCATTCCCTGCTACAACTAGACGGGGCTGACCCGGCTCCTCAAAGGTGACTCTCGAAGCAGCACAATCAATGTGGGCATGGTGCGCAGCAAGCCAATCCATGCCCAAATCACATCAAAAGTAGTCATCTCCATCGGGATGAGGTTAGCAAACAGAGTCCTATCTCTGACTAACACAGGACTATCTTACAAACAGAGTTCAAAGCATAGAAGAGTCTCAACTAATGGACTATGCACACACAGCTCAACACCCAGAGGCACAACAGGCAAACCGAGCTCACCCACTAACTCAGCAGAAATAAAAGAGTGGGTGGCTCCAGAGTCAAACAAGCAGAAAACAGAACGAGAAGACAGCTGGAGAATACCTGTGACAACTCTGTCAGTCGATCGGTCTCTCTCTCCAGCCATCGCGTACACTGGCCTGGCCTGGCCCTGGGGCTTCTTCTGCTCAGCCCGGTCTCGATCTCTGGACCCTGAAGCAGACCACCAGCTCTACCTCCAGAGCTACCTCTGCTCCTCTCGGCCTGAGGGCAGTCAGCTATCCTATGACCCATGGATCCACACTTGAAGCAGGCTCCAGACTTCCTGTAGCAGTCCTGCCCTCTGTGAAACTTGCCACAGACCTGGCACTTCGGAGCAGGAGCTGACGAAGACGAACCACCTCTATCTCGCGAACGGTCCCCAGAGCGGTCTCCAGCTCGGTCTCCAGTAGACTGCTTCTTCTGAGAAGCAGACTGATCCCTCCTATCGCTCTCGTCGGACCTCTGCTTCCTCTTCTGGTCCTTCCCTCCAGACTGGCGACCTCTCAAGTCGGCCTCTACCAACAGGGCGACATCAGCAACGTCCCTGAAGGTCTTGTGACGCAGAGGCGTCACAGCAGAACGGATGTCAGGCCTCAGGCCACTCTCAAACTTCCTGGCCTTCCTATGCTCGTCAGGCTCAGGTGCAAACTTCGACAGGCTGATGAACTTCCTGACGTACTCCTCCACACTCATATCCCGACCCTGGCGTAGTCGGTTATACTCCAGAATGCGCTGGTCCTTATAACGTCGGGGTAGAACTGCTTGTTGAACTCCCCAGTGAACTGCTCCCACGTCCAAGGCTGTGGGAATCTCCCCATCACTGACCTCCACCACTCCTTGGCTTCGGCCTTAAAAAGGAAAGTAGCAAAGTCGACCTTCTGCTCCTCCTCAGAGCCCATCACACGCAGCAAATCCTCCACCTCTGAAGCCAGTGACTGGCCTCCTGGGGGTCTCCTGCCCCATAAACGGCGGCTTCAGCTTCATGAACTCCTGAAGCGCCTTCACATTTCCCTCCAGCATCGCCCCAGCTGGGCCTGCTCCGCCAGCTGGTCCTCCTCCAGCTGGACCACCCCCTGCAGCCATGGTCTGCATGAGCTGCGTCATGAACTGCTGAACAGCATCAGCCACATTCCTGGAGGGTTCGTTGCTCTTCTTGGCGGCATTCTGAAAGTCCAACAGCAGGCAGTTAGACTCAGACACTAACACTGACGTTTCTGACTGACTGGCTAACTTAAAATCCCAGCAGATTAGAACCCAGAGCTCTGATACCACTAAATGTAACACCCCCAAACACTGGCCTAGGAGTTAGGGGTATTACACGCCGCGTATTATTACTTAATAACGCAAGGCTCTAATATTCAAACACAAATAAGTAAATAAGGCCCAAAACAGAATACTTAAATAAAGTATAATCAAAATGATGTCGCAACATCCCAAAAGTATTACAGAACCCACCAAACTAATATCAGGAGCGGAAGCTAATAAAGAGGCCCAAAGGCTCAAATTCAGATACAAGTCTCAACGAAACAATAACAAAATGAACTAAACTCCAGAGCTGCAAAGTGACCCTCGCTGATCAATCTGCAATGTTAGATAAAGTAGGGGAATGAGCACACAACTATGCCCAGTAGATGACTAACTTCATCAACCAGCATGCTCAAAACATTTTACAGAATGTTAACAAATCAGAAGGAGTCAAAGGAACCCAAAAGCATGTCAGAAAACAGAACAGAAGTCCATACGATAGAGGACTAAACAGAGTCAGAAGCGGACAGAAGCAGAAAACAGAGTGGGACACTAGCGATCACAGCATACAGACAGAACGAGCAACCAGCTCGTGAACAGAACGAGGAAACCTCACTCGTGAACAGAACAGGTGTAAACACCCGTGAACAGAACGGGGAACATCACCCGTAAACAGAAGGATCCTACATAGCGCGCTACGAGACAGCGAAACCAGCCATCCAAAGGCTCAGACACAGAGATAACTAGGTCCCAAAACAGAAGCTTAAATACAGATAAGCATATGTGCACCAAAGGCACCAGAAAGCACATAGATGGCTTGGAAATCAGAAGGGGAATCCAACCCCGCAAACGGAAGTCAAAACAGAGCTCAAACGAGCAAGTTATGGTCAAAACAGTACCATGTCCGAACTTGTGTCCGGACATCAATGTTCGGACACAAGTCGAGACTCAGAAGTCGAAAACAGACAGATGTCCGAACATGTGTCCGAACCGAAGTTCGGACACAGGTCGAACATTAAAACAGTAGAAGAGACAGAGGTGTCCGAACATCAAAGGTCGGACAGATGTTCGGACGTTCTTCGGAAATCAGACACGCGCAGAGTCCGAACTTGTGTCCGGACATCCATGTTCGGACACAGGTCGAGACAAAATCAGAGAATACAGAAGGCTGTGTCCGAACTTCAAAGCTCGGACGGAAGTTCGGACACAGCGAAAACTTCAGAAAATTAAAGCGCAGAAGGGCATGTCCGAACTTCAACGGTCGGACAGAAGTTCGGACACGCCGAAAAACACAGAGAACAGAGGCGATTTTTACACAATCAGAGGCAGTAAAACAATGTCAAAACATCATACAATTGTAGAAAACAACCTTGGGGGTTTGTGGCATTAAAACATCATCAAACAGACAGTTGCAATCACCATACCAAGACAGAACACAATCAATCGCAGAATCGGAACGAAACTCCCCAAGGCCGAACACACTAATCGAATCCATCAGCCACCTACCTCAATTACAGCAGAGAAGTCTCTGAATCCGAACAGCAGACGACCAACACCGACACAGCAGTAACGCAGACCCAAAAGCACAATGCGAAACCTCTGACTGAACACAATTGCAAATCCCAAATCAGAACGCAAACCTAAACCTGAAACTGAAACTGCAGTTCGAAACCGAAATGCCATTCTCACCTGAATTCTGACCACGCACTCGCAGAGAACACCGATCACAGCCGAATTCAACAACGGAACGGGTAGTATCTGATTCCTTGTCAGATTACCGAAGATGAATCAGAAAAGGAAGGTTTTAGAAACTGGAGAATTGAAGAACGATAACTCAGCCGCTTACCTAAATCAGCACCGGACTTCACAACGGGGAAGAATTTGACAGCAGAACCCAAATGGCAGAATTACCAACAGCAGAACTTGGCTGATTGGAAAGAACAGGAACTTGGAAAGAGAGGATAAGGAAGGAGCGTAGCGGCGGTTTTCAAACTGAGGAGCAGTGAGGGGAAAAATAATGACGGTCGTGAGAACGTGATTAGAAGGTAGGGGGTTAATGGAAGAAAATAAATTAATAGGGAGAATTAATATGAGATTAACTCACCAGAAAATAAAACAGATGGGAAAAAGACCTCCTCGTCCCCAACTTCTTTAATAAGGACTTCCATGTCCTAAATTCAGAATGGACCAACTTAACGAATCATTGTAACGAAATAAAATATCTAACCAAATCTTGGGTTATAACATCATACATACTAAATATTGTTTTGTATTGTATTTTGTTTGAAATTTTTATTTTTTATATGTTTACGATGATACACTAAAATGAAGATATGATTCACTAATTGTAATATTATGACTCATTAAAATTGATATTATGATTCATTAACTAATAAGTGGTGAATTAGATAATAAACTTCAGAACCGATAAAAATCATTATTGTTTTGTAGTGTATTATTATTGTTGTATGATGTATTTTAAACCTTATATGGTGAATCGCTTATTTTTCATACATACCAAAAATTATTTTGTGTTGTATTATTGTGTAAATTTTATTATTATTATATGTTTGTGACGATACACTAAAATGAAGATATGATTCATTAATTTTGATATTATGATTCATTAAAAGTGATATTATGATACACTAAAATGATGTTATGAATCATAAGTCTCATTGATATATATATATATATATACACATGTAAATAATATAAAATTTAGAAGTTGTCAAAACATATTCATGTCTGGTCTTGTTTTGAAGAACTTGAATTTAGATGAACAATGATATATTTTTTTTCATTTTGGACTTATATTTTAAAAATTACAACCAATTAAAGTTAATAGAGTAAAAAGACAGCCCAGACAGCAAAACAATCCAGTCAGCTGCTGACTGGACTGCCAAATAGATCAGAGTATACGCTGTTGGGTATGAGTGTCCAGCAGCGTCGACCTCAAATTAGATTGTGCGGCAGGGCCGCGTATAACATTGCATGAACTGTGTCATGTGGCACTAATGTGTCATGCATCATGCTGACTGTATAATATTTTTAAAATAATAAATTTTAAATGGTTGTAACTTTTAAAATATAGGTCCAAAATGAAAAAAATTATATCACCGTTTTCCTAAATTCAAGCTCTTCAAAATGAGACCAAATATGGATATGTTTCGACAAATTTGGAAAAAATTATTTTCATATATTTATGATGATACACTAAAATGATTATATGATTCATTAATTTTGATATTATGATTCAATAAAATTGATATTATTATTTATTAAGTAATAAGTGGTGAATTAGATTATAAACTTCGGAACCGATAAAAAATCATTATTATTTTGTAGTGTATTATTATTGTTGTATGGTGTATTTAAACCTTATATGATGAATCATGTATTTTTCATACATACTAAATATAATTTTGTATTGTATTTTGTTTGAAATTTTTATTTTTTATATGTTTACGACAATACACTAAAATGAAGATATGATTCCCTAATTTTAATATTATGACTCATTAAAATTGATATTATGATTCATTAACTAATAAGTGGTGAATTAGATAATAAACTTCAGAACCGATAAAAATCATTATTGTTTTGTAGTGTATTATTATTATTGTATGATGTATTTTAAACCTTATATGGTGAATCGCGTATTTTTCATACATACCAAATATTATTTTGTGTTGTATTATTGTGTAAAATTTTTTATTATTATATGTTTGTGACAATACACTAAAATGAAGATATGATTCTTTAATTTTGATATTATGATTCATTAAAAGTGATATTATGATACACTAAAATGATGTTATGAATCATAAGTCTCATTGATATATATAATATATATATATATATATATATGTAATAATATAAAATTTAGAAGTTGTCAAAACATATTCATGTCTGGTCTTGTTTTGAAGAACTTGAATTTAGATGAACAATGATATAATTTTTTTCATTTTGGACTTATATTTTAAAAAGTACAACCAATTAAAGTTAATAGAGTAAAAAGACAATCCAGTCAGCAAAACAATCCAGTCAACTGCTGACTGGACTGCTAAATAGATCAGAGTATACGCTGTTGGGTATGAACGTCCCGCAGCGTCGACCTGCTGGTGCCAAGATTAGATACGCATGTTAGGCGAGATAAAGATAATTGTTTTTTTTTTTTTTGTGTGTGAAGGAAAATGAAAATGGTGCAATTCATCATATTAGGGGATTCTTCAACGGATGAAAACATGGTTCAGTTTTTCCTTTATTTAAAAAACAAATTGTTTAGTTATAATGTTAGGTAATGGTCAACGGAAATCTAACTAATTCTAAATATTTGGTGAATTGATTAGACATAAATTATATGGTTTATTTATAGTATGTTTTTATATATATTGGATCCGTTTATGGACTTGTGTGTTTTGACACATAACATCCATTTTAGTACGCTCCCAGTATTAACATTTACAAAATAATCCAAACAAAATTATTAATAATATACATCAACTTTTTTTTTTTAGCGACCACCAACAA
This sequence comes from Limonium bicolor, assembly GCA_023374045.1. Lineage (NCBI taxonomy): Eukaryota > Viridiplantae > Streptophyta > Magnoliopsida > Caryophyllales > Plumbaginaceae > Limonium > Limonium bicolor. The sequence goes on along the minus strand of CM041777.1, from coordinate 257,779,211 downwards.
CAACAGAGCTGATATCGGAATTTTATCATCCACTAATTTCTTTTTTAATTACATCATTATTCGGGCTGGACCATCGGTAGAATATGAGTCAACACCCTTATTAGTGAAAATTAAGGTTGTTAATTTTAACCAACACAGCTTTATTATTAATAGACACTTTGGGTTGATCAGCTTAATATCAGTGTCAAGTTTGAGTGAAGTAGGTGTAATTCACCAGATTCGTTTAAGTCGATGATAAAATAAATAATTATTTTAAATATAACTTAATTTTTATCTCTAATATTAATACTCTATCCTATTCTGAATAGATTTTTTTTTTTATAATTTCACTATTTTCAATAAGATGTTCTAGCTATTTTTCTTATCTACTTACCAATTCTATCGACATATTTCATTTCACAACTCTATTTTTAAATTATTTCAATTCTCAATATCAAAAATAAGGACAAAAAATAGTCTAATTTTTTTCTCTTAATTGTTGTGTCAAAAGCTAGAAAATCATGTTTTAACAACAGGAGAAGTATTAATTAGATATATTTATGCTAAAATTTCAAAATTTTAATTAAAATAAAGTTAAAAATATCATAAATTTATTAAAAATATTTTAAATTAGTTAAATTATGTTTTATGAGCAACTAAACAGGCTATGCGTCAGATTTAAGTTAAATATATACTCCCTCATGTTCTAAATATATGATTTTCTAGTTGTGGGCACAAGGATTAAGGAGTAAAAAAAGAGACTATTTTATCCTTATTGAAAATTGAAGTAATTTGAAAAATAGAGTTGTGAGATAAAATTGAGGGATAGAATTGAAAAATGGATGACATAAAAGGCTAGAGCATCCTATATTTTGAAAAGAGTGAGAGTATCAAAAAAATAATATATTGATAATAGGAGGGAGTACAATTTTTCATAGTTTTGTTTCAATAAAATAAGACCCATTCTTTTGTAGAGTTGAAACTGATAGTTGAAGTCAGATGTGAGCTAAAGTTAAACAAAGTAAAGAAAAAACAGTTAAAAAAACTAATAATACATTTGATGTATATGACATTAAAAAAGACAAAATAATCTGATCGGATAAACCAGTTTATGTAAATTTGGAAAAGAATTGGTCGAATTTGAGCTAAAACGACCAGCAACACCCTAATATGAAAAGCTTGATTAAGGAACATAAAATGGGAGTGGGTGATCAAAGTAGAGACCAAAAAAAAAAAAAAACAAATGGTGAGATAAAACGTAGATGTAAGAAAAGTAAAAAACTGTTATTTTAATTAATGTATGTGATTGTATATGGAGAAAAAAAGGTGAGCTGTTCACAATCTTGCATTAGAATCAGACTAGCGATTGTACGGGACGCTCACTCCATACTCGGTGTAAGCACATGTCACCCTGGAAAAGAAAGTACATGTCAGCATGTTTTAAGCATTTTAAATATTATATTGAAGCAGAGAGGCGGAACCAACCGACATCGTTGAGTTCCTCAAATAAAAAAAACAAACAACATTTGATTGATATAAATGATTATAACTTTTAAACTATAAGTCCAAAATAAAAAAAAATTGCACCATTGTTTATCTAAATTCAAGCTCTTTAAAACAAGACCAATCATGGATATGTTTTGATAAGTTTAAAAATTTATGTTAGTTACATGTACATATCAACATATATCAATGACACTTATGATTCACCATATACAGTTTAAAATACACCATATAACATTAATAATACACCACAAAACAATAATGATTCAGTATTTGTTTCAAAGTTTGTTATCTAATCCACCACTTATTAGTTAATGAATCATAATGCCAATTTCAATGAATCATAATGTCAAATTTAATGAATCATACCATAATTTTAATGTATCATCAGTAACATATAAAAATAAAAATTTTAAGCAACAATACAACACAAAACATTATTTGATATGTAAGAAAAATACATGATTCGCCATATAAGGTTTAAAATACATCACAATACTATAATAATACACTAAAAACAATAATGAGTTTTTATCGGTTCCGGAGTTTGTTATTTAATTCATCACTTATTAGTTAATGAATCATAATATTAATTTTAATGAATCATAATATCAATATTAATGAATCATAATATCAATATTAATGAATCATATCTTCATTACAATCATATAAAAATAAAAAATTGTACACAATAATACAACACAAAACAATATTTGGTATGTATGAAAAATACATGATTCATCATATAAGGTTTAAAATACACCATACAACAATAATAATACACTACAAAACAATAATGATTTGTTATCGGTTCCGAAATTTGTAATCTAATTCACCACTTATTAGTTAATGAATGATAATATCAATTTTAATGAATCATAATATTAAAATTAATGAATCATATTATCATTTTAGTGTATCATCATACACATATAAAAATAGTTTTTTTTCAAAGTTAACAAAACATATCCATGACTGGTCTTGTTTTGAAGAACTTGAATTTAGATTAACAGTGGTATAATTTTTTTTATTTTGGACTTATATATTAAAAGTTACAAACATTTAAAGTTAATATAGTAAAATGACAGCCCAATCAGCAAAACAATCCAGTCAGCTGCTGACTGGGACTGCCAAATCAGTTTCCCACTCCTACCTCACATACTAACTCACAATCACATACGGACCCGCTACACAATCGAATTCACGTAGAATGGGGGTGTAGACACGTGCTTGGCTGATCATTATGCATCATGCACGCGTGGCCTATATATATATATCAAATATACTCCCTCCGTCCTGAATTGACCGTCCTGTTTACTATTTGGACATGCCGTTTGACTTCAATTTTTAACATATAAGATAAATTAATTTTGAAAATTTAAGTTTTGCATATGATTCCTTACATGATAAATTATATGTTACAAAATTTAGTTTTATAAAATTATTTTATCTTATATACTTAATATTGAAGTGGAAAAACGTGCCATAAAGCAAATAGGACGGTCAATTCAGGACGGAGGGAGTATATGTCAAAGAAGAATAGAGCCTTAATGGTCCCAACAAACAGAATGCGTGCAAGAAACCATTTCACGCCGATGAATCGAAGTCGGCTTTTGTATTTATATCATACTATTATATTATGGGAAAATTCACAATATGTCACTAAAATGTTTCATAATTCACGATATACTCTTTTTTGAAATGTGTCTCTAATATCACAAAAATGTTTTGAAATTAACAATATGTCACTACTGGGTGACGGTTGTTAGATCTGCCTTTAACTCTCTATGGACAATGACCCTTATGCCTATGACTTAAAGTTACCACCTTTACCCCTCCGATCATTTTTTATTCTTTTTTTTTCTGTTTTTGTCTCACCTCTTCATTAATTACAAAATTATCCTACTGTAGCCATTGATAACTACAATAACATGTAGCTAAGAATTTACATATTCAAAGTTAGAGACCTAAAGAAATTATAGTTTTTTATAACTAATTTTAAAATTCATAATAAATATCATAGATTTTAATTTTTTTTTAAATTAGTTGTGATAATATTACTATTTTGTGCATATAATTAATTAAGAAAAAATGTTACAATTGTTAATAAAATTATTAATGTGTCTAAGTAAGATTTAAAAAATAAAATAAAATAAAAGATAACATACGTAAAAAAATAGTAGGTTAAATGTGATATTTTTTATATGTTAATAAGGAGACAATAAGCTGACTATATTTTTTGAAAATTATGGCCTCCTTTTTTTAAACACATCCATATCCTTAACTTAAACTAGAGATAGTTACAAAGATAGTTACTTCTAGTCGCACTCGCACAATAACAACATCCAACAAAGTCTTAAAAGGCAGCTATGATTTGTAACCGAATCCTGTGGAATGTTGCATAAGTAGTTTAGGAATGGATCATAGAAGCCAAGAGCCCAACAAGCTCGTTAACATCACCTAGCATAATAGACATAACTATTCTAGAAATTTTACACAAAAAAGACACCTTCATAGAATAAGGAACCATTAGATTTGAAAGATTAAACATAATATAGAGCTAAACAAAGCTAAAGCAACGACTAGTAAGATGATAACAAAGCTACACATATGCAATAGACACATCAGATTAATTACCACTTAAGCTCAAAATCAGATACATATCCTTGCGATCAAGATCATCCATAGACTCTGGCAATTGTGAGTGTGTGGTGCTATGCAACTTCTGCAAAAGATCCGTAGAATCAGGGGCAAAACCCGTCATCAATCTAGCCATGATTCTTCTCACAACTTGAAGCAAAGCCATCGGCCCAGTCAAAAGCATAAACTCCTTAGATTAATGTAATTGAAACTCCACATGCAAAAACTTAATAGAAACAAGAGGATACAATAGGAGAAAAATCCCCCGAGGATAAATTTCACCAGAGTTGAAAGCAGATGGGGAAGCAATTTATGAGGACAATGTAGCTTGAGGTAGGTTCAAGGCGGATTGGTGAGCAATTTTACAAAGAGATAACAACGGTGGTGATGGAAACAAATGTGTATTTTTAATGTTTTTAATACTATTAGAAAAAAATTTATTTTATGCTAGTTTAGTATATGTATATAAAAGTCAAATCAATACATATAAAATATAAATTGTACACCTATATGTTTTTTTTAGATTTTCTAACTTTAATTGTAACAAAAGGCTTAGTAAATACTAATATCTACAATAGTTGGATGATAACAAGAATTAAAGTAAAACACCACAAATATATTCTTTTCCTATAAGAGCTAACAAGGTAAAAATCACCCACCCTCATCACCTAAATTTAACCTTTACATCCAAGCCTGAGTTGTCATCTGTTATCTATTACCGTCATTTAATTCCCCCATCACCGTTGGTTGATAGTTGGGTGATAAACGGGTAATGCATCAAGTGATGTATTTACCTTAATAAGATCTAATCCAAATTATCTTTCACTTGGTTTTCATCCATCTATGTCGAATTTCCACTTATTTATTAGAATTGGAGGACCGAGTGCAATTAGATAGAGCGTTAAGAAAGTCTTCATAAACACAGAGTGAAAACCTGATAATAAACATACATCATAATTGTAAGTATTCTAGGAGTAAACTTTCATAGCGTTATTTACTATAAAGAATTGAATGCTTCGGGTATATCAAACACGGAAATTTTTTAAAGGATATGCATATGCTGAACAATAGTAGTAAGAGTATAAGAATAAGAAAAACGAGTAGTGTTTCAAGGACTTTGTTCATGTCATTGGGAAGTCACTCTCCTGGGTGTCAAAATTGGGTTTCCGGTTACCCAACCTGAAAATAGTTTAGGTCAACCCGATCCGGATTCGAAACTGAAGTGGGTTATAATTCTTCAACCCGAACCCGGAGTGGGGTGACCCAAACCCGTCCCATTTTTTTTAAAATTTAATTTATTTTTAACATTTTAGATTCTTTAATAAATAAATATAATACTTTAATTAGACCTGACAATTTTGATCCAACCCAAAACCCAACCCGAACCCAACCCATACTTTTGTGGGTTAGGGTCATGATTATTGACCCATTTATTTTTTGGGTTGGGTTAGGGTAATAAGCTAATTTTATGGGTTGGGTTAGGGTAGAGATCTAAACCCATGACCCAACCCGAAACCCGAAAATATATTTGTTAATAATAAAAAATAAAATATTAATTCACATATATGTATATATATTATTTTCAGATCAAATTACACCTTAGTCTTAAACCCAAGTGCAGTTGAACTATTCAACCTTTAATAATATCACACAATCTTAACTTAGTAGATGGCTCAACCAGCTGCATATCAAACAAAGGGCCCATCTAGACCTTAACATAATGTTGAAAACCCTAATGCTCTCATCTTGCAGACTCATATCCATCTTTATTCTCTACGCCATTGTTAATGTCTATGTCGCTCTTCATCTCTGCCCAAGGTTTGTTTTTCTTATTCTCGCTACCATTACGTTCTTGAGAACATAGGTATGTTTAGATTATCTAGAATGGTGAACAAAAGTAGGTGATATATATTTTTTGTAAGTAGGATCTTGATTATAGACCTCTCAGTGAATTTTAAAGCGGATAGTTTGCTGCATAAAAGTTCCTCAACTATGGGTAACAATTAAGTGATTGTGATTGTACTTTTCTCAAGCATGAGCACTCGGTTTTTAAAGGCTTTGAGCACTCAGTTTTTTAAATTATTTCTAACTTTAGAAGATTTATGTTTAGTGTATTTCTCTATGTATAATGAAGCTTTTCATTTTTGTTCCCTTTTTTTTATTAAGGGCACTAGGATCCTGTGCATATCTATATAGGATTCCTTCCAACAAAGGTAAAGCTCTAGGCTCAGATGAAATACCCAGGAATTTCCAAGTTAAGAATAATATAGTATATAGTATGAATGATATGTCCGAGATTAGTATTAAGGTGGCTCAGGGAATTAAACGACATTCATCTCTAAAATTAACCATTCTCCTTAAAATGTTTACAATTAATTGTAACGTTTTGCCTTAATTAACTTTAGTTATATTTCAGATATTATACTATTTAAATATTATTTCATCTTTTCAACTTCATTATGTTATTTAAATCCCAAAATACCATTCTATAATCTTCTTTCTAACTTATTAATTTCAAATAATTAGAATCCAAAGTCAATTTGACTTTCTCCTTGTAGTTATTTGATTTCAAGAGTTCAAATCCTATTTGACTACTTAATATATTATTTATTAACTTTCCTAATTCTACCCTTAATAGGTATATTATTGGCATTTTGATTTATTTAACAAACCCTCATTCTTCTCCCAATATTTATTAATGATACCTAGAATCTTCCTTCAACGTTAGTATTCCGAAGTTGTTATATCGAATTTTTTCTAATTTTTATCATTACAACTAGATATTGTTTATTAACTTTCTTCTATTTAATTACACTCTCTCTATATTGTTTCAACGACTCACTTCCTCAGTTAATTTCGAACTAGAAATTATTTCTTAATTTCAATAAGGGATGTTGTTAGAGGTTTGACATCTTTTCCGATGATTCTCAACGTTTTTATTTCCTAAAAGCAATTTACAATGTTTGTTACTTATTTGAACTCCTCTTCTAGTTATTTATTAGGTATATTTAGTTAACTCCTTTATTTTGGTAGAAATGATTAAATTTATTTAACAATATTAGTTCTCTTTTACTTGAAATTATTTTATTTAAACACCACGATCTCACGCTTCACTCCTTCATCCTCAATACGCCGTCCTGCGCTTATACTCTACACAAAATTTTCACGCTCTTCTTCTTCAAGTTCTTAGCGAGTTCACGCTATCTCCTAACGAGGTCTAGTCAATTCTTTGGTGCCAGGTGGTGATACAACGGGTAAAGTTTTGGTTAGGTTATGTGTTAGTTTATGTTATATGGGTTTGTTGATTCCTAATTGTGAACTGTTCTGATCTAGACGTTGGTGTCGACAACGAACGTTATTGGTGAATCTGTTGGTTTGTCTTCCTGAATCGAGGAAACAATCAGGTAAATTCTGTGCTCATTGTTGGATTTGGTTGTGGATTGTTTTCTATCACAAATTGTGTTTGAGAAACTTCGTTGTGGATTTGGTGATGGTTTTATTTTGGGAGCTCTTCACTGGTTTATAATTTCTATGGGGTTCTGGGTGCTCCCTGATTCACCATGTTGGTTCTCTGCACCGTGAGCATGAATTATTTACACTGATATATATTATTGTGCTGCATACAATGACTGCAGTTAAGCTCTATGATCTACTCTATGGACTGATGATTCATAGGGGGTGTGCACACTTAAGGACTTAGGGTGAGGGTATTGGGTATTCCAGTCTATTGTGACTGTCGGATGGTTTATGTGGATATTCCTGTTGAAGGCTCCCCAAAATGTTTTACTAGTTACTGATATTGAAACGAGGAGACGGATTACTGAAATATAAAACTTGAATGTTTCGTTATTCAAACTCAAAGGAATTCCAAAAATGTATTTTACGTAATGAGATGGAATTTACTCAGTTTCACTGATTTGCGCGATCCCTTCGTGCTTTTATTGTTGTTTTCTGATCGCAGGTACAAATTGCTGACTTGGGGGATGGGGAACGCACTGTCACTTAGTTTAGGAGAACTGGATTTGGTTTGAGACATTAATTGAGTTATGAATTTCTGGAATATAATGTTTTAGTTACTTTGAGAATGTTTTATTGATGATTTCAGTTTGAGCTTCTGCATATTTTGGATTTACAATGTTAAGTTAACATTTTGGAATGTTTTATGGTTTATTAGCTGAGCATCCAAGGGTTTGGATGTGGCGTAACACCTTGGGTTACAAGAAAGTTTTCCGCTGTATTCCATGGTAAAAGTGTTGTTCAATTCATTTATTTATTGTGTTATCCTTATTATGGTTTATGTAAGTTTGGGTCTCTGTTTTACACTTTTAAAACGCATATAGGGACCCGTTCGAACGTCCGTCCGGACATCCATGTTCGGACAGGCCCCGAGAGTTCTTGGTATTTTTGCTGTTATGGTCGTGTCCGGACTTCTGTCCGAACTTCAAAGTTCGGACAACATGCGAGGACGAGTTCGACTTGTGAGTCTCGACTTACGTCCGAACTTGCAAGTTCGGACCTACGTTCGGACACACGCATAAGTGTTTTCGGGATTTTGAAATTCAACTTGTGTCTGAACTTTAAAGTTCGGACACAAGTTCGGACGTCGTCGTTTTTGGTTTTCTCAACTCTCGACTTGTGTCCGAACATCAATGTCCGGACACAAGCTCGGACAAACGGGATTTATCAGTTCAATTTTCTCGACTTGTGTCCGAACGTCCAATGTCCGGACACAAGTTCGGACCTACACTATTTCTCATTTCTAGGACTCGCTCGAAGTCCGTTTTTAATTTCATTTGCGCTGTTCGATTTGTATTTCCATAAGCTATCTTTTGAGATAAAATACAGGGTGTTACAAGGTGGTATCAGAGCCGTGTTTTCGAAATAAGATAAAAATGTGATTTAATTGGATTAAAAATGTGGGGATAAGCCGATTGGGAAATCTATGAATGTCATATTGTGTGTTATTGTGGAGCTACTTTGGCTACTCTGTGTGATCCTTAAAGGGTTATACTAACAACTGGGGATTCCCTTATGAGCCATATATATCTGTGTATACTGAGTACATGAATTGTTTACTTGGATGTTACTGCATATGTATATGATAGTTTGAACCGTATACTTGGTAGTGTTTGTGGGATGGATTAGTAGATTTGTAGTATGAGCTCGATGGTGGTTATAGAAATAGAAATCTTTATTTCTCTACGTCGTAATCAGGGGACCACTTGAACTCAAGCTCATAGGACTGGCAGACCAACTCAACTTCGCGTACAACACCCGGAGTAGGCGCAGGAGGATTAATATGTCAGCTAACAATCCATGAGGCAGCTTTAGGAGCTTGCGCTGAACTTCGGGCAGATTGTCCAACGCCAGGCCCAGCGGGACAACGTATCTGAGGACTACACAAAGAGGACTGCGCACCTGAAGCCAACCATTTTTGTTGGAGAGGAGGACCCGGTTCTACTTGAAGACTGGATCCGGGAGTTCGACAAGATCTTCGACGCGGTCAACTGCCCAGAGGACAAGAAGGTCAATGGAGTAGTGTACTACTTCAAGGGGAGGCCGATATCTGGTGGATGGCCAACCGAGATGTGCTGCGAGCTGAGCCTAACTTTGGATGGGAGGCACTGGATCAAGCTATGAGGAGGCATTTCTACCCCGAGCATGTGCGCATGCAGAAGTATCTGAAGTTCTCTTGAGTTGAAGCAATTGTCCAAGAGTGTGAAAGACTATCACTCAAAATTCTTGGAGCTGGCGAGATTCGCACCTACCATGGTCCTGACGAAGCCTCAAAGGTGCAACGGTTTGTGGGGGGGGGGGGGGGGGGGGGGGCTCAACTGGAGTCTCCAGGAGGCCCTGAGCGTCTTGACCATCCCGACTCTTCAGGACGCGTATGGGAAGGCTGCCAATCTCTCAGAGTACAACAGAAAAGAAGGGAGGTTCAAGCGGGGCAGAAGCAGAAGGAAGAAGATGGGGAGGACTCTCGGGGACGTGATGATAGACCCCAGAGGCTGAACCAGGAGAAGAGATGGAGGCATCAGCCTGAGGAGAGGCGAAGATTCGAGGGGAACCAGAGGCAGACCCAGAGGTGGGGCGACCGACCCCAGAATCAGACCTAGAAGATGGAGCATGGGCCAGAGAGGCACTTCCACTGTAATAGGTGTCGTTGGGACCACCCAGGAAAAGACTGTGAGGGGAATTTGGTCACGTGCTTCCGGTGTGGCAAGAAGGGCCATAGGGTATTTGAGTGCTTCAAGAACCCTCCTCGGGATAATCAGAGGAGAGGAGGCGGCGGCGATCCGGCCTACAGACAGGCAGACTCCCAGTCTAGAGGCAGAGAGCAGTACCAGGGTCAGAACCAGCGCATGAACGCTCCCCAGTGTGGTCATGGCGGAGGTGGAAATGGAGAGAACCGAGACAACCACAGGACTCCTGGGAAGATTAATGTCATGAGCCGAGCGGAGGCCGAGGCTGAAGCTAACGTGTTAGCAGGTACCTTTTCTGTTTGTGGTACCCCTGCTCATATTTTATTTGATACCGAAGCCTCATACTCCTTCATTTCTGGAACTTTTGCTGAGAAGCTAGGGTTAGTTGCTAATAAGACCTCGCCTATAGCTGTATCTATACCCTCAGGGCGTGTAATCCCTTGTAATAACGTACTAAAAGATGTGGGGGTAGACATAAGAGGGGAAACATTTGTAAATTGATCTCATCCAGTTCGTCCTCCCCAACTTCGACATCATCTTGGGGATGGACTGGCTGAGTAAATATAAAGGGAAAATTGACTGTGGAGAGCAGAAGATTATCCTAAAGGGACCGTCAGGGCAGAGAGTGTCCTACCGGAACGTGGAGAAGAAGCCCGGGGTGAAGATCGTCTCAGCTATGTCGATCCTCTCCCAGGTGAGGAAGGGACAACAGGCGTACCTATGCCATGTCCAAGACCTAAGCCGAAATCCAAGCAAATTAGAAGAGATTCAGGTGGTGAATGAATTTCCGGACGTCTTTCCTGAAGAAATTCCAGGCATGCTGCCAGACCGGGAGGTGGAATTCAGCGTCGATGTGGTGCCTGGAGCAGCGCCTAGTTCCAAAGCCCCATACCGTATGGCGCCATCAGAGATGAAGGAATTGAAGGTGCAGTTGGAGGACTTATTAGAGAAGGGGTACATCCGTCCAAGTGTATCGCCATGGGGAGCCCCAGTCTTGTTCGTGAAGAAGAAGGACGGGAGTATGCGGCTGTGTATAGATTACCAGGAGCTGAACCAGATCACTGTGAAGAACTGGTACCCGCTGCCAAGGATCGACGACCTCTTCGATCAGCTTCAGGGCGCCGGAGTCTTCTCTAAGATAGACCTGAGGTCGGGATATCATCAGCTTCGCGTCGCAGAGAAGGACATCCCGAAGACAGCCTTCAGGATCAGATATGGGCACTTCGAGTTTCTGGTGATGCCCTTTGGACTGACGAACGCACCAGCCGTCTTCATGGACCTCATGAACCGGATCTTTAATCCCTACCTAGATCGGTTCGTGGTGGTGTTGATTGACGATATCCTCATTTACTCCAAGGATGAGGAAGAGCACGAGGAGCACCTGAGATTAGCCCTATAGATCCTGAGAGAGCAGCAGCTGTACGCCAAATTGTCCAAGTGTGATTTCTGGCTGGACCGCGTGGCGTTCTTGGGCCATATCATTTCGAAGGAGAGGATAGCAGTAGATCCAGCCAAGATCCAAGCAGTGAAGGAGTGGCCGAGACCGGGTAACCTGACAGAGGTGTGTAGTTTCCTGGGTTTGGCAGGATACTACAGGAGATTCGTGAAGGACTGCTCGAAGATTGCCAGAACTCTCACCAACCTGATGAAGAAGGTGGTCAAATTCCAGTGGAGCGACGAGTGTGAGGCAGCGTTTCAGGAACTGAAGGAAAGGTTAACCACAATCCCAATGTTAACCCTACCTTTAGGGACGGAGGGCTTTGAGGTATTCAACAACGCTTCCAAGTATGGCCTGGGATGTGTCCTGATGCAGAAGGGGAAGGTGATTGCTTATGCTTCGAGGCAGCTGAAGGAGTACGAGACTTGATATCCGACGCATGACCTGGAACTGGCAGCAGTGGTGTTTGCCCTTAAGATTTGGAGGCACTACTTGTACGGTGTCTCTTGCAAAATCTACACTGACCACAAGAGCCTCAAGTACATCTTCAAGCAGAAGGAGCTCAATATGAGACAGTGGAGGTGGTTATAACTGATCAAAGACTATGACCTAGAGATTCTGTACCACGAGGGGAAATCCAACCTAGTAGCAGACGCTCTGAGCAGAAAGAGGAGCCACTCAGTAAATTCAATGTGGGTCCTCCCTGATGAGCTAGTTCGTGAGTTCCAAAGGTTAAATTTGGAGGTGATGGAATCTAGAGGTGATGGAATCTGGAGGAGTAGAGCAAAAGGTAAAGCTGTTCCAGATGAGTGCCTCTTCCGACATCTATAGGGAGATACTCAAAGGGCAGCTTGGTGACGTGAAGCTCGAGCGTATCAAGGAGAAGATGAAGGAAGGGAAAGCTGAGGGGTTTGAGATCCACAGTGATGGTAGCTTACAATTCAGAGGCCGATGGTGTGTGCCTCAGGAGTGCGCAGAAGTGAAGGATAGACTGATGAAGGAGGCTCATAACACTCCGTACTCAGTTCATCTTGGGGGAGACAAGTTGTACAAAGACCTAAAGAAGATGTTTTGGTGGCCAAAGAGGAAGAGAGAAGTGGCAGAATTCTTGTCGAAGTGCCTTACCTGCCAGAAGGTCAAATTCGAGCACAAGAGGATGGGAGGTTTGCTACAGCCGCTGGATGTCCCGAAGTGGAAGTGGGACTCCATTTCCATCGATTTCGTGATGGATTTGCCACCGGCAAGAGGAGGAGTCGATCAGATTTGGGTGATTGTGGACTGACTCACTAAGTTTGCACGGTTCATATCCATGAAGAAGACGTGGTCTATGAGTCAACTGGTGGATGCCTACATCAAGAACGTGGTAAGATACCTCGGGGTGCCATAGTCTATCATTTCAGACCGAGACTCGAGATTCTTGGCTCATTTTTTGCAGCAATTTCATAAGACGATGGGCACCAAGCTGAAGTTGAGCACTACGTTTCACCCAGCCACTGATGGTCAGACTGAGAGAACCATCCAGACCTTGGAGACATGCTTCGAGCATGTGCGATGGACTTCCAGGGTTCATGGGCTGATACGTTGCACTTGGTGGAATTTTCATACAACAATAGTTACCATGCCAGTATCAAGATTGCTCCCTACGAGGCCCTGTATGGGAGGAAGTGCAGGACCCCACTATGTTGGAATGACATCAGCGAGACAGTGGTGTTGGGACCACAGCTTATAGAGAAGACCATGGAACAGGTCCAGGTAATTCAGGGTAGGATGAAGGCAGCTCAGGACAGGCAGAAGTCCTATGCTGATCTCAAGCGCAGACCGATAGAGTTCGAGGTGGGAGACAGAGTCTTTCTGAAGGTGTCTCCTGTAAGAGGGGTAACCAGATTTGGAAAGAAGGGGAAGCTCAGTCCCAAGTTTGTGGGACCCTATGAGATTTTGGAGAGGATTGGGAAGGCTGCCTATCGCTTGGCACTCCCATGTGAATTGGAGAAGGTTCACAACGTGTTCCACGTGTCTCAGTTGAAGAGGTACATTCCCGACCCTTCGCATGTGCTGCAGCCGGAGGTTCTGGAGCTCGAGCATAATCTATCTTACGAGGAGTATCCCATCAGAGTGATGGACACCAAGACCAGGGAGACCCCATCGAAGTCGACCCGGATGGTCAAAGTTCTGTGGTCCAATCATGGAACTGAAGAGGCTACGTGGGAAGTAGAAGAGGAGAAGAGGAAAAAGTACCCACAACTCTTCGATCAGGTAACCACACAAGTCAGTACCTAGTTTAGCAGATTTCGTCTTATGTATGAGTTTTAGCTTCGAGGGCTAAGCTTTCTTTTAAGGGGATGAGATGAAATACCCAGGAATTTCCAAGTTAAGAATAATATAGTATATAGTATGAATGATATGTCTGCGATTAGTATTAAGGTGGCCCAGGGAATTAAACGACATTCATCTCTAAAATTAACCCTTCTCCTTAAAATGTTTACAATTAAATGTAACGTTTTGCCTTAATTAACTTTAGCTATATTTCAGATATTATACTATTTAAATATTATTTCGTCTTTTCAACTTCATTATGTTATTTAAATCCCAAAATACCATTCTAGAATCTTCTTTCTAACTTAATAATTTTAAATAGTTAGAGTCCAAAGTCAATTTGACTTTCTCCTTGTAGTTATTTGATTTCAAGAGTTCAAATCCTATTTGACTACTTAATATATTATTTATTAACTTTCCTAATTCTACCCTTAATAGTTATATTATTGGCATTTTGATTTATTTAACAAACCCTCATTCTTCTCCCAATATTTTATTAATGATATCCTAGAATCTTCCTTCAACGTTAGTATTCCGAAGTTGTTATATCGAATTTCTTTCTAATTTATTATCATTACAACTAGATACTGTTTATTAACTTCTCTTCTATTTAATTACACTCTCTCTCTTATTTGTTTCAACGACTCACTTCCTCAGTTAATTTCGAACTAGAAATTATTTCTTAATTTCAATAAGGGATGTTGTTAGAGGTTTGACATCCTTTCTGATGATTCTCAACGTTTTTATTTCCTAAAAGCAATTTACAATGTTTGTTATTTATTTGAACTCCTCTTCTAGTTATTTATTAGGTATATTTAGTTAACTCCTTTATTTTGGTAGAAATGATTAATAATTTATTTAACAATATTAGTTCTCTTTTACTTGAAATTATTTTATTTAAACACCACGATCTCACGCTTCACTCCTGCATCCTCAATACGCCGTCCTGCGCTTATACTCTACACAAAATTTTCACGCTCTTCTTCTTCTTCAAGTTCTTAACGAGTTCACGCTATCTCCTAACGAGGTCTAGTCAATTCTTTGGTGCCAGGTGGTGATACAACGGGTAAAGTTTTGGTTAGGTTATGTGTTAGTTTATGTTATATGGGTTTGTTGATTTCTAATTGTGAACTGTTCTGATCTAGAGGTTGGTGTCGACGACGAACGTTATTGGTGAATCTGTTGGTTTGTCTTCTTGAATAGAGGAAACAATCAGGTAAATTCTGTGCTCATTGTTGGATTTGGTTGTGGATTATTTTCTATCACATATTGTGTTTGAGAAACTTCGTTGTGGATTTGGTGATGGTTTTGTTTTGGGAGCTCTTCACTAGTTTATAATTTCTATGGGGTTCTTGGTGCTCCCTGATTCACCATGTTGGTTCTCTGCACCGTGAGCATGAATTATTTACACTGATATATATATTATTGCGCTGCATACAATGACTGCAGTTAAGCTCTATGATCTACTCTATGGACTGATGATTCATAGGGGGTGTGCACACTTAAGGACTTAGGGTGAGGGTATTGGGTATTCCAGTCTGTTGTGATTGTCGGATGGTTTCTGTGGATATTCCTGTTGAAGGCTCCCCAAAATGTTTTACTGGTTACTGATATTGAAACGAGGAGACGGATTACTGAAATATAAAACTTGAATGTTTCGTTATTCAAACTCAAAGGAATTCTAAAAATGTATTTTACGTAATGAGATGGAATTTACTCAGTTTCACTAATTTGCGCGATCCCTTCGTGCTTTTATTGTTGTTTTCTGATCGCAGGTACAAATTGCTGACTTGGGAGATGGGGAACGCGCTGTCACTTAGTTTAGGAGAACTGGATTTGTTTTGAGACATTAATTGAGTTATGAATTTCGGGAATATAATGTTTTAGGTACTTTGAGGATGTTTTATTGTTTATTTCAGTTTGAGCTTCTGCATATTTTGGATTTACAATGTTAAGTTAACATTTTGGAATGTTTTGTGGTTTATTAGCCGAGCATCCATGGGTTTGGATGTGGCGGTAACACCTTGGGTTACAAGAAAGTTTTTCGTTGTATTCCATGGTAAAAGTGATGTTTCAATTCATTTATTCATTGTGTTATCCTTATTATGGTTTGTGTAAGTTTTGGTCTCTGTTTTACACTTTTAAAACGCATATAGGGACCCGTCCGAACATCCGTCCGGACATCCATGTTCGGACACGCCCCAAGAGTTCTTGGTACTTTCGCTGTTATGGTCGTGTCCCGACTTCTGTCCGAACTTCAAAGTTCGGACAGCATACGAGGACGAGTTCGACTTGCGAGTCTCGACTTACGTCCGAACTTGCAAGTTCGGACCTACGTTCGGACACGCGCGTAAGTGTTTTCGGGATTTTGAAATTCGACTTGTATCCAAACTTCAAAGTCCGGACACAAGTTCGGACGTCATCGTTTTTGGTTTTCTCAACTCTCGACTTGTGTCCGAACATCAATGTCCGGACACAAGCTCGGACAAACGGTATTTCTCAGTTCAATTTTCTCGACTTGTGTCCGAACGTCCAATGTCTGGACACAAGTACGGACCTACACTATTTCTCACTTCTAGGACTCGCTCGAAGTCCGTTTTTAATTTCGTTTGCGTCGTTAGATTTGTATTTCCATAAGCTATCTTTTGAGATAAAATCCAGGGTGTTACATCAGATGATAAAAATAAACTTACGGATAAAGTACAACTTATTCTTTTCATGGGAAATTTCCAAGTTCGAAGAACCATTTGTACACATAAGCCTCCCCGCAGTACTCTAGATTCTTCACATAACGTGAAATTCGTTTAAAGTTGGGTTGATCAATCAAGATTACTTCTCTTCCTTTTGTTCCATCCTAATCTGTGTGCCAGCTCGCACTGGATGTTTTTGGATTTTTTTTATTAATTTCTACTCGTAATCCATCTAAATTATTGTTGCTTAAAAACTGGGTTGGGTGGGTTGGGTTAGGGTTGAAGGATTTTAAGCGGGTTGGGTTAGGGTCATGATTCTCTGGCACATCCATTTTTGAGTTGGGTTGGGTTGATGATATTTTAAATGGGTTGGGTTAGGGTTGATATCAACCCAACCCATCGACCCAAATTGCCAGGTCTAACTTTAATATTAATAAATTCACAAAATACCACTGTTTGAGTTTATAATTCACAAAATACCACTGTTTTTTCGTAATTCAACTTTAAACATGCTTAAACGATGTCCAAAATTGATGAAACTTTACATGGACGATGCTAAAGTGTTATATTTTGGTCCAATATCAAATTTGATGTTTTTTAAGCTCATATGTGACATGTGGGACCCAATGAACATGTCACGTGTTCATTGGGTCCCACATGTCACATATGAGCTTAAAAACTTCAAATTTGATATTAGACCAAATATAACACTTTAACATCGTCCATGTAAAGTTTCATCAATTTTGGACAACATTTAAGCATGTTCAAAGTTGAATTACGAAAAAAAAACAATGGTATTTTGTGAATTATAAACTCAAACAGTGGTATTTTGTGAATTTTCCCTAATTTTTATGTACTGTATTTAATTATAAGTTACTGATTAAATGCTTATTTTAGTCATAAATTAATCATTAAACACTAATTTAAGTCATTAAATATAATATATTTTTTATTTCTAATTAAATTTTTTCCGGGTTACGGGTTGGTAAGTTCAACCCGAACCCGAAGTGGGTTTCAACGACCCAACCCGAACCTGACCCGACCCAAAAATCTTTTTGGGTCAAAAATCTCAACTCGAACCCAACTTTTTATGGGTCAGTTTTGGATCAGATTTCAGGTTCGGGTCAAGATTGTCATCCCTACATCTCCTTATGCTGTATTGCTACTGATACAGTTTTATAAATACGAGCATCAAATTGATGTAGCAGAAAATAGGAAAAATAGGTAGAGGACATTTGTTCCCGACAGATGAAAATGAATAAAATCAAGAAAGATAATGAAGAAGAGTAACAATTCCCTTTATTTTTTTCTAACAGTTTATTTGAGCAAAGGGAAATAAAATGAATCACCGATCATCGGTATCAGTTAACGGCCATCAAATGTCAATCAACATCCACCAGTTATTGATCAATGATCAATGGTCATTGGTCATCGGTCAATAGTTACCAGTCACCGGTCAAAGTATAAGGACAAAGATTTTTACGCCCCATTCTTTTGTCCTCATATAAACCCGTTTGGGCCTGTTTGACCAAGTTGACAATCTAAGCCCATTTTTTTTTTCTATGGTTTAAATCGAACAACATCTTCCTATGTAGCTTATTTCAGAGACATTAACCTCCACTGTCAGCCGGCTTACCTAACGAATCAGAATTGCTTTAACTCTCTGGTACTTTTCCACTTCCCCCTCACTGATAATTCTCTGTTAAATTCTCACCGATGGAGAACTGAAGACAGTGCGTGGATAGGTGGGTCGATTGACTGCATCTTCACTTTCCCTTCTTTCCTCTCTTTCTCCTAACCTCTGTATCAGCAGCTAACATTCTGTTTTGGGTAATTTCACAGGTTGCGTGCTACTGGCGAAGATTCTCCTTGTAAGATATGTCGTTTACACTCCAACTTCCTTCTACATTCGCAACCTTCATTTGAACTCAAAAATAACGTCGATCTCGCTTCGGTTGTCTTTTTGCAGGGGGTAGTCGACTGAATACACAATCTCAAGGTATAAACTATGTTCACGTTCTTCCGCAACCTATTACCCAATCAACAATGCTGCTCGCGACATTGTTTATTTTGAAACAAACAAGAAGTTAACTTCCTTCCTAGATTTAGGGTTACGGTTTGTCGGATAAGGACTAACAAGAGGTTAACTTATTTGGTGCAGAATACCTACCAGTGTGGACAATTGCTATGTACAGACCGCTGTGAGAGTTTGTAATCATTTGTAAGTTTAATCTTGTTCCTACAAACCCCTATAAAAGCTGTTAGCAGACTGTTTGTAGATCTGTACATTTATCTGCTTACGTGAATGATTTATGACTTGTAACCTGTGATGTACAACTTCGTAATCTGTCTGCCTGTACGAATTATCTGTTGTGCTTATGTGTCTTCCTAGTGCGTATATTTCCTTTTTTCTACAATCTGATTAGTGTTTTTGGTTAGTACACACAAACTTGTTTTAGGGCCAACCTACACTTAATATTGCTTGACAGAGCGGGCTAAGATTATTGCTTAGTATACACTATACTAACCTTACTCATATTTTTAATAAAACTATACACATTACTATGATTAGAATCTTCATCAATGGCAACAAACAATGGGGATGGTGGAGGGGGTAACGATGACCGTAGGGCAGATAGACCAAGGCCCCCATTTAGGTGGAGTGTTTACGATGTAGAGTTGCTTTTGCACATAATGGTAGAAGCTGCAGAATCTCAGATAGGTCAAGGGGGTAACCTCACTGGATACAAACAAAAATGGGGCTTGGTTACCAAGAGATTGAATTCAGCTAGGGGTGAACCACCGGTGCTGGTTAAAGTTCAACTGAAAAACAAGAGTGAGCATATTAGTCTATGTGGCGAATCTGGAAACACTTAGTAAGAGATGAAACTGGATTGGGATGGAACCCAGACACTAGCACAGTGACATTTGCCCCGGAGTGGCTCGAACGAAAAAAAAAGGTGATTGTTCTTGGAAAAATCCTTTATCCTGCTTTATAATGTGAGTGTACATATTGATTTCAAAGCAATGATAACAGGAGAACAAAGAGCTGGCAAAACTGTGTGAGGAGTCCTTATTCCCTATACATATGCTGTCGGAGATGGAACAACTGTGGGGGCAAGGACACGCTACTAGGGAATTCAGTGCTAGGCCAGGTCACAACAACATTAACTCATTTTCATTAGGAAATAAGGGGAGCAACGCAGATGGTGGAGAAAGTGAAGATGAAACAGAAGAGGAGTACCAACAGAGAATGATCTCACCTTGTATATTTACATATGCAGACAGTACTAACCCTACTGATATGGATATTTCTGGTACTAATTCTAACACCAATGCAGTAACTCCTTATAATGTTGCTGTGGGCCAAGCTGCAAGCCATCAGAACAATGGAAATTCATCACAGATGCAAGATCCTCACAACTTAGGTAATCAGCCCTTAATGGATTTGTTAACTCAATTCACTTCTGCTTCAAGGATGGGAGGACAGTCATCTGCACAGCTACCTAACCACACACACCCCACTGCTGCAAGGAGAACCAGTACTCGCATTGGTTCTTCAACTCCCAATGGTGAAACTGCATTCTATGGGGATGCTGTCACTGATTCACAAGCTGTCAATGGTGGTGGGCCCACAAACAGAAGGAGAGGTAAAGAACCGGTTGATGGGGAAGGTGGGAGTAGCAAGAAAAAATCAAGGGGAAGTGCTAAGGGAAGAGCTGGTGATGAAGTTGAGCGCCTGGGTAATGTTGGAGAGAACCTTGTTGATAAGTTTACCAACTTTGAGAGAATGTTTCACACATTCCAGACTACAGCAAACACACCTGACACAGTAATAGATGTGGATCAAGCAGCAGCAATATTAAGGGGTGTGCAAGGGCTTAGCATCCGCGAGTTTGCATTTGCCATAACCGCCATCAAGATTAGGGAGAACAGACAAGGACTTCAGAACCTCAGGGGTGATGAGGAGATCATTGAGTGGGTGCGCCATCTGCACTACTCAGTGTATGAGGGTGTTGATCATCACTAGAAGTTGACATTGTCACATATTTTGGATCTAGCATCACATCAGGCTAGACTGTAAGATAGAGTAAAGATGCATATGATCTACATTAAGTTAGGTAGTAAGTGTAGTATCCTGACCCTAGTATTTTAGATCTCCTGCAAAGTATGTCAATCTTTTGGGTTGTTTCTTTTTGAGCAATTCTGAGTACAGAATTTGCAAATTGGCATTACTTTGATATTTAAGTAGTATTGTGGACTATGCACCTGTAAGAAAACTAGATGGTTTATGTAAGATATTAATATTAGTGTCGTATTTTGGCCCTACTTAACCCTATCAATCATTTTTATTATTCAGCAACAGCCATGGATATGAATCCAATTGTTTCAGTGACAATTAGAACAAGGTTAAGGGAGAGTAAGCAAGACCTATTTAAGTACATGGTTTTACTCGCTTACGAGGAGTTTGAGGCAGAGTTTCTAAACACATTGGTTTCATGCCACTCAGACCATATAAGAAGATACCAACAAAAAGGCCCTAAGAGAAAACGCCATAGTTGTCATCTATGCTGCAGACATGGGTTTCTGGAGCAGGTGTTCTATTTCTTTCTGGAGCTTAAAATGACTTATAACTTCTCCCTTGCGAACCACATTGAGGACATGCTTTGTGGTAGTATGAAACCAGACTATGATGCAATAAACGCAAGAGAAGGTAAGATGACAGAAACTATGGCAATAGCCAGGTTGAAAGAAGTGAAGGGGCTAACAGATGTGCAGTTTAGGTACGCTGCAACCTTGATGGAAGACCCAGAATACAGAGACATTCTTGGTTGTCTAGTTAGTGATGATGAGATCCATGAGGTGATCAAAATGCAGATGGAGTTGGATAGTAGGAAAATATGAGAGGGTATAAACTCTACGATGAATCTGTATCACCATAGATCATTGTAGCAAATTCATAAGGAGTTTGAGTGTAGTATAGTTTAGATTTAATTGAAGTTGTTGTATAATTAGTGGAAGGATGTTCAATATTCATTTGTTCCTATGTCTGAGGTTTAAATAAGTAAGCACTTAGATACCTTTAAATAATAGACATGCTTATTTTTATGATAAAGCAATATTCTGATATCTCATTAGTCAATCAACAATAGCACTGCTTCTTAGGAAATGTCATGATGATGATCTTAGGGAAATAAAAATTACAGACTCCTACGTGACTCCATGGTGCAAGGACAAACCTACGCAAATGAGATATTAGAACTATAACAGTTCTAATTTAGGGAAACTTAAAAAAAAACTACAATAATGCACTGCTTATACGTTTGAATCGTTACTGCTGGGTACATGCATTTGCCACCTCCGGTGGTATTTCTGGCATCCCATTTTCCCCAATCCTAACAGAGAAGCGAGGTGGCAATCTGCCTATGAATTCAGGTGGAAATTGACATGTGAAATCTGGTATTCTCCTCTCCTCAGCCGCCTGACCATGTTGTGGTTCATTGCTTGGACCACCGACAGACCCTTGTGGCCCAGCATTGAAAGGTAGTTGAAAAGTAGGAATATTTGTTTCTTCCTCTGACTTGTTGTTCGAAGTTGTTGTGCACTCACTCTTCCTTGGTCGTCCTCTACCCCTACGTTTCCCATGGTTTTCCTGGTTTGAGTTACTGCCCTCCCCCTTGTTGACTGTTTTTTCCATAATTGCAAAGTAGTGTGAATGTATGGGTTATGCTGGTGTATGTGGGAGGATGATCTGCGATGATTCTGTCTATTTATAGGGTGTTTGAGTGAGACGGTTCATTTATTGCACAGCGGTTTGTAGTTGGGAATTAACTTGGTGGGAATGGTCAACAGTTTTGAAAATGGTCAACCCATTCACAACGCTTCTGAACCATATTTTATGCAGAAACTGCCACATTTACCAGTAAGACACTTGTACGTTTGTGTTGGAAGTTGTAGACATGCATTTAACACTGATGTGAGATAGCATTGAGAAGTGTATAAATAACGTATCTCTCATGTAGTGGGATAAGATTCACATTATTATAATAAATCAGTAACTACGGGAAAGGTTGATATTGGGTAATTAATGTCATCAGTGGATGTCAAGTCTTTTCCAACCGTTTGCGTGTTCATTTTTGAAAATGTTTACAACACTAGAGGTGCAGACTACAACCTACACAGCAAGTATTTTCTAGATGGCATCCTTCCTACAACTGTCTACAACGTATTCTCCTAACATTAGACACATGTACCAATTTCTATAGGTGTCTGTTATTTAACGTTTAACACTTTATTGAACTGTTCTAAAACTTATCAATGCCTTTACGTCTAACAGATAATATGTAACATAAGTATACAACATTGTAGTCTAGCACCAGGCTTAGAGAGTGCTTGTGCATTTAAACAGGAATTTATTGAAAATATATAGAATGTTGATACGCAAACTAAAAAGTATTTAATCGTTGGTATATTATATGTTCTCTATATGTACACACAAACCAATATTATCATTTGCTGTTAGTATGTGACCAAGCGGAAGTACTGCAATTTCCTGATCAAACTCTTTGTTGCTAGAAGAAAATGCCTGTGCTTACACCAGATCAAGTAAGGGGGATAATGGAACAAATTAGATATGATCCAGAGAAAAAGAAACTATTTTGTGATGCTATCAGACAAGACATGTACAGTTTAACCAAAGAAGCAATCCAGTACATTGAATCGACAACTGAATTCTTAAGGACACAACTTCGTAGCCCAGTGCACACATCAATATTGAATGGTGCAGACTGGGTGTCTGAGCTGTTAGACAAGCCATCCAGATGCTACAATGCGTTTAGGATGAATCGGGATACGTTTCTGCTGCTAGTAGATGTTCTGCAAAGTAAGTATAACCTTCAAGCCAGCAATCGGGTTACGGCTAAGGAAAAGGTTGCCATTTTTGTGTACACACTTGTGCACAAATCATCCATGACAGATGCAATGGAAAGTTTCCAACGGTCACCTTCAACAATCCATAGACAATTTGGAGAGGTGCTTGATGTTGTTGACATGCTAGGGGGAGATATAGTGCGGCCAAGGCTCCCATTCAATGTAATACCGCATCACATCATTAATAGTCCATACTACTAGCCTTACTTTAAGGTTGTGTGAAATTCCTCCTAATGTAATTTTGAACTGAATTCATGATTATCCTATGCCTAAGGCTAACTTTCAGTTAATACGTTTAAGGATTGTGTTGGTGCTTTGGATGGTTGCCACATCCAGCTTATTGTTGGTGAGCAACACAGGTTGAGGTTTATTGGGAGAAAGGGTTACCCCACTACGAATGTGCTTGCGATTTGTGATTTTGATCTTATCTTCACATTTGTATGTGCTGGGTGGGAAGGCACTGCTCATGATTTTAGGGTGCTTACTGAGTGCATCTCTGATCCAGCAATGGAGTTTCCTAAGCCACCAGAAGGTATTTGCACTTCTGTTTTGTGATTATTGTTTAATTAGCTTAAGATCATAAGTAGTCTAACACCTTTAATTCTTGTGTTAGGTAAATATTACTTGGCTGATAAAGGTTATGCTGATAGAGATTTTATTATGACACCCCACACTGGTGATAAGTACCATCCAGCAGAATTTAGAGCACAAGATTCTAGAGGACCCAACGAGTACTTCAACAAATGTCATTCTTCTCTAAGATCTGCCATTGAGCGTGCAATTGGGGTGCTCAAAGGAAAATGGCAGATTCTAGAATGTGTGCCTAACTACAAGACTGTTAGCAAGCAAGCCCATGTCATCAACGCCTGTTTTATACTTCACAACTTCTGCAGGCTCAGTAGGTTCGGTGATCCAGTTGCTACAATCGTCGACAATGCTCCTGAGTTAATCCCACTGGAAATAGATCTCGAGGCTGAGGATGACCAAGATGAAACTGGAAACAATCACACTATACCGGATCTTCGGAAGCAGATAACTAATCTGATGATGCAGTATAATGGGAATAGGGGTAGACGTCGCTAGGGTGTGCTGACATGTTTAGGTTGTTGCATATGCGTTTGTATTTTGGTTGAAAACCTATTAAACACTCCTAGTTGATGACAATGCTGGTAATCAGTTGCGCTAGCTCTTTTTGTTGATATCAGACATTGATTAGTTGTAGCTGTTAGGCTAATATGGGTAGTAGCTTATTTTGGTAACTTTGTTGGTGTTGCGTTCTGGTTTTGGAGGTTGTTGATGTGCAAAACCATACCCCGTTGAATCTTTTGTCTGCTGCAAATCTATCACTTTCGTGGGATATAAGTGTTAAATTTATGTTTTGTTATTTACAAGTAATATCTGTGTATATGTACATTTGGTTTAGCAATTGAAAGCTAATGAATTGAAGTAAGCTAATGTTGGATGCAGATGATTGAACACAAGTTTGGTATTGATGTAAATCTATCTGTTATATATTGCCGCACCACATGCTACCATATGCATTGCTTTAATGAAATACAGATCAGTTATTACTAGACACAAGGGCTTAACAAAACTTAAATTAGACGAACAATACGCAATAACACAACTGAGCCATTACAATTATGCTTGAGTTACACTAAAAGACGAGGTAATTCCCACTCAAGTACAGTAGTCCAACATATACGCAACATTGTTTAGACACGAACCATATTATATTACTATTTAGTAGTAGAATGGAATTCAAAATATTAGCAATAATCTAACACCAAACACTGGTACACATACTTGCCAATTACTTTGCCAGTACATAGAAGCAAACAACACCGATGCATACATAAAGTGCCACCAAAAGTTGATTAATCTTTGCCTCAGTCGTTGTGGTATGAATATGCTGAGCAGACTTCAATTCCTCTACGGCAATAACAAGTCGAGTGAGAGTGTTGTTTACTTCATCAAAATTTTGCGGACGCCCAACAGGGAAGGAAGCGCTCGACGAGTCAGCTTCAGTTGCAGAAGATGGTCGTGGGTTGACGTCCTCCCACCATTTCCAGTAGCTGCAGGTGTCGCACTTGTAGAAGACTCTATCGTAGTTACGAGCAGTGTATGCAATTAGCACCATTGCCGGTCTGTCACAGTCGCATGTTATGTTTCTGATGTTTGTTGCTGCTATTGAGTTCAAGCCATGTTGGTTCGACTGTAGAAGGAGGAGGGAACATATCAATACAGTTGCTTTATAGTAGTAGGAAGAGGGCGAGTAATTAGCGTTACTACCTGGGACTGGCTACGACCAGATTGCGCCCTTGCTGATCTCCTCATGCCGTGCGCCCAGGTGAGGAAGAGGAATTCACAGCTTAGCCGAAAGAGAAAGGATAATAGAAAGGGAGAAGAGATACAGAAGAGCTGGTGCGCACTGTGATTGTTGGGTAACAGATGACTTTGTATTGCTTTAAATATTGGTGTACGCAGTGCTGATCGGAGGAGATACACCTACCATCTGTACACATGTTAAATGCTGGGTTTTGGAGTTGGATATGTGTAATATCCCCCTTCATATGGGCTTTTTACTTTTAGGGAAAATTCACGATATACCCCTGTTTTCTTTCGTAATTCACAATATACCCCTGTGATTTTCGTAATTTAACTTTAAACATGCTTAAATGTTGTCCAAAATTGATGAAACTTTACATGGACGATGTTAAAGTGTTATATTTTGGTGCAATATCAATTTTGAAACTTTTTAAGATCACATGTGACCTGTGGGACCCAATAAATATGTGACTGTTCATTGGGTCCCACAGGTCACATGTGAGCTTAAAAAACTTCAAATTTGATATTGGACCAAAATATAACACTTTAGCATCATCCATGTAAAGTTTCATCAATTTTGGACAACATTTAAGCATGTTTAAAGTTGAATTACTAAAATCACAAGGGTATATTGTGAATTACGAAAGAAAGCAGGGGTATCTCATGAATTTTCCCTTACTTTTATTATTAACAAACCAAAATCTGGACAAAAAACTCATCTAAAAAGAACAAGCAAAACGGGATTATATAGAATCATCTTGTTTTATTATCAGTCATCAGTCAAAATCAGCCCATATCAACTATCAACTAACAACTCAAAAATTGCAAAAGAATGGGGCCTTAATCCTAGTGAGATGAAGATAAGTTAGAAAAATTTGGGTAACCTTATTCAGATTTCATTCCCTCATTCCCATAAGAAACGCCTCCTAAAATATACACCGAATTCTATTGTTTTCATCCAAGCTTGATTTTAATTTTCTTCAAGCAGAATTTGCGCATAAATTTGCCGTATTGTAAACGTTCTCTGTTTTTTTTTTTTTTTTTAAAGTAAACGTTCTTTGTAAGTGTTGTCCCCGCTCTATTACTGTGGTGGCTAAAGCTTTCTTGTCTCCCGGAACAGAACAGAATCATCCACTCGCATAAAAACAAATGCTACAGACGAAAGCAAAGTTTAAAATAGAGTGCGAAATATATAGCCCAAGCATGTTTTACCGACCCACTGACCAATACAGCTCAGTGCCACCTCCCGACATAAGTAATGTTTAGCTTGCTCATCACTCTGTCTACTGACATCCCAACATTCCCCACAACACCCACCAAAGCAATCAAAAGCGAGAGCTCCCTGCTTATAACCTGCAGCCCAGTTGTTGGCGACTCAATAACCTATTTCAGTTTCAGTTTAAACACACCAGCTCTTGCCTTCCTCCTTTGAGAAACCTGCGCAGAAATGGAAAACATGGAGGTGATTACGAGAGAATCAGACCAACAATTCAGAAAGCAAGGAGGACGTCATTTTCAAGCTATAATACTTGCATTCCTTGTAGGAGCTTTCACTCTTCTCTTCATCATGGCAATGATCTTTATTCGACGAGCTCTCTTTCTCTCTGTCCACGAGCAATGGCGTTTTCTAGTCATCAATCTGCTTCTCTTAGCCATCATATCATTGACATCGAGGCCGCTCACATCTAGCAGCTGCAACGGAAGAAAGGACCAAGCGCAGGGAAGTGAGAACGACAACTACCAGTGCGAGCTGAACACAAACACCCCACTGGAGGAGAAGAAGGAGCAAGAGAGGCGGAAGCAGAACCAAGTGGGGGGTAGTGATGACGATAGTGGTGGTGAGGAGGAAGTGATTACAAAGAATGAGGACATTTCAGGAGAAGAGATAAACGAGAGAGCAGAGGCTTTTATTGCCATGTTTAGAAGGCAACATTTGGTCTCTGATTCAAGATATATAAGGCACAGAATCACTTCTCTAGAGTCCAACATTTCAAATTGAGTGAGGATTTGTCTTCTCTTTTCTTCCTCCCCCCACTAATAATAGACTTGCAAAGTGGGTTTGAGTTGTGGAGTGAAAGGTTGATGCTATTTGCTTTGCAAGTTAGGTGTTTGAACAATGAAGAACTTTTGGTGAGTGGGTCAATGACCTCTAGGAACAAGGGACAATGGTCCATTACTAGCAAGCTTGATGCCTAAAAATGCTTTAGGCCAATTCTTAATTTTTTAGGATATTACGTTGGTTGTTCCGTTCAAGAAAGACTCCTGTTTCGTTCAAAAATAAAAAAATAAAAAAAGGCAGCTGCTGCTGTCCTTCGATTTCCTTCTCAAATTTCTGCCGAACACCAATAGCAGTTGGTCATCAGTTTGTTTATAATGACGTGAACTGCCCTGCGCATACATGAAATCTTTCCCCTGATGTGAAGACAAAATATTATTAACGTGGTCACTTCACAAACTGGGACAGCTAGGCAACAGGGAATCGAAGAACAACAGTATCCAAATCAAATCTATGGTGAGAAGTTTGGTGCAAATATATAGTACTCCCTCCGTTCAACAATAACTGTCATTTTAGAAACTTGCACACTTATTAAGAAAAGTAGGACAATGACGCATGTGCCCCTACTTTTTACTTTTTCATTTAGATAATAATTACTTTTATATTGAATAGTAGGGGTAAAAGTGGAAAGAAGTGTGTCAAAAAGCTAGAATGACAGATATTTTTGAACAAGAATCACATCCTAAAACGACAGATATTAATGAACGGAGGGAGTACTATATAATATCTTGCTCCCTTCATATACCTCAGACAGTCCCGCACACTACGTCTCATCTCAGTGCGATGGACAAAATATTTCGAGCTACCTGGTTCGTTTGGGGACAGCTGCTGGGGCTGCTGTTGGGTCCTGCTGCTGGAAATTGAGAAGTTGTGTGCTGATGGTTTTGTAGAAGCTGTCAGCTGCTAGTTTTGGTGTTTGGTGGAACGTCTGCTGATGGTTTTAAAAAGCAGAGACAATTGTTAAGTCCTGCTGCTGAAAATTGAGAAGCTGTCAACTGATAATTTTGCAGAAGCTGTCAGCTACTGATTTTGGGTGTTTGGTGGAACCCTGCTGATTTTAGAAATTGAGAAGCTGTCTGCTGCTGGAAGCTGTTCCCCAAACGAGCTAACGTTTTTTGTGAACTAAATGTCATAACACTTTTTGAAAATGCTGTTTCCACCCAAAGTCATAACACTGTTTGAAAACTAAAAAAATATATTGTGAATTTTTTGTAAAAACTTGGGTATATTTTATGAACTTTTTGTAAAAACAGGGTATATTGTGAATTTAAAGAAAATAAAAAAATAGTCTAATAAAAACCATTAACGTTTTTAAAAAATAAACCTGTTTATTGCTATCATATATTATTCTCATGATCCTTTTTTTCCACCCAAAGTCTCAGTCTCTACATTAACCATTTCCCTATATTCATCCATAAGGAATTCAGTGCGACTCTGGCACTACATCAAATACAATTGCTAGACTATTTTACCAGCTGATGTATACTTACATGTACTGAAGACAAAGGGTGGACCTGGACCAGCCTCAATAGCAAAGGGCTGGTGCAGCCATTGCAAACAGGTGTGCAACTCCACAAGGTATCTCGAATGTACAAGATCATCTTGAGGTTTAGTATACAAGCTCATGCCACATAAGAGCAATATAAGCCAAAACAATGCACAGGATTAAATTATTTTAAATCGAACGGCTTAATTTTGCTCAAGTCAACATATTCCGGTTTAATTGGAAGTCCAGGCTGCCAGAGTGGCAGGTGTAGCCTGTACAGGCGAAAAACCTATTCTAATACTAATACAAACAGGCTAATACATGTGCAAATCCTTGTCATGAGTAAATAGTAAACACTGATAGATACGTGATAAGCACTAACCATACAGCTAGAGATGATTAAGCAGTTAATGACTAGATGTTGACAGGCTACAAACATACTTGTTATTATTTGAATAAGAGCAACTATGTCGCTATGAGGGGTTTAACAAAATAAACAGAGTAAACTCTGAGAACAGTCTTATCAACAGGCCATCAAGAAGAGAAAAACAGTGCATAAACACTGGTGCCAGGGGTCGTCAAAGTGGTGCGTGCCTGATAAAAGAACAATAAGCGAAGATGAACAGGACAAGACACTGGTTGTCATTCGACTAGGATACCTGAAGTGCCTGGTCAAAGATAACCAACCAATATACCCACCTGTAAAGTAGAACACCCATCCATCTGCTGTTGCAAGGGCTGATCGTTTACATTCAGCAATGTCCAGTGAGGTTCAGAGATCAGTCTCGAGACGACAGAAACGGATGTTAAACAAGTCTGCCCAGAATGGTGGCACCACTTTCTCGGGTAATATTTCAGGGAGGAAGTTTCTATTAAGCCGTTTCTTCCATTCACTGTGAAGTTTTGGTTGGTTGCAAGCATTTACTATTTGCAGTTACACCTTTGATGTAGAGGAAGATGAAGAGTTGACAGATCGTTTTGCCCACATTTCCTCTAGGGTAGCCACCAGACAGAACTGCACCATTACCCATGAACTGAGGTAAGATTCTACATTACTCTTATTGGCAACAGAGGGTTTTCTTTCTAACAAGAAGGAAATCATTTTTCTTTTGTTTTGTCTATAGGATGTTTGTGGGAACTTGGAATGTGGCTGGGCGATCACCAAAACGAAGCTTGGCAATTGATTTAGAAGAATGGCTAAATCCTAAGAGTGCAGTTGACATATATGTCCTTGGGTGAGTTTTACAGACTGATTCACAAGATTTTCATACAACTAATACGATTTTCTTACACTACGGGGTGGCTTGAATTTGTTTCAGGTTTCAAGAGATTGTCCCATTGAGCACCAGGTCAGTGATTGGGGGAGAAGACAACACCGGCGCAACACAATGGAACCTGCTGATTGGGAAGATTTTGAACAATGAAGAAGGCTGCCTTTGGCTCACCCCGTCATCAAGTTCAGCACCAAGTGATGATAACCAGAGCTTGAAAGCTCAAAGCACTGTGAAGAAGAACAATAGAAGCAAAACTCCACTGAGAGATAGGCCGAGAAAAAGCCAAGGGGATTCAAGCAGGAATAACTCGTACAAGTTAATGGCCAGCAAGAAGATGGTCGGAGTGTTCATGACAATTTGGATGAGGCAAGCACTTACAAAGAAATACAGTATTTCCGATGTAAAGTTCTGCTCTGTGGCCTGTGGCATAATGGGGTGTTTGGGGAATAAAGGCTCTGTTGCAGTCAGCATGTCCATTGAAGGGACAAGCTTTTGTTTTGTCACCGCCCACTTAGCTTCTGGTGAGAAGAAAGGGGATGAAGTGAAAAGAAATCAACAAGTAACAGATATTCTGAAGAGGATGACATTCCCTAGGCTTCCTCAAGAGAATTCTCATTCACTCCCTCTGACCATCCAAGGACACCAGTAAGTAAAAACTTATCTTTCTGACAGCTGTGCCTTTTAGCTCCCCCCATTCTTTGACGTTTCTGAAAGAAAACAGAAGGGAGAAAAATTCACATGCTTTGTGAAGATGGATGATGATGTACAATTTTACAATGATTGCATCCAGAAGAAGTTACAGTAAAGAAGTTCGTAAAGGCTAGCCTTTAATCAGTTTGATTTTAAAGAGTATGACAAACGGACAGAGCCATTCCTAACAATCTAATGACCCTTATTTTTTTTATATAGTTTGTTTAAACCAAATCCTAGCCGCATAAGGTAGGCCAACACCATCCAGATGTTTAAGCTCCAATACCACCCAGAAATCTAGCAAACCAACCTAATTAAAGCCGCACAGGCAAGGGGAAGATAAACTAAATTCCATCCTTCCCACAGCTCCTCAACAATTACTCAACAGACCATATAAAAAACAACACTTCTAACCCCAGCATCTCCATACAGCCTACCAACCACTAAAGGCAATAGCGAAACAGATTAAAAAGCAGGAAAAAGAAGTCTTACGAAATCAGAAGGCATAACTAATTCCAGAAACTGATACAACAAGTCCATTTCAAAAGAAGCCAAAACCCAACACAGTAACAGGCGACTTCCTTCCAAAGTTTCTACTCACTACTCGTTTCTCTTAACAGCAGGATATTCTGGTTTGGAGATCTAAACTACCGCTTGAACTTGGAGGACAGCTTAGCACGAGAGCTGATCATGAGGAGAAACTTTCGAGAGCTACAAAAGTCTGATCAACTGAAGAAGGAACAAGAAGAAGGGGGTGTATTTCAAGGGTGGAGAGAAGGCAACATAGAGTTTGCACCAACATACAAGTACTACTTATCAACTAGCAATCGGTACACCAGAAATGTGCCTACTAGATCCGGAGACAAGCACAGGACTCCAGCATGGTACAGATATTTACCATCGTGAGAAATATTCCCATTTTTCTTCACACCAGAATTACCTCTACATTGCAATTTCATGAGGCACTAGTTGCTGTAATTGCAGGTGTGACAGGATCCTCTGGCACGGAAAAGGAATACAGCAACTATCCTACGGTTGTGGCACTAGTAAATTCTCTGATCATCGACCTGTTTCTGCTCTTTTCTGCACAGAGATAGAAGTCATCAACTCAAAAGCTAATCCAAGGGCAGTTGCATTAAGCAAGTTCCTAGGGCCATGAATCATCATAAAAGATTCCCCTTTTGCGTATTCCAGAAGAATGGTGCTAAAGCCATAGATAAGAAAGATGTATTCGCCAACGAAAAAGGTTCATAACCTTCCTCAACGTCAATAGTATGATGACTCCTCTGTTTCGCTAACTCACGACTATATGACTTAGGTCATTTCCACTGTTATTTGATCTTGCTCATCGTTGTTCATTACAAAATCTACCAGCTATGATTCCATTCGTCTAAAGCAGGTAGTGAAGGACATGCAAGAACCTGAAGTACATTAAGCTCATCAATCATGACCAAAGGGAAGAATCACCAACAGAAATTCAGTATTTGTATATACTAGAGATTAGATTATTGAAGTAGCCTTTAATTCCTCACATCTTATACCAGTTTTGATTATCAAATAGATCAAAAACAGCCTGCTTTGTACGTCTGATCAACTTTCTGCTCATTCATTATCTGTTCCTTAGTTATTAATACATATAATGGTGTACGCCATACATTATTTTGAAGCTGTAACTGTCCGCTAGCTATGAAACTATAATTTTCGACATGCGTAGACATTTGAGCTCACAAGCTTACATGAAAAGCAACATGTTATGAAAAATTAGGAGCAATAAGCAAGGCATTGATGCAACACATTTTAGGTCCTCTTGCTCTGTGGACGCTTTGATTTAGCATAAAACCAGGAGCGGATGAAGGAGCAAAAATCAAGAACCAGAAATATAACAAAAGATTGCACTGCATTGCCTCAGTTCTACTTCCTAAACTATCAACACAAGTAAAGAAAACTCAATCTGAGCCTATCTGGTCCACTACCTTACTAGCGTAGCGATTTATGTATATCAATGTATTTCATTTGATTCATATTGTGAGTAGTTACAGTACTGTGCGAGAGTATATATAGACTGTAACATTTATTTAACTGCATACAGATACTAAAGTGATGGGCCTATCAGTATACTAGAAAGTATTGGACCTATATTGCCTTGGCCTGTATCCTCCCGCGGTCCAAACTCGTCTGCAGAGGAAGTTTGGAACGAAAACTGAGAAAGGCGGAAGAAGCAAGGCTCTTGGTGAAACCATCGGCGATCTGCTCCTTCGCCGGTATATGCGCCACAATTAGGGTTCCGTTCATGATCCGCTCACGAACAAAAAAATAGTCGACAGCAACATGTTTCATGCGACTGTGGAGCACCGGATTGCGGCTCAGGTAAGTAGCACTGAGGTTATCGCAGTACAAGATTGGTTCTTTAGCCACATAAATCCCCAATTCTCGTAGTAACTGAAGTATCCAAATTCCCTCTGCAGTAGCATGCACTGTGAAAGACGACTGACTGTGAATTGTATATCTGGGCGAGTAATCGCCGGATACTGGAGGGAACCAACTATGCTGCGATAGTTAGTGGGATCTGAAAAATTAGGCGAAGAACTGTCATCCAGGGCCTGAGATGAGTGAATAGGTGTAGGGACAGCCTTCGAATGAGATAGCTGAGTTTTCTCCAGCAAATCTGAAATATACTTGTCTTGTTTGAGTAAAAGCCCTCTAGGCGTTCTAATGGCAGAAACTCCTAGGAAGTAAGACAGAGTTCCCAAATCTTTGACTGGAAAGAACCGTGACAGGCTGTGGATTAGCTTTTGTAGTACAGAGCCAGTGCTTCCAGTAAGTAAAATATCATCAACATAAATGAGAGCAAAAACAACCTCAGTTTGTTGTCTGAAAATAAATAGAGAGGAGTCTTTAGCAGAAACAATGAACCCTAACTCCAACAACTTAGAGTTGAGAGTAGAATACCAGGCTCTGGGAGATTGTTTTAAACCATATAGAGCCTTCTTGAGGCGACAAACATGTGTGGGCTTAGACTTATCAATAAAACCAGGGGGTTGCTTGACAAATACCCCCTCCTCCAAAATACCATTCAGAAACGCATTCTGAACATCAAGCTGTCTTATAGGCCAGTTTCTGGAAACAACAATAGATAGAACAACTCGAATAGTTGTCATTTTTATCACAGGACTGTATGTTTCTGTAAAATCAATTCCAGCAGCCTGATTATATCCTTGGGCCACTAACCTGGCCTTTCTCCTTTCTATCTCTCCTGTTGCTGTTTTCTTAGTCTTTAGAATCCATTTCACCCCTAGAACATTGTAGGTAGGCTTAGAAGGGACCAAATCCCATGTTTGAGTAGCTACTAGAGCATCATACTCTTTCTGAATCGCTTCTCTCCATTCTGGAAATTTTTGGGCCTGAGTAAAGGAGGGGGACTCAGGAATAGCAACAGAAGTGTGGCTAAGACTAGTAGCTGAGCACCAGGGGACAGTGCCGTCTGTTTTAACCAGAGGTTTGTGGATATTTGCCTTAGCACGTGTAACCATAGGGTGATGAGGGTGGTTACTGGGAGGGCTAGAAGTAGATGAAGATGGTGAAGTGGATATTTGAGTGTGAGATTGTGAGTGGGAGGGAGAGTCAGACCTAGAATGATCTGATAGGGGTGTAGATGATGTGGGTGTAGGAGGTGAGATTGAAGGAGCAGGAAGAATCGGTAAGGTCTGAGAGGAAGTAGTGAAAGGAATGGGTGTAGTGTCCCAGAGGTATCTGTAGGAACCAAAACATGAATAATCTCAGAAGTAGCAGTAGAGACTGGTTGAGAATTTTTTGTGGAGCTTAGGGGAAAGTGTGTTTCATTGAAAACAACGTCTCTACTGATGTAATTTCTCCCAGATTTGGGACAGTAACATATATAGCCAATGTGATTAGGAGAGTATCCCAAGAAGACACACTCAACAGTGCGAAAACTTAGTTTGTGTGGGTTGTGAGGTCGAAGGTTAGGCCTTGCTGAGCACCCTAACACCCTGAGGATGGAATAATCTGGAGGTTTACCATACAAAATTTCATAGGGTGTTTTGTACTGTAACACCTTAGTAGATGTTCTGTTGGAGAGAAAAACAGCAGTTCTGAAAGTATAAGTCCAGAATCTGAAACCAAGGTGAGACTGGGCCAAAAGAGATAAACCTTTATCCACTGTATATCGGTTCCTTACCTCAACAGTCCCATTCTGTTGATGGGAATAAGGACAGGTAAATCTGTGCCCAATGCCATATTTGACTGTGAGATCTTTGATGCCCTTAAACTCCCCTCCCCCATCTGTCTGAATACTTCTGATGTTTGAGGAAAAATGATTCTTAACAAATCTGATAAAAGCATCAAACACAGAAACAACATCTGATTTCCTTGCCAATGGAAACAACCAAACAAACTTTGAAAAATCATCCACTATAAGGAGAAAGTATCTGTAACCATCAATAGATGGTGTAAATGCTGGTCCCCATACATCTAGAAACATAAGTTCAAAACATGAACTAGATGTAGAACTACTCAAAAAATGAGGAAAAGCATGTAATTTGCCTAAACAGCAGGCATTACAAAAATCCTGGTTCTTATCAGGCAGAACATGAAGATTATTAGTGGAAATAATCCTAGCAGTAATCTCCTTGGAGGGGTGGCCTAGCCTCTGATGCCAGGTAGCAGATGACACCTTCTTGTTTTGTAACTTTGTGTAATGTAGAAGAGGAGTTGGTGTGGTAGGAAACACATAGACACCATCCTTAACTGAACCTTGTAGAAGAGTCCTCTTGGTGTGTATATCCTTTAAAACAAAGGAGGTGGAGGTGAACTCAAAATAGACATCATTATCTTCACAAAATTGGCGAACAGAAAGCAAATGTTTATTAAGAGATGGTGAGTGATAAATTCTGGATAATCTGAAAGGACCAGAAGTGTGTGAGAGAGAACCTGATCCCTGATATGTAATCCCAAGGGATGATCCATCCCCTAAAGTAACTGATTCTGGTCCCATGTACTCAGAAGCACCCAGATTCATTCGATTAAAATCTCCTGTAAAGTGATGTGTTGCTGCAGTGTCTGGCAGCCAGTCATTACTAGAGATTTTCCCTGTTGCATTAGCTGCAAAAGTAGAGGGTGGGGAGATCTGATATGCCTGATTGAAGCGGTGGTAGCAAACTGCTGCTACATGACCCTTCTTTTGACAGATCTGACAGGAGGGTCGAGTATCTGTTTATCCTGTAAAATAAGAACCACCTCTTCCACTCTGTTTATTGTATGATCCCCTCCCCTTAGACGAATAATTCTGAGATCCATTTGCTTTGGTATTTGAATTATTTTTCCCTCTGCCATAACCTTGCTTAGATCTGTTCTGACCAGAGGAACCAGATGCCTCAGTGGCATTAATACAAACAGGTTCCAGACCTTGTTGGTTGTTTTGTTTTAAAACCTCTTCATAGCTTAACAAAAAGTTGTAAAGCTGACTTGGAGTACAAAAATCTGTTCGAGTAAGGATATTAGCAGTAACTGGATCATAGTCTCTAGGTAAGCCACGCAAAATGTATGACTGGAATTCTCTATTAGAGACCTTGTGACCAGTCATATTAAGATCAAATGCTAGAGACTTGGCACGGCCAAAGTAAGTAGTTATGGATTCCTCTGGTTTCTTAGAGAGAGTAGCTAGTTTCAGGTTCAGCTGACCCAAATGAGCTGTTGTTTGAGCAGCAAATGACTCATGTAATTCTTCCCAAACCTCAGCAGAGGTTGAATGTTCTAGGACTTGAGAGACGATATCAGGTGAGAGGGATAGAAACAGGATGGACATTAGGAGTTGATCCTGCTGGATCCACTTAGTATAGGCTGGATTTAAGGTTTCATTGAGGATCGGGGAGGGACAGGGATAAGAACCATCAAGATACTTATACAGATCATTACCTCTAAGGAATGGCAAGATCATTCCCTTCCAAAGTCTGAAATTATCTTGAGTAAGTTTCACTAGATGTGCTGCAGCAGATAAAACTGATTGAGCTCCTGGTTGAATGTGTGCAGGTTGGATCGAGGACTGAAGCTTGGTGGAGCCATCTCCATCTCCATCTTTCTGTATTTTCTCAGCGTCAACAGATCCAGAAATATGAGATTCTGGAGTCTCCATGAGAAGGAAGGCGAGATGAAAAAGAAGAAAAAGAGGAACGATTCCCAGATCTGGAATCGCTTAGCAATGGCGATTCCTATCATGCTCTGATACCATACTAGCGTAGCGATTTATGTATATCAATGTATTTCATTTGATTCATATTGTGAGTAGTTACAGTACTGTGCGAGAGTATATATAGTACCGAGGTACTGGACTGTAACATTTATTTAACTGCATACAGATACTAAAGTGATGGGCCTATCAGTATACTAGAAAGTATTGGGCCTATACTGCCTTGGCCTGTATACCTTACAAGTAAAGTCCCGTACAAATTCACTAACTCCCGTTATCCCACACAAAACAGCACGCTAACTATATGTACTCGCCAACTCCACCCAGTGACAGCTGTTATTAGAGTAAACATAACAGAATAGAAAATAACATAACAGAATAGGAAACAACTAGTAAAACTGGAGCAACTAACTAACGCCTCCTGGAATACTTCCAACCCCCACATTCTATCAGAGCATATGCTTGACAACTTATTCTGTCAAAAGGTAAAATGAAAGTCCTGATATGGCTTACCATCAACCATCCTTCATTTTAGGTTATAAAATATTTCGAATCATTCATTTTCAAAGTTGAATAACCTCCATATTGTCCCACGCACAACGTAAAGAAGAATTCAGGAAAGTAGATGTTCGGAATTTGACCGATGGGCCAGAGTTTTGGATCTTCCCGTGCTAGATTCAGCTCGAAGCGAAATAATTCTTGCTTGCGGGGAACGTAAATATTAAGCTTCACAGCAACACTAGTTTAAGAAAAACCAGGGCCCTGTTCCTTAAATAAGAGTAAGGATTCGGCAAGGTCGTCATCTGTGCCTGTAAGGCTGGAGCAGTTGATCCACTCGCAGATAATTTGACCCCGAATACGTCGACCTGTGGCTCCCGTTCGGCAGCGGAACCGGCTGAAGTGCTACAACATACTATTTGCAGGACTCCTGCACTTAACAAAACCCAGTGTTTTGATTTTTTTTTTCTTCCATCTTTCTGTTTTGCTGGTAAACTTTTTTTGAAAAAATTTCTGCTCAACGGCATAACGTTCACGGACAACATTCAATCAAGCCCGCATATCCCCGATTACCTGTATTTTCGACAATTTGAGTTAGTACAAGTTCCAGATCGTGGCAGACGTCCTTTTACTTGTTTGTCGAAACCATATTTTGATTCTACTGGCTGGTGCATTAGTAGTGAATTTATCTACAACTCTAAGGATTTATAATCAGGTTTGTTCTACTTCTATCGGTTAGTAGTGAATTATTCTACTTCTATCGGTTCTACTTCTATCGGTTAGTTAGAGTATAACTATATACAGATAATTAGGTTTATAGTTAGCTTTTCAGATTTATAATCAGGTTTTGGATTTGTGTATTCAAGATCATTATGCTTCAACCAATAGTTATTTGACAAACGATTGAGGATATTAATTTACAAATATTTTGATTGATCAAACTAACACAAAAGTCTGAGTATTAGAAGCTGGTCAAGGATCTTTTACCGGAGTAAATTCATCATAAGTTTTATATTTACTTAATATATAAACAATTTATGACGTTGTAGTTATTTTCAATTGTTGAGATTTTAACTTGAGTATATTTATCTTCAAGAATAGAATCTTGATATATATTTAGTTAACGTTGCCTATATATATATTCGAAAGTAGGATAGATTAGGGTTACAAATTTCTGAGAGCAAGATCATCGGAGAGGAATCATTGAGAGTTTTCCTTAGATCTGTAATTCATCTTAGAGTTTGAGAGAGATATCTAGTGAATTACGTGTATACTCATTGAGAGCTTGTCTCCTTGAGAAAGTGACTGTACTGAGTGAAGTACGTGCTAATAAGAGTGAGATTTCACGTGAAAAACACTTGTATAATCTTTTAATCTATTTCTGAACAAGTCAAGTTTATCATGAGATTGTTACACAGTTCGTTGTGAGTAACTGCTCACAAAGAAGAACGTTCTTTGGTATCAGAGCTTGGTGCCCTTTTCAAAATTGAAGAGAAATCTTCCGTGGTGATCAAGATGAGTTCTTACAACGTTAAAGCACCAAAACTCACAAAGTTCAACTATGCTTGTTGGTGTGAACAAATGGGAGATCAATTGATGTCAATTGACTACGATCTTTGGGAAGTAGTCATCGAAGGTGATTTTGTTCCATAAATTATTGAAGGAGTGTCGGGAGTGAAGCCAAGCAAGGACTGGAATCAGTGGCAGACCTAGAAGTTCAAATCTGTGGGGGCATTATAGAAAAAATACATATTTAAATAATAATCAAAACTTTTACGTTAAATTAAAAAGTATGTTCAACATTTGAATTACAGTTTCCCTCTACGGGTCTTCATCGTCTGAAAATGATACATAATGGTATCATTGCTAATGGTCTCAAAGCCATCTGACTCTACATAAGTGATTAAATTATTACTAAGCATTTCATCTCCCATCTTGTTCCGCAAATCTGTCTTGATGTACTTCATGGCAGAGAATGCTCTTTCAACCGTAGCAATAGCAACTGGAAGAATCAATGCAAGCTTCAATAACAAATAGACTCTAGAAAATATCAAATGTTGTTTTGTTTCAACCAACTTTTTTGCAAGTTCATCAATTCCCTTCAAATTGAAAAACCTTGAATCATCATTTGCAATGAAATTATCAAGTTGGCAACTGAGCTCTTCAATCTTGTTTTCACTACCAAAATCATCTGGATACAAATGTGTCGTTGCCAATAACTTATTTTTGTTAAAGCTAGAAAAAGAATCATCTGGGTTCAAACAAGTCATGCCAAGTAGCAATACATTGTTCACCTCACTAAAGTGACAATTAAGCTCTTCAATCTGCATATCAATAACAACATATAAAACACTTACAAGGTAGTAATGCTCATTCGACACATCGTCAACTCTGCGGAAAAATCTGGATCTTCGGCAAACATGCATAGCATCCATATCGACAATATCAATATCATGTTGATAGCATAAAGAAGTTATCTTCCCAATAAGATCTTTCCAACCATCATCTCTCATTGTTTGCAATCTTCTTTTAGCTGTAGCAAGTAAAACCATAGCATTGACAACAGTTTGTTCTCTTCTCTGTAAAGCAGTATTCAACTCATTGGTAATCGCTAACACTTCCTTCATCAAATGCAATATGAATATAAATCTGAATGATAGCAAAGAATCTTGAATACCCCGAGCCTTCTGTCGATCATCTGCATTAAACCTATTTGTTGCTATATGACCAATAACCTTAATCAAAGATGGAAACATAACAATCATATTCCTCAAAGAATGGAAATGAGACCCCAACGAGTAGCACCAACCTTTTTAAGCCCAAGCTCTTGGTTCAAACCTCGTCCACTTTCAATGTCACCTAATCGCAGATCTTCTTCGATTCGCTTTGCTTCTTCTCTTCGGACATCATCTCTATTCTTGAAGGACGCACCAAGTATGTTCAAGACAATACCAACTAATTCAAAAAGCCAAGCAACATCCTCATGAATCTTTGCAACTGCTACAAGGGTCAAGTGAAGTTGATGAGCAAAACAATGAATACTATGCGCTAATCTAGAATCGTTCATAATTAGAGTTCACAAACCATTCATATGCCCTTGCATATTACTAGCTCTATCATAACATTGACCACGAATTCGATGTGGACTGAGAGAATGTTGAGAAAGCAAAGAGTAGACTACATCTTTTAAAGCAATTGCTGTTGTTTCCGCAACATGAACAAGACCAACTAATCTCTCCATAACAAATCCTCTTCTATCCACATATCTTAAAACAAGTGCCATTTGCTCCTTATGAGATGCATCTCGAGACTCATCAACTAGTATAGCAAAATAATCACCCCCAATATAATTTATGATAGCTTTCACTGTCACTAGCACATGCATTGACAATATCTTTCTGAATCTTAGGAGAAGTCATTTGCAAATTTTTTGGAGCATTCCTCAAAATCACTTCTCCAACTTTTTCTGTACGCTTAGCAAGTCAATCCAACAAACTCAAGAAATTTCCTTTCCTACTAGAAGTTTGGCTTTCATCATGACCTCAAAAAGCCAACCCAAATGTCAAAAGAAATCTCGCAACATCAATTGACGCATTCAAGTGAGTTTGATATGCGCTCCTAAGCTGCTTTGTTTGCTTTTCCATAGCTGTCTGTATAGATTGATTCTGATTCATAAGATCAGAACACATTTTGGAACACTGATTATGCATATTAGAAGGTCCACAAATATATACAGCAAGTCTTTCTGCTTTTTTCCACGTATTAAAACCTTTAGTTGAAAATGCATCTCCTCCACTATGTCCAAGTTTCTCCGAATGAAACAAATAGCAAGGAAGACAAAATACTGCATCTTTCTTCATACTGTACTCCAACCAATTTGGATATAGATCAAACCATGAAGAATTAAATTGTCGAAACTTGTCTTTGTCAATAGTTTTGGGATAATTTTCCATTCGAGGTTGACACGAACCTTTTAAAATGTAATGTCTTCTTACCGCATCATGAATATTAGGATGAAAGAGGATAATCAATTTTCTATCTGTTGGGTCAGCTAGTAAAGAAGAGATAATCAACTTTATCTATTAATAGAGGAACTTGTGCAGTTTCTTTTACTGGTGTGGATTCGGCATGATTGAGAACTTCATCATGAGTTATCTTCTCACTAAGGGATGTTTGTGACAAATTAGATGATTTGGAGTTCCATAACTTGATGTAATAATCCATTACAAACCTGTCAAGTGTAAATAGTATTAATAGTTAGATAGTTAAATACAAAGAACAAAAATTAAATATATATATAGTCATTATTAGCATACTAATTCAGTAAACCTGGTGCCTCCACAAGTTTAGACGGTTGGTAACTTCCAAATTGTCACCTACTACAACATTGTTCGAGGGCAGAATTTCTTTCCTGCAACAAGACAAAATAATAATGATTAAATAATTAATGAATTGCTCCCCGTACATGATGTTTCTTCATTCAATTTGTGTATGTCATTAATTTAATACTAATAATGTAATATACAGACGTAGACCATCAGAATGAGTATAATCGATTTGTTTGCTCATCGAGTCTGACACCCAAAAAAATGAATTTGACACCGATAGAAACAAATTAAAAAACTAGAACTGAACGGAATCTTGAGGCAAAATCAATGCTATTTAAACTAACCTTGCGAATAGAATGAAACTGTCAAGAATCCTCCCAGCTCATCACTTATATCATAATGAATTTGAAATTAGAAACCCTAAAATTTAGGGCTTTTTACCGTAGCTTACTTTTGAAAAAGTAAAGAGAACTTGTAAGGCTGTGGTGGGATTGACCGTTTATTACTTGTGTAAGGCGGTGGGATTGAAAAAGTAAAGAAAAGTAAAAAAGACTTAAGGATCCGTTTGACCATAAGATTAAGCTCCCCAAAATTTAATCGCAGCTATTACCAGCTTTATGGTAAAGCTGATATGTGAGGAGAAGGATGGGACCCGCTAGGAAAGAGAAGAAAAAAAACTCCAGTAACCTAATGACACCTGCACAAATTTGTATTCGATTGCCGTGCCCATTTTTTAAGTGATGAACGAACGGACCCTTACTCTATTTATGTAATTAAGTGAGACAAATAAAAAAAAGTATTTAAAGTTAGTAGGCTAGTACCTATGTTTTCTATACGGGTAAACATACTCATTTTTTTCTCCAAAACCTGTGGGGGCACGTGCGCCCACAGCTTATACTTTCCGTCCGCCACTGACTGGAATTACAAGGATAAGAAGTTAATGAGAAAGAGCAAGCAACCATGGCGAGTTATTGTATCTTCACATTCTGAGGGTGACCAGCAGAAAGTTCTGG
Organism: Limonium bicolor; assembly: GCA_023374045.1. NCBI lineage: Eukaryota > Viridiplantae > Streptophyta > Magnoliopsida > Caryophyllales > Plumbaginaceae > Limonium > Limonium bicolor. Next base: position 257,735,640 of record CM041777.1, on the reverse strand, counting down.
GTATTCGTTCTACAAAGGAGGTCAAGAGTTTTCTCAGTAGCTTATGAAGGAACTGACTTAATCAGAAAGGATAAATGCAAACAGCACAAGAAGCAATTCGATAACTTCAAGATGCAAGATGGTGAGTCTATTACTCAGACTTTGGAGAAATTTGACAAGATACTCAGTGACATGAATGTTGTTGGAGTAACACTAGATAATCTCACAATCAATGAGAGATGTCTCAATTGTCTAGGTAAAGAATGGCTTAACTGTACTACACTATTGGAAACCACAAAAGATCTATCCAACATGTCTCTGAAGGAGTTGAGTTTTATACTTATGGTCTATGAGGGAAAGGTGAAAGAAGAAACTTATACCTCATCTGCATCAGTCAAGGATCTGGCCTTAAAAGCATATGATACCGCAACAGTCGGAGGATGAGGATTTTGATGGGGAAATTATTTCAGTTGTAAATCGAATTCGGATGCTACTTGGTGGGCAACGAGGGTTGAAACGATAACATGATCGATACAAGTCAAAGAAAGAACCACTCATATGTTTAAAGTGTAATAAGCCCGATCATATCGTCAAGAATTTTTCTTCTACATCAGAAAGAAAATTCTCAGACGAGGCTGAAAAAACCTCCACACACAGCGGTAGTTAGGGATGACAACGGGTCGGGTTTGGGTGACACTCTACCCGACCCCTCACCGGTTTTTCACCCGCATCACCTGACCTGACTCGTCACCCGCAACTTCATCACCCATCACCCGTTTTTATATTTTTTTCAGCAAGCATTTTTTGTTATTAACACCTTATATAAGCTTAATTTTTCAAAAAAATACACTTCAAAAATACATACCACATCAACTAATGTCAATAACATACTCAAAGCATAGAGTATTAACCAAAATATTTTCAAATTATCACTACAAATATGGGATAAGTATATTTTTTTATTTAATATAATATATACGGGTGACGGGTCGGGTGAAAAATGTTCACCTGACCTGACTCGTCCGTCACTTGCACCCGTTTCACCAGTCACCCGTTTTTCACCCATTTGTTTTGGGGTTTTCAACTATTTTAGCGGGTCGGGAGGTCGGGTGAAACGGGTACCCGACACCCATTGTCATCCCTAACGACAGTAGCAGGGGATATGATATTTCATTAACAGACTCAGAACTAGAGGAGGAAACTGAGTTGTACATGACGGTAGTTGCTCATGAAGGCGATGATGTCAATACTGAGTACTTTATAAAGGAGAAGGATAACTGGAAGGATACAATCGAGAAATAAGAGATGATTACAAAATTAACCTCTGCACTATCTGAGATAAAAATGTTGAATCATCAATGTGTTACTGAGATAAAATAACTCAAAGATAAAGTGGAAGATTTGATTAAGTCTTTGACTGAAAACAAAAAACTGTGTCAAGGAGAGTCTGTATAAGCCAAGGATCAACTTTGTTAGTCATTTGGAGACTAGAATTCTCACTTTTCTATGTTGGGCACAAGAAGAAGTGAATTCCCTTATAGATAACAACAAATCACTACAAAGGGAATGTGAAACTCTCTTGGGCATGTTAGCTGATGCAAATTGAAAGTTAGATCTTCAGACATAGACTAATCCCACTTGGTATACTGGAAAAAAATCTGAATCCGATGTTGTAAAGAACAACTCATATAAGTACGGCTTGGGATATAAACCAGAGAAACCCACACAGTCTAACACGAGAAAGTTAACGACGCAACCTGCTCATTCTATGTCAAGACTAAACTCATGTTGGTACTGCCATCAACTAGGACATAAGATAAGATGGTGTCCCAAATTGTTGAGGAACAATTACGTGAAGAATCATCAAGACGGAGCTTATATAAAGTCGATAGATTATACAGTAAAAGATGGGTTCTTATAAATCAGGCTAAGTCTGTGTCTACAGCTGAGCCCAAACAAGTCTAGATACCAAATTCCGAATCAGCTTTACCAGACTTGTCAAGAACACGTTTCACCTCTTTGAAATTTTTCATCTTCTTCCTAGTGATCAGTCCATGACACACCATTGCCCCCTACTTATGAGGTTCACGACTTAGTTTCTTTTTTATTTGGAAAAAGGGGGAAATATGTCTTGAACATATATGTATGCGTGAGTGTGTCTAAATTTATCTAGCTATGATGAAAGATGAAACAATTCAGGAGGTAACTTTCTCAGTTCCAAACACATCATCAATTCAGGGGGAACTTTCTCAGTTCCAAACAATTTTGAGTAGCGACTAAGGGGGACACTCATCAGTTCAAGACTCAGAGTTTGCCCAATCAAAAAGGAGGAAAATGTTATTGCAAATATTTTTGATTGATCAAACTTGTTACTTACTGAGATAGAGTCACTGACACTGAAGTCTGAGTACTAAGCGGAGCGAAGGACGAACACTGCTAGTCAAGGATTTTTTACCGGAGTAAAATCATCAGAAGTTTTATCTTTACTTAAGATATAAACAGTTTATTATGCAATAATTATTTTTTGTTGTTGAGATTTTATCTTGAGTATATTTATCTTTAAGAATATAATCTTATATATAGATTAGTTAACGCTACCTATATATATATTTGAAAGTATGATAGATTAGGGTTACGAGCTTCTGAGAGCAAGATCATCAGAAAGGAATCATTGAGAGTTTTCCTTAGAATTGTAATTCATCTAAGAGTTTGAGAGAGATATCTAGTGAATTACGTGTAAACTCGATGAGAGCTTGTTCTTCTTGATAAAGTGAACGTGGTGAGTGAAGTACGTGCTAATAAGGGTGAGATTTCATGTGAAAAACTCTTGTATCATCTTTTAATCTATTTCTGAACAACTCTAGTTCATCGTGAGATTGTTATACAATTCATTGTGAGTAACTACTCACAAAGAACAATTTTCTAAGAACTCTCAAATTAGGTCCCAACCTTTAACTTTATTTGGTTAATCATGACAAAAAAAGAATAGAGTTGTATTAGGTTGAAGCATGCCGATCATGAGTACAAAGTCTATCAAATCATCATCAATTTATTTACCGATAGAGAGGTCTTCACCAAATGCACAACCATAAGCTATCTCCTCTACTGTTCTTTTTTGCAGTCCTCTTGCTGTTGAATTTGAGGCATTTTGTTACATCAGTTGTTTACTAGAGTTTTCAAAGCTACCTGTCTTTGTTATAAGCCGAACAGTTTTTACTATTTTATGAATTTTCATGTTTTTTATGTTTACTATTTTTTTTCTTTAGGATCAATGGTATTTGTAATCAATCTTAACTATGTGACTCTTGTTGAAGATGATGAAAATGATGATGGGATTCATTAAACTCATCATTTATATAAAGTTCTATTGCTTTAAGTTTTCTTAACGTTTGTTTAATTATTACACTTCTTTTTATTCTCCATATCTAATCAGTCTTGATTTACTTAATGTAGCTTATAAATCAGTTGAAGATCGGAGGCCAACAATTGTGATTGAACCAGATGCTCCATCTTCTTCTAATTTTGTCATCGTTTATTAACAATGTGCTACACCTTCATCTAATGTTGTCGTTCATGATGGAAATATATCTTCACCTTTACTTGGTGATCATCATGTCTCTGTTTACCCTGCTGAAAATGCATAATCTAATCAGGTTAACGTTTTGTTCTTCTCATGTTAAAGTTTTGTTCTTTCAGGTTAATGTTTTGTTCTTATCAAGTTAACCTTTAAATTAGTTCTGGTTAGCTTTTTTGTTTGATAAGAAATTTTATTAATTGCAGATTTTGTAAGATCTGATGATGAAAAGTCATGGAAGAGGTTGGAGTTTACCTCTATTGATGAAACGAGAAAATTCTACGTGGACCATTCTATCTATGTTGGTTTTGCTATGAGGGTTATGCACCAAACCAAAAACCCCATTACCGGTAAAGTTTGGTGTGTTAGATATTGTTGCAATAAAGAGGTGTTTAATAAAAACAGTGTTATTGATCCAAATAATTTGAATATTCTTCCTGACCAAGTTGAAGCAAGCTCAAAAAAGGGTCGGGTTGTACCTGAGACAAGGATATGTAAAGTAACCATTTACATTCTTTTTTATGAAGCCAAATACATATTGAATCACATAGAGGAATTTTTTCCATGAGCATCCTCTTAATCCTCCTAAAATGGCACACATGTTAAGAACCGATAGTCAAATAAGTGCTTCTTAATCTAAAATGGTGATGTCTATCAATGAAGTTGGTATTGGACTTCATTATTCTTATGAGCTCATGTGTGGACTTGGTGGAGGGAGGGAGTGTGTTGGATTTATGAAAGTTGATTTAAAAAATCACTTGAGTAGAAAATGATAGAAAGTGATGCATCATGGTGAGACGACTTACTTGCAAGAGTACTTTAGGGTTAAAGCTTCCTCAAGTTTTTTATGACATTGGGGTTGATAAAGAGGAAAGGATTGCAAACATTTTTTGGGCTGATGTAAGGATACAGATTGATTATTCCTACTTTGATGATGCTCTTACTTTTGATACAACTTTTAGGACTAATTCAAGATATCGTCATTTAGGTATGTGTGTCTCTGTTTCTAATAACCTTTATCATTTCTCCTTTATCATTGTATTATTACTCATTATTATTTCCTTCTAACATTCATTTGTTATTTTTTTCAAAAATAAATTGTAGTTGTGTTTGACTGTTTGTTGGCTTTAATCACCATAGAAAGACATGTTTGTTTGGCAATGCACTATTGTATGATGAGACAATAGAGTCTTTTATTTGGATTTTCAGAACCTTTCTTCAATGTATGTCAGGTAAGGCTCCCAAGAGTATTTTTACAGATGTTCTTCAACAGCTGCTGAAATACCCCGAACTTAAATATAGTGATTAAGATTATTCTAATACGTATTTAAGGGCCTAATAACGCCTAAGTAATATTGGTAAGGAAAAATAAACCCAAAAGAAATGAAGAAACACTTAAAAAGTGTAAAACGCTAAATAAGCGCTAAATAACCATAGGAGGTACGGGACCTCGGTTAGAGTATTATATGGATTCTTAAGGCTTAATAATGCCTAAATAATATAAGGGAACAATTCCCGAAAGGAACGGATCCAAATAATGTATTAAAACGCTAATAGAGCTTTAGCGCACGTTTTTCGAGGAAACCCGAAAACATGACTGAGTGGTCAAACGAACCCATAAAAAATTATAAATCATTAAATAACGATAATTAAGCATTAGTGGAAGCTTAATAACCAATAAAATAAAGGAAACGAGAAAACCCGGTTAGTGAATAGTGCTAAAACCGGGTAAAATAACGAGCGTTTTCTGTAAAAGACGAAAAACACTCCAACTAGTAATACTGTAGGGGGCCGGTTTCTAATAGCTAAATAAATCCCTCACACACACATGTAACTAGCTAATTAAATAAAGGAGCAAAAAAAAGTAAAAAGGGAAAAAGGTAAAAGTGCCTTACCTTTCCTCTCACCTCACTTCCCTAGTCTCTCTCTCACATTTCTCCTCACCCAACCGATCTCCCCTCTTCTCCCTCCTCTGGTTGGCGATTTTGAAGCTCGCCATAGAACAACAATGGCTTCCCCTCTTCCCTTGTATGCTCCATCTTCATTTGAACTCCAAATGCTAAAATAAGTACATATTCTTACTCCCCTCATCATTCTCTACCATTCTCTCTTTTCAAAATCCAAAAATGAAGAATTTCATCTTCATGGGTTTTCCCCATTCAAAGAGAAAATGGCACCAAAGTAAAGCTTGGAGTCTCCTCTCTCCATTAAGGTAAAAATCTACATGAAAAACCCAAGCTTTCTCCATCTTCCTTTGTAGCCGATTTTTGCCTTTTGTAATGCTCTATTTTCTCTCTCTCTTTTGAGCATAATTCCAACCTTGCAATGGTGGTGGAATCACCTTCTTGAACCAAGGGCTAAAACCCCTCTTAAAAGCTCCAAGAGGTAAACCCTAGAATTAGTGTTTTAAACATTTCAATGAATTAGTATTAATTTGAGGGTTAGTATTTTAATTACACTTGTTTTTGTGTTCATTGGGTGATGGGAATGGAGTTTGGCAACTCCATTCCCCATATGACCGATTTGTGCAAGAAAGAGAGTAGGAGAAGAATTGGAAAAGAAAGAAGGAAATATGAGCTTAAGGTAAGAGCTCCTTCCTAATGCTAAATTTTAATGCATTAGAGTAATGGGAATGGGTGAACTAATTAAAGAACCCAAGACATTGTATTAGTATTGTAGTTATGGAAGTTTGAGTATTTGTGAGCTAAGTATTTGGATTGTAGGCCTTGAAGCCAAATAATTGTGTATGTGTATTGGTATTGTAGTTTGATGGAGTATTAATGTATTGAGATATTGTTTTGATTGCTGGTAGGACCCTTGAATGGGTGTGGCTAGTTTGGGAATGGATTTGATGAGAAAGTATGTATGTGGATAGGTTAGAAATGTAGGTGAACTATGGCAAAAATTTGTGGGAAATGTGCATTTAAGGATGACTTGGTGAATGGGTGAACCAAGGTGTGTATTGGATTGAGTAAGGGTGTTTGGTAACCATGAAGTGGTAGTTGTAGTATAAGAATAGGAAGGATGTAAAATCTGTAGCAAGAGGTGTTGAAATGCATTGGAGAAACTATGAAGAATTAGTGTGCAGGACTTAGTAAAATGGGGAATGTACTGGGTAATACTTGGGTTGAGTATAATGTCAATGAGGCAATGAAAGAGCCATAGGATTAGTGGGAAGAAGAAAGGAAAAATCTGTAGCATAAGAACAAAACTGCTATGAGTGCTGGAATGGAAATGGGGGAAACTTGGGTAAATCAATATGAGGATGGGAAATGAATTTAGTAGTGGCTTAATGGATGAACTAAGGTATTTTAGGAGGTTTAATTAGTACTAAAACATGTTAGGATGTATGTAGGAAGATTGGGGAAGAAATGGGTAAGAAATGGAAGTAAAAACAAAATCTGTAGGCAAGTTCTACTACCGATCGACCCATCAGGTAGGATCAGTCGTGGGTCGGTCGGGGCTTAAAATCACTGGAACGAACTTTCTGACTTCGACCGACCCAGACGGGTGAGTCGGTCGTGGGTCGGTCGAACAAAATCCTTTGGAGTCGAAGTTTCTGACTTCAACCGACCCAGAGGATTATGGGTTGGTCGGGTAAGTCTGGAGGACGGAAAACTTACTGGAATGGACCGATCCAAGGGGTTGGGTCGGTCGGTGGGTCGGTCGGCCCTAACTTACAAAAAAAATAAAAATAATAATAATAATAATAATATAATAATAATAATAATAATAATAATAATAATAATAATAATAGAGTAATCATATGTATGTATATATATAGATATGTGCATATATATGGGGTTTTAGTAATACACCATTAATGGAACAATAATGGTAAGAAAGTAATTATATGAGTAAGAAAATAAGTTTGAGAAGTAATAAGAACAGAATGACTTTTATAATCAAGTATGGTAGGTAAATAACTAGTAAGTATGTAAGGGAAGTAGTAAAGTAAGGATAAGTTGGATCAATAATAGATTATTGACCATACAACCCTATGTATGTATAGGACTTGGATAGTTAAATCCCGAAGGAAGTCGGAGTTCGAATACGACGGTGAACGGTATGATTTCTTCATGCTCTGTATCCTAACCTGGTTACCCCAATTTGTGTGCTTATTTGATCACCTAAATAAGATAAATGCACGAATCAGACTTTATTGCACTTACTTGTGCTTGTTTTATATTTGTTCTTGCTATATTGTCTTGAACATCTAGTTTGTATAATTCATGAAATGAATGAATGAGAATGGATGTGTATATGTACCTTGTAGTGTACGTGTGTAATGTATTATACTGTGAATGGATGCGTATGTGAGTAGTGTATTATTGTGTGGTCTGGATGTGTTGACTTCTACTAATTCCTAACTACCTAACTCCTAGCGTAAGTATTGAGTAATTTGGAATGAGTAGAAGTCCGATATAGTTTTGGCCACGCGTGAGGATGAGAAGACACAAGAGGTTGTATCCGATTCCTGGCCTGAATCCTTTCTATGGACCAAACCCCTTAAATGGGTAGCATCCTAGATTGGTGAGCCACAGTAAAGCCCGGTGGTGGGACGGTGTAGTCCCTGTCCGGAGGTCACTACGACTTGACTTGAGTAAGTAAGTAAGTAAGTAAAGCATGTATGAGTAATTGTCTTGACTGGAGTAAGTCATTGACCCTGAGTAAAAGAGTAATCTCCACCCGATTAACCCGGGTGGATAAAAAGGAGCTAACAAGTATTGTGTATGTATTGTGTAAGCGTATTTCGGCAAAGGTAAGTATGTATTGGTTGACTTGTATTGTCTTCCTTGTATGTATTGAAGTGTATGTATGTATTCTTTGTGTAGTATTGTAGTATTATGAATGAAAGCATGTATGTATGTATGTATGAGTAAAATGAATTGCATGTATTCGACCAAGTGGTCGGCGTACCCTCGCTAGTACGCAGGATATGCGGAAGTCATATGCAGCGTAAGCTGAGCCCCTAGGGGCAATGTTTTTATTGTACAGGTACCCGAAACAGTTATGGTCACAGTAAGAGACCGGCGACTATACACATATAGCTAGAAAAGAATTGTAGATAGTAGAGAATTGTACAAGGCTTGTAGCCTCTGAAGTAGAAGTGTACCAAGGGGTACACCACATGTATTTAGAAAGTAAGTAGTTTGTGAGGAATGGGTAGATGGTAGACTCTTAATGAGTATGTATGAAATTGAAAGAGGTATTGTATTTGGATAAGGATCTTAGTAAACTCGGTGTACTGTATTGTATTGTATTATGGAGCATTGTATGAAATAGAGCATTGTAGTACTTGTAGGTAATTGAAGTATGTATTGTAATTGTGTAGTACTCGGATATTCCGGTCCATCAGACCGATGTTGTATGTAGTAGTAGGCCTTGTTAGTCACGTGGGTGACTAACGGCATTGTATCACCCACCGTTGTGTAAGTATGTATCCGCTGCGTGAGTATGGAAGTATGAGGAGTTTGGACGGTAATGACGGTATTAGTGGTAGGGGTGTTACAGATGCTGCAATTAGAGTTGTTTTTCCTTCTTCTTTCCATGGTTTGAGCACATGGCATTTAATGCAGAATGGGGCACAAAATCTTGGATCTCATTTTACTCGAGAATTCATGACATCTTTGAATCAGTTGATTTATGGCATGGAAACTGAGGAAAAATTTAATATTGCTTGGAATTATTTGGTTGATACTTTTTCCCTAGTAAATGTTCATATGGACATTCTTGGTTGCAAAGAATCTATAACCAGAAGCAGCAGTGGTACTCTGTTTGGACAAGGAGGCATTTTGCAGCTAGTATGCGTTCAACCCAACTTAGTGAATCTTTTAACGGGTATATTCGAGGCTACTTGCAACCAAATTGTAACTTAATTCAGTTTTTCCACAATTTGAGAGGCAAATTTCTGAAGAAAAAAAACACATTGAATTGAAGCTTGACTTTGATTCTATGCACCAAGTTCTAGATACTTCTTTTATGCTGTAGCATAAATATGTTACTATCTCTACTTAGACCATGTATCTATTGTTTTGCAGAATAGTGAATTAAGTGGGGTTGTCAACCTCAAGGACCATGTTCAGTTAACTAACAATTTATTAATCTAAATGAGAAACTAACACTACTACATATAAGGTCTATGGAGGTAACTTTTATTGCCTCTGAAAATCAAAAAACTGCCTATGTAGATATTTAGAGGCGACAAGTCGATTGCCTCTAGGTTGCCTCTAAAGGGTCGCCTCAGTTGATTATGGAGGCGACTAAACATTTGTCTTAGTTGATTTTACCTATGAAGGCAACTTCACTCACCTCCATTGGTCTTAACCTATTGAGGAAAGCACCCTCTCGCCTTTATTGCTCTTAATCTACTGAGGCAACTAGATCAGCTCGCCTCCGATGAGTTGTGTGAAGTATTTGTAGAGAATAAGCAATGGAGGCAACCAAAGCGGGTTGCCTCTATTGACATCTAACAAACAAGGCAAGGCTTTGAACTCGCCTCGGTTCTTTTGTGTAAAGAATACACAACAGAGGCAACATTTCTACTTGCCTCCGTTGATGTTCAACAAGCGAGGCAAGACTTTTAACTTGTGGCCGTTGCTTTGTGTAAAGAATGAACAACAAAGGCAACTATTGATATCCAACAATCGAGGCAATTGGAAAGTTGGCCCCGTTGATCTTTTATTTTGAAATATATATATATATATATTATATATATATATATATATATATATATATATATATATATATATATATATATATTAAATTTGTACAGGGCATTCATACTCCCATCACAAATTACAATACTCTTCATCTACATATTACAGTGTTACTTTCAGTCTGTAGACATTCATCATAGAGAAGAAAATAATTACCACACCCAACAAAATACATATGTTGCTTTTTATCATGTAATGAGTATACGCAGGAACTGCTTCAATTCATAAAAAATAGCTTAATGGATTCAAAACACAAATAATTTAAATAATCCCCAACTGGGGTGTGTATTGAGTGATTCTCAAGACATCTCTTGTTACAGTATAGCTAAAAGTGTAAAAGTCAAAAGGAATGTTACTTCACATAGATACCTATATATACAGTCTTCTAGAAACTGAATCCCTTGCTTAAAACCATGCAGATTCACTTGACATCAGAATGTACAAAATTTCATCCCGAGGAGCATCAAAGTGAAAACAGTGTTTGTAGCAACAGGATGACGTGAAAAGCTCAATGGATGATTTGTTGTGCCATGTAGCAACCGGCCAAATAGAATAAATTGTTCCACACTGCTTCATCTAACAACCTAAGAAGCAGAAAAACAAAAATTGCATAATAAAAATACCTCATTCATAACTAGTGTGGGCATGTGAGGAAGGAAGTCATTCCCAACAAAAAAGCTATAGAAGATGAAGTCATCTATCACTCTTTCCAAATCGTACTTGACTCCGTCAGGGACAACAAACAAGTGCAAGTCAAGCTCTAGATACTCTCTCAATATCCAGACATGAAGAAACTGCAAAATTGATGATTAGAAAGATCAATAAGGTGGTGAAGCATGCATAATGGACAACTCCAACCATTATAATATCCTAAGGAGCTCAGCAATCGCTGTATATTGGCTACTATTTACCTGGTATGTACATGAATTCTTTACAAGAAAATTTGAGTACCAATGGCATAATAAAAAAAATTACAGTACGTAATGTGATAAATTTACCTCCCTCAAGATGGTGAAATGTAATTCACTGGGGGCCAGTGCAAGCATTATCAGGTCAGCATCCTGAATTGCATGACACATGTTAATTGGAAATAAACAGAGTGAAGTTCACTTAGGTAGCAGATTAAACAAGATGAATTGAGGTGCTGCAGATACTAACCAAGTCTAAACAAAAACACCAGTTTCCATAGCATAAATAGATTACTAGGGTTAAGCATTAAGTGCTGTCTTAGATGATATATGGGACAAATTAAATGAACTTTTTTAAGTAACAAAAATCCAACAAAAAGCAAAATCCAGAAGAATTCACAATCAGCTAATCACCCCTGGGGAAAGAAGCCCTACCCGGTTATCACCAACAAAAATAGATAAATAATCTTTCACTCTGGCAACTGAATTCAACAAGATCAAAGTTATGCACACTGCAGCAGCAACACTAAAACTTGGTTGCATTTTGAAAAATTAATATAGATGTTTTTGTTTTCTTACAGACTAAGGACTAGAACTTGAAGAGTTAAAGAGAGAGAGAGAGAGAGTAACCAAGATAAGTCACCCCAATTGATCATACTTAAATATATGCACCAGAGACAAATGAAGAACTCGACTCTTTTTTAATAGACCAACGGAGGCAACTAAATTAAGTCGCCTTGATTAATCATATCCAAGCATGCACAATAGAGGCAAAATGGAAAGCTTACCTCTTTTGTGACGGTTCAATGGAGGCAACCATGATAAGTCGCCCAAATTGATCATACTTGAGCATACACAACGAAGGCAAATGAAGAACTCGCCTCTCTTGTAACGCACCAATAGAGGCAACTAAATTAAGTCGCCACTGCTGTGGCAATTCAATGGAGGCAACTAAGATAGGTCACCCCAGTTAATCGTACATAAGCATACACAATTGAGGCAAAAAGAAAAGCTCACCTCTATTGGTCTCGTCAGCGGGGGCAAGTATAAAGTCGCCTCCAATGATCTGTATGGTGACACACCACAATAAATAAACATAAAATAATAAAAATATTAAAATAAACTAAGTAATAAGTACAAATTAAAACTCTAAATCTAAGGAAACATTATGGATTTTTCTGCAAACCTTCACTTAATAAATAAGAAAATAATAAAACCACAAATAAATATGAACAAAGCACTAAAATACCGAAACTGGGAAATGATAGAAACTATCAACTTCCCTGGCAAGGGTGCTATAAACTTGTTGAAGATTAAACTAACATAAGCAGTGAAGACCTAGCTATAATGGGCAAATGCACCCAATTCGTTGTAATACCACAAGTGTCGTATCCACAAGGAAATTAGTTTCTAATTCATGAGCTTCGGTATCTTAGTAAATTGCAATTAAAAACTGTAAATAGGGGTTTAGCTAAAGGCAAGCTTGGTTGTTTGTAATCACAAGGAAAACAATAAAAATTGTAAACTAAAAGGGTTTAGTTGGAGTGGATGGAAAAGTACTCTTGGATTGTGGGTATCACCTAATTTGCCTAATTATACTCATAATCACACCTCATTGTAGTTGTCTATTAGAGCTAAAATAAAGATTCCCCGAATCTTTGATTAATCAAATCTTATCTAATTAATCACACCCCTTAATTATAAGAAGGTTAGAGTCATTAAATAGCATTAAATTTAAGCTCTTAACAATATCTCGAACAATTCACTTCCCTAAATCTAGAGCAATGCAAGTTAGGGTTTATCCTCAAATTCCTAATTTCTAGCTCAAGCCCTAATTTCACTGGAAATCACAATAAATGCCATGAGTGATCCATCCAACACATTAATGAAGCTTTAATGGAGATAAACTAACTATAATAAGTGAGGCAAGTTACAAGCTATGTTGGAGCATTTAAGGTTCAAATCTCATCCTAGAGCACAAGTGGGAACTACTCAAACATGGAGAAGAGAAGAGTAAATGGAGAGTAAGAAGAAGCCATTGAAGGAGATGGGAAGGGGGAAGAGGCAGAGGGAGGGAGAGTAGGAGTGGGGAGGGGAGGCGGGGAGGAGGAGGAGGCAGGAGGAGGAGGAGGAGGAGGCGGAGGAGGAGAGGAGGAGGAGGAGTGAGGAGGAGGGTTAGGAGAGGAGGAGCGGAGGAGGAGGAGGAGTAGAGAGGCGTAGTGCTGATGCTGCGAGGAGGAGGCTATTCTGTCTTCTTCTCGCTGCTTCTTATTCTGCTTTTCTTATTCTTCTTCTTCTTCTTCTATTCTTCTTAGTTCTTTTCTTTCTTTTGCTCTCAAATCACCTCTCTATCTTGTGTTTGGAGTTGTGGAAGTGTAGAATGAAGAATAAGGAAGTGAGGAAAATTTCTCCCATTTTGAAGCTGCAGTTCTATAAATTTTCCGTTCTGACCGACCCACATGGGTTGATCCTGTGGGTTGGTGGGCCTTCTATAGAAGATGACACGTGAGCATTTTCAGTTACGACCGACCCAGGTGGGTTGGTCCATTCCAGTGGCTCATGGTTGAGTCTGACCGACCCACGTGGGTCAATCCTCTTGGGTTGGTCCATTCCAGAGGCTTGGAGACGAGTTTAACCGACCCATGTGGGTCGGCCACATGGGTCAATCTGCTCCAAAAAGGCCATTTGTTTACCGAAGGCTTCTCGAACTGCTCTGTCATTCTTGATCTGCTTCCCACAATGTTGGATCTTTGCTAGAGGGTCTATTTAGTCTCAAAAACATACCCAAATAAGCTTTTTACCTACATTGTAACCAAAACTGTATAAGTTCACCAATATTAACAAAATGCTCTATAAAGTGGTGAAATAGGTCAACAGTTGCATGAAATGAAGGTGCATAAAAACCCTATAATTACATTATCTCACCACTTATCAATGTGGCAAATTTCCATTGGGAAATTGATGACAAATTAGAGAAGATGCTACATGGGTTTGACATAGGACAAATCATGTCATTATCGTGGTTAAAAGGAGACTATAATTCATATATTTTGTGACTGTTTGGTGGCTAGGAGAATATGGAATATATTGGTATGGAGGGTGATTTTTAGGTATGAGGGGGTCTATCTAAATATGGTTCTGGACTGAAAAGCCTAGATTCTAGAAAATGCCATTCTGTGAAGGGTGAAAACCCATTATTCTGGCATCCCTCAAATACCTGCTAAATCGTCCGTCTTTCCCATAAAGCATAAGGGGAGTGTAAGTGGACACTACACCCGCTCTCAATAGGCCTCACGCGGACTTATGCCTCTATAAGGCGGATTTGACTAGAGTCGTCACCTAGTTTGACCTAAGAACTAGGAAAGGAAGAGAAAGGGGTTCTAAAAACCATTAGTTGACTCTGAGGTTGTTCCCTATGGATAGGACTTATCTGGTCATTTGCAGAGATTCTATATTGGGTTCGCACTGGGTTACACCCCTCAGAAGTGGCAACAACCACGACTTTGGATTGGTGCCCGAGGAAACCTCGGTCTCCAATTGTCGGGATTGCCTTCTTTCAAAACCTTATTAGAGAGATTCAATTTAAAGCCAAAGGATAAGATCGAGTGTGGATTGAAGGACACATGGTTTAGAAGAGTTTGGAGAAATAGGCTGGTCTTGAGATATCGATTGATGAAGTTGACTTGAAAATTGAGATTTGGGTTGTTTCTGAGAGGTTTGAGGTCGTTTTGACTCTCACGAGATTAAAAGGATGCTGGGAATTTTGAGAAGCAAAAGGGTACTTTGGTTATAATGTTTTGGAGTCAAGGAGTGTTTGGATCATTTGCTGGAGTTAAG
Organism: Limonium bicolor; assembly: GCA_023374045.1. NCBI lineage: Eukaryota > Viridiplantae > Streptophyta > Magnoliopsida > Caryophyllales > Plumbaginaceae > Limonium > Limonium bicolor. The sequence continues at coordinate 257,720,623 of CM041777.1, read as the reverse complement.
GAGTTTTTTGGTCATTTTTGTAGAGCTCAAGGGTATTTTGGTCATTTTGTAGAGCTTAGGGGTATTTCGGTCATTTTGTAGAGCTGAGGGGTGATAAGCCGTAGACTTATCATATTTTATAAGCTAGATTTGTAGTGTTATTAGTTAAAATAAGATAAGAATAGTTAGTATTTGCATTAATTTATATAAGAGGTCATTTTATATGTTCAGACTAATGCTCTTGGTGTTTTTTATGCAAGGAGCAAGTTTTTCATCAAAAACCGGACCTTGCCGGATATGAAGCTGGATCTCTCATGCACGGCGCAAGTACACAGCAGAAATGGGACGTCGCCGGACATGGTGCCGGGTATGTTGTATCCGGCATAAGCAAAAGACGCGCCTGTCTACCAATAGATGTCGGTTATTTACCGTTATCCAAACATTAGATGCCGGGTATGCTGCCGGATGGAATATGTCCGGCATAAGTGACTTTTCGCGCCAGGGCGGTTTCGACCGTTACGGAAATAGCACGTGTTTAATCCCGATGCCGGATGACGTAGACCCGGCATGAGACCCGGCATCCGAAGAACTTTTGTCTATAAAAGGCGTAAGAGGCTGAACATTTGGGGTGTTCATTTTCCACCATAATTCCACACACTTACTCCACAGAATAGACGTATTTTCGACTGAAGAACTGCTACACAACCATTCAAGAGAAAAAGAAGAAGATTTGGAGGAAGATTTAGAGGGTGAAGGCTATGTCAAAACTCTCCCTTCTTCTTGTATTTCCTTCTTCAATTCATGGGTGATTGAGTAGTAGTTCCTTCTGTCCTTGGTTGGGATGAAACTCTTTTTGTAAGACAATATGATCTTCTTAATATAATTTTCAAGTTTGTTAAGAGTAAGGCTCTTATTGAAAGAGAATAGGTTGATCTCCTTTTCTCTTCATGCAATTCTTACTTGTGGAAGACAAGTCCCAAGTAAGATAGGTTAGACTCTCTTAATGGTCTTTCTACTCTTTTCTTATGAATTAAGAGTTAGTAGTGAGAGTGAAGATTAACCCACATTTCCCATTACTTTGTTCATTTCGTGGCATGATATATGCTCGGATTGTTAATAGGTAGTGAGTCTTCTGTTTTCTACTCGGAAACTGGAGAAAGAATATGCATTATGACTATGCCGGACGCACTGCGGGTGGCCAATGTCCGGCATATTCAATGTCTTTGAATATGCCGTGCAAGTGGTATCCGGCAGGACACCCGGCGTGTTCAGTTGTTGGTTAATTCGAAGGCTTGTGTTTATGTTTCGAGTTCGTATTGATGCTTAGATGGTTTCACTCCCTATCAGGAATAAATTCATTGTAGATACCATGTGGTTTGGTTAGTTTTATTAGAATTAGAAAACATTTCAATTTCCCCCTTGTCTTAGAATAGGTATTACCGGATTAGGACTAATTTTCTATAAGTCCCTTGGGTTCGATACTCTCGGTCGTAATATATTTACACTATACTCCGACCGGGTTTTATTTTGCTACCCGTAGTAGAGTTGTAGGTTTAGTTATTATTTTATTCTTTTTTATGTATATAGTTTTCCTACAATTTCTCAGTTAGCAAATTGGCACCGTTGCCGGGGACTTGGAATTAGTCCAAGTCCTAAATTCGGTAAAATGCCCTATTCTTTATTCCCTATTCTTTATTCTTTGATTCTTTGATTCCTTGATTCTTAAATTTATTTTCGCACTTAGTTTTGCAGATTTGAATGTGCCGTGCGAAGTGCCGGGCATCTGTCACCCGGCAAACCGGAGGAAGTCCGATGCCGGACAGGATTGGCCCGGCATCATGTCCGGCATGTTCAAATTGTTTTCAAAATTTCATACACTGTTGAGTTTTACAAATTTAAATGCATTATTGTCTACCCCTTCCGTAATTTCTCTATTATATTAGTTCCTATACTATAATTCTTTATTTTGAATTTCGAGTTTGCATTTGCCGGGTATTGTGTCGAGTGTTCTTCACCCGGCATTTCGGAGGAAGTCCTATGCCGGACGGGGTTGATCCGGCATGTCACCCGGCATGCTCAATTTCTCTCAATATTTTTGTCGCAAATTGTAGGGACAATTAGGAGTAATCTCCTACAATCTCTTATTTACTCTTACATTTATTTTTGATTATCCTTTACCTTTCAATGTCTTTTAATTAAGTTATGTTCGAATTTTGGTCACGCCGGGCAACATGCCGGTTTGTATACACCCGGCATTAGTGGAGGAAGTCCACTGCCGGGTAAAACGCACCCGGCACGACGTCCGGCATAACCAAAAAAAAAATTATTTCTTCTTGTATTTTCATAAGTCTAATTACGTCATTATATTATTTTTTTTATTAATATTATAATGTTATGTCTTGCTCCTCATATATTTAAAAGGTGAATGCTTCTTCGGTCAACAAGTACTCCTAAAAATTTAGCCAACTTTGATCCGGAGATCGAGAGAACCCTGCTTCAAACTTTAAGGCAACAACAAACCCTACAAGAAGCAGATCCTACACCAATGGCAGCACCTACCGTCCGAAATATAAACCGGCCTTCTAACCAAGGCCAAAAGCCCGCAATCGACCTCCCTCTCCTTCCACAAAACGAATACGATGAATGGCAAAAACTTAAGCCATATCATCAAATACGATGCATAAAGGAATTGGGTATGTTCGATGGTGCAAACCCGGACGATGCCTTGCTCCACATCACCAAATTCTTGCAACACACAAACAGCCTAGCCTCCACAAATAATGTCCTCCAATACGCCAGACTTGCTCTCTTCCCCCATAGCCTTACGGGGAACGCCAGCAAGTGGTACCACAGTCTAACCCCCAGTACCATCACCACATGGGAGGACATGGCAACCAAATTTTATGACAAATTCATGCCCCCTAGTCGCACCCTGGAGATGATCGCCGACATTTACAACTTCAGACAACCTAGCTCGGAGAACATCTGTGAGACTTGGGACAGATTCAAAGGGTTGTTGCGCACATGTCCACACCACGGCCTCACCAAGGAACAACTATCTCAGTTGTTTTACAAGGATTGGTCAACCAATGCAAGACATGATCCTTTCCTCCCTTGGTGCAGATATATTAAAGAATCCTGGAGATCAATTCCTTAGTGGAGTTGAATCTCTTTGCGAAGAGATTAGAGATGGGCCACAGGTGGAACCAGGGGTGGTACCGCTGGTTATTCAAGTGGAAGAGGGCGACTCCAAATTCGACAAATTGATGCAAAGTCATGAGCAGTTGTTGGAGAGCAATGCTCAAACGTCCACGAAGGTTAGCGCTCTAAAAAGTGGTGGAGCAAATAGCGATGAATAAACTTCCTCACAAGCGAACGTGGTTAGTGCACGACCGCACGCTTCGAGCCCTGACATTCCAGACTTTCAGAATATTGAGGAAGTCAATTATGTGAGTAACCAAGGGTATCGGCAGCCATGGCAACAGGGGAACCAACCCCCTCAACACTTTCAGAGTCAAGCCGGCTACCAGGGAGGTCCAAGGCAATTCGGACCATCCCATCCTGCATCATCATCAGAGGCTGAAATGGCTGAACTTCGTGACATGATGTCAGCCCTGATGAACAAGACCCAGGATACTCACAACGAGATCTCGACCATTCGCAAGGAGCACAAATCGTTGCAGTTGCAATTACAGCAACTTCTGACGCAACCAAGACAACAAGGTCAACTCCCGTCCCAAACGCAAACCAATCCACGGGAGCATGCGAATTCGGTCACCATTCTACCTAGGATCTCAAATGATGCCAAATAGCCTAAAAGGCTAAGTGTAGGGCGGTTCCTCCTCACGCCTTCACTAATCAACCAGGGGAGCCTTTCTTCTAATTTAATTTTTCTCCTTTAATTTTATGTTATTGTTTTTAAATTGCTTTCATTATGGTTGTTTCAAGTTTTATTAAAAAAAAAAGAGTTTTACTTATTCATTTTCTTTCGAACACTGGGGACAGTGTTCCTGCCAAGTGTAGGGCAGGGACCCCCCTTAAAAAATAAGTTTTTTTATAATATGCATAAGTTTTGCGTTTTATTCAATGTTTTACTAAACTTTTTGCATGTTTTTGATTGAGATAAGATTAGGAATGACTAAAAGCTTGTTCTCTCAAGAGGTAAGCTCTCTAATGACTTATAGATTCCTGTTTTTAACTTTTTGATTTCTTTATTAACATGAGTACATGATCTTTCTCCTGATTCTTTCCTTTATATCTTATGGGTGTTATTTCTTTTCTTTCCAAATTGTGAAAAATCTTTTGGGTGAAAATCTTAAAAAGGGTTTTTGTGCAAAAGAAAGAAGAAAAAAAAGAAGAAAAAAAGAAAAGAAAAAATCTTCTTCCAAAGGAAAAGCATTATATTCCTAGAGGTTGCAAAAGTGCCTCTGAATAAAAGCAAGAAAAGAGAGTTTTTCCTTTTATTTTTCTCCTAAATTCCCCGTTCTTCAATGCAAAAAAGATCATGGTTGATTCAGAAACTCTTGCAAAATAGGGCTGATTCATAAAACCATTGATGAGAGTCTTGGCCACATTCAGAAACTCTTGAAAAATAGAGCTGAATGATGGAAACCGGAAAAAGGAGAGATTACAAATCCCTTATGCAAAATAGCCCAAAAGTTTTTGATCGGTTTTGAAATTCCTTGTTTTATACCCATTAGTATGTTTCGATAGAATAAGGTAGATAAGTGATACTTATGAATTAGAGTCATATAGTTGGAAATATTTATCTACATTTCATTCTAGAGTTTATCTGTTTTGTGCATAAGTAATTACTCCTTTCTAATCTTGTTTTGCTCGAGGACTAGCAAAAGGTAAGTGTAGGGCCTTGATAAGCCATAGACTTATCATATTTTATAAGCTAGATTTGTAGTGTTATTAGTTAAAATAAGATAAGAATAGTTAGTATTTGCATTAATTTATATAAGAAGTCATTTTATATGTTCAGACTAATGCTCTTGGTGTTTTTTATGCAAGGAGCAAGTTTTTCATCAAAAACCGGACCTTGCCGGATATGAAGCCGGATCTCTCATGCACGACGCAAGTACACAGCAGAAATGGGACGTCGCCGGACATGGTGCCGGGTATGTTGTATCCGGCATAAGCAAAAGACGCGCCTGTCTACCAATAGATGTCGGTTATTTACCGTTATCCAAACATTAGATGCCGGGTATGCTGCCGGATGGAATATGTCCGGCATAAGTGACTTTTCGCGCCAGGGCGGTTTCGACCGTTACGGAAATAGCACGTGTTTAATCCCGATGCCGGATGACGTAGACCCGGCATGAGACCCGGCATCCGAAGAACTTTTGTCTATAAAAGGCGCAAGAGGCTGAACATTTGGGGTGTTCATTTTCCACCATAATTCCACACACTTACTCCACAGAATAGACGTATTTTTGACTGAAGAACTGCTACACAACCATTCAAGAGAAAAAGAAGAAGATTTGGAGGAAGATTTAGAGGGTGAAGGCTATGTCAAAACTCTCCCTTCTTCTTGTATTTCCTTCTTCAATTCATGGGTGATTGAGTAGTAGTTCCTTCTGTCCTTGGTTGGGATGAAACTCTTATTGTAAGACAATATGATCTTCTTAATATAATTTTCAAGTTTGTTAAGAGTAAGGCTCTTATTGAAAGAGAATAGGTTGATCTCTTTTTCTCTTCATGCAATTCTTACTTGTGGAAGACAAGTCCCAAGTAAGATAGGTTAGACTCTCTTAATGGTCTTTCTACTCTTTTCTTATGAATTAAGAGTTAGTAGTGAGAGTGAAGATTAACCCACATTTCCCATTACTTTGTTCATTTCGTGGCATGATATATGCTCGGATTGTTAATAGGTAGTGAGTCTTCTGTTTTCTACTCGGAAACTGAAGAAAGAATATGCATTATGACTATGTCGGACGCACTGCCGGGTGGCCAATGTCCGGCATATTCAATGTCTTTGAATATGCCGTGCAAGTGGTATCCGGCAGGACACCCGGCGTGTTTAGTTGTTGGTTAATTCGAAGGCTTGTGTTTATGTTTCGAGTTCGTATTGATGCTTAGATGGTTTCACTCCCTTAATCAGGAATAAATTCATTGTAGATACCATGTGGTTTGGTTAGTTTTTATTAGAATTAGAAAACATTTCAATTTCCCCCCTTGTCTTAGAATAGGTATTATCGGATTAGGACTAATTTTCTATAAGTCCCTTGGGTTCGATACTCTCGGTCGTAATATATTTACACTATACTCCGACCGGGTTTTATTTTGCTACCCGTAGTAGAGTTGTAGGTTTAGTTATTATTTTATTCTTTTTTTATGTATATAGTTTTCCTACAATTTCTCAGTTAGCAAGGGGTATTTTGGTCATTTTGTAGAGCTGAAGGGTATTTTGGTCATTTTGTAGAGCTTAGGGGTATTTTGGTCATTTTGTAGAGCTGAGGGGTGTTTTGGTCATTTTGTAGAGCTTAGGGGTATTTTGGTCATTTTGTAGAGCTTAGGGGTATTTTGGTCATTTTGTAGAACTTAGGGTCATTTTGTAGAGCTGAGGGGTATTTTGGTCATTTTGTGAAGCTGAGAGGTGTTCGGGTTTTGAAGATGTTTCAGGTTTAAGATAACTAAGGTTGTTCGGGAGCATTTAAGAATAAAGGGTCATATGTTAGCGAGACTTGTGACTTCGGGTTTGCTTAGGAAAGGATTGAGAAGTGCTTATGGGTTAAAGCTTTAATGAAATGATTGGATTGATTTGCTCAAAATTGCCTCTCTTAAAATTTTAAAACCAAAAATCATTTTTGTTTTAAAAGGGCGGATAATCCCGAGGGATTACCCTGTGTACCCCCTCGAACACGACACAAAATTAATGGTAAGTGTCGAGGCTCGAAAGATGGGGCAATGAATTTATGTCGAAAAATAGCGATCAGAGAGAAACACCATGAATGAGATGTTCTCGGTCGAACCCTAATAACGTCTCTAACTCCCGGGTTTTAAAACGTTAAAATCGAAAACATTGAAATCGAGTGGAAGGGAGTTAGACGAATCTAAAATCCTGGCTGCAGCTAGGAAGGTCGTTACTTCCCTAGCACCCCGCCTTGTAAAAATCTAGGCTGCAATTAGGGGAGGTTTGTCACCCTAATGCCCCGCCTAAAGAGACCCCAGTGCCCCGCCTCGGATTTTTATTGTTGGGAAGGGAGACAAGCGATGTTTTAACCATGGAGGAAATGTTTTGAAGGGGTTAGACATTTCTTGCTCCCCGAAAACGGTTGATTTTTGAGTTTGAAAACTGAATTGGAAAATATTTGGAGTTGTTCGGAATTCTCGATGAAGAAGCACTGATTTTGAGAAATGTTTTTAGGAGAAAACTTTCTGTATATGTGAGAAGAACTTTTTGCGTTTTGAGAAGAGTTTTTTGTGATGTGAGAAGAGTTTTTCCTTTAAAATTCCACAAAATGGTTTCTTTTGAAAACTTAATGAAGTTTGAATAAAAGGATGGTTTGAAATTCTTTTTTGGGTTTTTGGAGTTTGAATGACATTTACAAACTGAGTGTGGACTGGGTGAACTGAGCTTGGATTTGAATTGAACTAGGTTGAGTGAATTGGGTTTGATTTGATTTTGGTTTGACTTGTATTGGAAGATGAGCCGGGTCAAAGTTCGAGTTGAAGTGAGGTTGGTCAATGCTTGGGTCAACTTTTTTGGTCAAGGTCAACGTTTTCTGGTCAAGGTCAACGCTCTCTGATCAAGGTCAATGTTTTCTGGTCAAGGTCAATGTTTTCTGGTCAAGGTTTGACATTTGTAGACTTGGTTTGACATTTGTGTGGACTTGGTTGGGTCAAAGTCAAAATTGTAGGTCAAACTTGGGGTTTGGTCAACATTTGGGTCAAGGTTTGATTTTTATAGACTTAGGTTGATTTTTGGTTTGATTGGGTATTGGGCCGAGTTTTGAGATTGGGCCGGGCTTGGTAATGGGCCGATTGGGGTTGGGCTTATTGGGGGCTTAGACTTGGGCTTCGGGTTTGGGCCTTGTTAGGCATCGGATTTGGGCCTTGGGGGCTTGGACTTGGGCTTATTGTTGGGCTTCGAATTTGGGCCTTGTTGGGCTTCGAATTTGGGTCTAATTTGGGCTTGGACTTGGGCCTTGTTTGGGCTTGGGCCGATTGGGTTGTTTGGTCCGATTTGGATTTGAACTTGGGCCTTGTGGGTCTTTGATTTGGTCTTTTGGGCTTGATTGGGTATTGGGCTTGACAGGGCCGTGGGCTGGTCATGGGCTTGGGCCGCATTTGGACTTGGGCCAAGATTGGTTGTGGGCTAATTGTGGGCTTGGACTGGTCATGGGCTTGGGCCGCATTTGGACTTGGGCCGGTCATGGGCTTGGGCCGCATTTGGACTTGGGCCAAGATTGGTTGTGGGCCAATTGTGGGCTTGGGCTGGTCATGGGCTTCGATTCAGATTTTTGCTTGTGGGGTTTATTTACAAGTGAAAACATTTTGGAAGGTTTTATATTTCAAAATTATTTTGGATTTCATTTTCTGTTGAAATGGATTATCGGTTAGGAAAGATAAATTAAAGCTTTGAGAGACAATTCGATTTTTGGAAGAAGTGGACAATTGGGGAGATTTTGAACGGGAAACTTCAGCCAACTAAGACAAACATCATTCGTGAATTCTTTTCTCTTCCTTCTTTTTTTTTGGGTAAAGTTTTTTAATGAAATTAAGGGATGGTTTGGGAAGGGCTTTTAAAAGTTTGGAAGGTATTGTTCCCCACAAAGCAAATAGAAATGAGCTAGCTGTGGGGTATCTTCAAAGGCTTAAAAAAAGAACTTCAAAGTTTGAAGGGTATTATTCCCCACAAAACAAATAGAAATAAGCTAGTTGTGGGGTACCCTCCAAGACTTATCATAATAAATGGGTGACCTAGAAGGCAGTTTAGGGTTTAAGCAGTAAATAGACATAAACAACAATTTTAACAAATCGTAAAAGAAGTAAAACAATACGGTAGTAAATGTGAAGAGTAAGCAATTAAAATGAATAAACAGGCGAAAATAGATAAAGAATTACAAAACAATAAAATGTAAGACCAGGCAGTTTTAACGAGGAAAAGTAAGCAATCAGTATGAATTTCCAAACCCAGGAACAGCCGTGAAGCTTAGAAGTTTGCAAGCTAAGCCCAACCCACACACCAAGTCCAATCCATGCGCAGATCCAAAACTAAGCTTCCAAGGGACGCGATGGTCCAAGTGAACCGATAGTATTTAGCACAAAGAGAGCCGGAAGGATGCCAAAGTCCACAAGCTCGGTCCTAGCCCAAATCCCGTTGATTTTGGTATGTACCTCGGCCAATAAATAAAACAGAGATGGGGCTCGTAGGTCAAATAAACAACACAACGTGGTGATAAGCATGGCTCGAATGAGTATAACAGCGAGTCGAAGTCGGAGAATCAATAGGCAAGGTGATAGGTTCATTACATCCAAATCAGAAATCAGACATAACATCAAAATAGAGCACTCATAAATCTAAATCAACACTAACAAACAGATCGAAAAGAAAGCTTTTGAAATCCAAAACCAACATGAAGGCCCAAGGAAATTATTACCTCAATCTCGATCACTATAATGGTGTTTAACTTTCAAAACAACCAGACAATAAGCGACCGATGTTGAACCTTCAGACCAATTCAAACCAGACCCGACACGGCATGTGGTCTCGAAATTCGTCAGGATAATACAACCATCACAAACCATGTCCTAAATGAGCTATAGAGACCATATTGAATACCCAACCAAGCAGCAAAAATATCAGTAGCAAGTGAAGCCAGATTAACAAAAGCAAAAATCTTAACATTTCTCCTAACAACAAAAGCGTAAAAATTAAAAGGCTCAAAGTGTTGTCAAGCTCCCGTTCGATGCTAGTCGAACACAACCAAGCAACAATGGCAAGACCAGATAAAAGTTAGCTAATAAGTAAGCTGAGCTAGAATCAAAGTCGGTAAAACTCGTAATAGTGAAATAAGAGCATACCGAATTGGTGACAGGACATCCGATGTAGGGGATGATGAACGACGAAATGAAACAAAGGAATTAATCCCAGACCCGACACGTGAAAGTTTTGGACAGCGAACGACAGAATTGGGAGCAAAGAGCGTTCGAAGAGCCTGGAGCTGGAGGAGAGACTTTGTGCCCTCGATTCGAAGATGCTCGGAGCAAAAATTACAGAAGATGGAAGGATCCTTCTGGGCGATTCCATTATTTCCTTTATTTCGGAGAGAATGAAGAAGACGGAGACGGTGGCGATTGTTGAGGATGAGTGATTTCCAAAGGATATGGGGATAAGATTGGGAAGATGGTGAGCTACCAAGGTTAGGATTCTTTCGGTTGTTAGAGAGAAGATCGAGACTGGCGGAGGATGGAGGAGATTAGTTTTGTTCTTCGTTGTCTTTCTAATGCACGAGGAGGTTGTGGGAGGCTGTAAATCAGCTGAGAAGAAGAAGGTGGTGGTTCAATGAACAGAGGAGAAGATTAACCCTTCTTGTTGTGACGATTCGTAAGGTGTTTTGAATTCGAGGGATGAAGGGAGGAAGAGAAATGCCGAGGGGGTTTTTTTGAGTTTTGTTTTTTGATGGGGATGGAGGTTTTAGAGAGGATAGAGGAGGAAGATCGGGAAGGGGCTGGGAAAGGAATCAACAGAGGAAGAAGATCGGTTGACAAAGATGGAGGAGGCGGCTACTGAAGACTGAAACCTTTAGGGTTTGTTTGATGTAGTCTTATAGAGAAAGTATTAGGGTTTTGGGACAGATATGGGTTTGGGTTTAGTTTTCTGGGTCGGGTCAAACGGGTCAAACGGGTCAAGACCTGAGTTAGGCAATGAAAATTTTAAAACCAGCTTTGTTCATATCAAGATTCGAACCAAGGTTGTTTTCATCCCCCATACATACACTAACCAACTAAGCTACCAAGTTAACTCCACAAATGAATGTAAGAAATAAAACAAATATCCTCATTTGAACAGAGTAATCCTAAAAAGAAATGCTAATGTTACAAAATAATTTGATCTAACAAAATAAATTGTTTTTCTTTCTAAGAGTCAAGAAATTATGGAACATGAATAATAAAATACGAAACATAATAAAATAATCGAAATAAATACATGGAATAATGAAACAGTATAGTACTAGTATGATAATATACAAGTGAACGTCATAAAAAGGAAATTGAATTAGATATGTACCAGTGATGGTAAATATGATGGAATGAACGAGTAATAAAAATAAAATGAAATAACATGAAGTTTAATACAATAAACAACAAAACGAAGTATACTAATATGGAAAGTAATAGTGAAAAGGTGTATAAAATGATATGAGTAACAAGGAAAAAATGATGATGAAATAAAAAAGTAAATGCTAGAAGAAAAATTAAAAGTAGCAACAAATAAGATAAAGAAGTAACAAAATAAAAGAAACTGATAGGTAAGCAAATAGGTAACGAGACAAAAGGGATGGGTTTAAAACCGGATTGTCGTTTGGAAATTCATTTTTGAAAAATCGTGTTTTCATGAAATACTTTGAAAAAGACTATAAAACGATGGTTTCGTTTTGGCACGCACATCATTACGTTTTGACAAAGAAAGACGGCAACCCCTCTTATTATGTTTCTTATTCTGGAATTTGCTTTATGGGGTGAGAATTTTTGGTGTCTACAATTGGTTCATACTGAGCATCGGAAGGAATTCTACAACCTACATGCTCAGTAATGGTTGAGAGCCAATTTGATCAACCATGGTCGACAACTCATTAGAGATAAATGGTTTTTTGTGTTCTTAATAACATGTCATATACTTTGGGCTTGAAGAAATAGTAAAGTGTTTGGTCAATAGCAAAAGATGTTTATTCCCCTTCAGACAATGATCAGAGCATTTGGCAACAATCGGAGAGCATGGAGCATTAGCAACGTCACTACATAGAACATTGCTTGTGGTGACTCTAGTGGCACTTATGAGCATACTAAGATATGGCCTCGTCCCCCATGAAAATTTTCCAAGTTTAAAGTGGATGGTGCTCCGAGTTCTACATCAGATTTAGCGGCTATTTTGGGAGTCTATCGAGATCACTAGGGTTCATGGATAATTGAATTTAGAGTGGTGGTGGGCAAGACGAGTGTCTTACAAGTTGAAGCTCTGATGTTACTTCATGCTCTTAGGATTGCTAAGGAAAGGAGACTGAATAGAATCATATTTTACTCAGATTCTCTATAGTTGGTAAAACTGATTGATCAGGGCCCACACATCACCACTGCCGACCTATTATCAATAAATGTAGATCGTATCTGAATTCGATCTGGGAAGCTTCAATAGCTTATAATCCTCGTTGCTGTTATAAAGTGGCAGACTTGCAATTAAGTGTGGCCTAAGTAATAATCCTCATAGCCATGTATTAGAAGAGGAATCGGCTGATGTGCTGCATTGAATAACTAGCAGGAGTGCTGCAAAAGGTGCACACGCGCAGAGGAGTCGGAAATTTTGTTTCTAAACAACTAAAAAATATAATACTAAGGGAACTTGCATACTGGAAGCTATTTTTATATAATATATCTATTTTCTTTATTGTTTGTTTAAAATTGATAATTATATAAAACATAAATACTTTATAATAATGATATGTGTAAGTATAGTAATATCTATTTATAATTCTATTATTTTTTGTATTCTTTGGAAAAACATTTAAGGAAAATTAGTAAAATATTTAATTTTGGAGAATCAGAATGTATAATTTTCAATTATTTTCTCAAGATAATATACAATTTTTAATTAAGTATAGTTTCATTTATGGCAGCGGTTTATGTGCTGCATTGTAACTGATGTAGATGCAGGAGTGCTGCAACGTGAATATAACACCCGACATGCACGTAATATCACATGACGAGTACACATTGTATTTTATTTTTCTGATTACAAATTAACTAATGCGAGTCGTCAGTATTTAAAGTATCTTAAATTTGTTTTTCTAATTATAAAGTAGATGTTTAATTTAATTGTTATTTTTTAAATTAAATAGTTTTCAACAAAACTTAATTACTTCATATACGTATTGATATGTGAATATATAAGAAAATCTTATAGTAACTATACATTATAATGTCACAACTGACTCGACAATAAACCTTTAACGTTTTAAGATTTCATAGGATGGTTTTTGGGGTGGGTTCGTGGTGTTGGGTAATCTTTTTTTATTCATTCTATTCTTTATAATGTTGACACTGACTCGACAAGTTTTTAGGGTTTGTGGCTTAGGGATTAGGGTCCCTTCACTACAAACCCTAAAATGCCTTCGAAGTTTTAATTTTTTCTAGGGTGGATTTTGGGGTGGGTTTGTGGTGTAGGGTAATCTTTTTTAACTAAGTCTATATTTTATAATGTCGCAACTGACTCGGCAATAAGCGTTCGACGTTTTAAGATTTCCTCGGGAGGTTTTTGGGGTGGGTTTGTGGTGTAGATAATATTAGTCATGGTTGTATATTGTTAGTATATAAAAGCTACTACTTGATATCAATTGTTTAAATTATTAAATGAATTGCCTTGAATGGCACTAAGTACATATTGTTTTAAAAAAATCAGCATATATTGAGTAATATTTTCAGGTATATGTACGAGTTACAATCTATTATTTATTAGTTTTAGAATTATATGTCATTCATACGGTAATAAATATGCCATAAGTTTACATAATACTAGCCATGATTTCATAACATTAATATGTAAAAACTACTCAATTCATTTTTATCTTTCCAAATAATAGGTTAACCATTTACGATTGACAGGTTAACCATTTACGTTGACAGGTTAACCATTTACGAATGACAGATTAACCATTTACATGCGATAGGTTAACCATTTACATGCGACAAGTTAACCATTTAGGTTTGACAGGTTAACCATTTATGATTGACAGACCATTTACATGTGATAGGTTAACCATTTATGATTGACAGGTTAACCATTTACATGCGACATGTTAACCATTTACATGTGATAGGTTAATCATTTATGATTGACGGGTTAACCATTTACATGCGATAGGTTAACCATTTACATTCGACAGGTTAACCATTTAGGTTTGACAAGGTTAACCATTTATGATTGACAGGTTAACCATTTACATGTGATAGGTTAACCATTTATGATTGACAGGTTAACCATTTACATGCGACAGGTTAACCATTTACATGCGATTGGTTAATCATTTATGATTGACGGGTTAACCATTTACATGCTACAGGTTAACCATTTACATGCGACAGGTTAACCATTTACGAATGACAAATTAACGATTTTCAAGCGACATGTTAACTATTTATGAATGACAGATTAACCATTTACAAGCGACAAGTAAACTATTTACAAGCGTCAAGTTAACCATTTAAGATTGATAGATTAACCATTTAAGATTGATAGGTTAACAATTCGAAAAGACCCACAGAGAAGAAAGAAGATGTTCTGAACGAATTCCACGAGTTATTCACGAATTGGTGAAGAACAGGGTGGGATTAGTGAGATGAATAGGTTGAATAACTCAAGAGTGTTGGCTCGAACAAGGAACCGGCTGTGATTTTGCAAATTGAGGAAGATGGATTAATGAGGAGTGGGCATGAATCGAAGGAGAAGGAGGAAGACCTAGAAGGAACTGCTTAATCACGAATTTGAATGTATCTTCTCTTCCGCTGTCGGTTTTGATTCTTTTTTTTTGTCTAAACGGTGTGTTTGATTTATTGTAGCAGTCCTACAGATAAGATCTGTAGTATATGAGCCGCTCTCTTCCTCGAGCTCAAGCCTACCATAGAAACTCGTACAAATTTTAGATCTTTTCATACATTTTCTGTGTTTTACTTTTATTCCCCATGTTTTTATTAATTAAAATTAGGACTAGTCTTTATACACTACTTTGGTTTTTCATATTCCATTAATATAGGTTTTTTTTTAAATATTATTAAAATAAAAAATTACTTAAACTTTCATAGCATAAAAGTATAATCTTTATAAGAAGTAACTACAATTCATTTTTTTAGAATTATTTCATTTCTTGTGTAAAGTTGCACTTAGAACTAAAATAAATGTTCAAAATTAATCATGCTTATTAACTTTGTAGTAATTTTAAATTTATCTAATAATATTCATACAATATTTCCATATCAATTTATAATTGTTTGATGAAAAACTATATTTAAAAAGAAATATATATAATTTTTTACCATGAAAAATAATTTAATAATAGATGAAACACGTAATATTACTAATCAAAATAGAAAAAAAAATCTTCGAATTGAAATTACTACTACTAAAAAAGTTTATCTCAAAGTGACAAAAACAATTCTAAACATCCATGCATATTAAAAAAAATGATGGATATGATGAAATACATATAAAATACTATTTTGACTTTTATGTATGAGATGTTAAAACTCATATTCAAGATGCACGGGCCGAGACTTGGTTGTTGTCGTTTAGTGTTGCAGCACTGCTGCGTATACGCCATGCAGCACTTGAGCCGCGCTCATTAGAAGAACCTTCTCCTTGTATCTTGCCTTAGGTGGTTGAGGAAATTCAATTGATGAGCAATAATAATTATTGAGGCACTACCTCTATTTTGACCAAAAAAAAAGAGACTGATCATGTAGGTTCCGGAAAGCCAATTAAGTGAATATAAAATAAAGAGGTGCTGGCAGTTCCTCATATTAATTTTTGTAACAAGAATGAAAAGAAAATAGGCATACTGGCTATATATATTTGCTAGTTAAGTTATAATCGTGAGTGTGGAAAGCCACGAGAGTTTTATTATAAATGAAGAGAGTATATATAGAATAGAAATAGAAAAGAAGGGGAAAATGAAGAGAAGTTGAAATGTATGACCGTGAGACCGTGAGTGAAGAGGAAATGATGAGGGCTGACCTGTATATTTATTAGTCACTTAGGGGGCGTTCACTTCAGGGTAAACAGTAAAGGGAAACGGAATGATTCCCTTTGTAATCGTTTGTTTTGTATTTTTAAAATTCTGTTTCCCCCACTTTCAGTTTTAAAAACCCCCATATCCCTCTACAGCGATTCCCCCCAACATTGTGGGGAATGGTATTCCCTTTGTTTCATCTTTCATCTATTCTCGCTTAATTTGGATAAATATTAATATATGTTATTTCTAATATATGTAAATATTATTATATATTATTATTTAAAATATTAATATATATATTAATGTATATTTTATAAATATTAAAATATATCATTTATAATTTAAATATATATATTTATATGTATACTATATATTTTATATAAATATGAAAATATATTATATATAATTTATATAAATACCAATATATGTATTTCATTTATAATATAAAAAAATTACTAATATATATTATATTTAATAATAAATATAATGTATGTAATTAATATTAAATATTATTTATATATTTATAATTATATACAAGTTAATATATTAAATATTATATATATATACTATATAATTTATATAATTATAAATGTTATATTTAATTTATGTATAATATTATTTATAGTTTATATTTTATAATAATTATTTTAAATAAATATTAACATATACTATTTATACATTTTTTTATTATATACATTATTTAAATACATACTATGTAAGATTTAATTCAATATATATCAAAATTAAACAACAAGAAAGGGAATCATTAGAAATTGTATTCCATTTCTGAACCAGAACCAAACAAACTTCTTGATTGGGGGGAATTCCTTTCCTTTCCTTTCCATTCCCTTTCTTGATTCCATTCCGTTTCCTTATCTCGAAGTGAACGCCCCCTTAGGGTTTCTATATAGCAGTGTGGATTCCACCCTCTAGTGTTAGTAAAAAAAATAATAAAAATATTGTTGCTGTGGTGCAGAATCCACCTTTATTCTCTCACATCATTGTTTAATTAAGCAATGCTATGCAAATCAATGTTAAGGAACTTTAACATTTTAGAGATGAAAATTTCTTATACAATAAAATAATAATTTTTGTCGACATGGGATCTAAAAAAAGTTAAGAAACTCTTCACCATTGTGGATGTCCTTAGGATTGTAATATGAATATAAGAAAAAGAAATAGAAAACATGCTATTATTTTGAGCCATCTAAATGTTCACAATTTATGTTCACCGCGGATTAGGACCTTTTGTAGAAATTGATTATTATACAAATTTACTAAATAATTATAGTACTAGGCTTTAATTCATACTTTGATTTTCAAGCCTAATTTATGTAGATAAATTGCATTACACTTTTTTTATTTACAAGAAACCACACATATTTTATTTATTGTTTTTAAATTAATATAACTCTTTATATTTTATTCAGTCAAATTAATTCGTAGTTTGGAGAATGTATACTCAATTTTTTTCATATGTAAACAAAATATTATAAGAGGAAAAAATATTATTTAACAGTATATATATATGTATATAAATAGTCATACAATTTTTTTATATAATTTAGTGACTTCTTCCATAAGTAACTACTATCTCATTTCATAGTACCTTAACGTATTATAAAAATACAAAAAATGCTAATATCTTTTAGATAGATATTATTACAAAAGAAAAAAAAATATCTGTCCCTTTTTTAACCTAGTGACAATTTCTCAGTCTTTTCTTGAATCTGAAAACCTATACAGGAGGGAGAAAAAATACATCCTTCGCCAAATGCGCGTCTACGGATTGAGATCCGATTACCACGTTGTTTTAGAGAAAGGTAAAGATGTGTAGACTCGTTTATCACTTTGCTAGACAATAGTACATCCGGAACTTACTTCGAATAGTCGATCCTAATATGTCATAGGGGTTTTTCTATAAAAAAATGTCATAGGTTACTATTAGTAAGAATGTAAGATGTATATGTATGTGGTTATAAATATGAGCAAGCATATATTCAACGATAATGTAGATACCTAGTTAACCTTTTAAGGGAGGTTTGGACTTTGGAGTCACCCTAGCTATATACTTTTCCTTTACAGCTTTGGCCCTTGGTCTAATACTGATAATAGTTGCTCTACAAACTTCACGAATTTTGATAGCTAGTCTGGCTTTAATTCATGCTTTGATTTACAAGTCTAAAATATGTAGATAAATTACATTACACTTTTTTTATGCACAAGAAACCACACATATTTTATTTATCGGTTTTAATTAATATAATATTTTATTCAGTCAAAGTAATGCATTTAAGTTGGAGAATGTATACTTTTTCAATTATGTAAACAAAAGATTATAAGAGAAAAAAATATTATTTAACAGTATATATATATGTTGTAAATAGTCATATAATTTTTTTATATAATCTAGTGACTTGTTCCATAAATAAGTACTATCTTATTTCATTGTACATTTAAGGTATTATAAAAATACAAAAAATGTTATTATCTTTTAGAAAGATATTATTACAAAAAAAACAAAAAGAATACATGTCCCTTTTTTAACCTAGAGACAATTTTCCAGTCTTTTCTTGAATATGAAAACCTATATCAGACGATAGGGGTGTTCACGGTTATGTGGTTAAACGAATATAAGTTAACTGGATAATACGGTTCAAAATTTGATACCATTATCATTCCATTTCGGTTAACCATATTAAGGTCATCTAAGGCGGTATAGTAATTTAGGTTAGCCGCTACCATTTTGTTTCCACAGTCTAAAAATATAAGGTAAAATCAATTCACTTAATTAGATTCAAACAATATAATTTACAACATGCTTTCTCAACTGAGTGATAGCAAAATACATCTTAAAATATTTAACATGATTACAATAAACACTATATTGTTTACCTCTGCACATAATATATTACGTCATAGGTAAGCAACCTCGTTTTTCTAGATTTGTTCAAGTTTTCAAAAGATAAGCCAAAGGATATACAAAAGCATGTCACCTTACAAATAATTTCAAAACATTAAAAACCAAAATTGAAGACTACCCAAAAGCGTCATGCTCTGCTTCAATGACGTAAAACATATACAATGTTCGATACATCCATCAATAGACATAGTGAGCACATAAAAGGACTATCACAAAATATTCGATTTAGTTTAGTTTCAATACAACAAAAACTATAGATATATGTTTGTTGTTCATTTCAATTAAGTTCAAGTTCAGCATAATTAAATTTTTTATCTCTTATTAACCAAAAAACAAATGTTAACACATACTATTAACATGGTTTAGTTTCCGCACAAGGAACCTGAAATATCAGTTTATTATTTAATTCAATGCAGCTTATTTCAAAACAAGTAAACTAACATTTTTGTTTTAATCACTAAAACAAATACGTAGTATATCATAAATTATTCCATTCGGTTTGATTTATCACCTAAACATGAGAAATACAATATTAGGGATTAGATCCATCTTCTTTGCACACCCTATCTCGAGAGAATTGTTGAACGCATTTCCATATGTCATAGGCATAGATGCGACTTACAAGACAAGCATCACGAAAATGCCTTTGGTTCAGTTCGTCGACGTGACAAGCGTTGGGAAGAACTTCAGCATTGTCTTCGCCTTTCTCGTAATTGAATCGACCGACACATACGTGTGGGCTCTTAAAAACTTAAAGCAGCTTATTGGTCCTAGTAATTCCTCAACATTCATCACCGACAGATGTATGGCGCCAATGAACATCTTGTAAGAGGTATTTTTAGAATCACACCATCTTCTATGTCGGTGGCACATTAACAGGAACATCCAGGGGTAGGCAGAGAAGTACATGGGTTATAGAGGCAGAGCGGCAGCTGCGGTCAGAATGTGGAATTCAGTTGTGTACTCAAATGTAGAAAAGGAGTACAACAACCAGCTATGTACAAGTATTCAAGGATACGTACATAAACTATACATGTCATATCACATATGTGGTTGTAGTTTGGAAGAAACACAAGGATAGGTTTGTAGAGGCATGGGTAAAGAATGTGATGCACTTCGAGAACACGATGACAAACAATTATGATTAATAATCTGATAACTTGTAAGATTGCATAACCCTTGATAGAGAAGTAACATGGTTACTTAAACATGTGATAAGGTTGAGAGCGCTCACTCAGCTTTAAAGGCTTGACTAAAGAGCGGCAGACACACTTTAGATGTCATCTTCCAAAAATTAACGACCATGTCAATACTCAAGTAAGGGAGTTGAAGAAGGACTTCGAGTGTGCAAGGACAAAAAGCAGAAAGGAGCACATGAGGATTCTGGTTGTTGATCTAATTGGGAAGGTTAGTGGCTTATGCTTGGATGAAATAGTCAAGGAGCTTGGTAGAGGAAATATATTGGGACAGATAGCTCACTATGTAGATGTGATAAGGTGATCTCCCATGGAATATCATGTGCATGTAGGCTAAACAACATGTTAATAATGGTATCTTGTGTTTCATGAGAGATGTACACCATTTATGGTACACTTTAACCTCAAAGAATAATGAATCGACAACACAAATGCTGGACAACAAAGAAACAGAGCAAATCAGGTGGAAAGCTATTGCTACTAAGGTGGCACAATTAGACAATCCGACACTGATGGTGACATGTTATGTCACACCCACACTTTCATTCATACGGATCTGTCATGCGACTTAAGAGAACCTCTAGAGCAGCAAGAGATTGGCAAACCTCCAGGGACGTCTAGACCAAACCGACGGGAACCTTCGGCTTGGGAGTGTAACCGACCATGGGTGAGCCAATCCCAAGAAGCATCATCCACTAGAAGATCCTTTAACACAGGATCATCAGCTCTAGCTCATATCTATGAATACATTTCTGTACATGGGGGACTTCCAGGCTAACCTATATTAGTATATCACTTGATATATTGATGTCTTGCCAATGAAAATTGTGGCTATAGGGTAGTAGTTGATTACCTTTATATGAATCAGGATCAGTGGAAATAAGTCCGTACGGCGATGTTCACTGAAATGAAGCATACCGAGTCAGTAAAATATTCCTATCAAAACATGTTCAACCAGATGAGATACAATGAGATGCTGAGGGAGATACATTTTTTTGGAGATGGCCAGCACCTCCGGATAAATGGATGAGCACTGAAATGAGGACCATGATTGCCATACAATACACTTCTATAGTGGTGTTCTACTTTGTTGTATATGGGAATGCTGAGAGTAGTACGTACATCCCTATCGAATATCACAATATGGAGAGACCCACAATGGAGTGTGCAAACATAGACATTTAATTTGTTAGGCTTTATATTTTCCAAGATATTCCACTACCCCGTGTCTACCCACAATGGTTTTATTATAGAAATTCAAACACGGTTGGTACTTGGATTTACCCATTACAATATAGGTTAGAAAGATGGGCGAAACTGCTATAATAATTTTGACTCAAATGTCATATTGTAATATGTTATGTAACGTAGTTATGTTGTGAGCCAAGATGTTCAATAAATGACTGTTACAACTGTTTGAGACGTCAATTATCATTTTTTTCAAGAAAGAAAAGTTGCCCCAACATGGTTTAGTGAAAAAATAATTTAGTATTGCAGTTAGTAAAAATCACTATTCATCGACTATAAAATTCCTTATTTAAATCACTATAGGATATCAATTAATAAAAAAAGTTGCACTGATACTTCATTACTTGTTTACTTAATTAATATTATTTAAAATAATTTTATACTGCAGTGATTAGTAATTTTGTAGTGCAAATAATAACCCCTTATCATAATACATTTAATAGATTCCTTCCTCACCGCGCGAGTCAATTATTTTGTCAATCAATCCCTTTTGTAATTGTCAACATGTTTTTTATATTGATATCTAATATGAAGATAAAATAATTATGATATTCTTTATTTAATTAATAAATTATAAAATAGTTAAATAAAAAGTGTTTTGGCTTTCATGCAACAATAACTTAAATTTTACTTATATGTATGAATACTAGAAAACATTCTAATATGAAGAATAATAAATAAAATGCTATAACTAAAACCCCATAAAAAGATGTAGTGCTTCGTTTGTAGCTTGTTGGGATGTTAGCATTGGCATAGGGTTTTTTCAGGATTTATACGGGACCCATATTATATAATCAATTTCATTTCTATTCCCTCCGTTTTTATTTATAAGTCATTATAGTATTGAAAATTTGTTCATAAATATTAGTTGTTTTAGTTTTTTATACCTTACTTTCTATATTTATCAATAGTATTTAATGTAAAAGTAACTATTAGTTATATATAAAAATAAAACATAGGGATACGTGCCTTATTTTTTTAATTAATGTGTAAATCTCTAAAACGACTTATAAATAAAAACAAAGGAAGTAGTTAATTTCAATTTTTATACATAACTTGCTAACCTACAAACGTCTTCATTCAACTAAGGCTCTCTCAATGCCCGCTCATCCCAACCAGCCTGTACGCCATTTCCTCCTCCCGGTCGCGGGAGAACAACCCATATGCAAAGGTCCAACCGGTTCTCCACCCTCCATCATGTAGCATGAAGGTCATCATTAGACTACAATCTCCAAACCATCCACACCTCCGTCTCTCCACATTCTTCCCTTCTACTCCTACCCCTTGATTACAACGGTTCTTCTTCTCCTTTACTTCAACCAACATGCTCCCTAGCACTTTGCTGCTACCTTTGCTCCTCCACCTCGTTCGCCTTTTTCTCTCCTCTTTCCCTTGCCTCCAGTCTTCACCACAGAGATGGCTTCCAACAACTTCTGCACTTCCCCATTTTCTTTGGAATGGTGTGTCATTGAGAACTTTTCGCTCAGCCAGGGATTTCCTCGATCACCAAGTGTCCTATCCTCACCGACCTCTGGAGCTCATTTAGAGGCTTCAAATTCACAAAGGTAAAGTCTATTATTTTTCTTATAGAATTTGAAGGGGTAGATGCGATACATGCGGTTTTAGTCCGAGGTCCATGGTTCGTTAATGGTTTCCTCTTTGGGATTCAGCGGTTGGAACCTGGGGTTGCCATCCCGCACCAAGAAATTAGATGTGTTCCCTTTGGGGTAAGAATTAATCTTTGATGTCCCACCCTCTCTGTGTAATAGTCGTTTAGTCGAGCATGCGGTTGTGAAGGTGGGTCATTTTTGTGGTTTCATGGATGACCCTACCTTGTTGGAGTTTAAGTATTTGCATTTCAAGTCATCGTCGACATCACTCGACCCATCGTTTGCTACACGTCGCACCAGGAAGAGGGTACATTTAATTATTTCAATGTATCTTATGATTTGATGCCAAGAATCTATGTCAAGTGTGGACTATTTACACACGCCTCTGAGTTGTATCCTAGTGGTATGAAAGAGGGGAAGTCGGAGCTGTTCGGACCATGGTTGTCTACCAAGATATCCCTTGCTAGGCTTAATTTGCACAACCTTGCGCATCAACTAGAAATGTGGATGTTTCCTGACTATGTAGGGCTTGGTGACCCTTCTATCTTCACTGCGTCAGGGCTAGCTCCTTCAGCTCCAGAACCTCAGTCCTTGTGGAAGAACCTATTCACAGGGAAAGTGCCACCACCTCCAGGACTTCAGTTTGGTTCACATGGGAAGAGGCTGTATCATCGGCTGGCAGCGGAGGCAAGTCGAAAGGAGTGCTGGGACTTGTTCCTGCATGAGCACAACACAAGTCCAAAAGTCAGGAGGTGGTGTGTTCGAGCACAGGGCCAGCAGCAGTGAGGCAATCCAGCTGGGTGGGGAAGGGAGTGAAGATGGTGGGCGGAAGTACGGCGTTGAAGAAGCCTATGACTTAGTAGGGGTGCGGTCAGAGCTTTTTGTTTTGTTGACTTTGAGGTTGTTTTGGTTTATGTGGTGTTGTTATGGTGGTTTACTTTTGAATATCAACTTTGCTCTGTAAATATTGGTTGACTCGATCTAGTTTTGTTGTTAGAAAATTTAGTGATGATCTGGTAATGTCGTAGTACCACTTCGTAACATCCCCCACTATATTGTTTACTTATCGTGGTGGTTGGGATCTTAGCTAATCTTTTGCTGACGCCTAGCCGGTCTGGTGTTCATTGGTGACTAGTCTAGTTTTTGCGCTTGTATGTTGGTTAGTCATCTATATTGATGGATTTTATCGGTTGTTTTGAGCAGATCGGCTATGAAATCGAATCAACGATGAACTTTCAAAAAAACTATACATCGAAGATACAATTATGATGACCTTCTACAAGGCTCCATTCTTTTGCGACATTATCAAAACAAGTTTATTTGATCAGCTCACTTTTTCTCTATATATCACATACATCAATTGTCATATCAATTTTTTGCATTTTCTTTTACTTACTTTTTATTTCTACTTTTCTAATTTCAACAGACAATTGGCATCAGCTAGTTTAGAGAAATTAATTACTGTATCGCAATTATTGTTTTTAAGGAAATCATAGTCATGGCTTTATTAATGTAGACTGACATTGTCACACACTGAAGTTTTATCTATTTTGTATGGGTGATAATACTGGTTCATACATTCTGACACTACCAGTCACCAGCTGTGATGGATATGCACATTGCCACCAAGCATTTCACAATTTTATACTAATAAATTTTTTTAATAATATTAAGCGAAATATAAAGTTATTAATTTACTTATGTTTTAATTTATGTTTTTAATAAACTAGTCTATAACTATTATACATATTTATGTAATTTCGCTATATTGTTCACATATCATGATCATATCGTGAGGCTAAAAATTTAGAGGGTCACTACGTGCAGTTGAGTTTTCATTTCGTTCAGTCGAAAAATGATTTTTTTGTCCTTGCTTTGAAATGTTCTCAAATTACAATATATACCTAAAAAATTCATATATTACAAGGGGCTCATTAAAATGTAAATTTTTATGTATTTACAGTACTTTCAAGTTAAATTCACATACAAAAAATTGGATTAAAAACAGTCAAAAACACGATAAAACGGGACGATTTTCCCCCTGGGCGCAAGCGTCAACGC
The DNA here is from genome assembly GCA_023374045.1 of Limonium bicolor. NCBI lineage: Eukaryota > Viridiplantae > Streptophyta > Magnoliopsida > Caryophyllales > Plumbaginaceae > Limonium > Limonium bicolor. Next base: position 257,695,656 of record CM041777.1, on the reverse strand, counting down.
CCACTAAACTGGGCGGACGTTGCTTTGTGAGTGACGGCGCCTGCTTCCAATAGGATTCTTTTGCTCATTTAATGATGTTTTATGACTTTTTTTCTTATTTTGTTCTATTATGAGTCTAAATCTATTAAAAAGTTGTAAAGTGAGACAGTTTACAGAACGCCCATCGTTGAAAAAGCCAGGGAGTGTTGCCCCCTGCCCCACCCACCAGGGCGTTTCACCCTTGGACCCCGACTCGCTGACAGGTTTGAATCTATTATGATGTCACTTCGTGTGACTAGTGAAACAATGTCACTATCTACAATACCTTTGTCCACTTTTTTTCACCTAAATTTAACTTTAAAAGTACTACAATTTCAAAAAATTATACTATGGAATGAGCCTCTCGTACGTCCTTGTCGACGTTAATATCATCCAGGTGGTTCTAGCTATGTTTTTGGAAAATTTGTGTGTTTTGGGTACTATTTGTAATATTATAATTACTAAAGTATTAGTGTGTTTTGGGCACTATTTGTAATATATAATAAATTTTGGGTTAATATTATAACTTTTAAAGTATATATATACGACTTTAGGGTAGGGAAATTTCATAAAGTTTTTTTAAATTCCAACTACGCAAAGTGGAAACTCGATGGAGCGTACGAGTTTAGAAAAATTAGAGTTTACAGCTCTAAGATGAGTTGGTAAGGTGAGTTAACTAGAATTGGCAAAAGTGACTCAAACCAATCCGATTCGAATTCAAATCTCAACCGAAAATTACAACTTGAAAAATAACCTGAAATTTAAAACAAAACGACCTAGACCAAACCGAACTGTATTATTGTATAACCGAAAATGAACCACATTTAACAACTATCTAAACCGAAATCAACCTAACATATTAAAGTGCAATTGGGTTACTCATCAAACATATCAAGTTTGGTATCAATGTCTGAGCTTAAACTAGTAGAGATGAAGTCTCACGACTATCATGTGTTGATGCAACACTTGCTTCCGGTTTCAATCCGTGGGATCCTTCCAATTGATGTCAGAAAAACTAATACAAATTTATGTGTTTTCTTAAAAGGGATTTCGTGTAAAGTGCTTGATGTGGAGACACAGGAAAAATTACAGAATGACCTCGTAATCACCATGTGTCAGTTGAAGATGTAGTTTCGTCCTTCGTTTGTTTATATTATGGTGCATATACTTGTTCATCTTGTTAGAGAGATAAAACAGTGTGGTTCGTTATACCTTCGATACATGTATCCATTTGAGAGATATATGGGTATACTGAAAAAGAAAATAAAAATCGTCAGCGTCCAGAGGGAACCATAATTGAAGGGGCAATAATGAAGGAAGTGGTTGACTTCTATACTCACTACTTACAAGGTGTTGATGTCATTGGATTACCGAAATCAAGACATTAAGGCAGGCTTAAAGGTGTTGGTACGTGCGGAAAAAAATCATGCAGAGTTGATATAATACATTAAACAAGGCACATCTAGTTTGTGTTGAATCACAATTAAAGTGTCGAACTGTATTTTGATGCACACCTAGCCTACCTCAAAACAAAACAACCAATGATGAGTAATGCTAGATTGAAAAAAAGAGCAAAATACAACATTTGTTAAGTTTTTCAAAGAAAAGGTGTTGTGTGAAGATTCAAGGAATGTTAATGAAGTTGTTGGCACTCGGTCCAAATCTCGATGTGTCGTCTTATAAAGGATATATTGTAAATGAATTTTCATTTTACACTGATCTCCAAGATCGTGAATCGATAAACCAGAACAATGGTGTACATCTTATCGCTTCACAAGATATTTTTGCTGGTACACGTCGTAATACATTGAAACATGCATATTATGGTGTTACTAAAGATATATGGGTCTTGAATTACACAAGTTGTGAAGCTAGTTAACTTAACGACTCCTATTGATGAACCCTTTATTGTTGCGTCAAAGGCAAAACAAGTGTTTTACTGTCATGATCAGTGTAATCCCAGATGTTCTATTGTGTTGCAGAGTAAAAGATTGATAATTGGGGTTGATGGTGTTGTTGATGAGGATGAATAGGATTGTGAAGATGAAACAGATCTACCTATTTGGTTGCCAATGGAGCTGGATAGTGTTACTAATTTTGAATGTACAAGGTCCGACCACAATGAAAGAATGTGGGTTGAACGATGTAACATATTATGTAAATTTGGTTGACAATGTACTATATATTATAAAATGCAATTTTATGTCATATTTGTTATTCGATTAAGTAGATCTTTATATTAACTTTATTGTTATTAATTTTTTAGATTATGGATTCTGGCTAGGTTAGAGTTGAGGAGGAGGAGGAGGTACAGCTGGGGTGTGATGAGACAGTTGATGACGTTCATGCCGAAGAAGCAACTGCGGCATCTACTTCACAAACCCTCTGGAAGGGAGGTTGACTGACACGTGGTTTAAAGGTGAAAAAGGGTTCTCTTGCTGATTTGGTTTGGGACAAGTACCTAAGATATTCTAAAGGGTCAAAGCTGCAGTTTTCTAGTTTCTTGGGGTTGATGGTAAAGTCTCACTGCTCCATAAACAAGGATTGGAAAGATCAAGATCAAGCAGACAAGGACATCATGTGACGGATGCTGCAGCAGTGATACAAAGTTACGGATGAACTTCGTGATAGGATAATGTCACTTCTAGCAACATCCTTGAGGCAGTTCAAGCACCGGTTGGTATCTGGTTGGATTAGCATATCGGACTCGCACAGTGTGCCGCCGTGGGTGTTTTATGATGGTATGATCATGGTGAAGGATTGCAAAATATTCTACGACTCTCACCAAACACCAGAGTTTAAGGTACTATACAATTCTTTATTTTCCATTTATTTAACAGAACAAACAAATATTATTTGTCTATAAATAACTTACAATATACAAATTTTGTAACAAAGACATCAAGAACAAGTGAGACGTAACTTGGGATAAAAATATCCATACACACTACATGGGACGACCTGACTATAGGGCGCTTAGAGCAGTGGAAGAGCGAGGGATTGCTGACGCGCATTAATGAAGACGACACCCAATCAGTCATCGATAATGTTGAAGATGCAAGTAGGGTCCAGACTTATCTGTTTGGTCGGATGAACAAAAATAATGAGGGAGTGTATGTATTCCTTCAAAGTGAGACTGCTGAGTTGGCTTCAAAAATTGTAAGTACTTATTCTTAAAAAAAGTTGTTTACTTAGTTTTTAAAAATGTTTTCTATTTCCAAGTAATTTAATTTCTGATATTTTGCAATTTAAATTAGCTTGAATCTACTGAGCAAGAAAAGATAGTTTTGACACCTTCAAGTCAGGATGATCCTCTAAATAAGGCCATTGGGTGAAAGGATCATCCAGGGCGAGTGCGTGGTCTAGAAGGGGAACTTAGCCAAAGTGATGGGTTTCCTTCATCTCAAGCAAGACCATAGGCTGAAATTATACGGGAAATGGAGGATGCAAGTTTAGGGGAGACAGTATAGCAGGAGGTGGATCGACAATTAGCTAAGGAGCAACGAATCTATGATGAGCATCTCTGAAGACTTGAGTCTTTATTATTAGGCTAGGTGCCTACTCCTACACCGATGCCTGCTCATACACCGATTCCTGCTCATACACTGATTCCTGCTCATACACCGACACCTGCTCATATATAGACACCTCATCCTACACCGATGCCCTGTCCTAAACTGACTCCTATTGTTGCATTGATCCCTGCTCCTACATCGATGCCCCTTGTACCTGCACACTTTTCGTCTACGGGTGACACATTCCCTTATGCAAACCTCCAAGTTTGAGTTTTTTTCCACCTTAATTATATTACTTCTCCATTAATAATGTTATTTTATTAGTTATCTTACTGTTACTGTTATGAATTAATGTATGCATCTAAATCATGTCATCTATTTCAAGTGTTGGATGGTGCGACTGTGCATGTTGCATTCAGTAGGGTTTTGCAGACCGGGTCGGGCACTCTAGTACATTTCAAGCGCATCTCACCTCTTCACGCTCGTGTGTCGGTAAACGGAATTGTACATGGCCATAAGGATTCTTCACTTCCATTGGAGTGGAATGATTGGAACAAATTAATTCAAGCAAAATCTTCAATTGTTCCATGGCCTTATCTCTCATTGATGTCGGTGATGAGGTAACTACTTATATGCTTCAATGTTTACTTTTTTACTCGACTGTTAACTTTTATATTATTTTGAAATTAAAATTATATATTATTATATAATATTACATCGATAAAGAGAAAAAGGTGGTTAAAAGGAAGAGAGTGGATACAGGGAAAAAGTGTTGAAACCAATTGATGAGGGAGAGAAGGTGGGGAGAGAATTGGTGATCCCGCGGGTTGATAAGAGTAAGACAGTGAGGAAAGAAGTGGTGAAGCCTTTTGATATGACTCCCAAAAGACCGCCATTTTGGCACCAAAGTTCATCAAGAGGTTAACACGACAGAAGATGTTGTACAACTTTATCATGACGAAGGATGAGAGTGTTAGTAGCTTTAACATGAGAGTGCCAAAGCAGATTTTTCCACACGAGCAAGCCCATGGATCTGATGATCACCTTTGGTTGTGTGTAGGAATTGTTGATTGGAGACCTGCTTAATATTGATGTCATTCAGGCGTATTGTGTGTATGTATTCTTTAAATTATTAATTTATCTTTCATTTATTTTTTAGGTATACATTTACATATCTGTTTAAAAAATATTATTCAGGTGTTTGACTGCTAGACTACATGGGAACGACAAAGATTCTGCCATCACATTCTTGTGTCCATTGATAATGTCAACAGGTCAAGGCGTATTGGATGGTTCACAATGTGAACAACGTATGATATGTGGATTTTGTGCCGTCGTATGAAGATGAAGCATATATCTACTAATACCATATCATCAATTGTAAGTATATAATAACTGAACTTCTTTGCTTGTATATAATTACATATTATTACATATTGATTTATAGAACTAAATGTTCTAAAGTGATTTCTCTATTAGTTGTGGTAGCAATTATTGGTTGTTGATGGTGTTGAGTGTTGACACCTTATGCATGTTGGTGATTGATCCATTAGGTGATCATCGAGAGATCGCGATAGAGAAGTTCTTGAAGAAGTGAGTCACATTTTAGTATTCATGCATGCTGGTTTGCTTTTAGTTTGTCCTGGATAACTTGCATTCACTAAATGGCTTCGTTTTATGCTATTTTACAATGGTCATAACATTGGTTTAAGTGACAAGGGTGGACCATTCTTTATAATGGGCTTTTATTACATATATAAACAATTGAATTTTATCAATCTTTTTGTATTAATTAAGTAAATAATATGACTTTTTTTATGCTCTGACTAAATATTTGGTTAATCCATGCATGTGTGATGACAGTATCCTAAACAGCCCGATTCACAGAATTGTGGCTATTATGTGATGCGGTACATGTATGAGAATGTTAAAAATATTGACACTCTAGAAGATGATGACAAGGTAATCGTATCGATCCAAGTTGTAGTAAGGTTATTGTGTTGGTAATAGTGTTTGTACTAATGATGAGTTTCTTTTGTGAGGATAGATATTGTTTCCTTCTTTAGAAAAGCACGGAACACTTATGCCAAAGCGAATCTAGACTTTGTAAGAGATCATATGGCACAATATTGGTGTAAAAAGTACTTAAGTATCACTTAGATATTCTCCTAGCGTATTAGACTTACATTTTTTAAGGGTGAAGAAAAGTACGCTTCAAACTTTTGTAAAGTGCAACTCTTATTTTGCTAGCTAGATGTGCAAATACATGATTGAATTGGTTTGTACAATTCAACTAGCAACTCTTATTTTGCTAGCTAGATGTGCATATATATATATATATGTAGTAGTGTGTTTTGATCACCAAAGAGTGAAATACCAGTTGGATGCTCTATACAGGTACACATGTACGTATTTGGTTGTGGGTTGTGTATGAAAGCAAATGGAGAAGCAGGAAAAAAATAATAATAAATACACCACAGTTCAGCCATAAACCGTGGTTTCAAATATTTGGGGCGAGACTATATACGATAATTACAGGCTAAAACCATCATTTTAAAGCTTGTTTCCCGTAGTTTCTACTGATTATATACGACAGTTGAATGAGGAATCTTCGTTTATAAAGGCATATAAACAACGGAAAACAAGCTTTAAAATGATGGTTTCGGAACCATGGTTTTTTAAGCATATATAATCAGTAGAAACCACGGGAAACAAGCTTTAAAACGACGGTTTCGGAACCATGGTTTTTTAATCATATATAAAATGGCGGTTTTGAACCGTCGTTTTTAATATATTTCTATATGCGTCAAAAGCATATACCACGGTCATAACCGTGGTTTTTAGCAAAATATTTGTGGTCTTAAATGATTTTTCCACCAGTGCCTGTTTATCGCATTTTTGACTGTTTTTCTAGTTTTCTATCTAATTATCACCCAAATTTACCTCTAATTGAGCACCTCATATATTCTCGTCGACGTAAATTTGTTATGTTCTAAGTGCGTAAATAAACCCTAAACATACTTGAATTTGTTGTGTTGACATGGTGTGACTAGTCAATACGGTGTCACTATTAAAAATACCTATGTCCAATTTTTTTATTCAAATTAACTTAAAAGTACTACAAATATATAAAATTATATATTTGAATGAGTTTCACGTCATACACATCGACATTAATATCATCTATAGCCGTGTTTTTGGAAAATTAGTGTGTTTTAAACACCGTTTGTAATATATGATAAGATTTGGATAAATATTATAATTTTTAAAATTATTTATAATTTTTTTTAAATAAGGACAATATTGTAAAAAAAGAATTTAATTCCAACCACGTACTTCACTTAACATACGAGTTCAGTAGCATTATTATTGTTGTTGTCATCGTCAATGATACTAGTCTAACCCATTACCACCATTATTTTGCCACGAGCATATGTATGTTGGAACTCGTTTTAGCTGCTGTTGTCCTATCACACTATATTAATAATTATAACGTCATATTTCTATGATATTATTATTTATAGGATTCTAGATCTTAAAGTTTAGCTATATAAAGGTGAAAGGTATGGTGTATTTTTATTAATTTTGCTCTTTTATTCCATTTAAAGAAATTTCTCTTCTAAGATTTTTTGGGTACGTGCTTTTACTTTGAGTCTTGAGAGGAAGGCAACTGTCACGAGTATATTTCATAAATAAATTTTTTTCGCTTGGAAGTCAGGTCCAGCGGTATACGCAGCACACATAGTCCACATATAGTAAACAAGCACACGCAGCGAGAATCAAGGGATATCTAGGCAACCAAACAAAGCAACACTCATGATCGGCGTCGGGCCAAGGCCCGACCAGCCTAACCGAACCAACCCTTGTGCCACAAGCATGGCTGAGGGTGGTCTTGAACCACCCCACGGTGAGTTCCCTCATCCTCACACCCCTTTGCCCAAAGGCATGGATGTGCGGGGCACTCCACTAAATGAACACCTTCCCTAGTGGAGCAACCCCAGTGCCAAGCACCTTCAGTAGGGACGCACTAGCGTGGGCAACGCTGTGCACTCACCACCACCCGGACCTTCTCGGCCATGCCGGACACAAGTCTCAACTTAGTGTGTCGCCCCTCGCACTCCCGCACTTGCCCATGTGCGGAACCAGTCATACGACAAGCGCACGCTGACACAACTTAACATTAGGGACACCGGCAGGTGGGGCAAGGCCCCACCGCCGTTGGAGCCCACTACCCGAGCTAGAGGTAGTGGGACATGCCAATAGGCATGTTCTAGGCACTCACGTGTCTAGCCGGGTGCTCTCCAGGCAACCCGGGGTGACCCACGACTAGTTCACCTAGCCGCCGGTGTGGCCCCGTGAGCTCAACACCGCCAAGGAGTCCAAGTGTCCCGACATCCCCATTCATGGGTAAAATATAGCCTTTGAGGCCCTCGGGCACTTAGGTGCCCAGCCAGGACACAGCGCCGCGTAGGCTGCCTGGGGGCAGGCCAGGCAGAGACTAACCAGCCCCCTATAGAGGTTAATGTACCTTTCAGACCAGACGCAGACATGCCCCTTTGCAGCCAAATCCCGACATAGTCTAGAAATACTTCAAAAATTCACTAAAATCAGATGCAAGCTCCAATTGCCACGAAACTTTGCCAACATCTCTTATTAGTCATGGGTGACCTTCGGACTTCTTGGGTCCCCAGCAAAGTTGTCAAAGTCCCACACGTTTTGAGCCAACTTCATATCGGCTACATCACAGTGCCTGCGGCAGTGCGCTGGTCACTGGGTGCCTGCGGCAGCGCCCAGCACCAGCTTCCTGCAGCACCAGGCACTGGGCGCCCTAGACAAGGTCTGGGCGCCTAAGATGGTGCCTGCATGCCCCAAGGTGCACACGACGAGGCTCGTGGGCCCTCGACATTGCACCTTGTGCCTACGGAGACTAGTTGGGGTGTGCCGAGTGCCCGTAACCAGGTACTCGCTCGGACACCCGTGGGCACTCGCGGGCAACAAGCCAACTTCGTTGCCTGCCCCACGCCGCACCCGTCGAGCAGAGCAGCATTGCCCGACAGCACACACAAGACATCAAGTAATCGAACACAAATATCTTGGGACACATTGGAAAGGCATGAATACTTCTTTCATTGATTATCGAACATGATTACAAGTACATGAACATCATTATATGGGCAACATTACAAACCTTAGCCATATTGCAGGGGCTAACTAGAAAATAGGCGTGACAGCAACCATAGTCTAATAGCAGTAACAGAATCACAGAGATCTCTAATCCCTACTATTACGCTTTCTTATTCATAATGTCGCAATGGACTATCCGATAGTGAGAGATCGAGAAAAGTATTATATATAGAGAGTTATAGCTGTTCGCTGAAGTATTTCTAACAGAAGAAACCAATCAACGGGGACTAGCCCCGAAACGCTCCTTCCTCAAATCAAACTGAGAATTTCATTTGGAAAACCGCGCTTGCAAGCAGCGATCAAGGCTAGCTCGCTTCTAATTCTGTAAATCCTTGTTCTCGTAAGGTATTGGTGATCGATTTCTTGAAATGGTTGATCGCCTCGATCTGCATGGAGCTATACTTCGCTCTTTTTTGTGATAATTAGCTCTTTAAAGTTATGTTTCAATATAAACCTCTGCTTTCTGTACAGAAGGATCGATCCTACAGAAGAGAAGAAACCTGGAGATCGTGAGAAGAACAGAAGTTCGATTCCGACGATGACGACGAGTAATGAATACAAGAAACAAGAGACAAGTAGTCTTGGATCGTTTCGAAGTGTCTTCGTGCACGCCGACGGCATGGATATGTTGTTGATGGTGTTCGGTGCAATCGGAGCCGTAGGGGATGGATTGACCCCGCCTCTGGCGCTGTTCATCCAAGGCAAGAACTTCAACCATATCGGAAGTAGTGTAAATTTCAGCAATCCGAGTGTCATAACTGACACTGTGAATGAGGTAATATATTTAATTTTGCTTGTTCGATCGAGTCTCTTCGAATTTCGTGATGACTGGTTAATTGTCGCTTCAGCCTAAGAGCAACTACATTTCTTACCCACTCCTTACTGAGACAATAATACTGAATCCTTAAAGCATATAGAGAGGAGTTCTTAGCTAAAGTGGGTTTCTTAATATAAGAGGTGAAAGACTAAGAGAAAAAAACAAATAAAATATAATATATAAAGATTTCCTTAATATTTGATTGCTATGGATGCTCTAAGGGTTTGTTTCTTGACACATTTACATAAATGAAGGTTAAAATAGAAAAAGATAAATAGTGATGTGGAGGAGAAATAATAAGGGAGGGTTGTTTAATTAAAAACCAGATGGGAGGTTCTTTTTGGAAAGAGATAGATTTTTCTGGCATGGAAAGGGAATAGAGAAAATATTATAATAATATATTTTAATAGATAAATCACTACATTGCTATTTGGTCATTATTTTGTTAGAAATTTTGTTGTGTGGCGGCGAGAGTGGCATGCTAGCTACGAAGAACGGGCCGGAGTCCGTCACGACTTTTATGTGCCGAGTCTTCTTATTTTGTTTTGTAGCAGTATTATTTATACAATAGGTTGTTGTTTCGATTTCAAACAGCCCATAAGAAACTGATCAAATTTTATCCATTACTCATCGGTTTTTGCGGTCTGGATGATGTTGCAGAATTCACTTTTCCTTTGTTACGTTGCCATCGGTGCTTGGGTTCTCTGTTTCCTTGGTGAGTCCCCCTCTAACACTCTACGCACCTTGCTTTCATAGCGTTTTTAATTGTTTGTTACAACTGTTGAATAAATTAACATCACTGTTGCTAAGCGATGCTTAGTACACATTCTCAACTTTCTACTGAAATCACATCGCTCGTGTGTGTCTTTCAGAGGGATATTGCTGGACAAGAACAGGAGAAAGACAAGCTGCCAAGATGAGAATGCGATACTTAAAAGCAGTGTTAAGACAAGACGTTGGTTACTTTGATTTGCACGTGTCTAGTACCTCTGAGGTCATCTCTAGTGTTTCCACTGATAGCCTTGTCATTCAGGATTGCATTAGTGAAAAGGTAACTAACTACGTACATGTTTTCAAGCACAACAGAAAGAGAAAATTACCACCTCCGTCCCATATTGACTTTTCTGTTTGCTTTTTGGTATATTTTTTCACTTCAATATTAAACATATAAAATAAAATAAATTTATAAAATAAATTTCTATCAAATATTGTTTTTCATATAAGGATTCTATTGTAAAACTTAAATTTGTAAAATTATGTTATATTATATGTTAAATATTGAAGTAAACGACATGTCTAAATAGTGAAAGGGAGGAGGGAGTAATACACTTAAAAACAAGAAGAAGCTGGACTCACGCTCCTTCTCTTTGCAATTAATACTGTTGCTAATGTCCAAATTAAGATAATTTGTAAATCTTTTCCATAATCTCTTTATAAGTGATGGTTATTTAAATTAAAAGTTTCATTATTCTTACTATTTGAAGCCATACTTTAAGTGCTGGATTCAAATACTTCTTTGTACATGATACAGTGAATAAAGAAAAAAACTCCACACCATACCACATGAAACTAATTAATATTACCCTATTTGTAATATAAGTCATTTTAGAGATAAATCTCCATACATTTAAAATTCAAAATAGTAGGTACTTCCTATACAAAACTTATAAAAGTAATCTTATCCAATTATATTAGATATATTTCTCTACTTCTTTTATAAGTTAAATATATTAATTTCTCTATAATATGATCAACCAGGTTCCAAATTTTCTGATGAATGTGTCCTCATTCATTGGCAGTTACTTCATAGCATTCTTAATGCTTTGGAGACTAGCCATAGTCAGCTTCCCGTTCATAATCCTACTGATAATCCCGGGGCTAATGTACGGTCGGGTTATGATTAGTTTAGCCCGGAAGATGGGAGCGGAAAACAGTAAGGCCGGGATCATCGTCGAACAGGCTGTATCATCCATCAGAACCGTCTACGCATTCGTCGGGGAGAATAAAACGATCACAGCCTTCTCCTCCGCCCTTGATGGCTCCGTGAAACTCGGACTCAAGCAAGGGCTGGTCAAAGGGCTTGCAATCGGGAGCAATGGGGTTAGGTATGCGATTTGGGCATTCAACTATTGGTACGGTAGCAGATTGATTATGTATCACGGTGCTCAAGGTGGTACTGTCTTCGCAGTTGGAGCTGCTCTCGCCTTCGGTGGACAGTAAGTATTTTACTACTCTTATACCAATACCTTGTCTGATGTCTCGTAAACAGCTTTATCCATGTGCATGCGATCTTCTTTAATGATTTTCTTTGGATATTTTAGCTAGTGTTTGTTGGTGAGCTTGGTAATCTAGTTACGGCTGGCCCCACCCACTTTATCAATTCTGCTATTCTACAATTAGTTGTATAATAAGTATATCCGTAACAATTTTCATACATCCTCATAGATATTTGCCCACAATTATTACCAACTCGAAAATTTATTTTAGATAAGTCACGGAAAAAAACATTCATTGCGATAGTACATTGAACTCTAAGATTAAATATTAACTGTATTTTAAGAGAGAAAACCTTGATTAATGTTTTGTTTGACCAGCATGATTATCGTTTTTTCTGTTTAAAAAGGAGTAATATGATTACATTGTACCCCACATTTCAAAGCCAAAATTTGGAGCTATAAATCTATAATCACCCATAACACACAAATAGTACAATTTGTTTGCCGATATGGAAGTGCTACGAATAGTACAATTTCCAAACTAATGTTTTGTGGCTTGGTTTAGTTAGTCAAGAATATGAATCACTCGACTTTTGAGTTTGACCACTCACAGTCACATACTTGTCTAAAGGTGTTTGTTCCTTCCTATTAAGGTATATTTATTATATGTCCAGTCTATGTGTAGATTGATTCAAAACTTATCTGAGGAAAAAATATCTATCACCTTGTTATCGGTTTCTTTAAAGTATTTTAAAGAAACATAATATTTCTCCCAAACTCTCGCTTGGTTTCTCTCAATGTCACGCTATTAGTAGAGTTCTTACAATTCTAACCTACGTCAAAAACTCATTTGTAACTAGTTAAAGTTTCTTTCGTCTCCCATCATAGTTACTTTACAAAAGTTAATATGTAAAATTAAGAAAATACTATAAATAATAATTTGTACATGAAAAATATTTTATAATTTTTAAAACTTAATATTTTCACTTAATTTTTTTACATATTTTAGGCAAAATGCACTACATACCTTAATTTTACCTTTTTTTTTGTTAATTCATAAATAATCATAATTTGTAATAAAAAGGTTCTTCTGATATCATTAAAAAAAATTAATTCGTCAAACACCCCAAGTTGTTGTATTGTATATATAAAAAGACCAAATTACTCATGCTTGTTAATAAGCATTAGCATAGTTCACCATCTTTATATTTTTTAGTTCACTAAATATGAGATAAATTAATAAAATATACAAAAAAGTAAACAAAAACAAAAATTTAAATCATTTGAAATGCTGGTCAAAATTTGCCAAATTTATATATATCAAAGGGAAAATTCACAATACACTCCTAAACATTTTAAGAATTCACAATATACTCCTTTCAAAACACATTTACAAGATACCCTTAAAAAGTTTTGAAATTCATAAAATACCCCTAATCCGTGAACTGGCCTTGAATAATGACTAATTTACCCTGACATTGTAGGTCATGTTTCAAGTTCACAATATGTCAATTGCCACGTTTTTATTTACAGGAATTTTATAAAATTTTACAAAAAACATATATATAATTAAAAAATATTTTTAAAAGGTGATAAAATTATAAACAAATAACTAAAACAAACAAAAAAGTGAAATATAATAATAATCTTTAAATATTAAATATACACAAATATTCAAACAAATTAATGATTAAATATTATATAATAAGCATATATGTAAGTTGATACATAAAACTAATCCAATATAAGATGAGAAGAAAAAACATATATATGTATATAGATGTTGACCTAAATTAATTGATATATTGACTAAAAATTGTAACAATATATATAGAAATATATATATATATAATTAAACAAATTGAAAAGCATACTCAATTACAAAAATATAATATATTATTTAGAATTTACCCTTGTCGTAGAATAAGTATATAAAAAAATATTATAAAAAAATTCAAATTTTATTTTATACTATTCTCTAAGCTCTTCATACTATAAGTAGTTAATTTATATTACCTATTCCTCTTATGCTGAGCCACTCTAGAGTGACGCATCTGGAGAGGTGTATATGTTACCTCAGAACAAAACCCCAAAGCGGACAATATCATGACAATGAGATACATATCATCTTATATTGGATTAGTTTTGTTTGTAGACATGCATACATATATAATTATTATAAAATATATAATCAATAATTTGTTTTAAGATTTGTGTATATTTAATGTTTAGGAATTATTTATTATATTTCAATTCTTTATAAGTTTTAGTTTTTATAATTTTATTGTTTTTTGAAATATTTTTTGTAATTATTTATATTTTGTAGTATTGTAAATATTTTTTTGTAAAATTTCAGAAAAGCCCCAAATAAATAAAAAGTGGCACATTGTGAATTTCAAACAAATGTCAAAGATAAATAGTCATTATTCAAGGTCAGTTCATGGATCAAAGGTATTTTGTGAATTTCAAAATTTTTTAGATGCATCTAGTGAACGTGTTTTGAAAAGGGGTATATTACAAATTTTCCGAGTTTCAAAATGTACAAATAATTTTAACACATCATTTATAAGTTAGAAACTTCATAGTATATAGTAGTATTGTTGAAAGTATTAAAATTTTATTCACTACAACTATTGTACTTTAATAAATTTGCAATAAAAATTCCTACATAAAAATAGAAGAGAATAAAAATTTATTATATCTAGTAATATTACACTTTTTATATATACATCTAAATAATATAAAAAATAATTTTCTCTAACTTAAAAATATATAAAGTTTAAAAATATAATACATTATTTGGATGTTATAAATTTCACTTAAACTATACAAGGTAAAATTATTTAAATAATTAAAAAAGTTATTATCTTTACTTTTTAGTTTATGACTTTTTATTGTAAACTGGTCAGATCATCTTAAAGGACACATCACAACGTAGTAGTAGTAGTAGCGTAAAGGTTGTACGTCAGGTGCAGAAAAAAATGACTTATTTTAGATGCATTCAAATTTTCCAATGAAGGTATAGAACTAGAATTCGATTTTGTCCTTACAGGGAAAAAACTATTTTTAAATTTCATTGATCTCTCAAGTTCAACACATTTCCATCTTAGCTAGTATCTTTTACTCCTAAGAAGAGTTAGCTAGTGCTATTTCAAGATCAATGTGTCCGTTCTTGGTCGTGTTCTACTGGAGCATGTCATTAGCTCGTAGGTTTTTGTGTGTTATTATATCCCTTTGCTTAGGGTTAGCTTCAGTGGCGGATCCAGAAATCTTGTTTAGGGGGTTAAAAATAAATTTGACACTCAGAAATTGTTTAGGGGGCTAAAAAAATTTTTGACACTAATTTTCTTTAAAACTTTATATTATGTTGTCTTTTTTAAAAATTTATAAGAGTAATTTGACAAATTTTCAAACCTTTTGTATCTGTTGTGACCTTCAACCCTCTTTTATTTCCTAAGGGGGCACTTTTTGTTTTATGTAACACTATTTATATATTACTTTTCTATATGTATCTTATTACTTAAAAAATAATTTGCACTACCATCCTCTCATTTAAAAAAATGCTAGAAGTCTTAATCGAACTTCCTTAAATTAGTCGGTTGTTTTAGTACTTTGGGCATTAATCAGACTTCCTCTAATTCCCATTTTTGCCCTAATAATTGAAAAGTGTTAGGTCATTATGTAATTTCTTTTTCCATGCAGATCTCTTGGCTCCACTCTAGCTAACATCAAACACTTCACGGAGGCTGCAGCTGCAGGAGAGCGGATACTGCAAGTAATAAAGCGAGTTCCCGAAATTGACTCTGAAAGCACAAACGGACAAACCCTAGAAACTATGATAGGAGATGTCGAGTTCAAGAATGTGGAATTCGCGTACCCATCGCGACCGGATTCCATAATTTTCCATAATTTCTCTCTTAGAGTCCCTGAAGGAAAGACAGTGGCGCTGGTGGGCGCTAGTGGGTCCGGAAAATCTACCGTGGTTTCCTTATTGCAGAGGTATTATGATCCGCTTGGTGGTGAAATATTGTTGGATGGTGTGGCGATTGATAAGCTTCAACTTAGGTGGTTGCGGTCGCAAATGGGTCTAGTGAGTCAGGAGCCTACTTTGTTTGCGACAAGCATCAAAGAGAACATAATATTTGGCAAGGAAGATGCCTCCATTGAAGAAGTTGTTGAGGCTTCCAAGGCTGCCAATGCACATAATTTTATTTCTCAGTTGCCTCAAGGATACGACACCCAGGTATTTTATAACTTTTTTTTACCATCAATGCATGACTTACTCTCCTGATTGTTCTTCTTCTACATGAATTTAGTTGAAAATTTTCATATAACCAATGCGAAGAATACGAACCATCAACTTGCTACTTTTGAATTTATATTTAGGTGAACTGCATGTATTTGAGTCTTAAAAATAATTGTATTTTTAAGTTGACGCCAATTAGCGATTGTTGGAATAATTTTGTATTGGTGGCAGGTGGGAGAGAGGGGAGTTCAAATGTCAGGTGGGCAGAAACAAAGAATAGCAATTGCTCGCGCCATTGTGAGGAAACCTCGCATTCTTTTACTGGACGAGGCAACTAGTGCCCTAGACTCTGAATCAGAGCGAGTTGTTCAAGATGCACTAGACAATGCAGCAGTTGGTCGCACAACCATCGTGATCGCTCATCGTCTTTCCACCATTCGCCACGCATACAACATAGCTGTTGTGCAAAATGGCCAAGTAATGGAGATTGGGTCCCATGATGAGCTGTTTCAAGTAGAAGATGGGATCTATTCATCTCTTGTTCGCCTGCAACAACTAGAGAAGTCCAGCGGTGATAGGAAGCAACAGTCTTCAAACCCATCGTCTACATTCTACTCTGATAGGATCGATAATTCAAGCCATTGTAAAATTTCATTGGTGAGCCGCTCGAGCTCAACTAACTCAGCCCAATCAATTCATGATCAACCATTAGAGGAAAATAACTTTGAGGAAGAGAAAACCAATTATAAGTACGTTGTGCCATCTTTTAAGAGGTTATTGGCTTTGAACCTGCCAGAGTGGAAGCAAGGAGTAGTAGGATGCTTTTGTGCGATATTATGCGGGGTTGTGCAACCAATTTTCGCATTTTTGATGGCATCGCTTATATCGGTGTTTTTCCTATCGAGTCACGAAGAGATAAAGCATAAGATATCTTTCTATGCATTGCTCTTCCTTGGGTTATTTGTATTTACCTTGGTGGTGAATGTGGGACAACATTATTGTTTTGCCTACATGGGCGAGTACTTGACCAAGAGAGTGAGAGAGCTGATGTTGTCAAAAATGCTGACGTTTGAGATTGGCTGGTTTGATCAAGATGAGAACTCAACCGGCTCTGTCTGCTCACGGCTCACCAAAGATGCTTGTGTGGTATGCACTTTTGAAATATAGTTATATACAAATTTGGTTTCTTTACAATGCATATAATGGAGCTCCTTGTATAGTATTATCTTTTTATTGCAGGGAATAGACTTTGATATGTTATTGTTTTCAACCTTGTCTTGTTCTAGGTAAGATCCTTGGTGGGAGACAGAATGGCTTTGATGATTCAAGCCATCTCAGCTATCATGATTTCAATTGTCATGGGCTTAGTTATTGCTTGGCGGCTCGCTATCGTCATGCTTGCAGTGCAACCTATGATTATTGTTTGTTTCTACACACGTATTGTCCTCCTTCGAAACATGTCCAAGAAAGCTGTTAAAGCCCAAAATGAAAGTAGTAAGATAGCAGTAGAAGCTGTTTCAAACGTTCGAATTGTCTCGTCTTTCTCTTCTCAATCTAGGATTTTGACAATTCTTGAGAAGGAGCAGGAAGGTCCAAGAAGAGAAAGCATTCGTCAATCATGGTACGCCGGAATTGGGCTAGGAACTTCACAAAGTCTTGTGTGTTTCACTTTGGCTCTTAATTTCTGGTATGGGGCAAGCCTCATAGCTCATGGATACATCAATGCAAAACAAATGATTGAAACCTACATAATTCTTGTTAGCACAGGCATGGTCATTGCTGACGCTGGAAGCATGACAACAGACCTCGCAAAAGGTGCTGATGTTGTTGGATCTGTTTTTGGTATTCTGGATCATGTGACAGAGATGGAACCAAATGACCCAGAAGGGTATAAACCTGAGAAAATAACGGGGCACATCAACTTCCAGGATGTGGATTTTGCATACCCGGCGAGACCAAATGAGTTGATTTTTAAGGGGCTTTCACTCAGTATACAAGCTGGTAAAGCAACCGCTTTGGTAGGACATAGTGGGTCTGGTAAGTCAACCATTATTGGCTTGATTGAGAGGTTTTATGACCCGTTACAAGGCACCATCAAGGTTGACGGGCATGACATACGATCATATAACTTGAGGTCCTTACGAAGACACATAGCATTGGTAAGCCAAGAGCCAACACTTTTTGCTGGCACTATAAGGGATAACATAGTATACGGAACTTATGATAATGAAATAGTTGATGAGCTTGAAATTTTGGAAGCCGCAAAGGGTGCCGATGCACATGACTTCATATCAGGGCTTAAGGATGGGTATAATACTTGGTGCGGAGACAAAGGCACACAACTATCAGGAGGGCAGAAACAACGAATAGCCATAGCAAGGGCTATCCTTAGGAATCCATCAATTCTTCTACTTGATGAGGCCACGAGTGCCTTGGATGGTCAATCAGAGAAGGTTGTTCAAGATGCATTGGAGCGGGTTATGGTTGGAAGGACGAGTGTGGTGGTGGCACATAGGTTAAGTACTATACAAAACTGTGACATGATCGTTGTGTTGGACAAAGGAAAGGTGGTAGAGAAAGGTAATAATTCCACTTTGCTTGCCAAGGGTCCTTCTGGAGTGTATTATTCTTTGGTTAGCCTTCAAAAGGATCTTAGTAGCCCGTAGGTGGCATGAACTATAAATGACACACATACACAGATATATATATATAATGATCAAGGTTGGCGTTTATCTATGTATGAATATTCATATTAGGGTGTATGACGTAGTGATGTTCCCATGCTTTAGAAGGATATCCTTTCTTAGTGAGAATATCGAATAGGAACTTCATGGGTGAAAAATAAAAAGGACTTGCCTTGCCCCTATCACCTAAGGATGATGAAGACGCTGAAAATAAAATTTTGCACATATTTCTTGATCAATATTAAATGTATCATTATAATGTCTTCTTCGAGGTGCAATGCAAGTCTTGGTTGCTTTGAATTAAGAACTTGTGCGGTGAAGGTGAGAGTGTAAAAGAAGAAACAGTATACATGCTACACAAACAAGCACACCCATCCGATAAACCTAACTGAACAGAAATAAAGGGCAAACAAACTAGCGCACCCATCCCATAAATCCAATATAATTCAAATCAAACGTCCGCCTTGGTTGTCATGGGTCTTTCTATGTTTTTCTTTTTTTAGTTCACAATATGTCATATTTATATATTTAGTTTACTAAATATGAGATAAATTAATAAAATATACAAAAAAGTGAAAATCATAAATATAAATCATTTAATATGATGGTCAAGTTTTGCCATACCTCTTTTCAAAACACGTCTTGGGGCTAGAAGGTTTTACAAGAAGAAAGATATTAAAGTCTGAAGGGTTGCTCCAATAGAATAATTCCACATGGACAAGGGTTTAAAGATAGGTGTTACCTTAGAAAGTCTATAAATAGGAATTAGGGGCTCATTTGTAGGGGGACACAAAAAATAAGAGAGACTCTAGAAAAGATCTCCAATGCTGTAACACTAAAGAAAGAAATAAAATACTGTCAAGAAGTGAATGTAGGCCGGATTATTGACTGAACCACTATATATTTTGGTGTTCTTTTCGGTAATGATCCTTCGATGTTAGCGTGTAGAAACTGAATTACTTGTTTTCAATATTAACCAGGTAAAAGTAGTTATTATTTATGTTCTTATTGTGTGAATTTAAGACATTTTTAAAATTTTAATTAATTAATTAATAAGGAGGATGATAATGACATTGAGGGGTAGATGGCAATTTCTATTGTACAACCAGAAGCACAAAGCATTGTGCTTCCAATGATGATGTGTTTTTGTATTTTTTTTGTTTTTATTTTAAAATTTTAAAAAATAGATAACTTAATAAAATCTTATTAATATAACCGTCCAGTAAAAAGCTGGAGAAAATATACTAGAACAAAAATAGTTTATTATTTAAATTAAAACTTTTAATTTTAAAAAATATATTATTACTATAAACATTAAGCAAAAATTTAGAGAAATTCTACAACATAAACGGGTAATCTATTATTACTACAGCGTATCTGAACCTAACTTGAGAATTTTAAAAATGAATTCTCTATTTTTTTCTAAGAACAACTAGTATCCATTGTCTACTCTACCAAAAGTAAGGAACATTGTGAAATTAAGTTTGAACAAAGGTTAAAAAGCTGAACAACAAGTATAGATTATATGAACACAAACTTTATGTTTGAAAATCGGTAAACCAATAAATATGGTATATTATATTTACATTGGTTTATTATAAAATTTCTTATGAACAAATAGATCTAATTTTGAACACTTAATAATAAATAGATGAACATACAGTCAAAAAATTTGAACAAACTAATTTTATATTTGTAAACATGAACATGAGTTTTGGAAAAATGAACAATATGGAGTTAATTTTGAACAAAGTATTTTACAAGTTGAACAAGTAACACTACATATCAGAACCTAAATTTAAGTCTTAACAAAATTTTGAAATATATGAAATAAATTTTGAACAAAAGTTAAAAAGTTGATCAACAAGTATAAATTATATGAACACAAACTTGATGTTTAAAAAATGGTAAAGCAATAAAAATGAAACAAATTTATTACTACGGTGTATCTGAACCTGAACTTAAAAATTTTCAAAAATGAATTCTTTATATTACTTTATTTTTAAATTTTCTAAGAACAACTAGTATCTAATTTAAACTTTAACAAAAATTTATGAACAATGTGAAATAAATTTTGAAATATATATTGAACAACAAGTATAAACTATATGAATACAAACTTTATGTTAAATTGGTAAACCAATAAATATGGTATATTATATTGATACTGTTTTATTATGTATATAATTTTTAATGAATAACTAGCATAAAAAGATGAACAGGTTTTAAACAATAGTTGAACATATGATCCAAAAAAATGAACAAATGGTATATTTAATTGACAAGGTGTCTTGAAAGTTGAACAACTAATAATATTGTGTTAACAACAAATTCATTTTTTTTAAATAATTTTCTTTGAATAACTAGTCTCGAAGTTGAACCTTAACAAAATTCAGAAACATTTTGAAATAAATTTTGTACAAAAAAGTTAAAAAGTGATGCAATGAGCATCACACAGATCAATAGTTATATGGCTTACATGATTACGACATTGAGGAGGTTCTCTAGTTCTTCATCATTTAATTCTGTGGATTTATGCATCGATGTAAATTGTAAAATTCTTTCTTCTTCAGCGATGAGTTACTAGAGTGAATTGAGCAGAATCAAATTAAAAAAAATTATAAACTTTGAAATTAGCGTTGAATTGATCTGACTGAGATTAGGGAGAAAGAAAAAGAAGAAGAACGGCAATAATTGCAATGAAGAAGAACGACAAAAATTACGATAAAGAAGAACAATTGTAACTGAGGTGAAGAAAAATGTCGATAATTGTGATGAAACAGAACAACCATAACTGCAATGACGAAAGTGTTTGTAGATATTCAAAAAAAAATCTTTTAGAATTATAAATTGTTAAAATACTTTCTAAAGAAAATTAAAAATAATTTATTTTATATAATTGTAGAAAATAAAACTTGAAAATAAATTTAGTCACTTAAAAATAAATGACACGTCAGACTGGAAACACATTCCGGTTGTATAGTAGACTAATTGGTACTTGTTTGCAAGTATTATTTGATCATAATAGCTTGTCTTTACTCTCTACCTAATCAAAGGTTAGTCCATGTATTACTCACACAAACTAGGGTCTTATGATTTTGTTTTCATTTATTCTTCTTTTTTTTTGTACTCTTTCCTACCCTTTAGGGTCTTTGACGAGTTTGCTTCATTTTAGGCTTCTTTTTTGTAATCTTTCTTATGCCTAAGATTAGGGTATTTTACGATTCCGCTTCATTAAAGCTTTTTTTTGTACTTTTTCCTATGCCTAAGATTAGGGTCTTTTATGATTCTATTTCAAGTAGGCTTCTTTTTTACTCTTTCCTAAGTCTAAGATATGTTTTTTTAAGTGGTTCTTTCTACTAGGTAGGGTCATTCAACCAATTATATTGCGATTTCTGCCATGCTAATATAGCACACAAACTTGTATTATGTGGGGCGTAAATTTAAGAACACTTAGTAGTGAGAGGATTATGAGTAAAGTACAATACGAAATTGCATGAAAATTTAAATGTAATTCACTCATATCACTAATGGCCTTACCGAAGTCATCGTAACATCAAAATTAATGTCATCATAATCATGTGTTGAAAAACAATTACGAACTCTTAGACACTCACATGAGGTGGTTGGACCATGCTACTTACTAGGTTTTCCATCCTTTTTTTTTGTTGCGAGAGGTGATCATTTGACATTTTTTTCTATCTATACACAGTTTTGTTCCATTCCCATTCTTGACTTCTTTAATTTTTTTCAACAAATTTAAGTTGTGTTTCAAATTTCATAAATCAAAACACTTACATAATGGGAAAAAAATAAAATTACATTAATTTAGACTTACATCTAACTTTATTTCATGAATTTTGGGCTTGCACTTATGCTGAGATCTATTCCTATTCTTAGCTAATGGACATGACATATTTGTAGAATATTTAATGAGATATTATAGTATCTAGAGATGATCCATTTCTAGGTCCCTTCATACATTTTATTTCAATGACGTACTCAATTACTAACACATAAAAGATAGGCAAAGCGAAGAGCCGAACTTTTTTTTTTACGCGCAGAGTGTAAAAAATCAAACCCCAATCTGTTTCTTTCGATCCAAAAAATATCTACACCGGACAATTTTAAAAACTTTCGAGAGCTACAAAAGTTTTCAAGGGTGGAGAGATGGCAACAAAGAGTTTGCACCAACATACAAGTACTACTTATCTACTAGCAATCGGTACACCAGAAATGTGCCTACTAGATCCAGAGACAAACACAGGACTCCAGCATGGTACAGCTACTTACCATCGTGAGAAACATTCCCATTTTTGTTCACACCAGAAATACCTCTACATTGCAGTTTCATGGGGCACTAGTTGCTGTAATTGCAGGTGTGACAGGATCCTCTGGCGCGGAAAAGGAATACAGCAACTATCCTACCGCTGTGGCACTAGTAAATTTTCTGATCATCGACTTGTTTCTGCTCTTTTCTGCACAGAGATAGAAGTCATCAACTCAAAAGCTAATCCAAGGGCAGTTGCATTAAGCAAGTTCCTAGGGCCATGAATCATCAGAAAAGATAATGTAAGAGTTCCTTTTTCCCCTGTTCATAACCTTCTTCAACGTCAATAGTATGGCAATTCAGATTCTTCCTCTGCTTCACTCACTCATGAGTCACGACTATATGACTTAGGTCATTTCCACTGTTATTTGAACTTGCTCATCTTTGTTCATTACAAGTTCTACCATTTATGATTCCATTCTTCTAAAACAAGTGGTGAAGGACATGCAAGAACATCAAGTACAGTAAGCTCATCAATCAAGACATCACCAACAGTAATTCAGTATCTGTATATACTAGAATAGAGATTATTGAAGTAGCCTTTAATTCCTCACATCTAATACCAGTTTTGATTATCAAATAGATCATAAACAGTTTGCTTTGTACGTTTGATCAACTTTCTGCTCATTCATTATCTGATCCTTAGTTTATTAATACATATAATGGTGTACGCAATACATTATTTTGAAGCTGTACCTGTCCGCTAGCTATGAACCTATAATTTTCTACACAAGTAGACATTTGAGCTCACAAGCTTACACGTATGAACATCAACATGAGCAATAAGCACGGCACTGATGCAACATTTTAGGTCCTCTTACTGTGTGGACGCTTTGATTTAGCATAAAACCAGGAGCTGATGAAGGAGCAAAATCAAGAACCAGAAATATAACAGAATATTGCACTGCATTGCCTCAATACTACATCCTGAGCAAAAGTCCTGACATGGCTTACCATCAAGCATCCCTCATTTTAGGATATAAAATATGCCGAATTATTGATTTTCAAAGTTGAATAACCTCCTTATTGTCCCACGCACATCGTAAAGAAGAAATAGAGAAAGTGGATGTTCGGAATTTGATCGATGGGCCTGAGTTTTGGATCTTCCCGTGCTAGTTTCAGCCCGAAGCGAAAAATTCTTGCTTGCGGGGAACGTAAATATTAAGCTTCACAGCAACACTAGTATACGAAACACCAGGGCCCTGTTCCTTAAATAGGAGTAAAGGAGTCGGCAAGGTCGTCACCTGTGCCTGTAAGGCTGGAGTAGTTGATCCACTCGCAGATAATTTGACCCCGAATACGTCGACCTGTGGCTTAGATGATATCTTCGTAACCTCTATAGCAGTTGAACTGCATCTCATCGATAATACACTTCTTCAGTACCCACGGTGCTGCAGAATTATATAGTTTGTACGGGTCTAAATTTAAAATTAAATAAATATTATAAACATATAAGAGAAAATTTATAATATAATTAAAAAGTGTTATAGTTCATAATATAGCTTGATTTCAACACATATCTCTATAAGGTTTTGAAAAATTCATAATATACTCTTGAGAAATAACCTTCATTATTTTACCACTAATATTGCAAAGTTCACAATATGCTATCTTTTATTCAGGATCATTTTATAAAATCTTATAAAAATTTAAAATATGTAAAAAATATATTTAAAAATTATAAAAACATAAAACATATATAAATTATAATAAAATTAATAATTCTTACATATTAAAGATACACAGAACTTCAAAAAAATTAATTTTTATTCTTCTTATTTTTTACCTTCTTTGACTATTTATGAATCTTCATTTATTAAAATTTTTACAATTATGATTAGATGATAATTACACTCTCATATTTTAAATATAAGTCATTTTGAAGATGGATATGAACTGAAAATTAATCCAGATTCATCTCCAAAAAACTTATATTAAAAATAGAAGGTAGTAAAATTACATAATAAGTTTATTTATGTTAATTTATAAACAAAATTAATCCAATATAAGATGAGGTAGTGGCATAAAATTTTAATTACATCATCTTATATTGGATTATTTCTTTATAAACTAACATATATATATGGTTATTATATAAATAATTAATCATTATCTTAGCATAATTACAAATATTTTAATGGAGTAGACTGATAAATAGTTAAGAAAAGTAAAATATGTGAAGAAAATATAAGTTTGTTTGAAATTTGTGTATATTTAATATTTAAGAATTATTATTTTTATTTCAATTTTATATATGTTTTGATTAATTTTGAAACTATTTAGTGGTATACTAGTATACCACCAAAATCCGTGTCTAAGGATCTAATTATATATAGGGAAAATTCACAATATATCCCTGTTTTCTTTCATAATTCACAATATACCCTTTTTTGAAACTGCGTCACAAGATACCTCTGTTTTCTTTGCTAATTCAAAAAATGCCCCTTTTTGCTAACGGCCGTCAAATACTCCGTTAACCTCCCCTGGAAAATGACTATTTTACCCCTGACCCGTTTTTTTTTTTTTTGAAAAATTCGCAGTTTTCGTTCTGGAATGGCTACTTTTTTTTTTGGAAATTTTAAGTTCATAATATACCCCTGTTTAAGTTTATTGTTCACGAAATACTCATGTTTATGTTTTGAAGTTCACAAGGTATCCATGTTACTTAGAGATATTTCGTGAACTTCAAAACATAAACAGAGGTACTTTTTGGACATTCCCACTAGTTGTGTTCTGTATATTATTTTGACACCTTTTATAATGCATCATTTCTTTTACTCAAAGGGAATCAACCAAGCTCTTACCAAGCAGTTGCACGCATTAGGGAGATGGATTTTGGTGCATTCAAATATCTGAGCGATATCCCATTAGAGTTCTAGGCACAACATAAGTTTGACCAGGGGCATATGCAAGGGGGGTCCCCCCTCGAAATTTTTGAAAATTTGCAAAATGCACTTATAAATTTTTGAAAAATACAAAATACATAATATTTTAAAGAACAATAGTGTAAAAAAAAATTTGCCCCCCTTAAACAAAAGTTCTTGGTCCGCTATTGAGTTTGACCAAGAGGTAGCCATTTTAAACTCAATGTCTGTGACATTATTGTTTGTCCACAGGACTAAACCTATCTACTCTTTACTTGAAGATATTTACCTAACTAAGTAAATAATCCATGCTTTACTAGTTTGTCTCTGGTCATATATTATAATTGTGTCTAATTGTGTATGACAGGGATTCGAACTCAGCTATTGGTGAGACATTCTGAGAGACAAGAAACCTCAGAGAAATGGAATGCAAACAACATTTGTCCTGGGATTATGAAGAAGCTAAATGCACTTGAAAAACAAGAGAAAACTAGGCGATGCTTTGCTAGACTATCGGGCTGATAAGGGTATTTTGTGGACTACAAAACATAAACAGGGGTATCTTGTGAACTTCAAAACATAAACAGGGGTATTTCGTGAACAATAAACTTAAACCGGGGTATATTCTGAACTTTAATATTTTCAAAAAAATTAGCCATTTTAGAACGAAAACTACGATTTTTTCAAAAAAAAAACGGCTCAGGGGCAAAATATTCATTTTCCAGGGGAGGTTAATAGAGTATTTGACGGTCATTAGCAAAAAGGATCATTTTGTGAATTAGCAAAGAAAACAGGTGTATCTTGTGACACAGTTTAAAAAAAAGGTATATTGTGAATTATGAAAGAAACAGAGGTATATTATGAATTTTCCCTAATTAGAAACATATAGCCAAGTATATATACCACCAAAATAGAAAGAAAAAAAACAACCAAAGGGGTGACCTACCAAAATCCTACACACCTACCCTCAGACTTACCCATAAACTACCTGATCTGCACTTAAAAGTCTTTCCTCACCTATTCAATCTTCCTATGTTGTGATCTAATTGCCACGTTGTTTTGGAGAACGGTAGAGTTGTGTGGACTCATTCTTCACGTTGCTAGACAATAGCACATTCGGAGCTTACTATTCTTCGAATAGTCGATCCTAATATCTCATAGGATTTTTTCTCAAAAAAAAAAAAATCATAGGGTTCTATTATTAAGATGTATATGTATGTGGTTGTACATATGAGCAAGCATATATTCAACGATAATGTAGACACCTAGTTAAGCTTTTAAGGAAGGCTTGGAAGTTGGAGTCACCCTAGCTATATACTTTTCTTATACAACTGTGGTCCTTGGTCTAATATTGATACTAGTTTTGCAGTCTGAGAATAGATAGATGACACCTTACCCCTCCTAGCTAGCAAGTACGTACTATGTTAGTCTGGTGAAAATTTTATCAGATTAGAACTTAATTGAAAAAGTTGTTAAGAATCATCAAAGAAAAAATGTATATACGTATATGTAAAGCATGAAATGGCGTAATAAGATTATATTGAGGAAGTCTGATTGAAGAAGACATCAGGTAATTTCACCTTCTAATTTTTTTTTGATAATTATAGGCACATGGCCTAGGGTGCCACATATTCATTGGGTCCCACAGGTCACACGTGAGTTAAAAAACTTCATATTTGATATTGGACAAAATATAACACTTTAGCATCGTCCATGTAAAGTTTCATCAATTTGGACAACATTTAAACATGTTTAAAGTTGAATTACGAAAAACACAGGGGTATATTGTGAATTACAAAATAAAACAGGGGTATATCGTGAATTTTCCCAAAAAAAATATCGGTCCACCTCCTTCATGAAATTTTGATTTAGTGTACAATAAGATTCTTGTTTGTTTTGATATATTTGTTTTGTTTTAACTACAATTTTTATAGTTAAATATGTGATAATATGTTATTCAACAAGGATGTAGGACTTTAGGTGAGACCATTGAATATATTGTAAATATATCATCAAATATGACACAAATATAAAAAAACAAACTAGACATATTTAAAAAGTCTTTTTGAAAGAAAATATGTTTTTAAACCTTTTAATATTATGAGAATAAGTAGTGAATATAAAATATTCAAGAAGACAACATGGTAATTTAATGATCCACTTATCTCCAATTGTTCATTGTTAAGCATCCATACTTGTTTGGAAGAATAATAAAAGCTTGTTTTTTTAGATAACTATGTTAACTTTATTCATGCACTAAACGTCACACAAACATAACGTCCCGATACATCGTTAATACTACATCTCAAAATGATACTGAAATCAAAGACTAATTCCACGAGCTCCCTATGCCCAGTGACTACCTCATTAAAACCTTCATAGCCAAAGCCCGGTGGGAAAAAACTATAGAGGAAAAGGAGTATAGAACACTGGGGTACCACATTACCTCCGTATTATAAGTATAACATATCCTCCTAAGGTTTGTATAATTAACAAAAACCTCAAATTGTATGGGGAATTCAGGCCACCAGCTTTTAGTCTACCTCCACACACCCCTCTTTGCATAATTAGTTGCATTTTCAACCGACATGACTTCCTCTCTAAATACCGCCTCATTCCTTGCATTCCAGATACTCCATACACCATAAAAGAAGGTAGATCTCCAAACTTTCCTCACTCTTATGTTAAGACTCGCCACCAGTCTTCAAATATCCGAGTCGGTGATGAGTGTCCAAGTGGGCATGTTTTAGAGGTGTATTTCATATGTTTTATCAACATTTTGCATGCTCATTTCTTCACTCTAGCTAGTTTTCCTCTACTTTTGTGTTTTATTGGTGTTTTACACAATTATTGCACCATAACTAGGAATAAAGTAGATGGAGATACGAACGCGTGGGCGCAAATGGATCCAAAATCGGAGCTGAAATGAAGAAGATACAACGTTTTGAAGATTAGCCTGCTCATAGGGCCAACCCACAGGACCGACCTAGGGCGGGTCGGTCGGGAGTTCCGGAAGCTGGAAAAGCTCATTTCGGGGGCCTAATTGGCTTATGGTCCAGACCGACCCATGGGACCGACCTAGAGTGGGTCGGTCAGACTTAAAAATGCTCCTGAAATTGTTATTGACTTCGACCGACCCTAGGTGGGTCGGTCAATCGCAAATTTTGACAAGATCTATGTTTTTAAAATCAGAAAAAGAAGGAGGGATAGGGGGTCGAACCAAAGAGCAAAGCCACGCAAAAAAGAAGAGAAAAGAGGGGGAAAAGAAGAGGAATAAGAGGAAGAAGAAGAAAATAGGAGAAATCTCACCTCCATTGAAGCTCCTCTTCAACGTCCCATGGCTATTTCTTCTCTCTTTTATCTTATTTGCGCTCTAATAGAGGCTTAACCTCCCTTATAGCTTGGGATGGGGATTTTGCCCCAAAATCCCAAAAACTCCATTGTTGAATCTTAAACTTTTTTTAATGCTTAATTTTAGTCCTTGCGCTTAATGAAGATGAGTATTGAGTGTTTATGGCTTCTAAACTTGTTATTCATGATTTGGGGATTTGTTTAGGATTTTGCTCAATTTGTCATATATGTGTTAAATTAATTGGTTTGACCTACCGAATAGTTTAGCATTATTATGGGATTCTATCAAAATGTGATTCTGAGCTAGAATCCTAAATCGTTGGGGACTAGAAAAGTGTACTCTAATTTTGATGATTTTGAGATTAGACTACATTACAACTTAGGGAACTTAAGCTTAGTGCTATTGATTGACACGGGGCTTAGCTGATTGAGAAGTTCTAGTTAAATTGGTTAGGATTAGTAGGCTTAGATTAGATTGCTAATTAATAAAGTGCTCTGTTGTTTAACTAAAAGTTCAAGGGTCGACAATCGGTAGTAGGGGGAGGACGGGTGCAAATATCCATCCCGGGCTACATCTATCCTAGTTTAGTTAGTTTACTCTTGTTGTTTTCTTTGTTTTCCAATATCGACCAAAAACCCCCCAAACCCCTCAATTTATATTTATGCACTTTTATTTATCTTCTTGCACATTTACTAAGCTTATATTTAACTAGATAGTTACGAAGTCCTTGTGGATACGACCTTATTGTACTACAATGACTGGGTTCACTGCCCATCAACTGGCAAGATATTTTAATCACTATTTTACACGACAAGTTTTTGGTGCCGTTGTTGGGGACTTCGGTCCAACTATCTGGTTAATTATCTTTTTAGTTTTCGTGCATATTTTTTATTTCCTTATTTGCTCTTTTATGTATAAACTTTTACTTTTCTTTGTAGGAACTTTAAGCTGATGGGTGGTTATTATGATCCAGCTGAAGGTTTGATGGAAGCTCTAGGCTAGAGGACATTTGCATATTTTATCTCAAGATACCAACCAGATGGGAGTAGGCCAACTGGATTGAAGGACTATCATGAGTTTACACAAGTCGTCAACCCATGGATTGTATGCCAAGAATGTGAAGGAGACCATGAGCGTCCTCAATGTCCGGTTGCAATGTCCAGATTGGAGGCTCTCATGGAGGATTTCACTACTTCCATCAAGTTTGTACACCAAGAAGCGGAGTCAAAGTTTGCTGAGCAAAGCACCATCAACATGAATGTTCAGGCTCGGCTAGACCTAGATCAGATTGTGCAACAACTTGAGAGCGAAACAATTCAAGAAGTGGAGCAACCTACTGAAGACTTGAGTTGCCCTCTCTCACCTCCCCTGTCGAATCAAAGAGTCCAACACCATTCAACCACCAGCTCGATCTTGAAGATAACCCATTAGAGGAGAGTCTTCACTTTGACTTCATAAAGTCCTTTGCTCCCTCTAAAGTTAATTATTACAAGGGCTACCCCCAAGTGCTCTACCATGAAAATGAGGATGCTTACATCCTCAATGTTGAGAAGGAGGAGCCACCGCCTCCCTCAGAAGTTGATGTCCACCAAGGTTTTGATAAGTGGGGTAGATTTTGAACCCATGACATTTAGTTCGAGGATACCACTCCTCTACCGACCAAGCTATGAGGGCTTGGCCCTTATCTTCCCAGGTTGTTACATCCTCAATATCATGCACCAATGATTGGATAGCTAGCTAGCATTAGTAATAGAGCATGTTCCATGTCCTGTTCATACTTAAAAAACGGTCTACGCCATTCTATCTTCTAAGATCAGGCCCTCTCTGATTAATGAAAGGTTAGTCAATGTATTTTTTTTTTGATAAGTGGGGTAGGTTTTGAACCTATTACTCATACAAACTAGAATCTTTTACGATTCTACTTTATTTAGGCTTATTTTTTGTACTATTTCCTATGCCTGAGATTAGTTTTTTTTATGTGGGTCTTTCTCCAAAGTAGGGTCATTCAACCAATTATATAGTGATTTCTGTCATGTTAATATAGCACACAAAGCATGTTATGCGGGGCATAAATCTAAGATCACTTAGTGAAGGTTATGATTGAGTAAAGTAAAATAAGAAAATGCATGAAAGTTTAGGTGTATTTCACTCACATCACTAATGGTCATACCGAAGTCATCGATAACATCAAAATTATTGTCACGATAATCATGTGTAGGAAGACAATTACGAACTCTTAGACACTCACATGAGGTCGTTGGACCATGTTACTTACTAAGTTTTCCATCCTTTTTTTGTTGTTGTGAGATATAGGTGTTCATTTGACATTTTTTTCTATCTATACACAGTTTTGTTCCGTTCCCATTTTTGACGTCTTTAATTTTTTTCAAAAAATTTATTTTGTGTTTCAAATTTTCATAAATCAAAACACTTACATAATGGGAAAAAAATAAAATTACATTAATTTAGACTTACATCTAACTTTATTTCATGAATTTTGGGCTTACACTTTCCAGGTCCCCTTCATACATTTTATTTCAATGACACTGAATTGCTAACACATAAAAGATGGTCAAAACAAAAACAGATATGCCAAAGTGAAGAGCCGAACTTTTTTTTTTACGCGCAGAGTATAAAAAATCAAACCCCAATCTGTTTCGATCCAAAAAAATATCTACACTACCGGGCAATTTTAAAACATTAATTCAAGTGGATTATAACAGTTAAGTAGTAGTGGGAATCAGATGTGACTGCAGTGCAAAAGAGGAAAAAAAAACTAGAGAAACCAACCATATGCATCTTGCATGAAAGACTACTCGATCAGCACTACATTACTACAGCACCATCCATGATTGTTGAGCATCTGAATTCATGATATTGGCAAAACAATAATGATTCACTCCGGTCTCTCTTAGATAATGGGTTCTCTATTCTTCTATACCCGTTACCGATCGCCTCTCCTTTTTGGTTCGGATCTACTATCTATTTTGGGCTTTAATGGACGTCGCGTCATGATATTGCCCCTTTTTAGTTAAAAGTTGAAATGGGTCTACAAAGTGGGATATAACATCTTTATACTGATTCTATTCTATAAAGAGAGGTAACAAAGAGATATGTTTTTAATGAAAAGGAATAAAAACTTCATACCATATGGTTGAGAATATAATTAAATTGACATGGAAATGGAAATGGTTTTAATCATATGGTCTTGCACATACGAATTCATATATTGATCTTGTCCTGAAAGCATATAGTAGTAGTATATAATAAAATCAGAGCTGTTGTTGGAACCCAAACATAGACTGTAGTGGATTCGTGTCCTTTCCCAGTTCTCTCCTACCCGACGATCGAGGCTACGTACACACTACCGCAAGTGCTAGCTGTTTTCTTAATTCAATATAAATGGAGCATCATTGTGGTACGTTTGAAGTAGTGGAGATGGATGTGACTGCACTACTGCAAAGATTGCTAAAAAGGGTAAATGAAAATGCTTGAAAAGAATTGTCAGTCCACCTCCACCTCCCTCTCCATGATAGTTGTACGTGGGTGATGAATCGTAACGACTCTTAGCTTGCAAATTGATGCTCGTTTATCATTTATGCTGAATCAGTATACAGCAAGCTCTCCCAAACAGCTCAAAACGTACTCTTTATAATGTATGTTTGTACATTAAAATTATAAAGAAGGCATACAAGAGGGTTGCCTACGTTGTTTACATTAACAAACGAGGCAAAAGCTCAAGTTGTCCTTGTAACTTGTCAGAAATAAAACTCACTCCCTTTAATTTACCAAAAGATGCAACTATAAGTCGCCCCCTTGAATTACCCTTTTTGGTTGCTCATATGATTTATTATTGGAGTTGATTGAATTAAGTCGTCCTCTTTGACTACATCAATAAGGGCAGTATTTCATATCGCCCTCTTTGTATTTTGTGCATTAGTTTGATCAAGTTTTAATCAAAGAAGAAAATAGCTAGCTATTCGTTTAATTAGGTTCTTAGTGCAATATTTGAGTTGTCATGTTCAATAGCATACAAATTGCGCTACTAGATCCACAATATTGTAGTGACTGATAAGAAACATTTTATAGTCGTGCTATAAGCTAATTGATAGAATAAGCTTAACTAAGAAAACGAAATCTAGTTTCTTTATCATGCTTTTGTGGACAAACCGCCAGAGATATGATCCATAGTTTTGAAAAGATCTACGTGTTGTTGTTTTATTTGCATTTCCGCAATATTAACTATTATTCCCCGTGACCCAAATTTTACGTACACCAGTATATTTTTTAAGTATAACCATCATCTATTGTTTAATGATAATAATAAAAAAGATGCTCTTGTGATACGTAGCATTCCCCTAGTGCATCTGGTGCAGGAGGATATGGTAGTCGTGTGCACCTACGTCATATCTTTCGAATACATTTCACATATTCCTCTTATTCCTCGCCGCGGGAGTCTCTCACCTATCGCTAATTATTGTGTCAAACAATCCTTTTTTACTATATTATCAACATATTTTTTATATTGATATTTAATATGAGGATAAAATAATTATGATATAATAAGTTTAATTGTATATTCCTTATTAATTAATAAATTATTATAAAATTGTTTTGGATGAATAATTAAATAAGAGAATATAAAATATTCTAGTTTTGATACAAGAGTACACTAAATTCTACTCCGTTAATTTTTAAATGTCTTTCTAGTTATTTTAGTTTGATAAGATTTAGTTGTTATCTAACAACAACTCCCAAAAAAAAAGATAGTTTACCATCTTACACACATTTATTAAAAAGAAAAAAGTAAAGTTAGATGAGTCTTTTTTACCTTATTTCTTAATTCTTACATAAAGCCAAAATAACATTTAAAAATTAAGGGAGTATATAAATACTAGAAAACATAATAACATGAAGAATAACAGATAAAATTGAAGTTTTTTAACTAAAAATCCATAAAAAAAAAAGATGTTGATTTCATTTGTAGCTTGTTAGGATGTTTAGCGGTGTATGGTCTGTCCAGGATTTGTACGGGGCTTACATTTTGCTCTTCTATGTAATTTAAACACACACAGTTGACAGACAGTATTGCTAACCCACAAATGGATCAATTCAACTATACGTCGAAGCTACCTTCTACAAACTTGCTCCCTTTGGGAAAGCATTTTAAGCTGGTTGGTGTTACATATGACGACGGTGGTGACAGAGAAATTAATTGCTGCATCGCAATTAATGTTTTACGAGTTCATAGTCATAACTTCATCAATGCAGACTGACATTGTCAGACACCGAAGTTTTATCTAATACTATCAGTGATAATACTGGTTCATACATTTTGACACTACCGTTCGGCGGTCATCAGCTGCCGTGGATATATGCAGATTGCGCCAAGCATTAATTAAGCTATATAGTACTATTAAATTATTAATTTACTTTAAGTTCTAATTTATATTTTTTTATAAACTAGTTTAAAACTATTATACCTATTTATGTACACATCATAATCATATCGTGAGGCTCAACATTTAGGCCCATTCTTTTGCATAGCTGATAATCCAGCTGATGTCAGTTGTCAGCTGAAAGTTAGAAAAAGTAGAGGAGAAAAATAGTTGATATGACAATTGATGTATGTGACATACAGAGACAATAAACTAGTTGATCAAATAAACCCGGTGCAAAAGAATAGAATTTACAACTGTCATATGAGTGGATAAGGAGGTGGGTTAAACGATTACGAGAAAGTAATTAAAGAAAGAATTATTTAGTTTGAAAACGATGGCTCCTTCATCCCAAATTTTGATCGAGTAAAAATATATGAAAAGTGGTGCGCAAAAAAGACCAAATTAGGTTCGTATTATATTACATGAGAAGGCTGATTTAAATAGACTTTAATATAATAAAAGAATAGCACGCATGCGACATGGTAATAACATGATATATAGCGACAAGGCAAATTAATAATAAGATATTTCATTGGGATGAAGAAGCTGATGATTTTCTTGAATGTCATGGGTTCAGGGTTGCAACTATCATGGCTTAGGAATACTGTTAAACTCTAAACTAAAGACATCATATAAAATTATAAATGGAACCATTCACGTGGAGTTCAGGGCGTCTGATATTTACTTTGGAAAGAAGGCTGCGACGACAGAGGATAGCTCTGATGCTTGGAGGTTTGTTAGTGGGTTGATTGATAAATCACTGGTCACGGCGGAACGCTCATGGATCTCCCCTTGCCGCCCTAAGGATTTGTCTAAGCCTCATTAATCTGACCTTGTACTTGTTTCTCCGAATTGGGGATGACCATCCCATAAAGGCTCCACCTTAGAAGACGAATCCCCAGCCCTCTGCCCCCATCTTGGAATCAGACTTGGTTAATTGTCCTATCTCCATGGTGCGTGATAGCAGATCTTGTTGCGGAAGCGACTGGATAAAAGAGTAAATTATTGTACTAGAAAATTACTCTGTACAGGAAAATTCCCATGTCGTGGTAGGGTCACAATGGTCCCGCTTAAGAACCACTTCCTTAGACAGAATTTCCTGACTGTAATTTCTTAGCACAATAAAGCACTACAAAATTACCCACAATAGCTGCTAAATAAAGCTATAAAAGGGACACCGAAATTTTACGAGATTCAGCCAATTTTGTCTACTTCCTCGGACACTACCAGAAATCTCTTATTTATATTTTAAGAGATATAGAGAGGAGATTACAATTTAACATTCAGAAGAAATTACTAATTATTGGGATGAGTTAGAATGAATGATACTAGCCCCTATTTATGGTAAGGGGACTAGTATCCCATATTCTAATCTATCGATGTGGGATGAACCATCTTTCACAGATCTATTGGTTATAGTGGGAAGAAACGTCTCAATTCTCGGGTGAACATTAGCCCAAATCCAACTATCAAGAAAGGTAAAAAGACAACATGAAGAATGGGGCCTAGTCTGGTTATTGATTTGAGCCAGAAAATGACTTCTAACCCTGCTTCGGATGGCTCTCATAATCAAACATGAAAGCATATGCATAATCCCGCCCCTTCAAAAAGAAGGTTAATTGGTATAATAACTGAGACGTAGACCAGCTCTTTCTTCTTTCATTATCTCTCAATTTTTGCTCTTTTTGAAACTTCCCGCTTTTACTTAATCTTGCATTTTCTTCCGTGTTTAGTTGCATAGTCTTTCTTTCGACACTACTATTTTGTGCTCTTGATTTAGTATTTCCGTGAGGCGTGCTTGATTAGCTTGCTCCAATTGTAGCTTCTCCTGGGTCTCGTGATATATTCACTGTATTTTTATTTAATTTTTCGTATTTAACTTTTCTAAAGTCTCTGAATTGGATGAATTAACAAGTTGGACCGATATTGAATTTATGAGACATCAATGAAATTTGATCTAACTTTTAAATTGAAATGTGCAAATTTGAGAGATTTTTCTTTGACTGAGAGGGATTTGCATTGATTAAATATCTTGGACAATTTCAGCGTGATATATAAGAAAGACAACTGCATACATATAACTAAAAGATAAAACAATATGACAAATTTAATAAGATAACAAGATAAGTTATAGTCATAAAATGCGCTCATTTGAATGTTGAAAGGATACTTTAATGATTAATACGAATTAGGTCTACCACTTACCAGAGAATATAGATTTTTTTAAAGTAAGAAAATAGGTATATTTTCAATCCATCTTTGTTTAATCAATATTTAGGCTCGATATTTTACAGACAGTATGAGCAAATTGATCATCCCAAATAAACAATTAGTGAGAGTTTGTTTCCAAAATATGTCAAATTGAACGAATAAGATACAAGGGCATGGCCTTCTAGAATCTTTATAGAGAACTTGATTTAATAATTTATTAGAATCGATGCCGAAACATGTACAATGCTGTATACTATGTGTCGGGACATCTTGGCTACATGTGCATGTAGCCACGCGCTTCCTTTTTTTTTTCTTTTTTTAAGCGCTCCGTTGTTTTGTTTTTTTCTTTTTTTATTCTTTTTTTATCATAAAATCTTTAAATTATTGTAACTTTTAATATATAAGTCCAAAATGAAAAATATTTATATCATTGTTCACCTAAATTCAAGCTCTTCAAAACGAGACCAGTCATGGATATATTTTGACAACTTTAAAAAAAATATTTTTACATGTATGAAACACATAACGTAAAAGAAAACTTGTACATATGGTCATACAAACCTGTTCAAATGTTCACTAAAACATGTACATCCTCACGTAAAAACATGTACATCCTCGCATTAAAAACATATAGATAGTCATATAAACCTGTAAGAATCATTAAATATGTACATCCTTAGATTAAAACATGTACATATAAGGAAGAACACTTGTACAGACAGTCATACAAACATGTACAGATGTTCATTAAAACATATACATTCTCATAATAGAACATGTACATTCTCACATTTGAACATGTACATCGTCACATTAAAACATGTACATTCTCACATTAAAATATGTACATTCTCACATTAAAGTATATAATGACTTTCAAATAGATGACCCTAACCCACACACCCTAAAACCCACCATAGGAAAGCTAAAAAACATCGAAAGCATTTTTAAGGTTTATAGTGGCAGACACTAAACCTGCGACCACAAACCCTATAAACCTGTCGAGTTAGTTGCACTAGTACAAATAAGGCCTATTTCGGCGGTTGTTTTGGGCCTATTTTGGCGGTTCTGAACCGCCGAAATAGGGTGCGCCGAGATAGGTGTGCGACCCTATCTCGGCGGTTGAAAAACCGTCGAAATAGACTACCTATTTCGGCGGTTGTTAGCTAAAAACCGTCGAAATAGACTACCTATTTCGGCGGTTGTTAGCTAAGAACCGCCGAAATAGGTGCGTTTTAGAACAAAAAAACACACCTATTTCGGCGGTTCCTAGCTAACAACCGCCGAAATAGGTCTATTTTAAAAAAAAAACACCTATTTCGGCGGTTCCTAGCTAACAACCGCCGAAATAGGTCTATTTTTTTAAAAAAAAAATCGATACTATTGCCCCGTCTTCAACCTCTCGCTCATGAGATGCAGCAGTTCCAGTGATTCATATGAGGCGCAGGCACAAGATGATAATAAAAGAGGCAAGAGCATGTATGCTCCTTGTTCGCCTTGTAAATTACCGTGATTCAAGAGATTACAGGTGCAGAGAATGAATAGAGGCGCAGAGCATGAATAGAGGCGCAGTTAGGGTTACCAAAATTACCGTGAGAGCGCAGAATGAATAGAGGCGCAGAGCATGTTCAATTCCTTGTTCGCCAGTTTGGGTTGTGAAATTGACATGAGGCGTAGAGCATGTTGTTGCTCTCCAGTTAGGGTTACAAAAATTACAGTGAAAGACATAGAGAATGAATAGAGGCGCAGAGAATGAAAAAGTGTGAGCATGTATGTTCCTAGTTTTCCTGAGAGAAAAATATAAGTTTGAGTATATTACCGATTTTGGCATGAACAACTTCAACTCTATCTTCAATCTGGTGAGCAAGATTCAGCAATTCGAGGAGCAGACACAAGAAGAGAATGAAGGAGGAGGCGAGAGGGTTGCGAAATTACAGTGCGTGAAGAGAATTAAGAGAGAGAGGGAGAAGTGAAAGGCCGAAAAAAGGATTTGAAGGGGCGGGAATTCGAAAAATTGACGAAAAATAACCGGGAATGCGAAAATAGAATAGGAAAATTGACCTATTTCGGCGGTTCCTAGCTAACAACCGCTGAAATAGGTATCATTGTTTTAGACACGGAATTTTCAGTGACCCTATTTCGGCGGTTCCTAGCTAACAACCGCCGAAATAGGTGTCTTTTTTTTAGACACAAATTTTTCAGGGCCCTATTTCGGCGGTTGTAAGAACAACCGCCGAAATAGGGGTGTCGAAATAGGCCTTTTTTGTACTAGTGTTGCTACAATGTAAAGTATAAACGGTTTCCAAATAGATTACCATACCCCCAAAACACCCCAAAACCACCCTAGGATAGCTAAAACGTCGAAGGCATTTTTAGGGTTTGCAGTGGCGGGTTTAGGGTCTAACGACCCTAAACCCGCTACCCCAAACCCTAAAAACCTGTCGAGTTAGTTGCTACAATATAAAGTACGAAACAAATTCCAAATAGATTACCCTACCCCCAAAACACCTCAAAACCCACCCTAGGTTAGCTAAAAAACGCCGAAGACATTTTTAAGGTTTACAGTGGCGGGTTTAGGGTCGTTAAACCCGCTACCACAAACCCTAAAAATCTGTAGAGTTAATACGATGATGTACAAGTTTTAACGTGTAGATGCACATGTTTTAATGAACATTTGTACAGGTTTGTATGACTATCTGTACAAGTTTTTTTTACGTTTTATGAACTATACATATAAAAATAATTTTTTTTAAAGTTGTCAAAAAATATCCATGACTGGTCTTATTTTAAAGAGTTTAAATTTATATGAACACTGATATAATTCTTTTTCATTTTGGACCTATATATTAAAAGTTACAACAATTTAAAGTTTTTTATGATAAAATAAGAAAAAGAATAAAAAACCAAAAAAAAAGAAAAAAAATGCGCTGAGCGCACCTCCGCACGGACTCCCCTCCATCCTTCTCTTTTTTTGATACTCCCTCTGTCCCTATTTGACCTTCTGATTTATTATTTGGACTTGTCGTTTGACTTCAATATTTAACATATAAGATGATATAATTTTACAAATCTAAATTTTGTAATGGAATTCTTATGTCAAAAACTATATGTTATATGTTTAATATTGAGGTGGAAAAACGTGCCAAAAAGCAAACAGGAAGTTCAAAGTGGGACGGAGGGAGTATGTAGCTATCTACTGGTCGTAGGCAAGATTTTGCCCTATGTATACTATTAAGGGATAATAGATGACGTGATTTTTGCCGCTTACGTCAATAAAGAAAGAATAAAAACCAAATTGACAGAGCAAAGTCAATCTTAACCTCTTGGTTCACATGTCTATTTGAGTTCATTATTATTGTTGTCATTATCAATGCTAGTAGCCTAATCTAACCCATTACCACCATTATTTTGCCTCCGACAAGTGTATGTTGAAACTCGTTTTAGGCTTAGCTATGTTACTAGTATATTAATAATTATAACATCATATCTTCTATAATATTTGTATTTTTTAGGACGTAGATCAAATTATTTAAAAGTAGTTATAAAAAAAAGGTTAATGGGATGGTGTATTTTTATTAATTGTGCTCTTTAATTCCATTTTTAAATTTTTTTTCTCTTCTTACTTTTTTTTGGGTAAGAATGTCTTTTACTTTGAAGGCAGAAACACAGAGAATCTCTCATCTCTACTATTACGCCTTCTTATTCATAATATCGCAATAGAATATCCGATAGTAAGGTGAGAGATCGAGAAATGTATTATATATAGAGAGAGTTATAGCTGTTCGCTGAAGTATTTCCAACTGAACAAACCAATCAACGGGGGACTAGCCCCGAAACGCTCCTTCCTCAAATCAAACTGAGAATTTCATCAAGCAGCGATCAAGGCTAGCTCGCCTTTCTAATTCTGTAAATCCTTGTTCTCGTAAAGTAGTGTTCGATTTCTTGAAATGGTTGATCGCCTCGATCTGCATCGAGCTATACTGAGCTCTTTAATGTTATGTTTCAATATTCACCTCTGCTTTCTGTACAGAGATCGCGAAATATGAAGGATCCTACAGAAGAGAAGAAATCTGGAGATCGTAAGAAGATCAGAACTCCGATTTCGTCGATGACGATTAGTAATGAATACAAGAAACAAGAAGCAAGTAGTCTCAGATCGTTTCGAAGTGTCTTCGTGCACGCCGACGGTATGGATATGTTGTTGATGGTGTTCGGTGCAATCGGAGCCGTAGGGGATGGATTGACCTTGCCCCTGACGTTGTTCATCCTTAGCAAGATCTTCAACCATATTGGAAGCAGTGTAAATTTCAGCAATCCGAGTTTCATAACTAGCACTGTGAATGAGGTAATATACTCAATTTTAATTGTCCCTTCAGCCTTACTTATTTGGTCATTATTTTGTTAGAATTTTTTTGTATAGCGAGAGTGATCGTCACTACTTTTGAGTGCCGATTCTTCTTATTTTGTTTTGTAGTAGTATTACTTATACAATAGTTTGTAGTTTCGATTTCAAGTTTCAAACAGCCGACAAGAAACTGATTAAATTTTATTCTTTACTCATGGATTTTTGCAATCTGGATGATGTTGCAGAATTCACTTTTCCTTTGTTACGTTGCCATCTGTGCTTGGGTTCTCTGTTTCCTTGTAGTCCCCCCGATCTTTAACACTCAACGCACCTTGCTTCATTGCCCTTTTAATTGTTTGTTACAACATTGATTACATTCATTTACATCGCTGTTGCTTAGCAATGCTTACTAAACTCTACTTCTTTCTGTCATCTCTCTAACTATTGAAAATCACATCGTTCGTGGGTGTCTTTCAGAGGGATATTGCTGGAAAAGAACAGGAGGAAAGACAAGCTGAAGATGAGAGTGCGATACTTAAAGCACAGCTAGGGTTAAGAAAAGACGGTGGTTACTTGGATTTGCACGTCTCTAGTACCTCAGAGGTCATCTCTAGTATTTCCACTGATAGCCATTGTCATTCAGGATTGCATTAGTGAAAAGGTAACTAACTACATTATAGTACATGTTTTGAAGCACAAAAAGAAAGATAGAAAACAGTACACTTTTTAAAACAAGAAGCTGGAATCACGCTCCTTCTCTTTGCAATTAATACTGTTGCTAATTTCCGAAGATAATTTGTAGATCTTCTTCCATAATCTCTTTATACTATTTAAAATTTCAATCCAGATTTATCTCATTAATAATCGTGAAGGACGTAGGATTCTAAATCTGCTACTAATACGAGGTTTCTCAGCTTAAATACCATCATACTTTTTAGTGCTGGATTCAATACTTCTTTTGTAGTACATGATACGTGAATAAAGAAAAAATCTCCACATGAACTAATTAATATATACTTCCTATACAAAACTTATAAAAGTAATCTTGTTCATATCCAATATTTTTTTCTCCAAAAAAATTATATTAGATATATTTCTCTACTTTTTTTATAAGTAATTAAAAATATTTCTCTATATTATGATCAATCAGGTCCAAATTTTTGATGAATGTGTCCACATTCATTGGTAGCTACATCGTAGCATTCTTAATGCTTGGAGACTAGCCATTGTTGGCTTCCCGTTCATAATCCTACTGATAATCCCGGGGCTAATGTACGGTCGGATTCTGATTAGTTAGCCCGGAAGGTGGGAGCGGAATACAGTAAGGCCGGGATCATCGTCGAACAGGCTGTGTCATCCGTCAGAACCGTCTACGCTTTTGTCGGGGAGAATAAAACAATCACAGCCTTCTCCTCCGCCCTTGATGGCTCCGTGAAACTCGGACTGAAGCAAGGACTGGCCAAAGGGCTTGCTATTGGGAGCAATGGGGTTACGTTTGCGGTTTGGGCATTCAACTGTTGGTACGGTAGTAGTAGATTGATTATGTATCACGGTGCTAAAGGTGGTACTGTCTTCGCAGTTGGAGCTGCTCTCGCCGTCGGTGGATTGTAAGTATTATACTACTTTTATACCATGTCTGGTAAAACCTTCATCCATGTGCATGTGATCTTCTTTTTAATGATTTTCCTTTGATATTTTAGCTAGTGTTTGTTGGTGAACTTGGTATATATACTTTTTTTACGACGATAATACGATATTCTAATTACCCCTGGCCACTATTATTACCAACGGGAGAGAATTTTTTAGATAACTCGCGGGAAAAAAATATTCATTGAGACAGTACATTGAACTCTAAGATTATATATTAACTGTATTTTAAGAGAGTAAACCTTGATTAATGTTTTGTTTGACCAGCATGATTATCGTTTTTTCTGTATAAAAAAAAAGGAATAATACGAATAGCACAATTTCCAAACTAATGTTTTAATTTGTGGCTTGGTTTAGTTAGTCAAGAATATGAATCACTCAACTTTTGACCACTCACAGTCACATATTGTCTAAAGTGTTTGTTCGTTCCTTTAAGGTTTATTATATGTCCAGTCTATGGGTAGATAGATTCTAAACATTTCTAATCAATTTTTTTGAAGAATAAGATCTCAATTGAATTATTAATCATTTTTTAATTTATGTATCTCAAATAAAGGAATTTCTACTTGTCGGCAATGCTATAGCCTCCGGAAACACATAGCATCAATTTGTTATAGGTTTCTTTAAAGTAATTTTTTTAAGAAACATAATATTTCTCCCAAAACTCTCTTGGTTTTTGTCAATGTCACCTTATTAGTAGAGTTCTTAATATTCTTAACCTACGTCAAAAACTCATTTGTAACTAGTTAAAGTTTTTCTTCTCCCATCATAGTTACTTTACAAAAGTTAATATGTAAAATTAAGGAAATATTATAAATAATAATCTGTACATGAAAAATATTTTATAATTTTTAAAAATTAATTTTTTGATTTAAATTTTTTACATATTTAAGGCAAAATTCACTACATACCTTAAAAAAATTGTTAATTCATAAATTATCATTATTAATAAAAAAAATTAATAATGCCATCAAAGAAATATAATTGCCAAACACCGCAAAGTTGTTGTATTACATATGAAAAGACCAAATTATCCATGCTCGTTAATAAGCATTAGTTTAATTCAATATGTCATATTAATATTTTTAGTTCAACAAAACCCCACAAATTAATCAAATATACAAAAAATTAAAAACAGCAAAATTTTAAATAATTTGATATGACTATTCAAATTTGCCAAAATATATATAATATATAATATATATATAATAATAATAATACACACGCATATATATCTATATCTTTCAAAATATTCAAAATATACAATTATAAAAAATTATAACATATCATCTAAAAGTTAGAAGTTTTATAATATATGTAGTAGTATTGTTGAAAATATTAAATTTTATTCCCTAAGACTATTGTACTTTAATAAATTTACAATAAAAATTTCTAAATGAAAATAGAAGAGAATAAAATTTTAGTATATCCG
Source organism: Limonium bicolor (assembly GCA_023374045.1). Classification (NCBI taxonomy): domain Eukaryota; kingdom Viridiplantae; phylum Streptophyta; class Magnoliopsida; order Caryophyllales; family Plumbaginaceae; genus Limonium; species Limonium bicolor. The sequence goes on along the minus strand of CM041777.1, from coordinate 257,651,354 downwards.
ATACTATTACAATTTTATATACATATAAATTTATATAATAATTTTGTAATTTTCTCTAACTTAAAAATATATAAATTTAACGATATAATATGTTATTTGGATGTTATAAATTTCATTTATAATTATTTAAATAATTAATTTTTCATTATCTTTACTTTTTCATTTATGACTTTTGATTGTAAACTAATGGGATAATCTTAGAGGGAAAATAAAACAATATGGCTTATTTTAGATGCATTCAATTTTTCCAATGGAGGTATAGACCTACTAGAACTCGATATTGTCCTTACAGGGAAAAAATTACAACTATTTTGAATTTCATTTATCTCTCTTGTTCAACACATTTCCATCTTAGCTAGTATCTTTTACTCCAAAGAAGTGTTGGCTAGTGCTCTTGCAAGATCAATGTGTCACTTCTTGATCGTAATCGACTAGAGCACGTCTTTAGCTCGTAGGTTTTTATGTTTTTTTTATCCCTTTGCTTAGGGTTAGCTTATTAACATCTTTTGTATCTGCTCTGCTGTGACCTTCCGCCCTCTTTTATATCCTAGAGGGCACTTTTTGTTTTCTGCAACAACTATTCATACGGTTACTTGAAAAAAAGGCTTGAAGTCTTGACTTTCTAAATTAGTCGATTGTTTTAGTACTTTGGGCATTAATCTGACTTCCTCTAATCATTCTCTGCCTACCATATTTGTGACATAAATAGATAGGTCTCGTGTGAGTATTATATAGGTTTTATTGTCTACTATTGACATATAAAACAGTTACAAACCAGTCAGGACCTAAAACAGTAATGCGGAAGACGGCCGTAATTGTAAAGTCGAGTATCAGTAAGGTAATTGTGTAATTTCTTTGTCCATGCAGATCTCTTGGCTCCAGTCTAGCTAACGTCAAGCACTTCACAGAGGCTGCCGCCGCAGGAGAGCAGATACTGCAAGTAATAAAGCGAGTTCCCAAAATTGACTCTGAAAGCACGAACGGACGAACCCTAAAAAATGTGATAGGAGAGGTCGAGTTCAGGAATGTGGAATTCGCGTACCCGTCGCGACCGAATTCCATAATTTTCTGTAATTTCTCTCTTAAGGTTCCTGAAGGAAAGACGGTGGCGCTGGTGGGTGCTAGTGGGTCCGGAAAATCTACTGTGGTTTCCTTATTGCAAAGGTATTATGATCCGCTTGGTGGCGAAATATTGTTGGATGGTGTGGCGATCGATAAGCTTCAACTTGGGTGGTTGCGATCGCAAATGGGTCTAGTGAGTCAGGAGCCTGCTTTGTTTGCGACCAGCATCAAAGAAAACATAATATTTGGCAAGGAGGATGCCTCCATGGAAGAAATTGTTGAGGCTTCCAAGGCTGCCAATGCCCATAATTTTATTTCTCAGTTGCCTCAAGGATACGACACCCAGGTATTTCATAACTATTTTTACCATCAATGCATGGATTACTATCCTAATTGTGTTCCTTCCACTTGAATTTAGTAGAAAATTTTCATATAGCCAGTTTGAAGAATACGAACCATCAACTTGCTACTTTTGATTTTTATTTAGGTGAACTGTATGCATTTTAGTAATAAAAATAATTGTATTTTTATGTTGACACCAATTAGCGATTGTTGGAATAATTTTGTATTGGTGGCAGGTGGGAGAGAGGGGAGTTCAAATGTCAGGTGGGCAGAAACAAAGAATAGCAATTGCTCGCGCCATTGTGAGGAAACCTCGCATTCTTTTACTGGACGAGGCAACTAGTGCCCTAGACTCTGAATCAGAGCGAGTTGTTCAAGATGCACTAGACAATGCAGCAGTTGGTCGCACAACCATCGTGATCGCTCATCGTCTTTCCACCATTCGCCACGCAGACAACATAGCTGTTGTGCAAAATGGCCAAGTAATGGAGATTGGGTCCCATGATGAGCTGTTTCAAGTAGAAGATGGGATCTATTCATCTCTTGTTCGCCTGCAACAGCTAGAGAAGTCCAGCGGTGATAAGAAGCACAGTCTTCAAACCCATCGTCTATATTCAACTCTGATAGGATCAACAGTTCAAGTCGTTGTAAATTTTCATTGGAGCCGCTCGAGCTCAGCTAACTCAGCCCAATCAATTCATGATCAACCCCTGGAGGAAAATAACTTTGACGAGGAGAAAACCAATATAAGTAAGTACGTTGTGCCATCTTTTAAGAGGTTATTGGCTTTGAACCTGCCAGAGTGGAAGCAAGGAGTAGTGGGATGCTTTTGTGCGACATTATTCGGGGCTGTGCAACCAATTTATGCATATATGATGGGATCTCTTATATCAGTGTTTTTCTACCGAGTCATGGTGAGATAAAGCAGAAGGTCTCTTTCTATGCATTGTTCTTCCTTGGGTTGTTTGTACTTTCCCTGGTGGTGAATGTGGTACAACATTATAGTTTTGCCTACATGGGCGAGTACCTGACCAAGAGAGTGAGAGAGTTGATGCTGTCAAAATTGCTGACGTTTGAGGTTGGCTGGTTTGATCAAGATGAGAACTCTACAGGCTCTGTCTGCTCCCGGCTCGCCAAAGATGCTAGTGTGGTATGCAGTTTTAAAATATAGTTATGTACAAATCTGGTTTCTTTCCAATGTATATAATGGATATCCTTATTTAGTATTCTCTTTTATTGCAGGGAATAGACTTTATTACATCATCATCCACTCTGACTCGTTATTGTTTTCAATCTTGCCTTGTTCTAGGTGAGATCCTTGGTGGGAGACAGAATGGCTTTGTTGATCCAAGCCTTCTCAGCTGTCATGATTGCAGCTGTGATGGGTTAGTTATTGCTTGGCGGCTCGCTATCGTCATGCTAGCAGTGCAACCTATGATTATTGTTTGTTTCTACACTCGAAGGGTCCTCCTTAAAAACATGTCCAAGAAAGCCGTTAACGCCCAAAATGAAAGTAGTAAGATAGCAGTAGAAGCTGTTTCAAACGTTCGAATTGTCTCGTCTTTCTCTTCTCAATCTAGGATTTTGACGATGCTTGAGAAGGCGCAGGAAGGTCCAAGAAGAGAAAGCATTCGTCAATCATGGTATGCCGGAATTGGGCTAGGAACTTCACAAAGCCTTATGAGTCTCACTTGGGCTCTTGATTTCTGGTATGGGGCAAGGCTCATTGCTCATGGGTACATCAATGAAAAACAACTGTTTGAAACCTTCATGATTCTTGTTAGCACAGGCAGGGTCATTGCTGACGCTGGAAGCATGACAACAGACCTCGCGAAAGGTGCTGACGCTGTTGGATCTGTTTTTGGTATTCTGGATCATGTGACAGGGATAGAACCAAATGACCCAGAAGGGTATAAGCCTGAGAAAATAACAGGGCATATCAGCCTCCAGGATGTGGATTTTGCATACCCGGCAAGACCAGATGTATTGATTTTCAAGGGGTTTTCACTCAGTATACAAGCTGGTAAATCAACTGCTTTGGTAGGCCACAGCGGGTCTGGTAAGTCCACCATCATTAGCTTGATTGAGAGGTTTTATGACCCGCTACAAGGGACCATCAAGGTTGACGGGTATGACATACGATCATATAACCTGAGGTCACTACGAAGACACATAGCATTGGTGAGCCAGGAGCCAACACTTTTTGCCGGCACTATTAGAGAGAACATAGCATATGGAACTGATGATAATGGAATAGTTGATGAGTCTGAAATTTTGGAAGCCGCAAAGGGTGCCAATGCACATGACTTCATATCAGGGCTTAAGGATGGGTATAATACTTGGTGCGGAGACAAAGGCATACAACTATCAGGAGGGCAGAAACAACGAATAGCCATAGCAAGGGCTATCCTTAGGAATCCTTCAATACTTCTGCTGGATGAGGCAACAAGTGCCTTGGATGGTCAGTCAGAGAAGGTAGTTCAAGATGCATTGGAGCGGGTTATGGTTGGAAGGACGAGTGTGGTGGTGGCACATAGGTTAAGTACTATACAAAAATGTGACATGATCGTTGTGCTAGACAAAGGAAAGGTGGTAGAGAAAGGTAATCATTCTGCTTTGCTTGCCAAGGGTCCTTCTGGAGTGTATTATTCTTTGGTTAGCCTTCAAAAGGATCTTAGTAGCTCGTAAGTGGCGTGAACTACAAATGTATTAGATAATACACTCACACAGACACATAATTATATATATAATGATCAAGGTTGGCATTATCTCTGTATGAATATTCATATCAGTGATGTTCCCCTGCTTTGGAAAGGTATCATTTCTTAGTGAGAATATCAAATAGAATCCTCATGGGCTAAAAAGAAAAAGGACTTGCCTTGCCCCTATCACCTATGGATGATAGAGAAGTTGGAAATAAAATTTTGCTCATATTCCTTGGTCAATATTAAATGTATCATTAGTGTCTTCTTCGAGGTGCGATGCAAGTCATGGTTGCTCTGAATTAAGAACTTGTGTGGTGAAGGTGGGAGTGTAATTGTCAAAAATAAAAAAGAAGAGGCAGTATACAGGTTACACAAACAAGCACACGCATCCGATAACCCAACAGAATAGAAATAGAAGGCAAACAAACTAGCGCACTCATCCCATAAATAATAAACCTAACATAATTCGAACCAATGTCTGTCTTGGTTTTCATGGGTCTTTTTGTTGTGACCTCTCCAGTCTCCCTCGTCAATCCAACTTGACATGCAACACTCCAAAACAGATCTGATCCATCGCCTCTGTCACAGTTATAGCATGCGGTATTATTCCTCCTCTCAAAAGATTCAAATGTTTCCAAGGTCGATCCACTAACATGAGCAGTGCAACAGAGACCTATATGTACAACACCCTCTCCTCAGATCTCAACTGAGTCAACACAGCCCCAGACACCACCTTCATTGTCAGCAACACCAAAAGAAGTTATCACACAACCAGACTTCATCAAATAATACATTATAGTATTGAGTACATGCCCTCAAAGAGTTATGTATTATGATTTCTTTGAAGGCAAACCAAAGAATAATAGGGTCCTTCCTTGGAAAGCAGAGATGAATGTGTCCCCTTCTCCACCACTTTGCCTTTATCTAAAACTACAATCGAGTGGCAGTCTCGTATTGTGCTTAGCCTGTGTGCCACTATCACACTTGTTCTTCCTATCATTATCTGCTCTATGGTATCTTGTATTACCTTCTCTGACTGATTGTCCAAGCACTAGTTGCTTCATCAAGCAACAACATTGAGGGACTCCTGATGATGGCCCGCGCGATAGCTATACGTTGTTTTTGCCCTCCTGAGAGCTGAATGCCTTTGTCTCCACACCGAGTCTCATATCCATCCTTAAGCCCTGAAATGAAATCATGTGCGTTGGCAACCTTTGCCGCTTCCACAATCTCAGACTCGTCAAAGCCTGTGTCATTGTCGCTCAAACCATAAGCTATGTTCTCCCTTATTGTGGTGGCAAAGAGTGTTGGCTCTTGACACACTAGTGCTATGTTCTTCCGAAGTGACTTGAGGTTGTATGACTGTATGTAACGCCCTTCAACTGTGATGCTGCCTCGTAACGGATTATAGAACCTCTCAATCAAGGCAAAGATAGTGGACTTACCAGACCCACTATGGCCTACCAAAGCAGTTGACTTGCCTGCTTGTATGCTTAGTGAGAAGCCTTTGAAAACCACCGCATTTGGTCTCGATGGATATACAAAATCCACATCATTGAATTCAACATGACCAATTATCTTGTCAAGCTTATACCCTTTTGGATCATTTGGCTCTATTTGTGTTGCACTGTCTAGAATAGTGAAAACTGAATGAACTGCATCAGCGCCTTTTGCGAGGTCGGAAGTCATGCTTCCCGCATCAGCAATGAGCCTACTAGTTCCCATAAATATCAAGAACGTTTGAAAGAGTTGCTTTGCATCAACGTATCCTTGGGCAATTAGGTTGCCTCCATACCAAAAATATAGAGCCCAAGTGAATCTTATAAGACTTTGTGCGGTCCCGAGCCCAATGCCAGCATACCATGATTGTCGAATGCTTTCTTTCTGTAAACCTTTCTCACAATTTTCCAACATTCTTAAAATCCTAGATTGAGAAGAGAAGGACGATATGAGTCGAATGTTTGAAACAGCATCAACGGCAAGCTTACTACTTCTATGTTGGGTTTTGATGGCTTTCTTTGACATGTTCTTAAGAAGAACTCGGCGAGTGTAGAAGCACACAATAATTAGAGGTTGTATGGCTATAAGGACAATAGTGAGTCTCCATGCAATAACCAAGCCCATCACAATAGCAGTTGAGGTAGCTGAGATAGTTTGAACCAATAATGCCATCCTATCTCCTACCAGCAATCTCACCTGGAATAAAGCACACAACTCATTAAATCACAAAGATCTAATAATAAAATTCAAAACCTATGTAAACTACTTAAATAAAAAACACTATGAAGTAGTACATACCAAACCAGCATCTATGGCTAGCCTAGAGCAAATAGAGCCAATTGAGTTCTCATCTTGATCGAACCATCCCATCTCAAACGTCAATATCTTTGAAAGTAGCATCTCCCTTATTCTCTTGGTCAAGCACTCACCTATGTAAGAAAAATTATAATGCTGACTCACATTCACTGCCATGGAGAATACAAATAATCCGAGAAACAACACTGAATAGACAACCACCTTCATCTTTATCTCGTCATGACTGGGTAAGAAGTATATTGATATGAGGGAACCCAACATGTACGCATAAAGTGGATGTACTATGCCAAACAATGTCGCACTTAAGCACCCTATTGCTCCTTGTTTCCATTCTTGTAGGTTCAATGCCAACAACCTCCCAAAAGATGGCACTGGGTACTCACTAGGCTTGGTTTTCTTTTGGATAGAGTGGATTTTCTCATTGGTTAGACCATGAAATGACATGGGTGAGGTAGTACACCTTGAGAAACTTGCAGCTGATAAATTTTGACAGTTTGTATTATCAATCCGATCAGAGTTGGAGTTAGATAATGTTGATGGGTTAGAAGGTTGATGCTTATTGTAATCTTCATACCTCAAACGAATCATAGAGGAATATAGTCCGTCATTTATACAAACCAACTTATCATGGGAACCGCTCTCCATGACTTGCCCATTTTGGATGATTACTATGTTGTCTGCATGGATAATGGTTGATAGACGATGTGCAATGACTATGGAGGTGCAACCAGCTCCAACTTTGTATATGGATTCTTGAACAACTCTCTCTGACTCGTAGTCCATACCACTAGTTGCCTCGTCCAATAAGAGAATGGGAGGTTTTCGTACAATAGCACGAGCAATTGCTACTCTTTGCTTCTGCCCACCTGATAGTTGAACTCCTCTTTCTCCTACCTACCACAAATTAATACATAATTAATAAATTGTTAGTTAGCCATCCAAGATAATTAGGATTTGTAGTATTGGGCAATTTGGGCTCCTTTTATTTGGTATCACCATTTAGAAACCCCTTAAGTTGTATTGGTGCTCAGAAGCATAAAGTAGGCTCCAAATTATATTTTTATCAGATGCCCTGCCATCAGGATGTACAAGCTGACTACACTAATTTGGGCTCCACATTTGTTTACCCACTTCAAATCCCACACAAACAACTATTGTTGATTTTGAAAGATTTCGTTGAACACTATTCTTAGCTAGTGACCAATGTAGTTGAAGTTCAATGTGCTAAACACAAGAAATAATAATTAATGTCTTCGATTGATAAAGTGAGTTTGAATTCGTGCTTTTTTTGTCAATTTCATTTGGGTGAGACTAAAATCCATTATGGAACGTTCATACACGATTATTAATTACCTGGGTGTCATATCCTTGAGGCAACTCCATGATAAAATTATGTGCATTCGATGTCTTGGCGGCCTGGACAACTTCTTCCATTGTAGCATCTTCCTTTCCGAAGAGAATGTTTTCTTTAATGCTGATAGCAAAAAGAGAGGGTTCCTGACTCACCAGCCCCATTTTTGATCGCAACCATTTGAGCTGAAGCTTGTTGATCGGTATAGCATCCAAAAATATTTGACCCCCAAGTGGGTCATAATACCTCTGCAACAAGGAGACCAGTGTTGACTTACCAGAGCCACTAGCCCCACAAGTGCCACCATCTTCTCGCTGGAACCGTGAGGGAGAAATTATGGAGGATGATAGAGTCAGGTCGTGATGGGTATGCAAATTCTACGTTCCTGAACTCAATTTCTCCAGTCACACTATCCATAGTTTGACCATTTGTTGTCAGAGTCGATTTTGGGAACTCGATTGATGAGTTGGATTATTCGGTCTGCTGCAGTGGCAGCTTCGGATATGTACTTGATATTTGCCAGACTGGAGCCGAGAGCTCTGGTACCATACATCACAATAATTAAGATTGATGAGCGTAAACTACACATATTTGGGGGTTAATTAATCTAATGGTAATGTAGCTGAGTTTAGAAATGTCAATTGTACACTTACATTCCACCTGAACCAAGAGCAGCACCAACGGCAAAAACAGTACCACCTTGAGCGTTATGGTACATAACCAACCTGCTACCATACCAAGCATTAAAGGCCCAAACCACATAAATGACCCCATTGCTCCCAATGGCAAGCCCTTTGGCTAGCCCTTGCTTGAGGCCCAAGTCCACGGTGCCTTTGAGGGCTAAGGAGAAGTCAGAGATCGTTTTATTCTCCCCCACGAATGCGTAGACGGTTCTTATAGATGATATAGCCTGCTCTACTATTGTCCCTGCTTTATTGTATTCCTGGGTCATCTTTCTAGCTAGATCCATGAGAATTCGGCCATACAATAGGCCTGGAATCACCAGAAGGATTACAAAGGGAAACTGACGATGGCTAGTCTCCATAGCATTGAGAATGCCGCAATGTAACCACCGATAAAAGTGGTCACGTTCATTATAAAGTTTGGGATCTGAGTATTAAATAATTGTCAAACGTACGTAGAGATTAGAGTTGATATAAGTAATTAATATGATTTGAATTGATTTTTTATGTGGGAACTAAAAATTACTTTTTCGGTGATGCAGTCTTGAATGACAAGACTATCGGTAGAGACAGTATTGATCAATTCTGAGGTGCCTGTGTGATGTAGATCAAAGTATTCAACATCCTGTCTCAAAACTGCTTTCAAGTATTTAACCCTCATCTTTGCCGCTTGTCTCGCCCCAGTTCTCGTCCAACAGTATCCCTCTGAAACAAAGCTAAATCTATATCAGACAGATATTACTCCAAACAAGCTATTCTATATGTTCCATTCAAACAACAAACAAGGTATAAATAAAGATTGGGAACTAGAGTGGCCGGAACTTTACCGAGAAAGCAGACAACCCATGCGCCAGTGCCAACGTAGCAGAAGAGCAGTGCACTCTGTGTTAGTGTCGCACACCAAGAGGAATTAAGATTATCAACACAACACTATATTGTATTAATTGTTGGCTAGTTATCATTTTAAAAAAAAATATTGGCTGGCTAATAATTGGAATACGAATGAAGAGACATATTATATCAATCTCACACGTACTGCACCAAAATCAGAAGAGTGACCGATCTCCTGATCGTGTCGGTGCGCTCTTTTTGCAAGAATAAATAAGAAATATTGGAATCTAATTCGAATTCATCATCTAATCTATAATTACCTGAGTGATGCTGTCCGTAAAGGAACTCCTCTGGTTACTAAGATCGCCGGAAATACGACCGACGTTATTGAAGACTTGACTAAGGAGAAAGATGACGAGTGGTAAAATCAATCCATCACACATGGCTCCAATTGTCCCAAATACCATGAGCCATACATCGACCCTGTCAGCGTGCATGAAGATGGTCCACATCGACATCGTTCCTGTTCCTGATCGTATGTGCATCATCTGGTTTCCAATATTGTTGTCCATGATTGCCTCGGTTTCTTTTCTGTTCCATCATCCATGATCTTTTATAACTTTTTTTGGTTTGATATTTAAGGTCTCTTCCATAACTAATTATAGGGAAAGTGATACATATGATAAAGAGATTAGTAAGGAAAGTGAATGTTTGTTGGAGTCTTTACACTCCTGATCCAACACGATTGTCCTAATTATGTATCTCGATCAAGAACTCATCATGTACTAGCCAACGAGTGGTTATATCATATATACTCCAGCTCGGAAGTAATGAGATAATTTGATGATAGCATAGAGCACAATTAATTGTAGATTCTTTATCATAGTGATTTCTAGGTGACTAATGCAGCTCTATTATATAGTAATTATTAATCCAACAAGGCTTCAATTAATGATCCTGTTTTATATAGTATATCAGTATACTTACATTTCGTCCCTTTAAAATATAACAATTTGGTTTGGGCCTGTCGATCCTGATGGGCTGAATTTTTCCCTTTCTCATTTGATGAGCGATGGGCCTCCAGCGAACCCATTTAGCATTATTTTGTGATGGATTAAGATCGATCAATGAGAAGCGATGCTATTGCTTGCTGCCACAGGCAACCTGGTATGGACTAGTAGTGCAGTAATAACAACAGCAAAGAAACATTGAACACCTACCCTTGTTAACTGTTCCTTGTTAGCATGACATGTGGCTAAATACTAATGCCTATATTAACCTGGTAAAAGTAGCGATTATTTATGCTCTATTGCGTGAATTTAAGACAATTTTAAAAATAAATTAATTAATTAATAAGGAGGATGATGATAATGACATTGAGGGGCAGTTATATGACATGATTAATGATCACTGCTTTAATACTGCAATGATTATCGATTAGGAACAAAGGAACACAGAAAATGGGTCCCAAAATAATACTACCATTCCACCCCCTGAGATTTCGAATTTGACGGGGAGTGGGGCCGCGGGGATTAGGGAGTAACGGACCAAACATTTGGCACTGTGAAATAAATGTGTTTTAATTAATTAGCTTAAGAAATAAAATAAATTAAACAGACAGCAGAGAAGGGAAATTCGAGGAATAGATTTTTTACTGTATATAAATTGATGTGGATGTAATGTTGTAGTGCGTGCGGAGCGTGGAGGGGTGAGTGAGTCAGTTGAGAGATTAGTGTGTTATTTGGGGAGACTCGAGGAGGCTACGGGACAAATTCGACCTCACATGACATGAACCGAGCCCATAGAACTTATAAGCGCCATTGACTCTCTTGTCTCACGTTATGACCCACGCGCCAATTAAGTGTAATTCCGTACAGTTTAAATCGTAAAAATACACCTAATTCTAGACCTGGCAATTGGGTCGCTGGGTATCAACTCTAACCCAACCCATTTAAAATATCATCAACTCATGCCCAACCCAAAATGGATGGGTCAGAAAATCATGACCTTAACCCAACCCGTTTAAAATCCTTCAACCCTAACCCAACTCACCCAACCCATTTTTTAAGCATACAATAATTTAGACGGATTAGGAGTAGACTTTAATAAAAAATCCAAAAACATTCAGTGCTATCTAATTAGAATGAAACATAAGGAAGAGAAGTAATCTTGCTTGATCGACCCAACTTTAAACGAATTTCATGTTATGCAAAGAATGTAAAAGTACTACACCAATTTCCCATGAATAGAATAACACGTACTTTTTCCATAAGTTTATATTTATCAATCTGAGCATAAAACACTACCATTGTTGGGGAGGAATCCTATCTAGATATGCACATGATCCTAGTACCCTTAATAAAGAGGGAATGAAAATGAAAATCTTCATTATGCATTAGAGAAATATACTAAAGACAAATCTTCTAAAGTTAGAAATAATTAATAAAGTGAGAGCTCAAAGCCTCAAACTATGACTAATAGTTTTAAAAATAATTACACCTGTTTAAAATGAGTGCTCATGCCTGGGAAAAGTAAAATCACATTCACTTAATCGTTACCAACAACTGAGGAACTTCTATGCAACATGCTATCCGTATTGTTGGTTTCAGAATTCACTAAGAGGTCTATAATCAAGATCCTACTTACAAAAATACATATCACCTACTTTTGTTCACCATTCTAGAAAATCTAAACATACATATGTTCTCAAGAATAACTATGGCAGTGAGAATAGAAAAACAAACCTTGGGCAGAGATGAAGAGCGACATAGACATGAACAGCGTCGTAGAGAAGAATAATGGATGTAAGTCTACAAGACAAGAGTATTTGAGTTTTCAACATTATGTTAAGGTCTGGTTGGGCCCTTTGTTTGATATGTAGCTGGTTAGGCCGTTTGTTTAGTTTAAAGTATGTGATATTATTAAAGGTGAGATAGTCCAACTGCAATTGGGCTTAAGGTTAAGATATAGTTCATCTGAAAATAAAATATATATAATTGTGAATTAATTATTAACAAATATATTTTCGGGTTTCGGGTTGGGTCATGGGTTATGATCTCTACCCTAACCCAACCCATAAAATTAGCTTATTACCCTAACCCAACCCAAAAAATAGATGGGTCAATAAGTAAGAACCTAACCCGAAAAATATGGGTTGGGTTCGGGTTGGGTTTCGGGTTGGGTCAAAATTGCCAGGTCTACCTAATTCAACACTTTTCTTTAAAGTTTTTTTGTAAAAAAATTAGTGTACAACAATATTAAAATTAGTCGCTAGAGACGGTAGTTGCTAGAGAGCACCCAGGGTGTGAAATCCACCCAATGTGTTAGTAAGAAACTCAAAATACTCCTATAATAAAGTGGATTGTTTGGATTTTCTCTCTCCTCAACTCATAGTTAAGAACTGTATGGTAGTGGTATACAATTGGGTGTGGGTGACATCCTTACATATGTGTGAGTGGGGTTTTCTTTCTCTTTTTTTATATCCAAATGGAACTATGTTATTGGTTTTCTAAATAAAGAGAGAGGCTAAGAAAATTCATTATTGTAGGAGTGGGTGAAGTATTAAAATAGTTTATCTATTAAAATATAAATTTGAGTGATGTGTCATTGCGGAAGTGTTAAGACACCCAAATAAGAAATTCATTGTTGTGAATACTCTTAATGCAGTTTATGAAAATGGTAAAATTTGTTAAAAAAAATAATAAAAAAAGTTATATGCAACCTTTTTTTTTTACAATCGTTGTCGATAAATTTTTTTTTTTTTTGCAACAGCTCGATATAAACAAGATGAGTGTTTTGCTCCCTACCAACAAAAGCCCAGGAAACTTATATTTTGGGCCATATGTACAACTTCAAAAAGAAGGTCGTACCAAAAAATACAAGAAAGTTGTAGACATTGAATGGAACATTCGGTCTTTCACTGAGTTGTAGTACCAACCATGTGGTCTTGTACATTTTGAACTACACGAGAATAATAATGTATGATTCAAGATTGATTACAATATTTATGTAAGTATTAAAAAGATAAAGCTTGAGTTCGTTTCTTCTTAAATACGTACCAGTGGAGAATCAACGAGGTTAGAACGGGTATAAATGTGGTATAAAAATGGTATAGGATCTCGTATGGGTCTCACGTGGGTCCTACATTCTACTCCAATAAAATAACTATAAAAACAGCCAAACCCAAAAAACCATAAAACAGTCATGCCGAACAGAATCAGAATCAAATTTGTCGACATTAGTTAGTTATTTAAATTCTTGTTATCATGAAATAAAGTAGACAAAGATTGTAATCCTTAATTTAACCAATTCTACTTCTTTTCAGATAAGAATATTAATCTCCTATTCTAGTTGTTAAACAATTGATTGTTGGTCTTTGTTGTTGGGCAATTGTTAGGATAGTGTATAGATATTAAACACATTCTATACTTCTATAATACTCCCTCTGTACCGTTGTTCTATGTACCGTTGTATAACATTAGATAGTAGCAACAGTACTCATATATAGACGTCTCTGTACAAAGTAATAAGGTATCTCGATCATTCATATTCTGATATACAGAAATAAAGTTCTTCTCTTCCCTTCGCATATCGTCTCCTACCTCGACTCCAATCCTCTCCTTCCCAGTTTTGCTCAATCCTAACATGGTATCAGAGCATTAAAGCTCAAGAATCACGTTCTTTGTTTTTTCTTTTCCATTGGAGACCTGACTCTTCCCGAGGCCGGCTATGTCTATAGTCGATGAACAATCGGAGGAGGAAATCGCCAAGCAGAAGAAATCTGCGGAAGGCGGAAAGAACCAGGGAGATGATGATGAGAAATCTCAAGAGAATCCGAATTCGAAGAACGATCCATATTTCTTCCGAATTCCGATTACCCAGGAATGTGCTCACCGGTACGAAATTCGACGGTGCGACTAGGTTTGCGGCATGGAAAAGAAGTATGGTCGTAGCCCTAAGTGCGAGAAATAAACTCGGATTCGTAGATGGAACAGCAAGAAGGGAAAAATTCCCAGCGAAGCGTGAACTGGAATGGAAACGCTGTGATAACATGTTATTTCCTGGCTGTTGTCGGCTCTGAGAGAAGGATGTCGCAGAGAGTTGGCTTTCAACAGTCCCGCAGAAGCAAATTTGGGAAGAACTAGTATCCAGGTTTGAAGAGAAGAACGTCGCGCGTCTATACGCCTTGGAACAAGAACTCGTGATAGTGAAGCAGGGAGAAGATAGCATTCGAAGCTATTATACAAGAGTCAAGAGGATTTGGGATGAAATAGACTCCACCGACTCACTTCCAATATGTTCGTGCTCTGGGAACGACGAGTCAAGTCTTACATCAGAAGACAGCGGGCCATAAAATTCTTGATGTCGGTAAACCCTAAGTTTGCGCAAGTAAGAGCAAATGTTCTGATGACGACGCCTTGCCAACAGTTCAACAAATCTACTCCTTGCTTATACAAGAGGAGCAACAGAAAGGTCTAGGAACAGAAGGTAAGGTCGAAGAGAGTGCCATGTCTTTTGCTACCGACTTCCGCAGCAAGAACTTCATCACCGGCAACAAGAATCAGTCGAAGAATACCCGGAGAAATAATGTCCAATGTAGTCACTGCCACAAAATGGGACACACGGAAGAAAAATGCTTCGAGAAGGTTGGGTATCCTCCTAACTGGAGATTCCCAAAAGGCAAACGATCCCCAAATGCTGCTGCAGCGATGAATAGATAAGGGATAAACCGGATGAAAACATCTAACCACGATACTCCAAAAGGGGGATCGGGAGGAAGGAGTATTTATAGCGTTGAAGAAATCAACCAAATACTGGAACACATTGCAAGAAACAGAGAGGAAGGAACAGAAAAAGCCACCAGAAGCATACAAGCTATAGCTTCGTTGGTAACACCTGTCTAAACTCTAAATCTTACTGCAATAGTGATTATTCTGATTCTAGGACTGCATCTGATTGGATAATTGATTCTGGGGCATCGGAGCATATGTGTTGCGACTTGCAAAAATTTGATACTTATAGATACATGAATCACAAGCATACTGTTAGCATGCCTGATGGGCATCCCCAAAATGTTGACATCATAGGCATAGTTAAATTGAACAATCTGATTAGTCTGACAAATGTGCTGTATGTGCCACGTTTTAAATTCAATTTGATTTCAGTAGCAAGACTTGCACACGATATGCCTAGGAAGTTCTTTTTTGATGGAAACTGTGTGTGTTTTCAGGTAGAAGCAAGCTTGAGTATCAAATAGGGAGACAGAGTTCTGGAATATATTTGCTTGATTGGCGTGAATAGAATGATGTTGAAATAGTATTGTCTCTAGTAGTGTTGTGAATAACATTGTGACAGGTTTTGATTGTACTGATATTTGAGCCTCTGGCACCATAGGCTAGGGCACTTGCCTATAAATAAAATTCAATCTTTGAGCTTAATTGATAAACACTTGTGCCAAAGGCAATTCGTTTGTGAGTCATGCTGTAGAGGTAAGAGTCACAGAACCCCCTTCCCTAAGAAAAGTAATTCGTCTCTGAGGTATTTGATCTGATTCATATAGATGTTTGGGGCCCATATAAGGTAAAAACTCATGATGGTTATTCTTATTTCCTTACTTTCGTGGATGATAAATCAAGAGCCACTTGGGTTCAATTGATAAATGCAAATCTGAAGCATTTAAATGTATTACAGAATACATAAGCATGATACAAACTCAATTCAACAAGAACATCAAAGGAATAAGAACTGATAACGCTTATGAGTTGGGTAGCTCTAAGACTACTGCAGATTACTTAAAGGGGAAGGGTATTAAACACCAATTAACTTGTTCACACACTCCTCAGCAGAACGGAATTGTGGAAAGGAAAGCATCGACACATTTAGAAACAGCTAGAAGTTTGATGTTTCATGCTTCGTTACCAATAAAGTTTTGGGTGTGAAAGTGTGTTAGAAGTGTTAGTATATCTCAAAAACAGAATGCCTTTAGAGAGTGTTGCAGGAAAAACCCCCTATGAACTCTTATAAATAAGAGACCAGAATGAGTATCTAGTGTTTTGGCTGTTTAATTCTTGCTCACAAAACTCATCACCTCCATGACAAATTTGCTTCAAAATCTTACAAGGGGATTTTCTTGGGTATGCGCCCGACAAAAAGGGGTATAAGGTCTATGATCTGGATGACAACAAGGTGCAAATCAGCAGAGATGTCAAATTCTACGAAAATGTTTTCCCTTTTATAAAGGGTAAAGAAGGAAAGAAAATGATCAAACACCTATACAGAAAGAACAGGACAAAAATAACTCATTGTTTCCTGTTTTCCCTTACAATTGCCTTTGACTAACCTTGAGTTTGAGAATACAGAAGAGCCCCTACAGGAAACACAAGGAGATGCACAAAAGGAACAACAGCCGTACATTACCTTGGAAGAATCGCCACCACTGTCACACTTGAAGAATCACCACCACTGTCACACTTGGAAGAAAATACAAGGGCAGAAGAGGGAGCCGGAAGAAGATCCCAGAGAGACAGAAGGCCACCCAAGCACTTAGAGGATTACATTGTGGGAAACGCCACAAGAAATCAAGAACCAAAACCAGCTAAGTTCTTGACCCCTTCTCTGCTATATTATGTGATAGACTGAGGAATGTCAACAATGTTAATGCTATAGTTAGTACAGAAGAGAAAACTGTGATGGTAAAGATATAATGAATCAGTCTATATGTTCTTTGGTGCCATCCCATCAAACAGCTGACTTATCCTGCCAAAGGCACCCCACTGTCTGCAACTATATCTCTGATGACCCTTTGCTAGGAACAGAAACAGAACCTACAGATTTCCATCAGGCTGTTAAAAATGAAGAGTGGGGTAAAAGCAATGATGGAGGAGTTTGAAGCCTTAGAAAGGATAAAAACAGGAAGTAGTGAAACTGCAAAGGAAAGAAAGTGATCGGATGCAAATGGGTATACAAACTGAAATATAGAGCAGATGGGGTTCTAGAGAGACACAAGGCTAGGCTAGTGGTGAAGGGGGTACACAAGAGGCAAGGTATAGATTACCAGAAACATTTTTCCCCGGTTGTAAAATTCACCACCATTCGTGCCCTCATTTCAGTTGCTTGCAAAAGAAATTGGACTGTCCAACAGTAGATATAAAACAATGCCTTTCCATGGTGAATTAAAGGAAGAAGTATACATGGAACTGCCATTAGGATACAAAACAGACAAACCAGAAATGGTTTGTAGACTAGGAAGCCCTCTATGGACTTAAACAAGCTTCTAGACAATGGCATGAAAAAACTTAGTTCCTTCCTTGTTAACCTAGGCTTCAACCAATCCCTAAATGACTATTCTTTGTTTATCAGAAAGCATGAACAGGTTCTGTTTTCTTAATCGTTTATGTGGATGACATTCTCTTGACAGGGGGATGACAACCACATGATAGAAATAATAAAACAGAAACTGAATCATGAGTTCAAGATTAAAGATTTGGGGATGGTGAACAATTTCCTTGGCATGCAGTTTCTCCACTGCAGAGAAGGAATTACCATTGTTCAAAAACAGTACGCAGAAACATTAATAAGAGAGTATCTGAATGAGAATGATAAAGCTGATGTGGCACCATTAGAATTAAACACCAAACTACTAAAAGATGAGGGGAGGTTCCTATCAGAACCACTTCATTACAGAAAACTAATTGGAAGAATTAGTTTCTTAGCTCATACTCGTCCTGATATGTGTTTCACTCACTATTCATACTCTAAGTCAATTTCTGCAGAAACCCACAGAACATCACTGGAAGGCAGCTATCCACACTCTCAGATACATTAAAGGAACAACAGGGTATGGTTTACTGTTTAATAAACTTTCTGATTTCAGTTTAAATGCCTACTGTGATGCAGATTGGGCTGGATGCCCCAATACTCGAAGATCTATCAGTGGGTTCTACATTGAACTAGGAGGCTCACCATTATCATGGAAGGCAAAGAAACAGGGAACTGTGGCCCTCTCATCAGCAGAAGCAGAATACCGTTTGATGAGGCAAGCCACAACAAAGATTAGCTGGATAACGAGACTACTACATGAACTTGGAGTAGAAGAAATCTTGCCGATTCCACTTAAATCAGACAGCCAGTCCGCAGTATACATCGCACGCAACCCTGTGTTTCATGAGAGAACGAAACACATAGAAATAGATTGCCACTTCGTCAGACAGAAAATACAACAAGGTCTTATCGAAGTGAAGTTCATTCCCTCCCATTTGCAGTTGGCAGACATTCTTACCAAGACTCTAACAGGGAGAGATTACACAGAAATCAAAGACCAGCTGGGCATGAGACAGATCGAGAATAACACATAATCAGAGGAGTAGAAGTGCAACAGAAGATTTTTGCAAAGCTTCACATGGCTGTTAGCTTTGAGAGAGGGTGTTAGGATAGTGTAGATATTAAACACATTCTATACTTCTATAATACTCCCTCTGTACCGTTGTTCTATGTTACCGTTGTATAACATTAGATAGTAGCAACAGTACTCATATATAGACGTCTCTGTACAAAGTAATAAGGTATCTCGATCATTCCTATTCTGATATACAGAAATAAAGTTCTTCTCTTCCCTTCGCATATCGTCTCCTACCTCGACTCCAATCCTCTCCTTCCCAGTTTTGCTCAATCCTAACACAATTGAACCCGCAACGTTAGCTTGGAAGGCTAGGAGTTTATATATAGTCGACGTCGATTTGTTATTTTTAACATCTCCAATTCAAAACCGAACATGAAATTTTGATTTCAATCGGCTCGTTTATGGACGATGGATGAAAGATGTAGAAATTTCTAGATGAAGATTTAGAAGGCTAACAATAAAATTTGACCATAACATCTATGTCAGTTTTTGTCCGAATGAATACAATTCAAAGTGACTCGCTTTCTAGATGATCCCTCTAGAAGATCGGTTTGCAAGTATTTAGGGGGTGTTTGTTTTTGGGTAATCAGGAAAGGGAATCATTCTTTGTTTTACAAGTTTTTTCTATTTTCAGGAAAGGAAAAGAGTATTGAATTACCCCAAAATCCTTTATATTCCTCACCCATATTAGAGAATGAGATTCCCTTTCACCAATATACGTTGACCGGAGATATATGACCATTGACCAGTGACCGGTGAATGTTGACCGGTAATTAATGACCGTTGACCAGCAGCTATTGACCATTGACCGGTAGCTTGTTGACCGGTTTTATTTCATCTCCCAGCTCAAACAAACAACCGGGAAATCAAAGAAAATTCTTTTCCATTCTTCTTCATTTTTTTCCTCATTCCATCCTTTTCCCGCTCGAAATAACCCCCCTTAGTGATATTAAACTTTCATTGCGGCTTTTTGTTTTTGTTTGGTATTTTTGTAATTCTTTTTGTTGGATCACTGTCAGATATACCAAAAAATTTCAACACAAACTACACTACCATTAATGCTATAAATATAGCAATTCTTTATATTCATTACCTAGAAATCAAATAAAAATGTAAGTTGAAATATCAAATCTATTCAGCTAGCTACAATTAACTAGCAACGAACACTTATTTGGAATAACCTGTTTGTTTCCATTTGATTAATTAAATTAATTTCCATCACGAGCTGCAGCTATCTTCGACTTAATACAAGAAACAAAAATGTAAACCTCCTTTAAGATATAACATACCTTGCACCACACTGAGAACAACAATTGATACTAGCCTTGTTTTTCATACAGTTATATGGGGAAAAAATACATTGCTGAGACTTCAAATCTAACACAACGCCCACATGCTGTCCCAAAACGAGCAAACGGAACTCGTTCATAAATTACATATTGGGACTGTTTGTCTATCAAAATAAAATAAGAAATTACATCGTGGGACTATTTAACTTTAGACTTATTGACCATGAAAGTATCAATGGTCATAAATAAGACTGTTAATCTTGACATGAACCTGAAATCCGACCTAAAATTGACACGTTAAAACATGGGTTTGGGCTGTAATTTTCAACCCGAAAACATTTTTGGGTCAAGTTTGGGTTGGGTTGCTATTAACTCAGGTCGGTTTTGGGTTTGAGCTGCTGACCCGATTTCAACCCGCAACCCTAAAACATTTTGAAAAAGAAAAGGAAAATATATTCTTATAACTATGCTACATAACCTTAAATATATCAATAATATAATCTTTTATGTTTGATGGTTTTATATAGTATGTTATATTGTCTTGGTGATTTTGAGTAGAATTTATATTGATAGTATATTTTTAATTTTGGATAGATTTCAAGTCGATTACGGGCTGATTTCAGGTCGATTACGGGCTGATTTCAGGTCGATTACGGGCTGATTTCATGTTGATTTTGGATCAACGGGTGTCGGGTTGGTTTGGGGTTGATTTCGGGTCATCAGGTTGATTTAGCATAACCCGTTTCGGGTTCAGATCGGTTTCAGGTTGAGGTGAAACATGAGCAGGTAGGGTTTGGGATGCAGTCAACCCGACTCAAAACCCGAAATTGACAACCCTATCAACGTAAGATTTTAATCTATTTATTCTCGCTTTACCTATTTCATTAATCTATATCACTACATAACGACATTTTATCTCTTCTGCAGTTTTTTTTGGTAGATTTTGAATATGATTTATTTGATGTTGTGATAGAACTAGATGCTGGAATAAAAACAAAAAGTGTTAAAATAAAGGGATTGAGAAAAGGTGGAACCATATATATATATATATATATATATATATGACAATTACAATAACAAACACGACCCTTACAAAACCCTACAGAAACAGACCCAAATTAAACAAGTAAATAAAATGTAAATAGGCCCAACTCTGTAAACAACCCACGTCAACTTTACCCTAATGCTACTACTATATATATATGATTCACTGTAGCCGACAGTAACATTGTAATTACAAACACACTGAATACAATACACAGAGGAATCATCGACATCGATTTCAATCATCTTCTATGGTATCAGAACTACTCCTGGGCAAGCTCTAAATCCCTTCCATGGTGACACCAGTTAACAATAGCACAGGTTCTCTCAATTCTTCCTTGTTTGTTTCTTTTTCATCTACCTCATCCTCGTCATTCTCTCTTCCATCCTTGATCTCCACATCATCACACTTCACCAAACTTACGCCTGAAAATTATCCAACATGGAAAAAACAGTTAGAACCTTATTTAAAAGGGCAAGGTCTCTTTGGGTGGATAGATGGTTCGAAACCAAAACCCATTTATGGCACCCTTGATGAAATAGCTACTTGGGAGCAATATGACCAACTAGTCATGTCTGTCCTTACCAGCGCTATGACAGATCCTCTCGTTGCCCAATTATTGAGCTAGACACTTCCTTCAAAATCTGGAATTCCCTACAAAAAATGTTTCAAGCCCAGTCCAATGCTAGAATTATGCATTAAAGTGCCAGATGATGAATTATAGAAAGGGTGCAGACTCGGTTACTGAGTTTTTCAACAAACTCAAGGCATTTTCCTCAGCCTAATCTGCTGCTAGTGCCCCTATCAGTGACACTGACTTTATAGCTCACATGGTTACCAGCCTCGGTCCTGAGTTTGATTCAGTTGTGACTGATGTTACAATGAGAACAAAGAGCATGATACCCTTTGATTTCTTCAGTCAGCTCCTAATCTATGAAGCTGGTGTCCAACAACAAAATGTTGTCATTCTTGACCAAACCCACTCTATGAACTCCACCACCATAAACTCTACACACAATCACCCACCTTTCAAAGACAAAAACCCTACATACAACTACAACAGAGGAAAAGTCCTAGGGGTTCCTATCAAGGGCAAACAAGTGGCTACAAAACAACTCAAACAAAGGACAATATAAGAAAGGCAAATCAGATAACCGTCTCATCTGTCAAATCTGTGAAAAACCTGGCCACCGTGGATCTGAGTGTTGGCACAGGTTTGACCACTCCTATCAGGCTAAAGCTCCAGCTTCATTTGGAGCTAACTACACAAAAACATCTACATCTGATGATCTATGGTACCCAGACAGTGGAGGTACACACCATTTTACTCATGACTTTGGCAAACTTAACCTTGATGCTCAATCCTACAATGGCTCCAGTGAAGTTGTCCTAGGCAATGCTACAACTATACCCGTCAAACATCAAGGCTCTGGTCTCATTCTACACCCCTCTGGCTCTTTTTATTTATCTAAGTTGCTTCATGTTCCTCACATCACAAAAAATCTCCTCTCTCTTCAAAAATTCTGTTATGATAATAACATCTTCTTTGAATTCTTTGCCACTCATTTTAATATAAAGGATTAGAACAAGGGGACCAACCTGCTCAGAGGAGGAACTAGCAATGGGATGTACGCCTTCCCAAGCTCTCAGTCCACCACTACAATAAGAAGCTCTCAGCCCACATCCCTTTTAGCCACCAAAAATGAGCCAAGGACTTGGCACCTCAGATTGGGACACCCTCAAAAGGATAACTCAATTTGTAATAAATAACTTTAGTCTCCTAGTGACTAAGACTAGTTTTGGCACTATTCCCTGTTTGGGCTGTAATATGGGCAAAACTCATGCACTTCCTTATCCTGCTACCATTTCTGTTTCCAAACATCCATTTGATCTCATTTTTATGGATGTTTGGGGTCCATCTCCTATGCTAGCTAGCAATGGAGCACGATACTATCTCTCTATTGTCGATGACAACACAAAGTTCATTTGGTTGTTCACTATTCCTACCAAATCTACTGTTATTACTGTTGTGACTGATTTTATCAGGTATCTTGCTACACAATTTAACAGCAAGGTCAAAGCAATTCAGACTAATGAGGGAGGTGAGTTTTATCCTCTCATAACCCTAGCTCTTGCTCATGGTATCACTCTAAGAAAAACCTGTCCATATGCTCACTCTCAGAACGGTAGTGTTGAATCAAGACACGGGATGATAGTTGATAAGGGCCTATCAATGCTAGCTCATTCATCTGTTCCTATGACGTTTTGGGACAAAGCCTTCATCACAGCCACATATCTAATCAACATTACCCTACCCCTGTTCTAAAGATGAAATCCCCATTTGAATGCCTCTACAAGAAAAACCCCACATTATACCACCCTCAAATGTTTTGGCTGTCTATGCTGGCCCAATCTTAGGCCATACAATAGGCATAAATTCTCTTTCAGATCCACACCATGTGTCTTTATGGCTACTGTACAGACTATAAAGGCTATCAATGCCTTGACAAAACCTCAGGAAAAATGTACATCAGTAGGGACGTTATTTTGATGAAAACTCCTTCCCATACAACCAATTGCCTAGCACAGACCCATCCTCTGCTCAAACCACACCAACTATCACAGTGCCTCTACTACAACCCCTGCTATCTCCACCGCCAATAAATCCCAACCTAACACCACCACCATCTCCTATTCCTTCATATACTGCCAACACTCCCCACTCTACTCCACTCCATCCAATCTTAACTCCACTCACTATCTGTCTACAACACCAACAACTTCTGAACATAACACACCAAATCCAACTCCCTCCTTCACCCACACCTCCACCACAACCACCTCACCCTATGGTGACTAGAGCACGAAACAATATAGTCAGACCCCTCATAAGACAAGATGGGACCATCCCCTGGCCCCAAACCCACCAAACCACCACCATACCCTCAGAACCCACATACACAGAAGCTATCAAACATGCCCCCTGGAGAGAGGTCCTTCTCAGTGAGTTTTCTACCCTAGAAAGAATTGGCACCTGGACTTTGGTTCCTAGACCACCAAACTCAAACATACTGGGAGCTAAGTGGGTGCTACGCACCAAATACAATTCAAATGTCACTGTAGAAAGAAGGAAGGCAAGACTAGTGGCTAAAGGCTACACACAACAGGCTGGGATTGACTACCATGATACCTTCAGCCCAGTGGTTAAACCCACAACCATTAGGTTAGTTTTATCCTTAGCAGTCTCTCAAGGATGGCCTATCAGGCAGTTGGATATAGAAAATGCCTTTTTACATGGTTCAATTCAAGAAGATATCTACATGATTCAGCCACTAGGATTCCAACACCCTTTATATCCTAATCATGTCTGTAAGCTTAAAAGATCAATTTATGGGCTTAAACAGGCACCCAGGGACTGGTTCTCTAGACTCTTATATGCACTCATAAGTTTTGGGTTCAAGGCTTCACGTGCAGATCCCTCTCTATTTATCTATTATCAAGGGCACAACAATATGTATCTTCTAGTATATGTAGATGATATCATAGTCACTGCAAACAACCTGAAACTGGTGACACAGTTCTACAGCAAACTGGCTTCTACTTTCCCAGTTAAAGATCTAGGGGATCTTCACTACTTCCTAGGGGTTCAGGTGATTAGAACTACCTCAGGAATGTTGTGCTCAGTCAATCTAACTACATTACAGAGCTTCTACACAAAGCAGGCCTTCAACACTCCAAGCCAATGACCACACCCATGGCCACAAACTTTAATACTCAAGACTCACACTCAAAACCATTCACAGATATTACACTTTTCAGAAGTCTACTGGGAGGACTGCAATACCTATCTCTCACCCGTCCTGATATCAACTTCCCAGTCAATCGGTTGTGCCAATTTATGCACAAACCCACTACCTACCACTGGCAAGCTCTCAAAAGATTGCTCAGGTATCTGAAAGGAACTACGCATCACATGCTCTATCTATCCAGACTCTCTCCTATACAGATCTACGCCTATGCAAATGCGGACTAGACGGGTTGCTTAGAAGATAGAAGGTCAACAACAGGATATTGCATATTTATGGGCAATAATCTAATATCGTGGTCATCAAAAAAACAACCTATGGTAGCCCGCTCGACCACCAAAGCGGAATACCGGTCTATGGCTAATGCAACATGCGAAATCCTGTGGATATACAACATCTATTAGCTGATCTACGCATAAAACTTAAAAAAAAAACCCAATTCTTTGGTGTGACAATCTAGGTGCGACATACCTGACTGCGAATCCGGTCCTCCATGCGCGCGCAAAACATATCGCTCTGGACTTCCACTTCGTTCGGTAGAAAGTGGCCAACGGAACCCTACGCATCTCCTTCCTCCATGGCACGGATCAACTTTGCAGACGCCATGACCAAAGCTCTTCCGTCTTCCTGATTCTCTCAGCTACGATCCAAACTTGCTATCTTGCCGTATGGATCGAGGGGGGTACAAAACCCACTACAGAAACAGGCCCAAATAAAACAAGTAAATAAAATGTAAATAGGCCCAACTCTGTAAACAACCCATGTCAATTGAATTACCCTAGTACTATTACTATATATACACGATTCACTGTAGCCGACAGTAACATTGTAATTACAAACACACTGAATACAATACATAAGGAATATTCATCGACATCGATTTCAATCATCTCTCTAACCCTTACATCTTTTCGAATTACAGTAATGAGATCGATTGAAGGAGTTTGGAGTAGAGAAGAGAGAGACTAGAAAGCTTAGAGACTGAAGAATTCAGTACTCTATTACTCTTATTGTATTTCATGATATTACTGTACAGAAGACAGAGTCACTACTAATATATATGAAAGTAAAGCTAAGGCTAGGTGACCGGTCTGACCGGGTATAAAAGAATACAATACAGACTCATGTACTAAAACATATAATCACATATTCTAACAGTCCCCCTCAAGACAGAGGGTGAGAAGGTGATCAGAATCTGTTCTTGAATTTTGTTTAGCTGTCTGTATTCTCTATCCTTTGGAAGAAGTCGCTATAGTCCTTAGCTGTTACTTGTTTAGTGAGGACATCTGCAATCTGGTGTTTTCCTGAGATGTGTTGTAAGTTGATCAGCCCCTCCTTTATCTTCTCTCTTACCAGGTGACAGTCCAAGTCGATGTGCTTGGTTCTCTCATGGAAAACAGGGTTTCTTGCGATAAAGACTGCTGCTTTGTTATCACAGCTGACCTCGATAGGAGTGATTTCTGTGATGCCTAGCTCTTCTGCAAGTCTGGAGATCCAAGTTAATTCTGTTGTCACACGTCTTATGGATCTGTATTCGGACTCTGCTGTGGATAATGAAACAGTGTGTTGCTTTTTCGATTTCCAGCTGATTGGAGTTCCCCCCAGTAGTATGATGAAGCCACTTACTGATCGTCGGGTTAATGAGCAACTAGCCCAGTCTGCATCGTAGTAAGCAGTGAGTTTGAGGTCTGATGTTGTGTTAAAACATATTCCTTGTGAGCTGCTTCCTTTGATGTATTGGAGAAGATGTATGGCAGCTTTGTAATGTTCCATTCGTTGTGTCTTTTTTCTAGGAACTGCTCAGATGTTGCATGGAGAAGGCTAGATCTGCTCTTGTGTTGATCAGGAAGTTAATTCTTCCCACTAATCTCCGATACATGGTTGGATCTTCAAGTAGTGGACCATCAGCTTTCTCTAGTTTTGCACCTGTTGGTAATGGGACAGAAACAGAAGGTGTGTTAGCAGTTAAATATTCATTCACAAGATCTTGGGCATACTTACCTTGGTGGAGAATAACTCCATTCTTGCTGTACAGAAACTCCATCCCTAGGAAGTAGTTTAATCTTCCCAAGTCTTTTATCTTGAACTCGGCATCAAGGGATTGCTTTATCTTCTGTATTTCTGTCTGATCATTTCCAGTGGCTATCATGTCATCAACATAGATTCCCAAGAATGTTCTTGACTGCCCATTAAACTTAACATATAGTGAGTAGTCATTTCTTGATTGAATATATCTATGATAATGCAAGAATGTACTTAACCTTTCATACCATGTCCTTGATGCTTGCTTCAGTCCATAGATGGACTTATGTAATCTGCATGCTTTGTTTCTGTGTAATTCCTTCATACCATCAGGAATTTCCATATATACTTCCTCACTAAGATCTCCATGCAAGAATGCATTATTAATGTCAAGTTGGTGGATATTCCACTTTTTCTTGACTGCAACAGCCACTAGCATTCTTACTGTAGTCATTTTAACTACAGGTGAAAATGTTTCCCAATAGTCTTCCCCATACTTTTGATTATAACCTTTTGCAACTAAGTGGGCTTTGTATCTTTCTAATGTCCCATCTGCATTTAATTTGACTTTGAACACCCATTTGCATCCTACTATATGTTTCCCCTTAGGGATATCAACAATACTCCAAGTCTTGTTGAGATGTAAAGCTTCCAGCTCAGCCTTTATGGCCTTCTACCATTCCGGTTTCTGGATAGCAGTTTTGTAGGTTTTTGGTTCATAAAAGTTTTGAGAGTTTAAAGCAAATTTAGCAGACCTGGGGCTAATACATTCGGCATGCAAGGCTTTATCAGTTTGATATCTGTTAAGTATTCAGGAAGACAGTTTGTATTCTTGTCTGTGTTTTTCATCCTTTCTTGGAGGATTTTTGTGAAAAGATCTTCTTCGGGAGTTCCAGCCTCTCCTAGAAAGTACTCACTCAAGTACTCAGGTGGATGTCTTTCCCTAGTGGACCTTCTCAGGTTTTCACTTTCATTTCTAGATTGGCCTATATCAGATTCTCTCTCAGGTTCAACTGTTTCAGGACTATTTCTGTTTGTTCTTGTAAAAGGTCTTGCTCATCCTCACAGAACTGATCAATATTAACATCATTGGCAATAAGGTTTTCGGCTTTTTCCTCTGGGTGATGTTTCTGCAAAGCACTGTTTTCTGTCATACTGGTTTCTTTCCTTAAGGGGAATTCCTTTTCATAAAAGGTCAAGTCTCTGGTTATGACAATATTTCTAGACTTTAAATCTAAAACCTTATAACCCTTTTTGTTCTCAGCTTCCCCTAGGTAGATACAAGCAGTTCCCCTGTCATCAAACTTACTTCTCCCTCTCTCTGTGTATGTTCTGTAACAAAGACATCCAAAACTTTTAAGAGAGTTATAATCTGGTTTCTTGCCATAAAGAATCTCATAAGGGGTTCTGCCATTAATGGCCTTAGAGGGGAATCTGTTAATCAGATATGCAGCATGTTTTATGCAGTCTCCTCAGTATTCTAGAGACAAATTAGCTTGAAAATAAAGGGCCCTAGCAGTTTCTAAGAGGTATTTATGCTTTCTCTCCACAACCCCGTTTTGTTGTGGAGAGTGGGCACATGTGGTTTGATGAAGAATGTCATTCTCTCTGAAATATTTAACTCCTTCATTGCTGCTTCCTAATTCGAGTGCATTATCACTTCTCACTTTCTTAACTTTAGCATTGAATTGGTTTTCCACGAGTTTAATGAAGCAAGTAAGAAAGTAGAAAGCATCAGATTTATTTTTCAACAAATGTACCCAGGTACATCTGCTGTAATCATCAACAAGTGTCAGGAAGTAGCTATTTCTATCATGAGTGGGAACCTTGAAGGGTCCCCATGTGTCCACATGAATAAGATCAAAGCAGTTACTTGTTTTTATAAAAGAATCATGAAAAGGCTTCCTAACATCCCTAGCACGGTGACAGATATCACAAGCACCAATTTTATTCAGACCTGGTTCTTTTATCAAGCCCAGCAGATACAATTTGTTATATGGGACATGCCCCAACCTATAATGCCACAAAACAGATTTGCTTTCATTCTGTATTAAAGAAGAGCATGTAGTTTCCTGTCTAACATGATTACTACAAGAATACATTTCATCTAAACTCTCATTCTGCAGGACATATAAACCATTCATAGACTTTCCAATGATCAGATTGTCCTTCTTGTTATGGACCTGCATAGAACAAGAGGATTCATGGAAAATAATAGGTTGTCCAAGTTGTTTTACTAAACCTTTAACAGACATCAGGTTAAATTTGAAACAATCAACAAGCAGAACATTTTTCAGCAAGAAGTTTCTTCCTATTTTGACTATGCCGATCTTTCTAATGATCTGAGTATGCCCATCAGGCATTCCTATTCTGCGGATTTCACTCAGACTTTCTAGACTAACAAACATATTTTCATAACCACACATATGCTCAGAAGCACCTGAATCGATAATCCAAGTATTTCTATCACTAACTTCAGTTTGGCTAGTCAGACACACACAGAACAGAAAAGATTTTTATAGAGAAAAGATTTAGGGTTACCAGCGAAATTGCAGAAATCATCTCTGGTGCCTTGAGAAACTTGTTCCCTTTGCAGCAGAGCTTTCAATTGACCAACTTCCTCCACTGAGAGTCCCGTGCTTCCCATTCTTTTCTCATCTTCTTTCACGGTTTCGAACATGGCTGTGCCCGCGATGGAATTGGACTTCTTTTTCCACCATTCTGGGTATCCCACCACCTCGAAGCATGTTTCCCTGGTATGTCCTCGCTTCTGACATTTAGTGCAGTGAAGATTTTGTTTGTTTGAATCTTTGGCCCCGTTCTTGAACCCTTGCTGATTTCCTTTCCTCATTGGTTCGCGCTTTGCGCTCAACACCAGAACATCTTGTTCGTTGTTACCATTCTTTGCAGCAAGCGACTTCCTTTTCTCTTCCTGTGAGATCATAGAGAATGCCTCTTCTAGAGTTGGAAGTGGATCCTTGAGCAGAATGTTGGCCGTGGCACTGGAGTAGTCGTCGCTTAACGCCATCAGAAACTGCATTAGTCTCTCTTTCTCGTGAAGCTTCTGATATTCCTTCTTCGCTGTACAAGAGCAAGTCGGCTTCGACTCCAGAGCGGCCAACTCGTCCCAAAGCCTCTTGATCCTCGTGAAGAAATTTGACACAGTTTCATTTCCTTGCTCCATTCTACTTATCTCCTTCTTTAGCGAGTATATCTGAGTGGCGTTTGCCTGCTCGTATCTGGAGCAAAGGGATTTCCACGCATTCGCCGCGTTGGTGCAGTATATGATTGTTTCTCCAATTTCTTTGCTTAGGCATTGAGTTAGCCAAGCAATTATCATACTGTTGCACCTTACCCAGTTGTTGTATTTGGGATCTTTGCTTTCTGGTTGTTCTAGGGTTCCTTCGACGAACCCGTGTTTGTTCTTGGCTCTCAGTGCGACCATGAGTTTCTGCTTCCATCCTCCAAAGCTTTCTCCTGGTTGATTGGAGAAAACATACCCTAGAATCATCCCGGGTTGTCATTTGAACTAAGGTAGAAGGGGTCATTGCTGTCGGTCGCTGTTTTCTCTCCGCCGCCCGATACTTCTGGGTTTTTTTCCCCCGACATTGAAATCCAGATGATGAAGCAAGATAGAAGGCGATCAGAAATCAAGAAGCTTGAATCGAGATTACAGGCTCTGATACCATTTCGAATTACAGTAATGAGATCGATTGAAGGAGTTTGGAGTAGAGAAGAGAGAGACTAGAAAGCTTAGAGACTGAAGAATTCAGTACTCTATTACTCTTATTGTATTTCATGATATTACTGTATAGAAGACAGAGTCACTACTAATATATATGAAAGTAAAGCTAAGGCTAGGTGACCGGTCTGACCGGGTATAAAATAGAATATAGACTCATGTACTAAAACATATAATCACATATTCTAACACATCTAGGGGTGTCAATCTAGACCCGAATCTAAAACTCGACCGAAAACTGACCCATAAAAAGTTGGGTTCGGATTGAGATTTTTTACCAGAAAATATTTTCGGGTTGGGTCATTGAAACCCGCTTCGGGTTCGGGTTGAATCTTTCAACCCGTAACACAAAAAAAATGTTAATTAAAAATAAAAAATATGTCATATTTAATGACTTGAATTAGTGTTTAGTGTTTAATTTATGACTAAAATAAACATTTAATGTGCAACTTATGATTAAATATAGTACATAATAATGAATTAATACTAAAGTAATATGATTAATTATTAAAATCCAAAATTTCAAAACACTTCAAGGAAATGGCTAGTTTGCTACCGACACAATTGATAATTAAATAGAACGGGCTACCACTTTTGTTCATTTGCTACCGGAGTTTAGCGGTGGGTGAACCTTCGCTACCGTTTTTGGGTTTTCAGACTAGTGTGCTGAAATGTACACATATCAGTAATCGATCGTGCGACGTGTGGGCTGGATAGATATTACCGTAACCATTGAGCCGTGATAGTTATTCACAACATATATACATACTACAAGTATATATTGAATCTTTGATGCTCTAAATATAAATGGAAATTTTTGCTGAG
Organism: Limonium bicolor; assembly: GCA_023374045.1. NCBI lineage: Eukaryota > Viridiplantae > Streptophyta > Magnoliopsida > Caryophyllales > Plumbaginaceae > Limonium > Limonium bicolor. The sequence continues at coordinate 257,619,938 of CM041777.1, read as the reverse complement.
ATATGATCGAAACATTGGATATGTCAAATTAATAAAATAGATGTAGATTTGACTAAGACACATTGATATTTTAATTTACATAATATTACAACAATAATTTTGTACGGCCAAAATAATAAAATAGAAGTATATGTTGGCTAAAATTGTATAAAACTAAAAAAAATAAACATGTATGTCATTCACAAAAACATTTATAAATTTAGTATATATAGTTTATTTATTTTGTTAATTTTAACCAACACGTCAACTAATTTAAATTGTTATTATTTATCGTATTTTTATATATTATTAATTGGTGTGATTTTTGTAAATTAAAATAATTATATAGTAAAATGAATAAAAGTTGCACAAAATTTAAATACACACATATATATATATCATTACCAATTTAAATTATTTTTACAACTAATTTATATTATTTTGTAAATTTTAACCAACATATGTACTACTTTGATGATTATTACATTACTACTACTCTATTTTATAATTTATTAATACGTGTGATACTTTGAAAGTTTGAAATATCATAAGTATCAAAAAAAAATTATGTTACGTATATCTTATATGATAATAAATTCTTGTAGTGGTATGTAGTTTTATATTATTTTCACGAATAAGACAATTTTGTTTACTTAAAGTTCTTTTTAAATTTCGATAGCTAAAAGGTAATAAGTTAATATACTAAAGTGCTATATTGAAAAAAAAACTATAAAACTATAAAATTTATATAAGAAGATAAATATTCACTATGGCAGCGGCAATATAGGTTAGTATTATCAATTATTTAGTATTCACACGTTTAGTTATAAGACAATAATAATTTTGTTAACGCTTACGATTATTAGCTATCATTTCTTATATTCTAGCACAATATCAGCTGAAATTTCTTCAGCATATTAGTCGGTAGCAATTTGCTACTTGTTAAAAATATTTACTATAATAGTCAAATAGTAGCACAATAGCAACTGCAATCAAGTATTAGTAGCAATTTCATAATTTCACTTATTTACATGGTCGTAGCAACTTTTAAGATAAGAGCTAGTTACCTGTTGATTAGAATCCTTTTGCTACCGTTGCTCAAATAGCATAATAGCTACCATAATTGAATTAACATCAACCAAATAATAGCAATTCATTTATTTAACTACCTATATTGGTAGCAAAATTACTTTTACTAAAACTACCGGCCTGAATAATAAAAAAAAAACTATTATTGATGGTAGCAATCTTGTAAGATGTTAGATATTTAGCTACTGGCTAAAAGTTTAGCCACCATTATTGTTGTGGTTGCTTTTGTTAATTTGTTAATAACATCAAAAATCCGTAGCAATTTCCTAATTTAGATACCAATATATGTGTAATAGTATAATTATTTATCGGTAGTCATAACATGGTAGCAGCCATAACATGATAGTACAATTGCAACTAAGAATTTATCAGCATACAAAATCCGCAACCTTTTGAATAAATAACTACCGATTTAAGTACGACTACAATTTTGCTTACTGGTTGATAGTAGCGCAGTGGCAACCATGTTAGATTAGCATCAACTGCTAGACTTTAGCTACCGATGTTGATATCAAAATTATTTTTACACCGACAACGAAGATGGAGGAATGTATAGCTATTATTGACGGTAGCAATTTTATGTAACAATAGCAATATAGCAACAACATGATTTTTGGTAACCAGCCATAACATGATAGCACAATTGCAACCAAGAATTTATTAGCATACAAAATCAGTAGCCTTTAAAGTAAATAACTACCAATTTAAGTACGGTGGCAATTTCACAGTAGTGAAATTCCCTTTTTCTTGTAGTGAAAATATAATATATTTTTTAAAAAAATGGGTCAGGTTTGGGTCAACACGCTTCGGTTCGGGTTGAAGACGGCGTGCACCCTCCCGAGCTCTGCTGGCAAATCCAGTTTGTAGGCTAACGGGCCCACTCGCTCCCTAATCGCATAAGGTCCAACATACTTTGGGCTCAACTTGCCCTTCTACCCTGTCAGAAGATTCCCTTTATGGGTGACACTCTGAGGAATACCATGTCGTCAGTAGTGAACTCAATGTCCCTCCTCTTGGTGTCTGCATATGATTTCTGCCGGTCCTGAGCTGCTTTCATGTTCTTACGATCTGTAGGACATCCTCCTTAATCTGCTCTAGGTACTCAGGTCCTAGAAGCGTATTCTCGCTGGCCTCATCCCAGCATAGAGGGTCCTACATGGTCTACCATATAGTGCCTGAAATGGTGGCATCTGTATCGAGGAGTGGTAGCTGTTGTTGTAGGCGAATTCTATCAGATGTAGTCGCTCTAAACCAACTCCCCTGGAAATCTAAGGCACATGCCTCCAGCAAGTCCTCCATTGTCTGGATGGTCCTCTCACTCTGACCGTCGGTCTGTGGATGGAATGCAGTACTAAGCTTCAACTTCGTACCCAAGGCTTCCTGACCTGACCCCAGAATCTAGACAAAATCAAGGGTCTCTATCAGACACAATCGTCTTTGGCACCCCATGTGCTGGATCACCTCCTTCTGGAACAAGTCCGCTAACTTCGGGACCTTCCAGGTATCCTTCATAGCCACAAACTTTGCCACCTTCGTCAGACGGTCCACAATGACCCCAATCGTGTTCAGTCCTCCCTTAGTCGGTGGGAGACCGACAACGAAATCCATCGAGATGTCCTCAAACTTCCAGCAAGGAATAGACATAGACTGCACTAATCCGCCGGGTCTCCCTATGCTCAAACTTAACCTTCTGACAGGTCAAACATCTAGTCACGTAGTCAGCTACATCCTTCTTCATCCCGCTCCCAGAATGGACCTTTAAGTCCTTGTACATCTTTGAAGAACCGGGGTGGACAGATAAGGACGAGCAATGAGCCTCCTGGAGTATCTTCTCCTTCAGATCTGGAGAAGACTCTGGAATACATAACCGGCCATTCAGTCGAATCATGCCATCATCACACAGTTCGAAGTCATACTTCTGGCTCTCAAAGCAACCCTCCAGCATTTTCTGCCTGATACTCTCATGTACTGGTCACTCTCTTGTGCAGCCCATATCTCATCAATCATACTGCTGCTCGCTAATAGCGTAAATAGTGAATGAGCTCTGCGGCTCAGGGCGTCGGCTACTACATTCGCTTTGCCCTCCTTATACCTCAGGTCAATGTCGTAGTCCTTCAAGAACTCGACCTATCTTCTCTGTCGCATGTTCAGCTCCTTCTGAGAGAAGAGATGCTCTAAAACTCTTGTGATCAGAGTAGATAGTGACTGTCACACCCGTAAGATAATGTCGCCAGATCTTCAAAGCGAAGACTACTGCGCCTAACTCAAGGTCGTGTGTGGGGTAATTCACCTCATGCTTTTTTCAGCTGTCGGGATGCGTAGGCAACTACCTTCCCGTGCTGCATAAGCACACAGCCTAGACCGGTTCCAGAGGCATCATAGTATACCTCGAACCCATCGGTGCCCTCAGGAATAGTAAGAACGGGTGTTGATGCCAGGAGATCCTTCAATGTCTGAAAGGACTGCTCACACTCTGCAGACCATAAGAACTGGGACCCTTCTTCATTAGATTAGTCATCGGTTTGGCCTCTTTGGAAAAGTCCTTCACGAACCTTATATAGTAACCAGCCAAACCCAGAATGCTGCGGAGCGTCTGTAACTGTCTTTGGCCTTGGCCAATTCTTCACTGCCTCGATCTTAGCAGGATATACAGATATCTCGTCCGCTGATATATGTGTCCTAGAAATGACACGCTGTCCAACCAGAACTCACCTTAGAGAGCTTGGCATACAGCTGGTTCTTTCTCATGATGCTCAATACCTGTCTCAGATGTAACTCATGATCTTCCCTGGTCTTTGAATAGATCAGAATATCGTCGATGAAGACCACAACTGAACTATCAAGCTGTTCTCTAAAGAGACGGTTCATCAAATCATGAATATGGCTGGCGCATTCGTCAGTCCGAATGGCATAACGGTGAACTCGTAATGTCCATACCGTGTCCTGAAAGCTGTCTTCTCTATGTCATCCTCTGCAATCCTAATCTGATGGTAGCCAGATCTGAGGTCTATCTTTGAGAACACACTGGCCCCTCTCAACTGGTCAAATAAGTCATCAATCCGTGGCAACGGATACTTATTCTTGACCGTGACCGCATTAAGCTCGCGGTAGTCGATACAGAGTCGCATACTGCCGTCCTTCTTCTTGACGAATAATACTGGAGCACCCAAGGAGAAAACACTAGGTCGAATGAATCCCTTGTCGAGGAGATCCTCCAGCTGTACCTTCAGCTCTCTCATCTCAGCCGGTGCCATACGGTAGGGTGCCTTAGCAATAGGGCCCGTACCTGGCAATAAGTCGACGCGAACTCAACCTCACGTACAGGCGGCATGCCTGGCAACTCATCAGGAAACACATCGGGAAAGTCTGCCACGACTGGAATGTCTACATCCATCTCGTCGCACTGTCTCATGTCCTGTACATAACAGAGGAAGGCTTGTCGGCCCTTCCTAACGTCCTTCATCAGGGACAATGCTGACACGATCTTGACAGTCGGCTCTCTCCTCACACTGCGGTACGACACTGTCTTGCCGCTCCGCCCCTCAGTAGTAGTCGATGCTCTGCGCACAATGAAGGCGGCCCTTATGCTTCTGCAGCCAATCCATACCCACTATAACGTCGAAGCCTAAGTTCTTGAACTCAATCAAATCAATGGGAAAAGTCTCATTCATAATGCTGATCTCTGACCCTAAGTACTGCCTGGTGCAACCTACTTTCTCTTCGATGGAAGGGTGACTAAAAAGTCAGAAAGCTGTTCGGGGGCAGCCCCCAGCTTCATAGCAAATGCCGAGGAAATAAAAGAATGTGAAGCCCCTGAATCGAACAATACGGAAGCACTAACACCATCAACAGGAAAGGTACCTGAGATCATCTTCGTATTAGCATCGAGTCCCAATAAATCAGTAATCCACTGTCGGTTGTAATTGTCATACCTGTGATGACATTACCGGACTCCTTGGCTTGCGCCATATCTAAGATGCAGATGGTACCCTCCTTTCCATCTCGTAGCCTGAAGTTATGAATTAACGGTATCAACAAACTGAACACTATATACTTGAAGGTACAAAACTCTTATTTCATCATCCATTGTATTATACAAGGTTACACACTTAGCTACTGTTATTACATCAATACTGTCTGAAAGTCAAATTTAAACGGCCGGGTCGGATGTGGGTATCGTTCACTAGGGTTGGTGGGGCGGTGTTGAGCTTAATGCTCTTAATACCATGATACACAAGCCTCGACTCTCCACCAAATACTAACACATCCCCAGACTTGAGGATGATCTTGCTTGCTAGATCTATCCTCTTCTGGTCTCCATAGATGAACTCGGCATCATCGCCAATGGAGAATGACACAACCGGTATTCCTCTGGTGATGGACTCGGTCGTCTCATCACGGTCCTGGTGCATCCCAAGCTTTCCTCCCTACTCATAGTAGTTGATGATGCAAACGTCAGGTGTCATGTCGGGTAGTGGAAAAGTCTCACAGTCTTGAGCAATATCCATTGCGTTTTCACAAAGGTTAGGAAACTCTCAGGTATCCTAGGTATAGTCTACGCCACCTACCATCCTCACCTCTCGATAAACCCTAGTTTGTGGATCCCAATCTTTCCTAAGCAAATCATGTGTAGCTTCATTCTAGAACCATTATTAAATACAGGGTATAAAATCCTCCTATGCCCTTACCCAAAGCCCTACACTCATTCACTATGGCGATTTGCTCATCTAGGGTTAGGAACTCTCTGAGAAGTATCATGCCCGGTCTGACCACATGACACAACTCACTAGGGTATCCCGTCTTTCTTCCACGAGTCTAGGTGATCTCTATCTTGTAAGTGTGGGATAGCAGATATCGAAGTCTCCTAAGAGGTAGAAGGTTTCCTAGATAAGTTGTTTATCTAAGCGGTAATTAAAACACGCAATCATACCAAGGTAAAGCGTTTAACACTAGTCATGCTCTCATACAATGGTTAAGGTTTCAAATGCTAACCTTCACCGCGCTGGGTGCTAGTGCCAGCGCCTGAAGCTCCCGCTGCATTCAGCACACGGTTGCCCGGCGGGTTCTCTGGTTCTGGTTCTGCTGTTGCGCTGCTGCTGGTGCTGCCCCCCTCTGGGCTTGGGGCGCCGGCCCCCTCTGGCCACCTCGAGCTCCACCTCCTCCAGTAGGTGCGCTCTGAGTCCCCTTCGGCGGGCGTACGCTCGGCTCTCTGGATTAGCAAAGCACTCGAACGACCTGTGGCCTTTCTTCCCACAATGGTGGCAGTCCACCGCTTGCCCGGTGCAGTCAACGGGTGGTCTTACCACAGCGCTTTAGCAGTGAAAGTGCGCTGGGTGCAGAACCTATTATCATATCACACTCAGATTAATACAAGGATGGTAATGGATAGTATAGTACTCAACTCATTCACAAGGTTAGATCGCTTACCCTTAGGGGGTGCAGACCTAAGAGGCTGGACATCGTAGGTAGGCCCGGTCAGCATCGGAACCTTCTCTTTGCCCTTCTGGCTGGCCTGCTCCTTCTTCTTCTCCTTCCAGGAGAACTTTTCTTCCTGTGATCGTCAAAGTGTCAGGAATAGCAGGTATAAAAGCAGGCAGCATGTAAGTAATTTAAATGGATTAAATAACTTAAAGGTGGTTCCTACTTCCAACCCTTGCTGCTTCCGCTCCCAGCCGCAACCTCCGTCTCCTTTTCGGGGGCCTTACGCTTCTGCCCCTGGCTGTCCTCCCGGCTGTTCACCAACAGCTCGGTCCGAGAAGCAGCCTCGTAGCATTCCTGTAATGCATCAATGAGTTCCCGAACTTGCAATAAATCAAACTGAGTTACAAGGTATAATCTGTCAACTAATTTTACCTGGATCGTAGGATATAAGGCAGCACAATGGCGGCCTTGATAGCATATCGCAAACCGCCTCTAAATTTCTCACTTTCACAGTATCAGAATAAACAACTCCTGGGACAAAGTCCAAGAGCCCAAAAAAGAGGAGTAGTACTGATCTACTGTCATACTACCCTGCTTCAGGGCCTCAAACTCTTCTCGCTTCTCTGCTCAAATGAGCAGGATAGTACTTCTCTCTCAGCAATTCCACAAAGCCTGTCCAACCAAAACCTTCTATAGCGGTGTAGTGTGCCTTCACGGACCTCCACCAAGTGCTGGCGGCGTCCCTCAGATGGTAGGCCGCTATACCGACCCGGTGCTCAGCAGGCACGTGAATGGCGTCGAAGGCCTTCTCATGCTCAATGATGATCTCTCCAGAACGGTGGGGTCAGCTACCCGTCATACGTAGGTACTCTTGTGTCAGCAACACTCTTCAGCCAGTTTGGCTCTCTTGGTGCGGGTACGGGTGGGTCTACCGGTGGTGCTCCTATCTGGACACCCCCCATCAGGGCTAGCTGAGCAAAGACGGCCGCTACCGTCTCAGCAACGCCCATGGCTGGGCCTCAGGAGGTCCTCCTCCAGGCCCGCCGCCTCTTCCACCACCTCCTCTGCCTCTACCAGCTGATCGTCTTCCGGAAGACATCTGAAGAATTCAGAATCAAAGTCAGCTCTTGGTATAAATACTGGACTGTTCCCAACCATAAGTTCACATAGCCCTACAAGGCTTAAACAACATTGTCCCCGACAGTCTTCTAACTTAAATTGTTACTTTCCCATTGGTACTGGTGTATGAATAACCTAAGCTCACGGTACTTAAACTACTATCTCTTGTAATCAGAGCGGTACTCCGCTCTGATACCACTTTTGTAACACCCCTACTAATTCGGCTCCTAGTTATCCTATAAATGTCGCACATGATAAATAAATCGCAGCGGTAAATAACAGACTGTCGCTCCTATGGTGTCACTGTTATCACTCGCCCATACGGGTGATAACGAATTACCTGATAATCAACATGCGAAACGTATTCCGCAGTGACCACAAGAGATAGATAGTAGAACTTAAACAATTTAAAACAGATCCAACAACAATCGATTATTACAGACCGTACTCGTGAGCATCTAATCAAATACACCTCGGTTTACACAACCCGAGTCCAAAACGTCATCAGTATCAACCGTACCAAATCTTAACCAACAGTATTATCACAACCGTCGCGCCCGTGTCGACCCACCAGCTAATCTCCTGAAATAAAAATGGTTGTGGTATGGAATCAGCCCCTGCTGAGTATGTTATTACATGCCCCGTTATGCCCCCTCAAACCCCTCAATTATTTGGTCGAGAGCATGAGATTCGTTACATGCAATACCGTTTTAATATTTAAAACTGTAAAACAATTAACAGTAATAACCATATAATAACACAACCATCAACACACATAATATACCACAAGTATAACCAGTGAACAACAAAGCGAAACAACGAGAATAATAAACAAGTATTAATTCTTGTCCATGGTGTAGAAACCAATATCGTTCGCCACTGTACAAGTCTCAACTGTATTAATTGTTCAGTTATATCTAGTGACAATGTCTCGTTAAAAACGACATGTCTCTAAATTACCCATAAATTATGGCGGGTCACCCACGGCAGTAGCCACTCCAACGGTAGAGTCTCCAACCAACGAGCCATTCTAGCTCACGGGAAATTTTCTTGATACTTACGGACTCGTACGCGGACATCCTGGTATCGTTTTTGTGATCACAACGCACACCAAGAGCCACATCCTCTTGGCTTTACTACTTTCCATTAATTAATTATACCATCGCATCGCATTACCATCATTTTTCCTAACACAGCAGACCAAGGTCATTGGTCCAATCCGAGTCTGTAAACTCGGGATCCAGTGTTAGATACGAGAGCGGCGTATAGAAAGGCCAATGCTCCGTATAAAAGTCTCGGATAATATGTATATCTTATTATCCTAGTGCTACAACGTTTTTTCTGATGATCCTTATATTTCATATAAGATAGCACCATAGCCGCTAGTTCGTTTTATATATATAGGTTCATATATACGAACCAATACTGTTAACTCAACAACAGTAAATAACAAGCAGCTATAAATATACAATTCATGCATATTAATTATCACATTCAGACAAACAATCTTATCACAGATCACACAGAAGTCTGAACTGAGGAAGCCCTCAGAGACAATCAGAGACACATAACAACATACCGTTCACCCTGATTGTATTACGGTGGAGTATGAATCAGCAAGTTCCTATGCTCCGTGTGTCGTCTCTAACAGTCTAAACAATACATAATGCTACTGATTAGCATCCCGTATGAAAATACAACCCTACGGTACCCCGTACCGTCACTAATACCTCCCGGTTAACCCCCCGTTATAAACTGTCAATGTTTGTCGGGTTTTCGGCTTAATTCGAGATTTGAAAGGTGTTATATTACATGCGTAGTCTTGCCTTGTATATTAATATACTTATTGTTGAACTTGTTATCGCATGTGACTTAACATACCCTTGTATGTCGTATAGTTTGTTTCCATATTGCATGTATAATTCTTCATCATTTATTATGCAACTCACCTTAGTTTTTATTTTTCTAAGGTTTGTTTTTCCAAATTTAATGGAGTATAATTCATATGTAAAAGTACTTTGAATTATATAAATCCTTATTATCTCATGTATACTCTTAACATTAGAATTCCATATCTAATGTTTGTAATTCTTTTCCCTTATCATATGTTATTTTAATTATGGAAATACATGGTTATTAAATCAAATTATATTTTTCCACTCCGTAACATGATTTATTTATACATGTATTATGGAACTATTTATTATATGGTATGTCTTATATATATATATCATTCTTTCTAATGAATACCTCTTATATTATAAATGTTATAACTCTTATAACATTAAAACCATATTATAAATTTCATTTAAAATGTTAATATTTTCGAACAGCACCTATGTTCTCAATATTTACAAAATCCACCACATAATTAATATAATGTTACATTTAGTTATATAACATATATTATGACATTTATGTCATTAAAACAATTATAACATATAGTTGTAAATTGTTTTAAAATACCAAACACCCTTATATTTTCGGCTTTCAATATAAACCACTAAACTTCTATAAATCACAAATCAACCTCAATTATATTTCATTGTTACACTTATAACATATACCTTATATTATAATCCTTAAGCCTTAATATAATTATAACCTATGGTTATTTTTTTTAAATAACCGAACAGACCCCCTAGGTCTATTCTAATTATTTTCCACCACTTAACTTTCTATATTCACCAAATTCCCCTCTTTATAGCATATAGTTTTCTAATATCATCAAAACTATATATTATACATATATCTTGATAAAACCTTATATATACTCCAAAAATTACCAAACTATACCAAAAGGTTATAAACATCATTACTAACCTTATGCTTTCTCTAAATCTCGGTTTTACCACATATGTTACCCATTTGTAACAATATTATGAAATATCTTATATTATACTTATATAATTCATATAAACTCCAAATTTAACCAAATCAACTTCTAAAAATTCCTAATAACCTAAGGTTTGTACTAAACTCCATTTAGTACCCCAAGTTTTCGGAAATCACAATATAGCCCCATCTCTTATAAATCTTTTACAATTTAATACTTATCTTAATATAAGGTAGTATTTTAATTTCTAAAATTCTCCAAACTTGGTCAAAGTCTCCTATATAGTCAACTTTGACTTCTAGTACCAATTTGGAACCAAACTTTTGGTAATCACCAATAATACCCCATAGTTTTCTATTTTCTATTTTGACCCAAAACTTTATAAAATGTTATAATTTTTATTAAATTCATTTAAAAACCCTAAATTCCTCTAAATTAAGCCCACGGCCTAATATTTGTTAGTAATTACCGTTTGACCCCAAACTTAATTATATAAGCATAAATCTAACTAAATAAGCTTATAAACTTAAATTAAAATGGCCTAATGACATGGCCTTATTACAAACTTGAACTTGCAAAATAAATTACACTTTAAATGTCTCAAAATATAACATAAACTCATGGCCTCACCATGGTTTAATTATTTTTCCACATAATGTCATAATTTGACCATTATGTTAATTAAATCTCTTAAATGACTAGCTTAATTTATCTTAGTCATTTTTTTCCATTTCTAGGTTAATATAACCCATATTATTAAGTTCCCTCTCGGCAATATTAATGTATATGCTTAGAAATTATAAAATCATAAGTTTTAAGGTGTTTATACCTTGATTTCTCCTTGTATGAACTCGGCCACTTGAAGGAAAATTCACCACATCATTTAGACATGTTTAATACACCAAAATAAGATATGGTTATACTCCAAGCTTGAGCTTAACCATAAGGAACAATTAATGTAAGATTTAAGGCAAAAATCACCTTAAAAATGGAAGGAAATTCAAATGGATTCGGCCTGAATCAAACACACCACAAGGTGTTAGATCCACCATATAGACATAGGAAATAGCTAGACAACAACAAGCTGCTATGGTAATTGGTTTTACCTTGGTAAAATGCCTTAAAAGAGGGTATTTCCTTTGGATCTCGGCCACCCTTGCTCCAAATGGCTAACCAACTGAATGAACATGTAAATATGAAGATTATGAGTGTAATAACTCATAAAAATCAAAGGAAGAAAATCGGATGAAGAGTAGAGAAGCTTAAGGTATGTTTTTACCTTAAAATGAGATTTTGGGAAACCTTGGTCCCATACTTGCTTCAGCCGAAATTGGTTGGTGTTCTAACCTTAAAAACTGAGAATAAGCCATAGGAAGTGATGAGCCACGAGATCTAAGTGTAGATGGTGAAGAGATGAAGAAAGAGCAAAATAAGCCTTAAACCATTACCTTCGAAGCTTAGGAGTTAGATCTACCTTCCATGCTCAAGAACAAGGCTTGAGAGAGTTTGGAAGTTGAAGGAGCTCGGCTGGAATGGAGCAGCTCGATTGGAATGGAGCAAGAGCCAAGGAAATAATTGAAATGAGGCTTAATAATTGAATAAGACAACTTTTGATTAGTTTATTGATTTGTATTGGCTAATGACTCATCAAGGAGGATAAGGCATCGGTTAATGGAGGGGAAAGGGCAGGCTCACACGGTTTTGGAGGCTGGTGGAGTCAAATAATGGAGCAAGAGTGTATTATTAATAATCAAAAGGTAAAGTAGTCTCCTTAATTTAAGGGCTTGTGTTGGAGACTTGTCTCTTGAATGTGCAAGTGGTGAATCCAGCCTCCTCTTGCTTGTAGCTGCCGATTCCATGTGGTCCAAGGGGTCAACTTTGACCTCTTGACCATTCTTAGTCAATGTTGACTCAAGCGGGCCCCCTTTTAGGGTTTTATTAATATTTTAATATTAAATTTGTAAAAATTTGTAAAATTTGGAATTAAATTCCTAAATATTTAAAGGTAATTATAACCTTTAAGCCCATTAAAAACCAATTTAGAAGGCAATTTCACAAAAACGTGCTTTAAGGTGTTTTAGTGCACATTTTGTGTTGCAAGGTGCTTCTGAGCTTAGTTTTCTTTGAGAATAGTTTTGTTGTGTTCCTTACTTCATTATAATACTTAGGAATCCACTTTGGATCCTATTTGAGGTCATACAATCTTTATGGTGCTTTAAAGCACATTTTTGGCTTTACCGATCTTAAGGCATGTTTTGCCTTGTTGAGATCTTTAGATTGTTCCCCAATAATATTTAGATGTTTATAAATCATCTTAGATCATTAGTAGATCATTTAATTAAGTTTTAAAGGGTAGGGGTATTTCACGTCGGGTTGCAAATCCCGGTCGTAGTAGTATAGCAATATAGAAGCGACCAGGTGTCAATCCACGGGACTTGAAGTAAATAAGTCTAGCCTAAGACATCGTTAATTCAAAAGGGGTTGTTTTTGTTTTGGGATTTATAACAGAACAAGAGAATAAATAGCAGATAAATTAAAGTGATAGATAGAGAGTGTGAACGATACTCTAGGTTCAGGGAGTTGTTTCACTAGCTAGGTTCTGCATATTCTACTACTTAAAAGGAGACTTGGATCGTCTTGTAATTCTCAATTATCTATTCTGTATTAAGTCCTAATTCCAGATAGCTCATCTAGACAGGTGCAGACTAAATATCGTGAGCGGTTGGAACAGGTGTAATTAAAATAAAGAAAAGAAATTAATACTCAAAATACAGTCGGGCTGCAAACAAATCCCGGTCGTAGTAGTATAGTAAAGTGTAAGCGACCGGATATCGAACCGTGGGACTAATGGGAATTATTAAGTACCTAAGTGTGTCACAAAAAGGGGATTAATTGACTTGTTTTACGAATAAAAAGGAAAGATAAAATAAACTAAGTAAATAGGTAAATTAAATGGGACTCTGAGTCAGGTTAATATAATCTGCTCTTTCATGCTATGTTTACTGGTTTAATTATAATTGTTTGGCAAATTCCTCTTGTTATCTTAAGGTCCGATGAAAACTCATAAGAACTCGTTTACCTGAAAATGCAAGGTCCGATGAAAACTCAAGCAAAATACGTGTAAACAGACGGTTTAGATATGAGAAATTATTTATGCATCTGAGTACTAACTTATCCGATGAAAACAAGTTTCCTCCAGATTTACGGCTTAATTAACCTATCTATTTGTCACCGATCATATTAGAAATAGATTTAGTAAAGCAATTTAATAAACTCATGACATTTATTAAAAAGGCGAGAGATAAACTTTAATCGTAACAACTGTATTTAAATAAAACCAGTAAAACATATTGCATAATTAATACAAACATAATAACCATTCCCAGAGTATAAATATTCTAGCCTAACATATAAATAGATAAACAGAAACAAGAGTAGTAGAAATCATCTGTAGTCACTCCTGCATTCGTTCTGCTATTTTGTATACGTCAGACTAGAGGTGGATATGGTGGAATGAAAAGAAAATAAATGGAGAAGACGGGAGAAGAGAAATGGGATGGACGAGTGATGTGTGGTGGAGTGGATCGATGATGGATGTTTTGTGGAAGGGACTGATTATTGAAGGCAGAAGGAGCGTGGGTTTATATAGGAGAAAGGAAGAGGTAGAAGACAGAGGGAACACCGCGTGAGCAATTTGAGGAATGGATTGGGTGGCTGAACGCGTGAGTACTGTCGGCAGGCGCCTGATATTGTTAATGGCAGTAGATGGATATGTCGCAGGCGCCGTAAAGGAAGAAGCAAGTTGGGGGAAGACAGTCGGCGAAGAAAACTCTAGGGATTTACTCGCGTCCGCCCCTTGTCCACCCTTCGTTACGCGGACACCACTCACGTCCGCCTCGTTGTCCGCCCTGTTTTATATGCGGACACACTCATGTCCGCCTCCCTGTCCGTCCTGTTTTATGCGGACGTCAACCACGTCCGCCCCTTGTAGGCGGTCACACGCGGACGATTTCTTCACTCACGTCCGCCCCTGGTTAGGCGGACACCAGGCGGACACTACCCACGTCCGTCCTTGGTTAGGCGGTCACCAGGCGGACACAAGTCAAGTCTTTTGACTTATTTTCTTTTACAAACTTTGACCGGCTCTAGATTCTTCGTTTGGACTCCGTTTTCCGAGCCGTTTGCGTCTATGCGTTCGTCTCTTTGTCTACTTTGCTCCCAGCTTGGTTTTCCTCATGTTTAACCAATAAATTCATGAGATAACAATAAAATATAAACTAGAGGAAAACTAACCAAAGTGGAGAAATGAGCAAGAAAAGTGCTAATATAATATATGAAATACACCTATAAAACATGCTCATTTGGACACTTATCACACCCCCACACTTATCTTTTTGCTTGTCCTCAAGCAAAACCATGTACCCAAGTAAGTAGGGAATGCCCAATACTAACAAATATTATTATGAAGGGTAGGATAAAGAGGTGAACAGTTCATGATCTTTTTAACTTATTGAGGGGTGTGATCCATCAACTGCTGGTGGCATAGGTGTGCTCAAGGTAAAAATAAAATTAGAGTTTCGGGGTATGATCCAAGGTACTTCAATGCTCCTTTGTTTAGGTGACTCTGAGAACTTTTACCATGGCCAACTTCTCTCAAGAATGGGCATTGAGGAGAAACAAAAGGAAAAAAAGATTCATGCATTTGTTTCACTTTTGCATAAGGAATGAGAAGATAAAATGTAGGCATCACGCCTTTGTATTTAAGAACACTCAACTCTCTTTGTTGGTTACCAATGGTGTCTCGCAAGTCCCTTATTCATTTTTTTATTCTCTTTTTTTTTTACAGAGAAGCACCCCTTAGCAATCCCTAAGAGAGAAGACAGAAAGAAACCCTGAGCAATAAAATCCAACCATTTGCAGATTATTTGGTCACACCGCATAAGAAAAATGCTCCTCAAAAGTAATCAAATGAAAATTTTTAAATTTGTACCATTTATCCCACAATTCATAATAGTATTTGTTTTTAAAGAGAACAACCTACATTAGCAGGGTACATAATTTTAATTTTTGAACAAATGCAAGATAAGCAGAGAGATTAAGCATTTAAGCACAAAATGTCACCGAAAAGGGCATACTCCCCCACACTTAAATTGAACAATGTCCTCATTGTTCACCAGAAAAAACAAGGGAAGGTTTCAGAAGACCTTTTCGGTAAGTAGATAAAATAGAGATAACACAAAGGTCACAAATAAACATTTAAGCACATAAACGCTCCTCTGCAGATTTTATTAAAATAAAAGCATAATTAAAGAAACTGGTACTCCCCTGATATTATTTTTGCTAGCTGTTTAAAGGAGTTTCCCCCACACTTGAGCTTCAGCCTCAAGTAGCGTAGCTTGGTTGCGGTGTAGACATGAACTTGCACCTGCATAAGACACTAGAAGCAACCATACTACAAATGGGGTTAAAAGTTAGCAAAAATTTTAAAGAGAACCTGAAAATTAAAAGAGCATAAAAGCAAATAAAAGTTCATCCGGGTTGCCTCCCGGGAAGCTGCCCTTCTTTAACGTCTTTGGCTAGACGCCCGCTTTGTTATCCTGGATCAAAAAAATAAGTAGACAACAGCTTTGCCAGGATACGAAGTTAGCAGTATTTAAAAGCAAACACCTGGATCAAAACAAAACGTTACTTCGGCAAATATAATAGGAAAATGAATACTCCACAAAACCTGGTGTTTGAGGAGGTACTGCCTAGCGTACTACTCCTAATCAGAGAAGATGGTGATGACTCCCAATGGTGATGACTTTTGTCCTCAAATCGGAGGATGTAACATCCTCCTCTTGTAGGTGAGGCTCATAGAAAGAACGCTGATCGATATCATCTTCAGAGAAAGTTGATTCTTCGAAGGTGATAGTGGCGTTTTGTTTGGATACCTTGGCGGGAGGTGATGGCAATTCCTTTTTCTCAAATTGGAGGAGATAAGTATCCTTATCTTCTGGATAGAGCATAGAGAAGGATGGAAACTGGCGGTAGGTGACTGTAGAGGGAAGAGAGTAACTTACATCCGTAGTGGGGTGTTCTACCTCATGATCTGTTTCGCTCTTTGGTTGCTGTTCTCGTTGAGCGATTCTCTCCAGGTAGTC
Source organism: Limonium bicolor (assembly GCA_023374045.1). NCBI lineage: Eukaryota > Viridiplantae > Streptophyta > Magnoliopsida > Caryophyllales > Plumbaginaceae > Limonium > Limonium bicolor. Next base: position 257,603,351 of record CM041777.1, on the reverse strand, counting down.
TGGTTGATCCTCTAACCAGAGTTGCTCTTGTAATATGAGACAATTCTCATAATCATGAGCTCCCCCACATACGGAGCAGTATAAATACTGTGAATAGCAAAACTCTTGTTCGAGCTCCTCCTCCATTTGCCGCTTAAGTTACTACAGTTTTTTTTTTGAAGATTAAACGAAACTAATGAAACAGATTAGAAATAAACAGATTAGAAACAAACATAAAAAATAATATAAACAAAATATAATAGATAATTAATAAAAACAACAAACAATAAAATAGATAAAATATTAACAGAATAAAAAGAACAGAATATTATAATATAACAAGTGAATAATCCGGGGCTTAGGGACTAGAATAAATCTAGTCCCCGGCAACGGCGCCATTTTGCAGAATGATTATCGTGAGCGGTTGGAACAAGTGTAATTAAAATAAAAGAAAAGAAATAATACTCAAAATAACAGTCGGGCTGCAAAAACAAATCCCGGTCGTAGTAGTATAGTAAAGTGTAAGCGACCGGATATCGAACCGTGGGACTAATGGGAATTATTAAGTACCTAAGCGTGTCACAAAAAGGGGGATTAATTGACTTGTTTTACGAATAAAAAGGAAAGATAAAATAAACTAAGTAAATAGGTAAATTAAATGGGACTCTGGGTCAGGTTAATATAATCTTCTCTTTCATGCTATGTTTACTGGTTTAATTATAATTGTTTGGCAAAATTCCTCTTGTTATCTTAAGGTCCGATGAAAACTCCTAAGAACTCGTTTACCTGAAAATGCAAGGTCCGATGAAAACTCAAGCAAAATACGTGTAAACGGACGGTTTAGATATGAGAAATTATTTATGCATCTGAGTACTAACTTATCCGATAAAAACAAGTTTCCTCCAGATTTACGGCTTAATTAACCTATCTATTTGTCACCGATCAGATTAGAAATAGATTTAGTAAAGCAATTTAATAAACTCATGACATTTATTAAAAAGGCGAGAGATAAACTTTAATCGTAACAACTGTATTTAAATAAAACCAGTAAAACATATTGCATAATTAATGCAAAAACATAATAACCATTCCCAGAGTATAAATATTCTAGCCTAACATATTAAATAGATAAACAGAAACAAGAGTAGTAGAAATCATCTGTAGTCACTCCTGCATTCGTTCTGCTGCTATTTTGTATACGTCGGACTAGAGGTGGATATGGTGGAATGAAAAGAAAATAAAATGGAGAAGACGGGAGAAGAGAAATGGGATGGACGAGTGATGTGTGGTGGAGTGGATCGATGATGGAATGTTTTTGTGGAAGGGACTGATTATTGAAGGCAGAAGGAGCGTGGGTTTATATAGGAGAAAGGAAGAGGTAGACGGAGGGAACACCGCGTGAGCAATTTGAGGAATGGATTGGGTGGCTGAACGCGTGAGTACTGTCGGCAGGCGCCTGATATTGTTAATGGCAGTAGATGGATATGTCGCAGGCGCCGTAAGGGAAGAAGCAAGTTGGGGGAAGACAGTCGGCGAAGAAAACTCTGGGGATTTACTCGCGTCCGCCCCTTGTCCACCCTTCGTTACGCGGACGTCACTCACGTCCGCCTCGTTGTCTGCCCAGTTTTATGCGGACACACCCATGTCCGCCTCCCTGTCCGTCCTGTTTTATGCGGACGTCAACCACGTCCGCCCCTTGTTAGGCGGTCAACACGCGGACGATTTCTTCACTCACGTCCGCCCCTGGTTAGGCGGACACCAGGCGGACACTACCCACGTCCGTCCTTGGTTAGGCGGTCACCAGGCGGACACAAGTCAAGTCTTTTGACTTGTTTTCTTTTACAAACTTTGACCGGCTCTAGATTCTTCGTTTGGACTCCGTTTTCCGAGCCGTTTGCGTCTATGCGTTCGTCTCTTTGTCTACTTTGCTCCCAGCTTGGTTTTCCTCATGTTAACCAATAAATTCGTGAGATAACAATAAAATATAAACTAGAGGAAAACTAACCAAAGTGGAGAAATGAGCAAGAAAAGTGCTAATATAATATATGAAATACACCTATAAAACATGCTCATTTGGACACTTATCAACAGGGCAAGTAGTTCTAGTCTAGAATTAACAGGTATATCTAGATGGTTTTATTGCACAGAATTACTAGTCTGGTTTGGTCCGGACTAAAGCTCCTAATGACTAATGTAATCTATCCGATTGCAATTATCACTGGTAACAGGTTAATAGGACCGTCAATGCTAATCACCTTATCTGATCATAACATGATTCAAGGGCTTATAATAAATTCATGACGTTTATTAAAGCACTTAAAAACATTAACCTGAACAATCCAAATAGTCTCAATAAAGCAGTAAAATAATGCAGAGTTTAACTAATTACAACATCCCTTCCCCCATAGTATATCCTCTTAGCTAGACATAGCAATTTGAAAGCATAAATAGGAGAGAGTTAAGGAGAAATCATCTGTTACGAAGATCCTCTCGCTTGCTCCGCCCTTCGTCCTCGCGCTATGCTGGCTTGGAGGTTGGATTTGGTGAAAATGAAGTGAACTTGGTGAAATGGAGTGAAAGTGGAATTTTGGGCAAGTTTGTGAGGCGTCTGGATGATTTGGGTCGGACGTAGATCCGGACGCAATGTTTTGGGTGAGTCCGGATCCGGACGGAGATCCGAACGCGGCTAAATGCTGTGTGTGAAGGCGGGCTGTGTGTGTAAATGAGCAATGAAGGAAGGTTATGGAGGCAGATTGATGAATGGAGATGGAACGAGTCGTGAACGAGAGGGTTAGTAGAGAGGGAGAGAATGAGTTAGACTGTCAAGACTGGTACGAATTGAAATGAGGGCTGAAGAAGGGTTTAAATAGGCTTAGAAGAAAACATACGTTAGTGGTGAGTGTGGTGAGTTGGGTAATTGATTGAGCATTGATTGAGCATGGGTGCGTGTTAATTAATGTTGAGGTATGGGTTAAACCGCCGCTCGGCTGATAATTGCGCCGAAAGCCCGATTATCAGCGCGATGCGTTTTTATTTTTCGGTTATGTGTGACGTCCGGATCTGTGTCCGGATCCGGACGTGAGACAGCGGTTTTACATCTGAAACTCGGGCTTTGTCCGGATATGTGTCCGGATCCGGACAAGACACAACACTTTTGGATCTGGATCTCGAGTCACGTCCGGCTTGCGTCCGGATACGGACGTGTCTGTTGGTGACGTCCGGATTTGCGTCCGGCTGAGTTTTGCCGGACGTGGCCAAATTTTGTCTCTTTTCCGGTTTTGTTCTCCGTTTGTTGCGTTGTAATCCTTATGTCGTAAAATCTTTGTTGCCCTGGGTTTTTCCTATATTTAACATATAAAATGCATCAGTTCATATCAAAACATCAATCTTAGGAAAACACATAATAAGTGGGAAACATTGCCTGAATTGTTACAGATTATACGGTAATTAGACCCTAAAAAGCCTATATGTTTCACACTTATCAATACACTATCACAATGTTGAATTTGATAATGACTAACACTATATTAAGAGAATTTGAAGGTAAATATGAAAATGAATTTAAGTTCAAAGGTGCTTACATTCATAATTTTAAATTTTTGTTAACCAAACATAATCTGAATAAGTCACCCGAATTAACCATAACCTGGAAAAACTGAATATCTAAAAGACTAACCCGTACCCAATCAACCAAACCAAAATCACCCGTATATAATTTAAACAAGATTTTGAACCAACCCAAACAAACTCGACCTGAGTGTTCCGGAATAATTAGATCTAATTTAAGTCAATTTGATAGCTGTAGATGTAATTAAGACTAAGAGGAGAAGTGTCTCATACAAAAATTGGAATTATTGTTTAAAAGGGAAATTTCATGAAATGTCACTATATTTTTGGCTAATTCATGAAATGCCACTATATTTTTTGGCTAATTCATGAAGTTCCACTAAATAAAAAAAGAAAGTCACAAAATACCACTATATTTTTGTAAAACTCCATGAAATGCCACTATAGATGGAAAAAAGACAAAAATACCCCTACTAGTTAACAAAGTACTTTTAAAGTTCACAATATGTCCCTAAATGCTAATTTTTTTTACAAAAGTTCATAAAAATATCCAAAATACAATAAAAATATATAAAAAATTAGAAAAATAAAAAAAAATCCAAAAACTATTAAAACTTATAAAAATTTATAAAATAAAAAAATCATAAATATTATAGCAAACAAATGTTTCATTTTTAAAATTTATTCAGTATCATAAAAAGAAATTGTGTTCTAAACAAAAAAATTTATACCACATCTTTCTACCATGTATACCAATTAAGTACCATAATTTATACCAAATAAGTACCATAACTTTTACCATACATTTTTTTATTATTTTCTATTAATTTAAAATATTTCTTCAAAATATATTATTATATTTAATTTTTTAAAAAATTTTATCAGCGAAATAAAAAAATTAAGTATTTACTTTGATGAAATAATGTAAAGTGATAGAAAATAAAAAATTTATGGTACTTAATTGGTATAAATTATGGTACTTAATTGGTATAAATGTATTTGTTATAATACAATATTCTTTTTATGGTACTGAATACATTTTAAAAAATGAAATATATATTTGTTTTAACATTTTATGATTTTACGATTACTTTCATTATATTTTATATTTAATATTTTTTTTAATATTTTTATCGTATTTTGGATATTTTTGTAAAAATTGAACACTTATTGGTATATTGTGAACTTTAAAAGTACTTTGTTAATCAGGAGGGATATTTTTTGTCTCTTTTATCTATAGTGACATTTCTAGAGTTTTGTGAAAATATAGTTATATTTTATGACTTTCTTTTTTTAGAGGCATTTCATGAATTAGCCAAAAATATGTGACATTTCATGAAATTTCACTTGTTAAAATTTTAAAGTGTTTCACATTTTTATATTATCTTTTTGTATTTTTAAATAGACCTAATCCTTGTAATCAATTACTTTTTCTATAACTATATGTGAACTAAAAATTCGTAGTTATTCTAAACTAAATATAAAAAAATCTTAAACAAACATATGCAATAATGAATAGAGTGCTTACTAGAAAACCATTTTTTATGGTTTTTTTATACTCGCCATATTTTCGACACCTCCTGAATCTAACACACAGGCTTCGTTCGGTGTTGTCTCTTTGTGTATAAATGTGGTATTTTTGAGTTGACATTTTGACGTCACTCTGAACAATAATTTTCAAAACGGCCACAAATATACTAGCACAAAACAACCACAAAACAACCAGTAATTTATGCTGCAAAAAATTGAATACCGTAAACAGAGGTGGGGCCAAAAAACTGTAATTAGGGGAGAAAATATTTTAATAATATTAATTAATATTTAAAAATAAAATTTTAATAAACTAATCTGAATTTTCAATAGTTATAATTATTTTTAAAAATGATATTATATATTAAATTTGACGCAAAAATTAAATTAAATTGAAATATATAAATTAATATATAAAAAAGTTTTTGTTTTCCTTTTTTTATTTTTAGTTTATTTATAAAAATTGTTATACTAAATTATTAGTTAATGATATTAATATAGAACAATAGTTTTAAATTAGTAGCGTTTTTCTAAAAACTTGTACTAAAATTATTATGAGTAATTTAATATTTTTTAATTATATAATTTGTAATAAAACTAAAAAAATATTTGTATTATGGATAGAAGGGGTACATGATTAGTAAGAATGCCATAATAATCCATTTACTTTTGATTATATTGCTAAAATAAAGTATAAAATCTGAATATTTAATTATATGTATATATAGTATATATAGGTCATATTTTTAACAACCAATTGTTTATTTTTTGTATGATGTAAACATTAATAAGTTCACTAATTAATTATTATATTTTCTTATATTCAAATGTGAACAAGTAGTCTGGTGTGTTAAAACCATGTATAGTTACAATTGTTGTTATCCATTGATAGAAGAGAAAATTCACAAGATACCACTGTTTAAGTTTCTTTTCACAAAATACCACTGTTTTTTTTTCATAATTCAGCTTTAAACATGCTAACGTTGTCCAAATTAATGAAACTTTAAAAAACATGGACGATGCTAAAGTGCTATATTTCCACATGTCACATATGAGCTTAAAAACTTCCTCAAATTTGATATTGGACCAAAATATAACACTTTAGCATCGTCCATGTAAAGTTTCATCAATTTTGGACAACGTTTGAGCATGTTTAAAGTTGAATTATGAAAAAAACAGTGGTATTTTGTGAAAAGAAACTTAAACAGTGATATTTTGCGAATTTTCCCTTGGTAGAATGTGTGGTGATAATAGTGAAGTTATTTGTATAGATCTTAATATAAATATTAACAAAAATTGATTGTAATAAAAATTTGTTGTTTTTCGTAATTAATAAATTATGTATATACTAATCCCTATATTTGCTAGTAGTTTATTTATTTTATTTAACAAAAAGTTGTTTTAAAATGTAATACAAAATTTTAATTATCACATAGAAAATGATAAACACATTACACGTGATTAACGTATTCAAATATGTTACGGTAGATAGTGCGGACGGTTTATTCCGATCATGGAGCGGCAATGTAAGTGGCAGTCCAGTCAGCTTGCTGATTGGACTGCTTATGTGGCATAATAAAATGGTGTAATATTTGTATTAACTTTAAATTGTCATAACTTTTAAAATATAAGTCCAAAATAAAAAAAATTTTGCACCATTGTTCATCTAAATTCAAGCTCTTTAAAACAAGACCAATCATGAATATATTTTGACAAGTTTAAAAATTTATGCTAGTTATATGTACATATCAACGACACTTATGATTCACCACATACAGTTTAAAATACACCATATAACACTAATAATACACCACAAACAATAATGGTTCAGTATTTGATCCAAAGTTTGTTACCTAATTCACCACTTATTAGTTAATGAATCATAATACCAATTTCAATGAATCATAATATCAAAATATAATGAATTATAACATCATTTAGTGTATGATCAGTAACATATAAAATAAAAATTTAAATAATAATACAATACAAAACAATATTTGGTACGTAAGAAAAATACATCATTCAACATGTAAGTTTTAAAATATATTACAATACAATAATAATACACTAAAACAATAATGAATTTTATCGGTTCCGAAGTTTGTTATCTAATTCACCACTTATTAGTTAATGAATCATAACACCAATTTCAATGAATCATAATATCAAATTTAATGAATCATAACATCATTTTAGTGAATCATCAATCACATATGAAAAGAAAAATTTTAAACAATAATACAACACAAAACAAAAATTTGATACATAAAAAAATACATGATTCACCAATAAGGTTTAAAATACACCATACAAAATAATAATACACTACAAAACAATAATGATTTTATCGGGTTCAAAATTGTAATCTAATTCACTATTTATTAGTTAATGAATCATAAATCAATTTTAATGAATCATATATCCAAACTAATGAATCATATTTGTTTAGTTTATCATCATACACATGTAAAAATAAGTTTTTTTTTAAGTTGTCAAAACATATTCATGACTGGTCTGTTTTGAAGAGCTTGAATTTAGATGAACAATGATATAATTTTTTTTTTTTTTAGACTTATATATTAAAAGTTACAATCATTTAAAGTTAATATAATAAAAAAAGCAACCCAGTTAGCAAAACAACCCAGTCAGTGCTGACTGGGACTGCCATATCACCAGGTTCACACAGTGTTGTGCACGGAACCACCGTGTGTACGAGAAACATCATATGCCGAACATCATTTTTAAAATAATCACAAAATAATTCACACAAAACAATTATTATAAAACTCCACAAATAACCAATCAATACAATCAGACCAAAACAGAAAAAAAAAAAATAAGAAACAGGAGACACTAAAAAGAAGAGGAAAGGAAATTGAGTGTTAAAAAAATAGAAACGGGGACAGACAAAGAAAGAAGATTAAAAGAAGGGAGAAGATGTGCACGCGCCCAAAAGCGACTAGGTCACCTGCTCCTTTTACGGTCGGAAATGTATTACTATAATAGTACTGGTGGGGAGTGGAGTGGACAGTGGAGGGGGATCCCCGATGATGAGAGAGAAAGGGACTCTCAGACGGAGAGAGCAGAAAATAATTGTGAGTACTAAATAAAACTGTCAGAGAGAAACTAGAGAGAGAGAGAGAGAGAGAGCTGCGCTATTTCAATCAGATCTCAGATCCCCTCTCTTCCTCCCTCCCTTCCCTCTTTCAAGTTTCAGTTACCTTATCATCTCTCTCGCGTCCTCCTCTTGCAACCAGACTCCATCGTTAAAGGATCAGAGATGGGAGAGTATTACAGTAAATAGCGAGCTAGACAGACACCTCGGGTCTTGGTGCAGGAGGTCTCTGCCTTCACCGTGCTGCAAGTTTACTTCACGAAAACCCATAAATATTTCAACACTGTCGAAGCAGCAGAATTAAATAGAGATAAAAAAAGACAAAGAAAACACAAGGAGATAGGGGGGTACGGGTTTGAATTTAAAGCTAACTTCATCGATCAGAGACTAAAAAGAGAGAGTGAGGGAAGAGCAATTGATGGGTCTTTGTCTTTCCACTTCTGCTTCTTGTGATAGACGGTTTCAGTGTTTCTGCAAAAGAAGCGGGTGCGAGATGCAGAACAAGGCGGTGGTTTGGCGTTATAGTAAGTTCTCTGCAAAAATTTCAACCGCTAAGCTTTTAGATTTACTACTATTTTCTTTCCCAGTGTTTTCTGGTACTAATCTATACCGAAGAAGTAAGAAGGGAAGTTAGGAAGGAAGAGAAAGAGACCAAGCGAGTGATTTTTATAGTCTCATCATTACCAGTATGATAGTTATTGTTACCGAACTGCAATAAACTCTCATCACCATGCTGGATTTATCTCCTCCTCGTCTCCTCTTTCAACTGTTTATTTCTTCTACTACAAACAAAGCCCATCGGTCTTCCCAAGCTCCATGATAAATCAGCTCTTCCTCATTTTCAATTATCACTGTCAGGGAACAAGGCAAGAAAAGGAAATCTGTGGTAGGAATCATGCACGGACGGTGTTTACTAAAATGCGTTTCGCTTTAATTTCCCTTTCCATGCCTGTTATCTAGTTTTCTCGTCCTTTATCCTACCCCCCTTTATTATTTTTCCTTTTTACAAAAGGGAACAATGAAGTTAGCTATCGACCTTTCTCTTCTTTTTGATTTTTTTTCTTCTCACCCATCGATCTTCCCACACGAGAATCCTCCTTTACAAAAGCTTGGACTTTCTTTGTATACTTTCCTTTCTTTTAGTTCTCTTCTTTTGGTGTGGTTTTCCTCCTTTTCATCTTTCCTATTGGTTTGGCTACCCTAATACATATTTTAATTGACATATTTTAATGCAGGAATCGAGAGAGAAACAACATTTGATGAATTGGTACTAGCTAATTAGATTGCTGCTGAGATTACTAAAACCACTGTCTTCTGTCACTCATTCCGCAAAATCAAAAGCAATTTGGTTGGAGGAGGGAGGGGGAGGGGGAGGTGTAGTGTAGTGTTTTTTAATCTCCTCCTTGTGTCAGTTGGAAGGAAGACTGTTTCCTAGTTGAGCTTTCTTAATCACCTTCTATCACCTGACCTAACTGTAGAAGGAAAATTTTGTTTGTTCTCTTTGGTGGGTTTGAGAGGACTGAGGGACCAAGAAACGACACCAATCACCTGAAGTAAGTTGAAGTTAACAAAAAAAAGATTAGGATTATGGACCGCTACGAAGCAACTAAGGTAGTCTTCGCTAGGATTCAGAACTTGGATCCGGAGAACGCCTCCAAGATCATGGGTCTTCTGCTGATCCAAGACCATGGGGAGAAGGAAATGATCAGGTTGGCACTTGGACCTGAGTCTCTTCTCCATTCTCTTGTTCTCAAGGCCAGACAAGAACTGGGCATCTCTCCTAACACGCCCTCCACGCCTTCAACCCCTTCTTCTCCCTCTCCTTTCTTCTCTAACACCACTTCAATCGCCACATCTACTATCGGCACCAATAGTCATCGCCCACTTTCACTTTCCAGGCAAAATTCTACTTCCTCTCCTAACTCATCTTGCCTTTTCCTTCCCAACGGGCTGAAGATCCCTTCTTCCCTATCAGTCTCGAGTATTGCTAGCCCCTCTTCCGCTTCTTCCCCTTCTCCTTCGTGGGGAAATTCAATTTTCCCTGATTTTCATAACCCGGACGAGTTGATCAGTCCCAATAACTCTTCTGCTCCCAGTTACTTACCTTCAAATGAACTAATCGATGAAATCCAGCTCCAAGAACAGCTCAGCTTTCTTAATGACGCACAAACCGATTGCCCCACTGGAAACGGGGATTCCCTTCTCTTCCCGTACAATGGGTCCTCTCCTGGCTGGGGCACGCACAGGCGGAGCTACTCCGTGAGTGATATCAACTTGGGGTCAGATGACCCAGCTGGTGGCTTGGGATGGAAGCCTTGTCTGTACTACGCCAAAGGTTACTGTAAGAATGGAACCAGTTGTAGATTTCTACATCATCACCACCATAATCATGGTGGCCTGGGTTCTGATCCAGACTCAGTTTTGGTGGGTTCTCCCACTAGCAAGCTGGAAATGATGGAGCACTGCCATGAACTACTCAGATCCAAGTCCATGCAGCAGAACAGGCTCCTGGCTGCTGTTCAGCTTATGCATGGTGGTGGTAGTGGTGGATCAGGCTCTTTTTCATACAGTGGAAACAAGTGCTCTCCATTGAGCTTACTTGCTCAGCAACAACAGACTGATTCTCAGAGGTAAAGCACAGTTTTTTTAATCCTTATGTTCTCTTAATCAATCACACGGAAGCATTTTTATATATAAGGGATTTGTAGGATGGCAGCCGCTTTGATGATGGGGGAAGACATGCACAAATTTGGCAGGTCAAGGCTCAATAGGGGACATTATCTGATGAATTCTGGTAATGGTGGAGACTCAAATCCTGGATCAAGGCAGATCTACTTGACTTTTCCAGCAGACAGCACTTTCAGGGAAGAGGATGTCTCCAATTATTTCAGGTTCGCGATAAACAAATGAAAATAGCTTTACTGAATTATATGATTTTGCATTTCGTTTAGCTTAGGTGTTCTGATTCTTTTTTTTTTTTTGCACATGGCTATGCCAGCATCTTTGGGCCTGTTCAGGATGTCAGGATTCCATATCAGCAGAAGAGGAGGTTTGGGTTTGTGACATTTGTGTACCCTGAAACTGTGAGGATGATATTGGCCAAAGGAAATCCTCACTTTGTTTGTGATGCCCGAGTCCTTGTCAAGCCTTACAAAGAAAAGGGCAAAGTTCCTGATAAGTTTAGGTATTTGTACCTTAATAGTTATTCAGTTGCCTTCTGAACTAGAATCATTTTAGTTTATCCTAATGGTCACTCACTCCGTTCGGGTATCTACCTTTTGACTTATTCAGGAAGCAACAATTTCAGCAGCTCGAGAGAGGAGACTTTTCTGCTTGTAGCTCCCCTACTGGCTGGATTCTAGAGATCCTTTTGATCGCCATCTTGGTAATCATGAGTTCATAAGTGCAAAGCACCGTCTTCTTCTCAAGTGTTTGAAGTTGGAATATTTTAATCCTATATGACCTTGGTTCATTTGCTCTTCTTCTTCTAGGGGCGAGGATGATGTCTACTAACACGGAGGACTACTGGAGGAAGAAGTTAGAGGACCAAGCTGAATTGCAGCAAGCCCTTGATCTCCAAAACCGGAGACTTATGGGGCTTACTCTTGACTTGAAGAGAAGTCACCACCAGCGCGCACTCTCTTCTGGGGCTGCTCCGTTTCCTTCCCCGTCTTCTTACTCTCCCAGTTATAAACAATATAATCAGTTCTCTTCCTCCTCAGATCGATCCAGCCCTGATGGATGCCAAGGTATCTTTCACTATATGAAATCTTCTTGGTAATTAATAATATACATGTTTTGTTTCCTTTTAGGGTGTTTTCTGTTATAATGACAGATTCTTAGAAATCTGCACGTTCTTGTCAGCAGCAGAGAATGGGTCTGTTGCAGTAATGGAGAACAGGGATTTGCACTCCCAGGTTGTAAATGGCAATGACAACGAGAAAGGAGGGTCATCTAAGGATGACTATAGCAATAGCAGCGGGAAGGTTACTCCAGCCGTGAGCCATGATGAAGACAACAATAATTTACCGGAAAGGTGAGAATAACCTTTATCCTTGTTGCCCCTCTCATCATGGGAACTGAGTGCTATGGTAGCTAAACAAGTTAATTGCTTTTGGATTCTCTTTTGAGAAAGCTGTGGGTGGCACCACATCTCTTTTTTTTTTTTTTTTTTGCTGTCTTTCCTTCTCATAATAAGTGGACTATTATAAAGCGTATGATTTCTTTGATGATGCTGCTCAGCTTGTTGGACCACAACCTCCCTGACAGCCCATTCGCATCACCAACCAAAGGGTCCTCATGTGATCGCTCGACTACTGCCTTTGCCAGCTTTGTAGGCAATGATGCTGCTGATCATGATACTGGTGTCGTTTCCTCTGCACCCAATTCGTTAAAGTATGCGGCCACATCCACCATGGATATGGCTCCATTCAAATCTTGCAATTTCCATATGCCAAGGTGGGTTTTCACTGTTCCCTCAACTGAATATAATAATGTCAAACTGGTCATTTGACAGAATTATTCCGTGGCTAGGTTTTTCTTTTTACTCTGCAATATAAACATGATGGCAGATCTACAAATGATTCTGAAACTGAAAGCGGCTTTTCAGCTCTATTAATGAACTTTGGCGTTTATTTTCAGGTTTGCAACTGGCCATGGTGCCATTGAAATGTAGCGTTTGCTAGCTAACCCGTGGATCTCCATATCTCTGGTAATAGTATTTATTTTCTCACTTGATCGATTGCTAGCTTCACTAATTTGTCTTTTCCCTTCCTTGACATGTGGGTGTGATAGAAGTTTGGCTGTTCATGACTTGCAGGAGAATCCGAGGAGATAGAAAAACCTACAATCCAGAAAAAAAACAAATCATACGGTTATAGAGAAAGACAAGTTGTCCCCCACCAAGTCCATTATAACCATTAAATTATAAATAACAACTATGTATACTAGTGTCCAGTAGTGAGTGATATAGTATCATATAAGTGGTAGCTCCCATACAAAGAAAGAAAGAAAAAAGAAAAGAAAAGAAAAGATGTATACTTCAAAGGAAGAAAAGATTGGTGGGGTCTTTAGCCATGTGTGTGAAGATGTAGAAGTTAACCCTCACTCACTGCTTTACTGCTACTACTATTTTCTTAACCCACCCAGCTTTTATATCTGCCGCTGGAGTTTGGAAAGACAGCTAATTGGAATTATGACAAGTTGAACAGAAAAAGAAACAACAGTAAGAATGTGGAATACGATAGTGGAGAAAAATCTAGTGTCATTGTGTGCAATATAGCTTGTAGTTCTAGCTTTCGACCTCTCATCAGGGAAAAAAACTTGTAATTTTTAGCTTCCCGATTTCTCGGTTTTTTCAAGTCTATAGAGCCCTTTTTAAAGGAGAGGAGTGAAAAGAAAAGGAAAAGAAGAGTGTGTAAACAATGTTTAGCCCTTGGATGTAATTTTTAGGGCAGAAAGCAGACGCAGCAGCAGCATCTCCCGTGTGTACAGAAGAGCAGAGTAGTGAAAGAAAGGAGGCGACTTGGTCAGATGGTCATTATGTGTCAAAACAAAGTGGTGGCTTTCATTGTTGTGTTTTTAAGAAGTCAAGATAGAAGGCAAACTCCGATTATGGCTGGCCTCTCTTGAATTACAAGAACAAAATGCAAGGAGGTGGCAAGAAAGGTACATGTAACACCCAGATCAGCTCTCAGTGCTCTGAGTTCACTTGAAGAGATAAGAGCGTTACCCTCTATGATTGTAGAGATTCATTCACATGGGAGTTTGATGATGAACAGAAAAGACATCACGTGAATGTGGAGGACAGCACGGCGGGAAAGTGAACAAACAGACCAATGTAACTTTCAGAAGAATATGAAAAAGAAAAACCCCTATATTATCTGATATGAAGAAGAGGAAAAAGCAAAAGGGAAGCTGGTTTTATGTCTTTCTTTTTATAAAGTTTAATATTTTAAATGATGGGGGTCCTCTGTTCTTTCCCATCTATTCCATTCCATGTGTCTTTTGGCATGTAGCTTATATAATTTAAATATGAATATGCTTCTGTTGTTATGCTCTCTCTCTCTCTCTGCAAAGACAAAAGGAAACCGCAAAAGTAGCAAAGCCATGTGAGTGCACTTGGCTCACTCAGACGGACCAAATTGTCTCCTAGCTTAGCTATGCACAAATTGGCCTTCTACCTTTCTCTTGTCATGTTCTGTTTGTGCATATACGTAGGGAAATTGTCATTTATGAATTGCGTTAAATATCCCATCATCAGCGGTAACGTAACAACAGCAAGCCAAGACAAGACTGGACAATTGTGTCCTAGTGCCATGAGAAAATTGCATTAGAGAGACTAGAGAGTATATCAACAGCAAAGTTGAGATAGATAGACATGACGAGGGCATAGAAGAGTAGTGGCTGTCAGAAGTCACATGGCTGCACAGTGCATCTGCCTCACCACATCCACCGGCCCCACGTGTTAGCATAAAGATGCTAGTGTGCCTAGTCGAAAGCCCAACTCGGAAAAAAAAAACATGAAAAGGTGTTTGAAAAAAAAAATTCAGTCAGGTTTTCAAAAAAATAGACCTCAAAAATATGTACGCTTAATTTTTAACATATAGATAATAATATTATTTTATCAATCTAAATTATAAAATAGAATATTTATGTTAAAAATTATACATTATATGATTTAATTTTATAAACTATTTTATCTTTTATATATAATATTAAAATAACAAATATGTTAAAATATAAATCAAACTAATACAATTATAATTAATTTGGTTTTTATTAATTATTAATAATTTATGTAGATTAATTATTAATAAAATTATTATTATTTAAAACAAGTTATTAATTGTTTATAAAAAAGAGAAAAAAATCAGACCAAGCAAGTAAGAAAAAAAAAAAGATTTGAATATCAGAAACAAAACAATCTAAATTTTTTTCAGATCGAATCCAACCCGAAAGTCCATTTATCACCTCTTACCTTATTGGTTTTTTTTTTTGTTTCAGTTTGTAAAATTATCAAAATCAATTTTAATTTGATTATCTGATATTAATTATTCTTTATTATTGCCTGAAAATACTCCTTTATATTGGATGCATTTGTAGATAAATCGTCAGCTAACAGTTAGCAAATACTAGTTGATACTATTAATTTTAGTTTCAGTATTTTATGGTATTTTATGTCGACAATCACATCTAACAATGACCACAACAAACCCATATCTTGTCTTTTGTTGAGTTTGGGTTTGAGCTACTTTTTTTTTTTTAATGAGTGGGTTACAGAGTAGCAAAATTACTTGTTTCAAATATCATCCAATTCTTTCACACTGCTGCCGGCTCCTTACCTTTCCAATCCAAGATTGATCAATATATAAATACTTTGTTTCGGCTCCTTACGCTTGCTATTACTTGTTTGAAAATTGTGATATTTAGAGATTAGTTATGCGTTATCGTTAGGTTAACCAATTGCGACCACAGTAACACACTACTACAAAAATATGGATAATGACATTTTCTTTAGTCCCACTTAATAAAGTGTAGTAATTTTTTTAATATAACCACTCTATTTAGTTACACTTGTTTGTGTAGAACTATATAATAAGAGCTTATGTTAAATATAGGTACAAGTATGTATATATAAAATACAAAGATCTATAATATCTCTACATCTATTATGAACACACTTATAAGTGAAGGAATTAATTTTCCACATTTTATTTGTGTACTCCCTCCGTCCTGAATTGACCGTCCTGTTTGCTTTATGGCATGTTTTTCCACTTCAATATTAAGCATATAAGATAAAATAATTTTATAAAACTAAATTTGTAACATATAATTTATCATGTAAGGAATCATATACAAAACTTAAATTTTCAAAATTAATTTATCTTATATGTTAAAAATTGAAGTCAAACGACATGTCCAAATAGTAAACAGGACGATCAATTCAGGACGGAGGGAGAGTATAAAATTTGAACTTAAAACTGTGGGCATATACAATATGTAGTGGTGACACATTAAATCATTAGACTTGAACTTCTACAAGTACTTACTATCCTTATGTTTATCTTCTAAGCAAAATGACCATTAAATCAATATACTTGATAGCTGATAAGATGGCTGAAACGACCATTTTGTATAAGCATCGCCAACTTTTAAAGTTGTAAGGGTTTTGGTAATGGATGAAAAGTTGGAATATAGATGATATAAAAGTGAAATAGTAACTTATATATAAGCAATAGCTAATAAGTCAACATTTAACATCTGTTACTAAACTTAATGTTTAAATATCTAATGAGTAAAATAGAACATAAACTAAATCTTATTAACCTCCATCTTAAAATGAAATTAATGTGAATGCTACTTTTTATAAAGTGCACGCAAAACTAAAAGTGTCAAATTCATAATTACTATGTTACGCCATGAATAAAAATGAGGGTTATCTTCTCTACATACACATCGTACGTATGAGTGTGATCTGGTGAGTTGGCAATGTACACATAAGTAAATAGATTAGGTTAGTAGTTTGCTAATATCTATATTTAGTTTGGTGGAACAAGCAAGGAAAAAGTCATTTTATTAGTGCTCATATTAGTCATTGTAGTTCTTGTAGGGAATACTGTAAGTGTCAATACTACTAAAACGCACAAAAGTGAAGTTTATAACACAAAATAATAAATATTTTTTAGATAATATAAGAAACTTTTACAAATGTCTAATACTCCAACCCCCGTGCTACTGCCACTATGCCCAAATTTCTCCTCACAATGCTCAAACCTGACCCACGAGGCCTATGACCTCTCATGTGTCGGCCTATATAGTACCACTCGATGTCATCAAGAGGACGAGGGTTCACGTCCCCACACCATGACCATACTTATGGTTGTGGCAGCAGCGGGTTCGACACTCATGTGTGTCCTGGCGAAGTTGAACCAGTCCTCCAGTATATCAATATACTATGGTAACTAAAGAGGATAGTCGGGGTTGTTCTCTATGGTGAGCTCCGTCAACCTCGGCGCAATATGATCCCAATACTACAAATGAAATTATATGATATTAATCACAATTCAAAAAGATAACAAAAGTACTATTGTTAGCAATAAGTAACTGGTCATACCGGTATCTGCTCCGCCAGACTCGAACCCGTGCTCGCCTGTGTGAGACCTCTAGGGCGCACCCGAGGGTGGGTGCGCTAAAGGAACCACTCCATGTAGTCCGGGGCCGCCTTCCAAGGTTGGCAATCCCACACATCCATATAGCGCCAGTTGTCGTTCTCAAATTGTTTTAGAGGTGGGTCCCATAATTGTACTTCGACTTGTAGTTTCAGTCCTATCGATAGCAGCTGAGGGGTCTGATGGCTCTAGAGGGATGGACTAAATGAATTTGAACTGTCCGAGATAATGGTCCGACATGTAAGGTTCGACGAAATCCAAGTATTGATGGTGCCATACCATCTGGATTGTCCATTGCACACGTTAGTGCCACTGACGCCAAACGACATCCACTCAACCTGTTGCATTTACAAAAAAGTTAAACATGTGTTAACCCTACCACAGAGCACAATTGTGTCAAAATCCACCAATAATTTTACCGTACATCAATCGTGGCAATCGTGTCCAATTGGCTTCTAATGTAGCGTAACCAGTTGTCATCCATCACAATCTTTGATAAATGCTTCCACTTCACCACTGCTAGTCTGATGTCATCCCAATCTCAAGCTGCGTTGGTATGAACATTGGGAAGTACTTGTATATCCAAGACTACAATAAGAATACTTAAACCATCATTCAAAGCCCTAAAAACTTTTGTGAAGCATTGTCACTTGTTCAACAATTCTGACTTGTAGCAACGTTAGAAGTCTAGCAAGCTGATGTGTCTCGACCTGTGAGGCGATTTTGAGTTGTTGGTAAAGGTAAGCAAGTGTAGCTGCTCCCCATGCGTATCTAGATACGTGGGTGAGGTCACAATGGGTGGGTAGAAGTTTGGATTGACACGATCATTGTCCTTGTCAATAAGTATCGTGTTTCCCACAAGATACCACAAGTACGCCCTGGTCTTCTATGCAGATGTGCAGAACTCACCCCTATAGTGCTCATAAGTTACTTGCTTCTTATCAAGATACCTGCAGTTAATTAAGTCCTCGTACAAGTGAAGCCAAATAACTGCACAATGTGGGGGATCACAAAAATCGAAAGAGGGTGTATGGCCAATAGGGAGGACGTCGACCACCTTGGTTGGTACGCCTTGCTATCCCGATGATAGACATTGGGGAGGGTGATGGCATGTAGAAAGAGTTCATTCCGGCTGCCATCTCTCCACAAATGTAGAAAAAAGTTCAAGATCAAAACTACCATGTAGTAAAAAACTCAATAGATTCCATCGGTTTATAGTTTAGAGATTCTTAAATTTTCATAGTGGATTCACTAGTTAAAGTTATAAATGATGATCCTTATAGTATGCATTCACAAAGAGTTGAATTACCAAAAAAAAGTTTCTCAGACACCTAAAAAAGAAAAAAGGTCAGAAAGGAATAGCTCCAAGAAATGAGAGTCGATTCCTATACCCTTCCTGAATTTCTAACGCAACCCTCTTTTGGTGGCCACTTCTTGTGCCCACTGTAAACCTAATTCTCTTCGTTTCCAATTTCTGGTATAGAAAACTAAAGTAGAGTGTCAGCGTAACAATGGATGAGGCGGAGAATTACCAAGCAAATCACCAAGAAGTAGAGAAATTCTAGATCATTCTCCTTGGTAGTGGATTATGGCGCAAACAATCAAGCTGAAGGTATGGAAGACAGAGCTCTGGGGCAACACGTTTTCAAAGTAAATCTTCCAGGGATACCATGATGGGTCACCTCAAGAGGATATTGAAGCAATCACGTTCAACGACCTTGAGGACATCTCAGACGAGGAGGATGACTCCATGGGCGATGACGATGACCCGAAATGCCCCTCTATCTCAATTACAAAATAGCAAAAGCGAGATTTAGGAGACCGTGGAAAGATGCGATTATTGTCAAATTTCTAGGTAAAATCGCTGCCTATGCACATTTGATGGATACACTGAGGCATCGTTGGAAATACATGGTGACTTCACCACAAATGACCTTTCACACGGTTTCTTCAAGATTACATTCTCTAACCCATACGATCTGTAGTTGTATTATCAGATGGTCCATGGCCCATTGTGGACCAATATCTCACAATTAGAAGATGGCGATCAAATTTTACCCTAACTCGGAAGCTTTGTCATCTCTAGAGGTTCTAGTGAGATTCCCAGACTTGCGTAGTGAGTACTACAACGCTGAGTTCTTGTCCATAGTCAATCAAAGGTGGGAAAGGTCAAGAGAGTAGATCTCTCCGAAGCTTCGGTAATCCCGCCTGGCTAGGGCAAGCGGGTGGAACTCGATATGACAAACCCTTACTCGCAAGTATATAGTTTCCACCGTAGAGTGGTGAAGATAGAATACGAGGTCTTGCACTTGGTATGTTTTAAGGTGGTGTTGTTATGGGCTATAAGGACTCATCTTACCCAGTTACTAAACAGTGACGATAAATATCCAGCAGGAAGAAGGAGTTAAGCTAAGTCAGAACCAAACTCAGACCAAACCTCGCACATCACCGAGGAGAGTACAGTGAATGGATGATTTCGAAAAGAAGAAGAAAACACGGCCAGAAAGCCCTAATTTGAAACCTCTCCAAAACCCTAAATCCAAGGGATATCAATGATGTATCAAGGTTGGGGTCCTGGGACAAAGAAGAAGGGCAAGAGCCAGCGACATCCCAATAAGGGGCACATGGCTCAACGACTAAAGTATTGAGGAAATCTGCAAGTCGGGATAAAACTCGTCGGAGACCCAAAGTAGGACCGTCGCTCTAAATGACAATATCTTTCCTGAAGAGCAAACCACCATAACCCTTGATCGACCAGTTCAACTCTCGACATTGGATATACATAATGAGATACAGGTAAAATCTATAGGCAACTCCATAGGTACCAAGGGAGGTACGTAACTAACCCTCACTTATCTTATGATGGATAAAATTATTTTTTGGAATGTTAGAGGGTTCTCAATCCTAGCTTTCATAGAGCCATTAAGAATATTATTCTAGCTAATTGCCCTGAAATTTGGTGCTTTTAGAGCCTAGATTAGTTGTCAAACTGCTGATGCTGTGTGTGCAAAGTTGGGCTTCGATAATATGTTTCGTGTTGAGGTGGAAGGCTTCAATGGTGGTATTTGGCTCCTTTGGAGCAAAAATGTTTTGATAGATATTATTGATAGTGACCAACAGTTTATACACTGCAAAGTAGTTTATAATGATAGATCTTTTTGTTGACTGGTATAGAGAAGCTATGCCTAATCAGAGTGTTAGAAATCAGTTATGGGACAATCTTGACCGTGTGCAGCCCTCCCCTTTCATGCCTTGGATTGTGGGGGGAGATTTCAATGCTACACTCTTCCTCTCCAACAGAAATCCTTGCTCCCTAAATAACTTTGGTATAGATAGGAAAGCTTGAGAACTGGTTCTATAAGAGAAGTATGGTGGTAGTAAAAACAATTGGAAACAGGTTCACCTGGTCAAATGGTAGACAAAGGGCATGTCTAGATAGAATCATAGCCTCTATGGATTGGATTACCGGTTTCCATGATGCCTTTATTGATGTTCTTCCTAGGGTAGCCTCCGATCATAGTCCCTTGGTCCTTACCCTCAGACCTAATCACAAAAATGTTAATAAATCAAAATCCTTTAAAATGTTGGCTGCATGGTTCACTCACCCTGAATTTTGTCAAGCTGTCCAACAGAACTGGATCTCTAATAACCCTCTCAAAGAATCCCTTGATACTCTTAGTAACTTCCTCATGGAATGGAATAGGACAGTCTTTGGCCATATAATGTTGAATAATAGAGAATGATAGAGGCTAGGTTAAGAGGTATTCAAAAAGCCATAGATGAGGGTAGAGGGAGACATCTGTTTGGTTTAGAATCGGCCTTACTTAAAGAGCTTGAGATGTGGATGCATATGGAAGAGCTCCTGTGGTACCAAAATCAAGAGATCAGTGGGTGTCGTTAGGAGATAGGAATTCAACCTATTTTCACTTGAAACAAAATTCAGGAGGCAACGTAACAGAATTGAAAAGCTGTTGGGTGATGATGGCGCTTGGATTTCTAGAGAAGATGATATCGAAATCTGATTACCCAACATTTTGTTAAGTTATTCACAACTGATGCTAGCTATAATTATGAGCCAATTGGTCATGATTTTCCTACTCTCAATAGATGTGAGAAGGAGGACCTTACTAAGCCCATAGAACTGAGTGAGCTTACCAAAGCTTTAGAAAGCATGAAAGCTTTTAAAGCTCCTGGTAAAGACGGATACCCTACTGCCTTTTTCCAAAAATTCTGGAGTCTTTTAAGCCTATCAGTTTTAGCTTTTGCTAACGATTCCCTAAATAATCAGAAGTTTGATTCTAGAATAAATGAAACCGTCATTGTTCTTATACTAAAAGTCGACTGCCCAACTCTAGTTTCTCAATTCCGTCCTATCTCTCTTTGCAAACTCAATACAAGATTTTTGGAAAAGTTTTAACTAACAGGCTAAAACCCTTCATGGCTAGGAGGGTATCTGAATGCCAAGCTAGTTTTATCCCGGGTAGAAGTAATTTTGAAAACATTGTGGTTGTTCAAGAGATTATACATTATATGCAAAATACCAAATCCAAAGAAGGATGTCTTGCTATGAAAATCGCTCTAGCAAAGGCTTATGATAAACTTTCTTGGCGGTTCATAGAGGATACCTTAAACTGCATAGGGATTCCTAATGATCTGAAAAAGATCATTATGGAATGTATCACCTCAGTCACTTTCCAAATGAGCTGGAATGGAAGTTTTACCAAATCCTTTTCTCCGGGTAGAGGGATCAGACAAGGGGATCCCTTATCCCCATTTATCTTTGTTCTCTGCATGGAAAGATTAGCATCGCTGATTAATAGTAAAATATTTAGTAAAGCTTGGAAACCCATCTCTTTAGTTTTATTTGGGACGGCTTCCTTGAAACAGGTTAGTGTTATGACTGATTGTCTATCTTAATTTTGCAATGCTTCTGGCCAGTATGTTAGCTTTGATAAATCTTTTATTTTTCTGTCGAAAAATGTCAGTCTTGATAAAGCTGAAGTCATTAGAAAAAAAGCCAGGATGCATGTTAATAGAAACTTCGGTAAGTACCCAGGTGTATTTATTAAACAGGGTAGATCAATTACCCAACCTCAAAACTTGATCCTTGCTAAGATTAGGGAAAGACTTGCTGGGTGGAAAGCTAAAGCTCTCTCAATGGTTGGTAGGATTTGTTTGGTTAAAAGCTGTATTTCATCAATACCTACTCACACGATGTAATGCCAAATCCTTCCTAACACTGTTTGTACCCAAATCGATAAACTTTGTAGAGACTTCATCTGGAGGCATGATCCTAATGTTAGGAAGTTACATGACATAGGGTGGGACACTTTTTTCAGATCAAAACCCAAGGGGGTCTAGGGATTAGAAAGTCTAGAGTGATGAATTTAGCATGCTTTGGTAGAATTGCCTGGAATTTGGCCCGGAAGGATGAGAATATCTGTTTTAAAATTATGAGGAACAAATACCCTAACCCTGAGATGAGAAGTGGTTCGATGAACTGGAAGGACATTAAGATATACGACTCGCTAATTGATATGGGTTCGCAATGGGTAGTCAATAATGGAAACACCACAAAGTTCTGGAAAGATAAATGGACTGCTGGCTGTAAACTTGAATCAAAATCTCTTAGACATATTCCCATTCAAGATCTGGACAAAAGTGTATCTGAATACTGGGATAGAAGCTTTGACTGGAAAAGAGATTTATTTCCTAACATTCTTCCCGAGGAAATTTTGAATCATTTTGCTAAGGTTATTATCTTCCCTGATGTCGGGGATGATTTCCTCAGTTGATGGCCAGATAGTGAAAGTAAATACATTGTTAGCTCTGCATATCATTACTTAGTGGAGCTAATAAATGACTAAGTTCTATTAATTCAGATGTATTTAAATTAGATTGGAAACTGCCAGTTCAAGAACGTATTAGATTAATGATTGAAACTCGCAAGCGCTCGTGATGCGTCCCCAACTGTGTCGTAGACGTATCGTGGATTCTAATAAAACTGGATGGATGAGAGGCAACTATTAAACTGGAAAACACATTTCGATTAAGAATTTACACACACGAAATTCACTCAACCTCCCTTGCCCCACACATGGACTCCCGGGACAGTTTCGACTTTACCCCTAAAGTCGTCAACCCTCTCCTGACTATCGGCCTACGGTTCACCGACAGTTCCTCGACCTGTCGTCCTATCAAATACCCCTTGTATTGATAATCTAACCCAGTCCTCACTAGCTCACCAACTCTCTAGCACTTACACACACTCCTAAGTCTGATCCACACTTGCCCAGATATTCTCTATCTTTTCTCTCATACAGGGGCTTATACTACAAGGAACATTAAGCCACTTATTTATACAAGTTAGTTGAGATGCCAACTAACAACCTAGGAGTTGTAGACTCTAAGAGTAAAATACTCATTCTTTTACAATATAATATCCGCACTCTACTTGCAGATTTTCGTCCAACTTGATCTGGAGCCACCAGCACACGCGTTGCCTTGTGAATGGGCAAGTTGGTGGAGCGTCTCCCCAAGTGGTCGGTCACCACTTGCACACTTCACTAATCTGGCTCATTAATGCTCATAAATGCTCTCTTCTGAAGTATTACAACTATGTAATGATGTTCATCAATAGCCTTTGCTTATCTTGTTATCTTGCACATTAATGAAATACACCTTTTGTCGTGTGTTTGTCATGAGCAAGTTGTTTGTGTGGTTGTGAATAACCTGAGTGAGTTTGTCGACGTTGCTAACTCCGTTTGGTCATTGTTTGATGTCTGATGTAAGAGATATGTGACAGTGTGATTCGTGACTGCTTGTGTCTTGCTAGAAGTTCTCCGAGCTCTTGTCGACAGGTGCCCGACTGGTAGAGCAATGTCATGGATTGAGCGTGCTTGCAACCTTACGTGCTAAGCCACTCATGACTTAAGTGCGCTTGCACCCTTGCGAGCTAAGCCACTTACTCACCTGTCTATTTGAAATCATGAATCTTGACAAACGCATTAGATAGACAACATAAGGTTTGCTATCATCAAAACTAAAGGATCTTGTCTTAACAATTTCCCCTTTTGATGATGGCAACCTATATACTTATTATGTACTTGGCAATCAAGAATTGAGAGATTCCCCTAAGAAGGATTCCCCTTGAGTTTATTAAGGGTTTTTAAGAATGAAAGAATTTTAATGAATGAAAACATAAGTGGCAGCTTTTATGTTATATCATAGATAGATAAGGTTTCATTCAGATATACAAGGACGATAGACATACTCTCACAAGTACATATACTTTTCTTCCCCCCTTTGCCATACAGCAAAATAGGGAGTAACTACATGACGTAAGATGTTGTAAAGGCCATGACATTCCATAGATTACAAACTACAAAATATGATCAAGATAATCTAGATGGAGTGACGTAGTTAGGTATCACATTCATAATTCTCTGAGAAAGTAGGCTCTTCCTCCGAAAAACTGGCTTTAATCCAAGAAGGTATGGCTTTGGGTGAGGTGATTAAAGGTGATTCAACTGTGGTTGAAAGGTCAGACTCATCAGAATCTATGGAGAACTCCATACAATGTGGAGAACGTGATTGTGATAGAGTAATACTTGAGGTGATAGACCAAGCTGTTAGGGAGTCAGAGTCTGGTTGAACATAGCTTTGGGCGACGTATTTCTTTGGGTGTTTGGTGGTCATAAACTTGCGAATGGTGGGAGTGAATGGTTTGCTCATTCGAGCTGGATGAGCTTTGTGGGTATTGAGCCATTGTGTGAGATGATTGTGAGTGGTAAAAGGAGTAGGCAAGTTTTATAGACACCTTGGATATGCTCAACGACTGATCGGTGAGAGGCATTTAATGAGGTGCTACGTCTTGTGGGCTATGTTGGTAGGCTTTTTAGGTGTCAAGGTCAGAGTTTGGATTAGTGGAATGGATGGGACTAAATATCTCAGATCATTTTGCAATTTTTAATCAAGGAAGAAGCAGCCAAGACAATAAATTATTTCGCAACCTATCATAAGCATTCAAGTATACAAGAATCTGTTGCATTTTCATTGATGTCCAAAAGATACTGTGAAACAGATAGTCAAAGGCAAAATAGATCATTTGATGGAAAAGAAAAATCAAGTCCTAACTCTATCTCTCACGGTTTCAGTTAAGTCTCTAGGAGACAAAGAACGCTCAGGCTATGTGAGTATCTATAAAATCTATTGCTCCTTGAACCATGTGATGGACACTTGGTTCAGTGGATACAACATGCACAATGGTAAGAGTGACTCTTACACGCTGAAGAACGTCCCGAGTTGAATTATCCAGACTGGTCCCCGACCTGTCGTGGACCGGTGAGAGACTTCTCCTCCTTTTGATTCCTGAAGCTCTTGCCGTCGGTCTAGGCTCTGACCTTGAATCTTCACACTTCGTGGGCCTCTGGACAGCCACAAGCTTATCTCCCTCAGTCTTTATCCCTATTTTGGATAGCATCTCCGAGCAGATGCAATCCTGAGCGGTGCGCGCAAACTCGTGGAATTTGTTGGTGTCCACTCCACTCTCTGCAAGTACCGCGGTGACCACTCCCCCTTGCACCAGACCTTGGTTTACTTGACGAATCTCATCTAGAGTGAGGTGAATCATGGCAGGCAGATCAATTTTCCTTGGTCTTGAGCGCAAACAACAACCTTACATCCTTGCATTGACAATGTGGGTGCGCTGGTTCCTTGGGGTGATGTTGTGGGTGACTAAGTTGAAGAGGACTCTGTCGGTGATGGACATGTCCACGACATTGAAATTTTTCATCGTTGCTCCTTTGTTGAGCAGGTTTACCATCTTTCCTCATTGGTGTCCTAAGTCATGCCAGGTTATTTCCTTGGGAATGACCAGACCCTTTGGCTCAAGGTTGAAGGTCTTGCAGATCCAAGACTTGGAGACCGTGATTTGAGCAGTTTGGACCGTTGAGTTGAGATAATCGTCATCTTCATTGCGTTGGAGTGGTCCAAGATATCTCATATGCTCCTTGAGCAACTCGGCGTAGACAAGGATATGCTCCTGGAAGAATTCTAGCCATCCTTGGAACTCCAATGGCTCAATGATCTCTCCTAAACCCATCTTCTTCATCCACTCTATGTCCAACGTCTTTGGTAAGACAGGACAGGAGCGGTCATTGACGTTCTCGGCCTTGATCAAAGGAGGCTCTAGTTCTTCGAGCCTTTTTAGTCGCTTCTGGGATGGTGGAGGTTGAGACTTGGCAGATGACTTTTCTGCAAGAGCATGCTCCTTGACTTTCTTGGTGCTAGAGGAAGCGCCCATCTTTCTTTTACCCTTTGCTTTCTCCAAATTAGCACGTTCCTCGAGAGTGTAGATGATAGGTGATGATGATTCTGTATCACTGTCATCATTTCTATGTTGTCGCTGAGGTGTTGAAGACCTGTCGACGACTGGTCCTCCGAGAGCGGCTATGAGAATTGCCTCCTCTTCGGAGTCAGGTGCAGTTACACCTTCCTCCTGGTCTTTTTCTTCTACTGAGGCCTCCTTCTGAGATGGTTCGTCACTTTGAACCTCCTCTTCCTCCATTGATTGAACTACTTCCTTGACGATAGCTGAAGGAGAGGCTTCTTCTTCCTCAGTGAAGTGTAACCGTCGTGTTGTTTTCTCTTGTGTTGAGTGGGATTTTTGTGGAGCTGTTTGTTTTTGGGCGCGCCTAAATGCGCGAGTTACACGACTAGTGGTGGTGGTTGAATGGCCTTTGGATTTTGATTGTTTCGCTTTGGATTTCTTTGTAGTGTTTTGGAGGTTGAGGGTGCAGGAGAAGACATTTTCGGTTCTTGTGTGGGAGCAGGATTAGAAATGATGGGGTTTGAAAGTGTGGATGTGATGAGGTGGTAGGTTTTAGGAATGTGTGACTTTAATATTCTACCTCACTGGCGAGAAGGTTCCCTTCGTCGATTACTCTAACCGTAAGCTCGTTCTCCTCCTCCTTTGTAAGTTGAGTTGGAGATTCTGTTTGCTGGATGTCAGCCACTTGTTGTGTGGAAGCTTCTGTGAGGATTTCCTTAGTTTTTGCTCGAAGAGCAGTCTTTGGTGCCATTTTCAGAGAAGAG